>CM035431.1:33523100-33765600 GCA_020310875.1 Ceratopteris richardii
CTCTCTCTCTCTCTCTCTATCTCATTCTATATCAATAAAAAACAAAACAATCACTTACCTCGATGTAATTGTTTGGAACGTTGTCATGAAAGTGCACTTAATGTTGTCCTCCATCAAACTCCAAAGAACTCATGCCAAAAAGCTCCTGCAAAGCTAAAGATAAGACAAATTAGAAAAGGGAAAACACAAAGAAAGAGAAAGGGTGCTATAGTGTGTGCGATATTCACCAAAATTTCAGATCTAGAGAAATAGAGAGGTGTGTGTGGAGAAAGAGAGAGAGAGGGAGAGAAAGAGACATATGTGTGTACACAATATGCTCAGAATGTAGTTCGTGCGCGAAAACTTGACAGTAGCAGAATTTGGTTCAAAACAGGAGCAAATTCGACTAATGCATATACCGACGCTCATACCGTTGGTATTCCATGCGTGATTTTTCAAGCATTTTCAATAATAATACCGATGCCGAGGCATGACCGTCGGTATGGACGTCGGTATGCCCCACATACATCACTATGAACAAGCTGCAATTTTCTTGTAGTGTGTGTGTGTGACTATCTTTTGGAAAAGAAGTATAATGCATTTTTCCAAGAATGCAACCTTCACATGCATGCTTTTCAATGGACTCAAGTGTAGGCAAACCAAGAACCATGTCCTTCTTTTGCAAGTAAAGCAAACTATTGAAGTTCAACTGACCAAAACGAGCATGCCAAAGCTCCATTTCAGCCATGGAAGAAGTATGAGCAACTAAGGCATTTGAGGCAGCCCTCTTGTAAGTATCCATGCGATACAAACCATTAGATAATGTACCGGACATCACGATAACATCGCCATTGCTGAAACCATGAACCATATACTTATCATCAACAAAGTGTACATGAAGTCTAACTTTGGCAATCAGTGGAACTGAAATTAAGTTCTTCTTGATACCGGGCACATCAAATGCATTTTTCAAGAGAATCACACCTCCATTTGCAGTCCTACGCTCAATTTCTCCTACTCCAATGATAGGATAAGAGACATTCTTTGCACACACCACATGTCCTCCTTTGGGTGCATCTTTCAAAGAGGCAAAAAATCTTTTGCATGATGTTATGTGCTTTGAAGCACCACTATCAAAGAACCAATCGGAATCAACCTCACTCACAACCATACATTTAGAATGCAAAGAAGCATCATAATGACATGTAACAACACATGCCCAAAAATCTTGAGCCATGTTAGCTTCATCATTCTTTACATTTGCTGAATTTTCAGCAATAGACATGCCGTATTCCTTCTTATTTTCATTGTGTTTATCAAGCTTTCTACACTTGTCAATAGTATGACCAGCCTTCTGGGAATATTTGCATCTCTTCTTCTTTTGCAAATCATCATCATTAGAGGAACGAGCGGAAGAGGGAGGTTGAGGCTTTGGTTTTGATGAACCCAAAGCTGAACCATAGTTGTTTTTCCCCTTTTGTGAGATAGGAAGTGCTTGCGTTCCCTCAATCAAACCACTCCTATTCACTCTAGATTGCTCTTCTTGCAAAAGAAGAGACACAACCTCATCAAATGCATACATATTAGGACTGCTTTTTGCAACCAAAGGGAGTGTAGTAGCAAAGCTTTGAAAAGATTTCGGTAATCCTTTCAACAATGTAGAAATGAGTGATGCATCCGGAATGATCTCATCTATGTTTGCCAATTGCTCTTTCAAGTCCTTGATGCATGTCACATACACATCCACTGACTCATTTTCAGCCATACATACATCCTCAAGTTTCTTCCTCAAGTATGCAACACGTGCTTCATTACGCACGACATACAAAGAAGCAAGAGTGTTCCATGCCTGTCATGATGTAGAACATGACTGAATGTACAGAACTATATGATGCTTCACTGAAAGCGCAATCAAAGCATGAGCTTGAGCATCTTTTCCATCCCATCTAAGCTGATCCTGTGTAGGTGGAGAAGGAGAAACCACTATACTCGAAGAAGAAGCTCCATCTGTGACAGTAGACTGTGAAGTAGAAGAACCTACGGGTCTTTGATATACATCTGCCACTATGTTCCAAAGTTGTTTAGAAACAAGAACATGCTTCATCATGTAAGACCACATCGGGTAGTTGGTCCCATCAAGCTTATCTTCAGCTTGAAGCATGCCAAACAAATCACTGCTGTCCGCCATTCACAAAGGAACAAGAATGTGAAAAAATCTTCACTTCGACGAAAGCAGAAATGAATGCTGAAATTTCAGCTCACAAACCGTCACTCTGATGGGGATTCTGACTACAAGAATGGCTTCGAAATGGGGGTAAAACCCTAGCGTACCTAGTGGAAATGTTTCTTGGCTGCTGAAATTCACAGTTCTATGCTCTGAAGTCGATTTGCACTGTTAAAAGTGCATGTGCACCGCGATGCGAAAAACCGAAACTTGAGAAGGAGCTTAACCTGCTCTCATACCACTGTTGGGTGTGTGTGGTAGTGCAAGAGACACACGAGAAGCACACACAAGGAGCACAAACGCAGCAAGACACATGGAGAAGACGATGGCTGGAATAGCTCTCTCTATTGATGATGAACTAAACTGAAGTAAGAGCTGAATAATATCCCTAAGTATAAAGTACCACCACATATGAGAGTATCAAGTATGTGGTATCATGGGGAAAAAAACCTCTAGCTAGCACTAGAGTAAAAAGTACCCATGCATAGGGAAAAGGTTCACATCAATAGAGAGAGCTATTGAGGAGGAAAGAGATACGTTACCCCCTTAATTAGTGGGTTAAAACCATAAACCATTCCGAGGCCACTAAAATTGAACAAGAAGAAGTTGGAATTGAATGTGAATCAAAACAAGTTGAAAAATATGATGTGGAAGTTTTCAAAGAAGAGACAACTATCATTGGACCATTGTATCCTATTGCATGGAAGGAGTTAATTCTTTTACATTAAATTCATATTTTTTTTCAATATTAGAGAGGACTATTGTATTGCAACAATTGTTGAAGCATGTGATGTAGCAAATTCCTTCATTGATGTCGAAGAGGAAAGAAATGAAAAATTTTTATGCCTTGAATTGTTGTAATCCAATGAAAACTTCAAGGACTCTTCCTAAACCCTTTCAATGTGTAAGAATAGGTTTCTTGAAGCACACTTTGAAAGATAAAGATTTTGAAGCCAAGCTTGTTGATATGGGGATAGATCAGTTTGGGAGATGACAAAAACTTCAAGATGTAGAGAGCCACAAAATCACAATCATCATTGACAAAGAGGAGTTAATTAAAAACGATATGATGACAAAGGTTACTGCCTAGTCTCTATAAATTTTTTGTATGCATGTAAAATCCATATTTATATATTATACTTTTTATGAATCCACATTGAATTTATTGATGAAGAAATTTTTTTGAGTAGAGGAAAAGAGTAGAGATTGGTAGTTAAATCCACAATCAAGAATAGCAAAGAAAATCAAAGATCATGTTCTTATTCAATATCTACCAAAGATGAACAAAGATGTGTTTTTTCCTTTACATGGGAATTATTATAAAGATCCCAACTTTCCAATCTTTTTTATATAAATTTATCAAAATTATAGTCCCCAAATCTAAATAAGATATTTAGTTATGCACCAAGATTCCAAGCATCAAAAGTAGGACATTTAGTTATTTACTTTTGTTCTTAGAAGGAGGAGTTTCTGTGAGAACATTGAGTTATGCACCAAGATTCCAAGCATCAAAAGTAGGATATGTTTTGTGTTATTTGAGTTATAATTATTTGGCAACAAAATGTAGAAAAGATAAAGAGGTATAGAAGAAAGGAATTTCTCAGGTATAGAGGAGACATGCTAGAAACAAATATTCCTAAGAGACTAAAGAACAATTCATGTTTGTATATAAAGACCTCCTTATTTATATTAAATCATTTTCATAAACTATATCCTTTTTCTATTCTAAGTGTAGGAAAATTTTTGTTTCTTGCTTTTTTCATTCTTCAGTGATGAGATTTTAGAGAAACTTAACTTCAATATGCATAGTGAAAGTAAGAGAACCTCTTCTAGTTTTCTTGTTAGCAACCTCCTTAGTAAAACATATTCAGTCATATCTCCAATATCAAATGACTCTAAAATTCTGGCCACACTTATTAGATACTACTAGTCTTCTAACAAACTATAGATCAGTCCAATTGGAGATCAAATTATCAAGCAACTAAGTACCTAAAGACAGAGTACATGTCAACTTAAATTGAGCAAAAAATAAAGGTTTGAAATAATTTCATAGTGTAACTACTGGAGATGAATATAGCATACATATTTTGAGAAAATTAAGTAGAAGAGCTAAGCTTTCCAACTTGATATTCATGCATCTTATCTCTCCTCTTGACCTTCCACTTCTTGTCCTTTGTCCTTACATTGCCTTTGGCAAACACTACAACATATGAGGGGCATACCGACGCTGCATATACCGACGGTCACTTTGGGCGTCGGTATGGGCATTGGAAAATGTCACTTAAAAATACCGACGGTCAAGTGACTGTCGGTATATGCGTCGGTATGAGCGTCGCTAACTTCCAGTAAATTACCGACACGTGTACCGACGCCCATATCGATGCATATACCGAGCCCAAGTTTTAAAAATACCGGGAACACGAGAGCAAAACTTCACATTTTTGCACGTGTTTGAGTACTATTCGTCTTCTGTCAAACTTGCACCCGCGAACCGAATTGCGACCTGCATTGTCTTATGCACACACACACACACACACAGATCTCTCTCTCTACACACACACTCTCTCTCGGTTTAGATCTCACATCTTGGTAAGTGGTGCACATACTGTTAGCATTTGTATTTCTGTATGCTTTAGGTTTTATAATTTCTCTTCTCTTTGATTTTGCAGAAGTTCTTTGGCATCCATTCTTTGGAATTTGATGATAGCCAACATACATTACGCTTTGATGACAATGATCCAAAAGAGGGACATACTTGTAAGTGATTGTTTTATTCTCTATTGATAGAGAGAGAAGGAGAGAGAGATGAGAGAGAGAGAGAGAAAGAAAGAGAGAGAGAAGAGAGAGAGAGAGGGATAAAGAGAGAGAGAGAGAGAGTGAGAGATAAAGAATAATGAAAGAAAGGAAGATAGAATAGGAAAATAGAGCATACATACACACACACATCTACACATTTATACATGCATACATACACACATACATGTGCACACATGCATGCTTACATACACACACATATACACACATGCATGCTTACATACACACACATATACACACATGCATGCATACACACACATACAAATATACACACATGCATACATACACACACATGCATACACACATACATACACACACATATATACACATATGCATACATACACATACACACACACATATACACACATACATACACACACATACATACACACATATACACACATGCATGCATACATACACACACATATACACACATGCATACATACACACACACATATATACATATACACACATGCATACACACACACATGCATACATACACATACACATGCATACACACACACACACAATGATATACACATGCATACACACATACACACACACATATACACACATGCATGCATACATACACACACATACACATACACACACATGCATGCATACATACACACACATGCATGCATACATACACACACATACACATACACACACATGCATGCATACATACACACACATACACATATACACACATGCATACATGCACACACACATGTACACACACGCATACATACACACACATATATACACACATATACACACATGCATGTATACATACATACACACATGTACACACATGCATACATACACACACATATGTACATACATACTCATATACTCACACATGCATACATAGACACACATACACATTTACACACATGCATACATTCACACACACACATACATACACACATGCACATATATACACACACATAAGCTAGTGTTTTAATTAAATATATAAATTTTTTATTTTGAAGTTATTTTTTACATCAAATATATAAAAATAGGATTAGGGTTTTCATGCTATTTACACATACATACACATGCACATATAATAAATATATACATGTATATACACATGCATACAAAAATATACATATTTTATATCTAGATATTTAAGATTAGGGTTTTAGCGTTTAGGCATACATATAACTCGATTACATTTATATTAAGAAATTATATAGAGAAAAATAAGAAAAAAATCTGAATATATAAATAAACATATATATAAAATAGGATTAGAGTTTTAGGATTAGGGGTTTAGATTTTTATAGGTGTTTAAGTATTTAGGTTTTAGTATTTCAGATTTAAGTCTAAGTCTTTCTGATTACAGTTTTAGGGTTTTAACACCTACATAACATATATACACAAATACACATACACATATAATACATATATACATGTAGATACACATGAATACAAAAATACACATATTTCAGGTCTAAATCTTTAAGATTAGGGTTTTAGGGTTTTAACACCTACATAACATATATACACACATACACATACACATATAATACATATATACATGTAGATACACATGCATATAGAAATATACATATTTTAGGTCTAGATCTTTAAGATTAGGGTTTTAGGATTTAAGCATACATATAACTCAATTAAATATATATAAAGAGAAAATATAGAAAGAAATTAAGGAAAAAATCTAAATATATAAATATATATATATATATATATAAAATAGGATAATTATATAGATAAATAAATAAAAAAAGAACTAGTGTTTTAAATAATTTAATTAAATATCTAATTAAATATATAAAAATAGGATTAAGTAAAGAAAAATCTGAATATATAAATAAATATATATATAAAATACGATAATTATATGCATAAATAAATATAAAAAGAACCAGTGTTTTAAATAATTTAATTAAATATATATAAATAAATATATAAAAATAGAATTAATTAAGAAAAAAATCTGAATATATAAATTATATATATATATATATATATATATATATATATATATAATAGGATAATTATATAGATAATAAAATATGATACGAACTAGTGTTTTAAATAAATAAATGAAATATATATGATTAAATATATAAAAATAGGTTTAATTTTAATCATTTTAAATAGAGTGAATATATATATACACATACACATACACACATACTTATACACCTATCTATATTCACATATATACACATATACACATATATATACACATGCATACACATATATACATGTTTTAGGTCTAGGTCATTTTGATTAGGGTTTTAGGGTTTTAACACCTACATAACATATATACACACATACACATACACATATAATACATATATACATGTATATACACATGCATATAGAAATATACATAATTTAGGTCTAGATCTTTAAGATTAGGGTTTTAGGGTTTAGGCATACATATAACTCAATTAAATTTATATAATGAGAAAATATAGAAAAAAATTAAAGAAAAATTCTAAATATATAAATAAATAAATATATATATATAAAATTATAAATATATAGATAAATAAATATAAAAAGAACTAGTTTTTCAAATAATTTAATTAAATATATATAATTAAATATATAAAAATAGGATTAATTAAGAGGGAAAATTTTTGAATAAATAAATAAATATATATATAAAATAGGATCAATTAAGAAAAAAGTCTGAATATATAGATAATCTAGGATAGTTATATAGATTAGGGTTTTAAGTTTTTTTTAGGTGTTTAAGTATTTAGGTTTTAATATTTCAGGGTTTAGGGTTTAGGGTTTAGGGTTCAGGGTTTAGTATGTCTCCTAGTTTTGTGACTCCACCACGACCATCTTTTCAGCCATCTCCTACTGGGTCTACTAGTAGACATGTGTGTTTGACACCTCATCGCGATATAAGTTCTGGCCCGTCTCGTAGGTCGAGGTCACGCTCTGGAGCAAGAGGTTCTAGGAGTGGATCTACAGGTAGGTCTGGAGGAGGCGGCTGTTGTGGAGGCAGTGCGACGGATGTTGTGTCGCCGGATTCTACTCCTAGGACGAGTACCTCAGATGTAGGTACGCCACGCAGTACACCACATACACCTTAGGGTGCTCATGATCATGATGACTCCAAGGTGTATAATATCCGAGATGGAGCTCCGGTGATGGATGTGGCTGGTAAAGTAATGTGTTCATGCATACGACAACTTTCCTCCATCTAGTTTGGACACTCTATCATGCTGAAATGGAGTGAACAAGATAAAGATCGGAAGAATTATATCACACAAATGATTTATCAAGGGTTCCGACCAGCCGATGGACAGTCTCTTGTCAGTTCAGAGTGGATTCTGCACACCGCACATGAGGTTATGTCCCATCGACGATCTGAGGCTTGTGATGCTTTCAGAGTAGGATTACCAAAGCCTGTATGGTTAGATGCTGAGGAGTGGGACATGATTCACGATGAGCAGCAGCAGACTCCTGATCGATATCGCCAACAGCGAGATGCCGCAGCCACACGTTTAGATACGATTGGACCGTCACATTTGGGCAGCGGCGGATATGACACGATGAGTCATGAGTTTGTAAGTACCACTTCATTTATTGAGTTTATTTGTGTTAAGTTTCTCATATATGTTCCTTTAATTTTTGTATATTTGTTGCAGGAGCTGGCAATGGATCGTCCTCCAACACGAACAGAGGAGGCTTATGGATATCTTCATGGGTTGACTGCACTATTGGAGGACTTGGAGGGACGCGGTGCAGTCGTTTCATGGGAGCATTTGCGATGAGGTGATTAATTCATAAACCTGGTTTTTACTTCTTGTTTGTAATTTTCATGTGAATTTATCTCATTCCATTAATGTTCTTTGTTGCAGGACTGTTGATACGGAACATTCTTTGCATGTGTATGGCAGTGGCACACCAAAATTTTGTATTTGATTTTCATATGGCAATGCATTGCTTTGCCACATTTTGTAAAAGCATCATATATGACAACGGTTTGCCACACTCTTGTACATGCTTCATTATTGAAATATATAACTTCTTTTGTACATGGTTCATGGTTCATTCTGATTATCTCTTTTGTGTCCAATAATATTCTGTTTCATGAAATCATATTTCGATTGATATTAGAGTACACATCATATGTACTCGGTTTTTTTGGGGCAGAGTGTATTGTCTTTTGTTAAGCAACATCATGGTAATGTTGTTGTAGCAAAAGACAAAACACTCTACCCAAAAAAATTTTTGCAGGTATGGTCATCGGTATAGGTGATGGTATTCCTAGTAATGTCCTCGGAATATGCGTCGGTACACCCATTGAGCGACGGTATACGTGACGGTACACCCAACACAGGCGTCGGTATGGGCCTCGGTATGAACGTCGGTATTACCGACGCTTATACCGACGCTCATACCGATGCATATACCGGCGTTCATACCGATGCATATATGGATGCATATACTGACGTTCATACCAACGTTTATATCGGCGCTTTAGTACCGATGCGTTTACCGACCTTTACACCGACGTCGCAGCAAAAAAAGGCGCGATCATTTCCCTCGGTAAAAACCTCGGTGTATGGTCGATCTGTTGTAGTGAAATTTTGGTGCTCCAATTCACTCCATATGAATCAGATGGTGTCTTTTTTGTGTACTTGAGCCCTTCACTCATATTTTGGCTTTCATCCAAGCCATAAACACATAATCTTGCACCTTAACTTTCAACACTTCCCCTCAAGGTTGTGAGTATAGTGCTTATATTTTCAAGATCTACTTTTCTTTGAGATTTAAAGAAATAAATAAACAGTGAAGAGTTAATGTAAGACAATAGTTACGCAATATAACACAGGAGCAATAACAGAGAAGATAACAGATATAGGAGAATCTCAACAATTTTCTACTAGCAGCAAGTACAAAGATGATGGCGTTGTCCACCCGTGCGCTCTCAAGGTAGAGCTTAAATGGTGATCTAGACAACTCTAGATAGGGGGATACAAGGTAGAGGTATGCTGGCTCAACTCGGTGTCTTAGGTAGTGCAGAAGTCATGTATATATAGGATCATGGGTGGCCTGCCATGGACGGCTATACATGGGCGGTAGAGCGTGGGCGGCCACCGCCCGCGTAATTGCCATACACGGCTTAGACTGGTTGAATCGACCTAACAAATATAAATGATTTCTGACTCCGACAGGGAATATTCCATGGAATATTCCCTTTACCGTCGCGCCGGGGGCGCTGCCCCCGGACCCCCACCAAGGGGCCCGCTGGCCCCCGGAACCCCCTAGCCAGGGGGCCCGCTGGCCCCCTTGGACCCCCGAGCCGGGGCTGCTCACCACTGCCCCGGACCCCACAATTGGGGACCCTGATAACTCCCTTTCCTTATAATATCTTACATGGTCCAATATGACCTTCATCCAACATTCAAGTTGGGATTCCCATCAATTCGGTAATGCATGCTTGGCTTCTCCTCATAAAGGGGGCCTTACAAAATGTGCATACAATCATGAGGGGTAGACATTGATCATATACTAACACCCCCCCTCAATGTTTACCAATGATAAATCAAGTAGGTCTCGGTCCTATGCCCATCTGTTGAAGATGCTTGTTGAGCTGCTCTCTTCCAAGTGCTTTAGTGAATATGTCAGCACAATTTGCCTCTGTTGGGCAATATTCTAGCTCCACAATTTCATCTTCAATTAGCTCACGAATGTAATGGTACTGTACTTCTATGTGCTTGGTGCGAGCATGAAATACTGGGTTCTTTGCAATAGCCATACAACTTTGATTATCACACTTGAGTACAGTTGGCATATTTGATGGAAAGCCAAGATCTGCAAGAATTCTCCTTAACCAGACTGCCTCACAAGAAGCAAAACAAGCTGCTTTGTACTCTGCTTCAGTGGAGGAGAGTGCGAGAGTTGGTTGCTTCCTACTTACCCAAGAAAATATTCCTGAACCAAGTGAGAAGCAATATCCAGAAACTGATTTTCTAGAATCACAATCTCCAGCCCAATCTGAATCACAATATCCTTGGAGTGTATCACCTGTGGTATACAAAATACCAAAATCCAAGGTTCCTGCAATGTACCTTAGAATTCGCATTCCAGCATTCGAGTGACTCTCCTTAGGTTTTTTGGAAAACCTGCTTAACACTCCAACAGCATAGCAAATGTCTGGTCTAGTGTTGCACAGAAAAATAAGACTTCCAACGAGCTTCCTATACTTCTTAGCATCGACATCAGGCATGTTATCATCCATAGATAGCTTATGATTTACCTCCATAGGTGTGCTAGTTGGTTTGCAGTCCATCATTCCAAATGCCTTGAGAATTTCTTTGGAATATTTTTGTTGTGAGATGAAAATGCCATCCTTCCTTTGCCATACTTCAATTCCCAGACAAAAATGAAGTAGACCTAAGTCTGTCATTTCAAACTCAGTTCCCAAGCTGATCCGAGTTTGATTGATGAGTTCCTGATGATCTCCTGTAATGATCAAATCATCTACATATACAATGACAACAACTAGCTTGCTATCCCTTTTCGTTACATACAAGTTAGCATCAGAAGTACTTCTTTCAGAACCCATATTTTTGAAAAAATGATCTATTCGTTGGTACCAAGCCCGTGGAGCTTGCTTAAGTCCATACAAAGCTTTCTTCAACCTGCAAACTTTATTTTCTGAATTGGGCACCTCAAAACCTGGTGGTTGAGATACATATACCTCCTCCTTGAGGTGACCATTCAAAAATGCAGATTTGACATCCATCTGGAAAATAGGCCAAGACTTTTGTGCAGCTACTGCAAGTACCGTCCGAATAGTTGTCATGCGTGCTGTTGGTGCAAAAGTTTCTTGAACATCAAATCCTTCAATCTGTGAAAAACCCTGTGCAACTAATCGTGCCTTATACTTTTCTAATGTTCCATCAGCTTTATACTTAGCTTTCCAAATCCATTTAGTACCTATTACCTTCTTCTTTGGCGGCAAGTCGACTAGATCCCATGTATCATTTTTGAGTATACTATCATACTCAGACTGCATTGCCGCTACCACATCTCGGCTGACAAAAATCTTCCTTGCCTCAGGATCCCATAACCTGTATGCTTTAGACTCTTCACTATATCCTAGGAAGACACACTTTTTGCTTTTTGAATCCAACTTTGATCTTGTTGAATCAGGAATATGTGCATAACAGAAACAACCAAAAATTCTGAAATGCAAAACTGAAGGCTTTTTACCAGAATATGCTTCTTGAGGAGTCATCCCCTTCAGTGCTTTTGTGTAGCTTCGATTGAGGATGTAGACTGCTGTATTGACTGCTTCTGCCCAGAATGAATCAGGCATGTCTTGAGCCTTCAACATACAACGAGCCATTTCAACTACTGTCCTGTTCCTGCGCTCAACAACGCCATTTTGTTGGGGTGTATGAGCTGTGGTAAGTTGCCTTTTCACACCATGCTCCTTACAGTAATTGTTGAATTCTGTTGACAAGAATTCACCTCCTCTATCTGTTCTAAATTTCTTCAATTTCCTTCCTGATTCATTTTCTACATACTTATGCCATGTTTTAAATTTTTCAAAAGCATCAGCCTTCTCTCGAATGAAATAAACCCACATCTTTCTACTATAATCGTCGACTAACAGCAAGAAGTAGAAAGATCCTCCTAAAGCAGGTGTAGACATTTTACTGCAGAGATCAGCATGTACCAACTCTAGAGGAGCTTGAGATCGATTGCTGGTCTCTCTTGGAAATGCCTTTCGTTGTTGCTTGCCCATCATACAAGGTTCCTGCAACTCTGAAAATGCAGGCATATGAGCAACCATCCCTGTTCGTTGCATCTCCTTCAAAACTGCAAATCCGAGATGCCCAAATCGTCGGTGCCATAACCTGCTTACATCTTTATCTTCTGTAGCAGTTAAAGCACTTAACTCATACAAGTTATCCCGTCGTATGCCTTTACCTACAACATTACCTGATGAATCCATGATTTCTGCACCACTCTTATTGAAGTGAACTTCGAGTCCACGATCTGTTATTGCAGAAACTGACAACAAATTTCTTTTGAGTGTAGGTACATAGAGAACATCGGATAACTTTTTCTCAACACCTGGAGAAGTGATAAAAGAGATGGTTCCAGTTCCTTCAGCTGGACACTTGGAGTCATTTCCCACCACTACATTGATGGATTCCCGCAGAGGCACTAGGGAACTATACCAATCCTTTTTACTAGTCATATGGCGAGAAGCTCCACTATCTAAAATCCATGGCTCATCAACACGAGCTTGAGCAGATGAACATACCTCTTCAATAGCTACCCAAAGTTCCAGCTCTGTGTTGTTTGCAGACTCTTTGTTCTTCCATGATGATTTTACAGTCCCATTCCGTTCATCAGCTTGCTTCTTTCTGCAATCCTTGATGGCATGGCCTTTCTTTTCACAATAGAAGCAACTTCCTGTGAACTTTTTCTTCTTTGGCTTCTTCTTTGATCCCTCTGAAGAGCCTTTACCTTTTGCATTTGCTGAGAATGCAGCATCAGTTGTACTTTGCCGATTCTTCAGCCGCATCTCTTCTTCTAAAAGCATGGCACAAAACTCTTCAAATGTAAGAGGAGTTGGCCTTACCTGAGTGTTAAGGGCTGTTACTAATCCATCATACTTTGCTGGAAGAACACGTACAGATCTTCGAGCCAGCTCTTCTGGTGTTATAACAACTCCAACTGCAGCCAATTGATCTTGAAGATGCTTTATCCGTTTGATAAAATCTTCGGCCTTTTCAGAATCAGAATGTTTTTCATTTGCCAACTGATTTTCTAAATTTTGTATCCTAGTGTGGTTCTTGGTCTCATATTGTCGAGCCAATATGCCCCAAGCCTCATGTGCTTTAGTAGTATGTTGAACTAAAGTAAGCACAGAATCACTTACACTAGTGACAATCGCACATAATGCATCAGCATTCCGCCTCTTCCAAGCTCGTAGAAGATCTGGATCTGGCTGAATCATCAATCTTGAATTTGCTGGATCTTCAACTGGTATAGGCTCTGGATCCAATCCCATCGGTCCCATGACAGTGTCAAGTAATTCATAGGAGTCCAAAATTGCAGAAATTTTGAACTTCCAGAGTGTATAGTTGGTTCCATCCAGCTTCCCTTCAGTGAATGCAGGTGGACGAATTCGAATAGGTGCAGCATTAACATTAGCTGAAGCACCAAGACTACTGTTCGATGATGAAGCCATCATGTAATCACTCGAATAATCTAGTGATATTCTAGTCTGCTAGTAGGCTAAAATAATGATACTTCTCAAGCTATTCGAACCTTACAGCTCTGATACCATGTAAGACAATAGTTACGCAATATAACACAGGAGCAATAACAGAGAAGATAACAGATATAGGAGAATCTCAACAATTTTCTACTAGCAGCAAGTACAAAGATGATGGCGTTGTCCACCCGTGCGCTCTCAAGGTAGAGCTTAAATGGTGATCTAGACAACTCTAGATAGGGGGATACAAGGTAGAGGTATGCTGGCTCAACTCGGTGTCTTAGGTAGTGCAGAAGTCATGTATATATAGGATCATGGGTGGCCTGCCATGGACGGCTATACATGGGCGGTAGAGCGTGGGCGGCCACCGCCCGCGTAATTGCCATACACGGCTTAGACTGGTTGAACCGACCTAACAAATATAAATGATTTCTGACTCCGACAGGGAATATTCCATGGAATATTCCCTTTACCGTCGCGCCGGGGGCGCTGCCCCCGGACCCCCACCAGGGGGCCCGCTGGCCCCCGGAACCCCCTAGCCAGGGGGCCCGCTGGCCCCCTTGGACCCCCCAGCCGGGGCTGCTCACCACTGCCCCGGACCCCACAATTGGGGACCCTGATAACTCCCTTTCCTTATAATATCTTACATGGTCCAATATGACCTTCATCCAACATTCAAGTTGGGATTCCCATCAATTCGGTAATGCATGCTTGGCTTCTCCACATAAAGGGGGCCTTACAAAATGTGCATACAATCATGAGGGGTAGACATTGATCATATACTAACACCCCCCCTCAATGTTTACCGATGATAAATCAAGTAGGTCTCGGTCCTATGCCCATCTGTTGAAGATGCTTGTTGAGCTGCTCTCTTCCAAGTGCTTTAGTGAATATGTCAGCACAATTTGCCTCTGTTGGGCAATATTCTAGCTCCACAATTTCATCTTCAATTAGCTCACGAATGTAATGGTACTGTACTTCTATGTGCTTGGTGCGAGCATGAAATACTGGGTTCTTTGCAATAGCCATACAACTTTGATTATCACACTTGAGTACAGTTGGCATATTTGATGGAAAGCCAAGATCTGCAAGAATTCTCCTTAACCAGACTGCCTCACAAGAAGCAAAACAAGCTGCTTTGTACTCTGCTTCAGTGGAGGAGAGTGCGAGAGTTGGTTGCTTCCTACTTACCCAAGAAAATATTCCTGAACCAAGTGAGAAGCAATATCCAGAAACTGATTTTCTAGAATCACAATCTCCAGCCCAATCTGAATCACAATATCCTTGGAGTGTATCACCTGTGGTATACAAAATACCAAAATCCAAGGTTCCTGCAATGTACCTTAGAATTCGCATTCCAGCATTCCAGTGACTCTCCTTAGGTTTGTTGGAAAACCTGCTTAACACTCCAACAGCATAGCAAATGTCTAGTCTAGTGTTGCACAGAAAAATAAGACTTCCAACGAGCTTCCTATACTTCTTAGCATCGACATCAGGCATGTTATCATCCATAGATAGCTTATGATTTACCTCCATAGGTGTGCTAGTTGGTTTGCAGTCCATCATTCCAAATGCCTTGAGAATTTCTTTGGAATATTTTTGTTGTGAGATGAAAATGCCATCCTTCCTTTGCCATACTTCAATTCCCAGACAAAAATGGAGTAGACCTAAGTCTGTCATTTCAAACTCAGTTCCCAAGCTGATCCGAGTTTGATTGATGAGTTCCTGATGATCTCCTGTAATGATCAAATCATCTACATATACAATGACAACAACTAGCTTGCTATCCCTTTTCGTTACATACAAGTTAGCATCAGAAGTACTTCTTTCAAAACCCATATTTTTGAAAAAATGATCTATTCGTTGGTACCAAGACCGTGGAGCTTGCTTAAGTCCATACAAAGCTTTCTTCAACCTGCAAACTTTATTTTCTGAATTGGGCACCTCAAAACCTGGTGGTTGAGATACATATACCTCCTCCTTGAGGTGACCATTCAAAAATGCAGATTTGACATCCATCTGGAAAATAGGCCAAGACTTTTGTGCAGCTACTGCAAGTACCGTCCGAATAGTTGTCATGCGTGCTGTTGGTGCAAAAGTTTCTTGAACATCAAATCCTTCAATCTGTGAAAAACCATGTGCAACTAATCGTGCCTTATACTTTTCTAATGTTCCATCAGCTTTATACTTATCTTTCCAAATCCATTTAGTACCTATTACCTTCTTCTTTGGCGGCAAGTCGACTAGATCCCATGTATCATTTTTGAGTATACTATCATACTCAGACTGCATTGCCGCTACCACATCTCGGTTGACAAAAATCTTCCTTGCCTCAGGATCCCATAACCTGTATGCTTTAGACTCTTCACTATATCCTAGGAAGACACACTTTTTGCTTTTTGAATCCAACTTTGATCTTGTTGAATCAGGAATATGTGCATAACAGAAACAACCAAAAATTCTGAAATGCAAAACTGAAGGCTTTTTACCAGAATATGCTTCTTGAGGAGTAATCCCCTTCAGTGCTTTTGTGTAGCTTCGATTGAGGATGTAGACTGCTGTATTGACTGCTTCTGCCCAGAATGAATCAGGCATGTCTTGAGCCTTCAACATACAATGAGCCATTTCAACTACTGTCCTGTTCCTGCGCTCAACAACGCCATTTTGTTGGGGTGTATGAGCTGTGGTAAGTTGCCTTTTCACACCATGCTCCTTACAGTAATTGTTGAATTCTGTTGACAAGAATTCACCTCCTCTATCTGTTCTAAATTTCTTCAATTTCCTTCCTGATTCATTTTCTACATACTTATGCCACGTTTTAAATTTTTCAAAAGCATCAGCCTTCTCTCGAATGAAATAAACCCACATCTTTCTACTATAATCGTCGACTAACAGCAAGAAGTAGAAAGATCCTCCTAAAGCAGGTGTAGACATTTTACCGCAGAGATCAGCATGTACCAACTCTAGAGGAGCTTGAGATCGATTGCTGGTCTCTCTTGGAAATGCCTTTCGTTGTTGCTTGCCCATCATACAAGCTTCACAAGGTTCCTGCAACTCTGAAAATGCAGGCATATGAGCAACCATCCCTGTTCGTTGCATCTCCTTCAAAACTGCAAATCCGAGATGCCCAAATCGTCGGTGCCATAACCTGCTTACATCTTTATCTTCTGTAGCAGTTAAAGCACTTAACTCATACAAGTTATCCCGTCGTATGCCTTTACCTACAACATTACCTGATGAATCCATGATTTCTGCACCACTCTTATTGAAGTGAACTTCGAGTCCACGATCTGTTATTGCAGAAACTGACAACAAATTTCTTTTGAGTGTAGGTACATAGAGAACATCGGATAACTTTTTCTCAACACCTGGAGAAGTGATAAAAGAGATGGTTCCAGTTCCTTCAGCTGGACACTTGGAGTCATTTCCCACCACTACATTGATGGATTCCCGCAGAGGCACTAGGGAACTATACCAATCCTTTTTACTAGTCATATGGCGAGAAGCTCCACTATCTAAAATCCATGGCTCATCAACACGAGCTTGAGCAGATGAACATACCTCTTCAATAGCTACCCAAAGCTCCAGCTCTGTACTGTTTGCAGACTCTTTGTTCTTCCATGATGATTTTACAGTCCCATTCCGTTCATCAGCTTGCTTCTTTCTGCAATCCTTGATGGCATGGCCTTTCTTTTCACAATAGAAGCAACTTCCTGTGAACTTTTTCTTCTTTGGCTTCTTCTTTGATCCCTCTGAAGAGCCTTTACCTTTTGCATTTGCTGAGAATGCAGCATCAGTTGTACTTTGCCGATTCTTCAGCCGCATCTCTTCTTCTAAAAGCATGGCACAAAACTCTTCAAATGTAAGAGGAGTTGGCCTTACCTGAGTGTTAAGGGCTGTTACTAATCCATCATACTTTGCTGGAAGAACACGTACAGATCTTCGAGCCAGCTCTTCTGGTGTTATAACAACACCAACTGCAGCCAATTGATCTTGAAGATGCTTTATCCGTTTGATAAAATCTTCAGCCTTTTCAGAATCAGAATGTTTTTCATTTGCCAACTGATTTTCTAAATTTTGTATCCTAGTGTGGTTCTTGGTCTCATATTGTCGAGCCAATATGCCCCAAGCCTCATGTGCTTTCGTAGTATGTTGAACTAAAGTAAGCACAGAATCACTTACACTAGTGACAATCGCACATAATGCATCAGCATTCCGCCTCTTCCAAGCTCGTAGAAGATCTGGATCTGGCTGAATCATCAATCTTGAATTTGCTGGATCTTCAACTGGTATAGGCTCTGGATCCAATCCCATCGGTCCCATGACAGTGTCAAGTAATTCATAGGAGTCCAAAATTGCAGAAATTTTGAACTTCCAGAGTGTATAGTTGGTTCCATCCAGCTTCCCTTCAGTGAATGCAGGTGGACGAATTCGAATAGGTGCAGCATTAACATTAGCTGAAGCACCAAGACTACTGTTCGATGATGAAGCCATCATGTAATCACTCGAATAATCTAGTGATATTCTAGTCTGCTAGTAGGCTAAAATAATGATACTTCTCAAGCTATTCGAACCTTACAGCTCTGATACCATGTAAGACAATAGTTACGCAATATAACACAGGAGCAATAACAGAGAAGATAACAGATATAGGAGAATCTCAACAATTTTCTACTAGCAGCAAGTACAAAGATGATGGCGTTGTCCACCCGTGCGCTCTCAAGGTAGAGCTTAAATGGTGATCTAGACAACTCTAGATAGGGGGATACAAGGGAGAGGTATGCTGGCTCAACTCGGTGTCTTAGGTAGTGCAGAAGTCATGTATATATAGGATCATGGGTGGCCTGCCATGGACGGCTATACATGGGCGGTAGAGCGTGGGCGGCCACCGCCCGCGTAATTGCCATACACGGCTTAGACTGGTTGAACCGACCTAACAAATATAAATGATTTCTGACTCCGACAGGGAATATTCCATGGAATATTCCCTTTATCGTCGCGCCGGGGGCGCTGCCCCCGGACCCCCACCAGGGGGCCCGCTGGCCCCCGGAACCCCCTAGCCAGGGGGCCCGCTGGCCCCCTTGGACCCCCCAGCCGGGGCTGCTCACCACTGCCCCGGACCCCACAATTGGGGACCCTGATAACTCCCTTTCCTTATAATATCTTACATGGTCCAATATGACCTTCATCCAACATTCAAGTTGGGATTCCCATCAATTCGGTAATGCATGCTTGGCTTCTCCACATAAAGGGGGCCTTACAAAATGTGCATACAATCATGAGGGGTAGACATTGATCATATACTAACACCCCCCCTCAATGTTTACCGATGATAAATCAAGTAGGTCTCGGTCCTATGCCCATCTGTTGAAGATGCTTGTTGAGCTGCTCTCTTCCAAGTGCTTTAGTGAATATGTCAGCACAATTTGCCTCTGTTGGGCAATATTCTAGCTCCACAATTTCATCTTCAATTAGCTCACGAATGTAATGGTACTGTACTTCTATGTGCTTGGTGCGAGCATGAAATACTGGGTTCTTTGCAATAGCCATACAACTTTGATTATCACACTTGAGTACAGTTGGCATATTTGATGGAAAGCCAAGATCTGCAAGAATTCTCCTTAACCAGACTGCCTCACAAGAAGCAAAACAAGCTGCTTTGTACTCTGCTTCAGTGGAGGAGAGTGCGAGAGTTGGTTGCTTCCTACTTACCCAAGAAAATATTCCTGAACCAAGTGAGAAGCAATATCCAGAAACTGATTTTCTAGAATCACAATCTCCAGCCCAATCTGAATCACAATATCCTTGGAGTGTATCACCTGTGGTATACAAAATACCAAAATCCAAGGTTCCTGCAATGTACCTTAGAATTCGCATTCCAGCATTCCAGTGACTCTCCTTAGGTTTGTTGGAAAACCTGCTTAACACTCCAACAGCATAGCAAATGTCTGGTCTAGTGTTGCACAGAAAAATAAGACTTCCAACGAGCTTCCTATACTTCTTAGCATCGACATCAGGCATGTTATCATCCATAGATAGCTTATGATTTACCTCCATAGGTGTGCTAGTTGGTTTGCAGTCCATCATTCCAAATGCCTTGAGAATTTCTTTGGAATATTTTCGTTGTGAGATGAAAATGCCATCCTTCCTTTGCCATACTTCAATTCCCAGACAAAAATGGAGTAGACCTAAGTCTGTCATTTCAAACTCAGTTCCCAAGCTGATCCGAGTTTGATTGATGAGTTCCTGATGATCTCCTGTAATGATCAAATCATCTACATATACAATGACAACAACTAGCTTGCTATCCCTTTTCGTTACATACAAGTTAGCATCAGAAGTACTTCTTTCAAAACCCATATTTTTGAAAAAATGATCTATTCGTTGGTACCAAGCCCGTGGAGCTTGCTTAAGTCCATACAAAGCTTTCTTCAACCTGCAAACTTTATTTTTTGAACTGGGCACCTCAAAACCTGGTGGTTGAGATACATATACCTCCTCCTTGAGGTGACCATTCAAAAATGCAGATTTGACATCCATCTGGAAAATAGGCCAAGACTTTTGTGCAGCTACTGCAAGTACCGTCCGAATAGTTGTCATGCGTGCTGTTGGTGCAAAAGTTTCTTGAACATCAAATCCTTCAATCTGTGAAAAACCCTGTGCAACTAATCGTGCCTTATACTTTTCTAATGTTCCATCAGCTTTATACTTAGCTTTCCAAATCCATTTAGTACCTATTACCTTCTTCTTTGGCGGCAAGTCGACTAGATCCCATGTATCATTTTTGAGTATACTATCATACTCAGACTGCATTGCCGCTACCACATCTCGGCTGACAAAAATCTTCCTTGCCTCAGGATCCCATAACCTGTATGCTTTAGACTCTTCACTATATCCTAGGAAGACACACTTTTTGCTTTTTGAATCCAACTTTGATCTTGTTGAATCAGGAATATGTGCATAACAGAAACAACCAAAAATTCTGAAATGCAAAACTGAAGGCTTTTTACCAGAATATGCTTCTTGAGGAGTCATCCCCTTCAGTGCTTTTGTGTAGCTTCGATTGAGGATGTAGACTGCTGTATTGACTGCTTCTGCCCAGAATGAATCAGGCATGTCTTGAGCCTTCAACATACAACGAGCCATTTCAACTACTGTCCTGTTCCTGCGCTCAACAACGCCATTTTGTTGGAGTGTATGAGGTGTGGTAAGTTGCCTTTTCACACCATGCTCCTTACAGTAATTGTTGAATTCTGTTGACAAGAATTCACCTCCTCTATCTGTTCTAAATTTCTTCAATTTCCTTCCTGATTCATTTTCTACATACTTATGCCACGTTTTAAATTTTTCAAAAGCATCAGCCTTCTCTCGAATGAAATAAACCCACATCTTTCTACTATAATCGTCGACTAAGAGCAAGAAGTAGAAAGATCCTCCTAAAGCAGGTGTAGACATTTTACCGCAGAGATCAGCATGTACCCACTCTAGAGGAGCTTGAGATCGATTGCTGGTCTCTCTTGGAAATGCCTTTCGTTGTTGCTTGCCCATCATACAAGCTTCACAAGGTTCCTGCAACTCTGAAAATGCAGGCATATGAGCAACCATCCCTGTTCGTTGCATCTCCTTCAAAACTGCAAATCCGAGATGCCCAAATCGTCGGTGCCATAACCTGCTTACATCTTTATCTTCTGTAGCAGTTAAAGCACTTAACTCATACAAGTTATCCCGTCGTATGCCTTTACCTACAACATTACCTGATGAATCCATGATTTCTGCACCACTCTTATTGAAGTGAACTTCGAGTCCACGATCTGTTATTGCAGAAACTGACAACAAATTTCTTTTGAGTGTAGGTACATAGAGAACATCGGATAACTTTTTCTCAACACCTGGAGAAGTGATAAAAGAGATGGTTCCAGTTCCTTCAGCTGGACACTTGGAGTCATTTCCCACCACTACATTGATGGATTCCCGCAGAGGCACTAGGGAACTATACCAATCCTTTTTACTAGTCATATGGCGAGAAGCTCCACTATCTAAAATCCATGGCTCATCAACACAAGCTTGAGCAGATGAACATACCTCTTCAATAGCTACCCAAAGTTCCAGCTCTGTGTTGTTTGCAGACTCTTTGTTCTTCCATGATGATTTTACAGTCCCATTCCGTTCATCAGCTTGCTTCTTTCTGCAATCCTTGATGGCATGGCCTTTCTTTTCACAATAGAAGCAACTTCCTGTGAACTTTTTCTTCTTTGGCTTCTTCTTTGATCCCTCTGAAGAGCCTTTACCTTTTGCATTTGCTGAGAATGCAGCATCAGTTGTACTTTGCCGATTCTTCAGCCGCATCTCTTCTTCTAAAAGCATGGCACAAAACTCTTCAAATGTAAGAGGAGTTGGCCTTACCTGAGTGTTAAGGGCTGTTACTAATCCATCATACTTTGCTGGAAGAACACGTACAGATCTTCGAGCCAGCTCTTCTGGTGTTATAACAACACCAACTGCAGCCAATTGATCTTGAAGATGCTTTATCCGTTTGATAAAATCTTCAGCCTTTTCAGAATCAGAATGTTTTTCATTTGCCAACTGATTTTCTAAATTTTGTATCCTAGTGTGGTTCTTGGTCTCATATTGTCGAGCCAATATGCCCCAAGCCTCATGTGCTTTAGTAGTATGTTGAACTAAAGTAAGCACAGAATCACTTACACTAGTGACAATCGCACATAATGCATCAGCATTCCGCCTCTTCCAAGCTCGTAGAAGATCTGGATCTGGCTGAATCATCAATCTTGAATTTGCTGGATCTTCAACTGGTATAGGCTCTGGATCCAATCCCATCGGTCCCATGACAGTGTCAAGTAATTCATAGGAGTCCAAAATTGCAGAAATTTTGAACTTCCAGAGTGTATAGTTGGTTCCATCCAGCTTCCCTTCAGTGAATGCAGGTGGACGAATTCGAATAGGTGCAGCATTAACATTAGCTGAAGCACCAAGACTACTGTTCGATGATGAAGCCATCATGTAATCACTCGAATAATCTAGTGATATTCTAGTCTGCTAGTAGGCTAAAATAATGATACTTCTCAAGCTATTCGAACCTTAAAGCTCTGATACCATGTAAGACAATAGTTACGCAATATAACACAGGAGCAATAACAGAGAAGATAACAGATATAGGAGAATATCAACAATTTTCTACTAGCAGCAAGTACAAAGATGATGGCGTTGTCCACCCGTGCGCTCTCAAGGTAGAGCTTAAATGGTGATCTAGACAACTCTAGATAGGGGGATACAAGGTAGAGGTATGCTGGCTCAACTCGGTGTCTTAGGTAGTGCAGAAGTCATGTATATATAGGATCATGGGTGGCCTGCCATGGACGGCTATACATGGGCGGTAGAGCGTGGGCGGCCACCGCCCGTGTAATTGCCATACACGGCTTAGACTGGTTGAACCGACCTAACAAATATAAATGATTTCTGACTCCGACAGGGAATATTCCATGGAATATTCCCTTTACCGTCGCGCCGGGGGCGCTGCCCCCGGACCCCCACCAGGGGGCCCGCTGGCCCCCGGAACCCCCTAGCCAGGGGGCCCGCTGGCCCCCTTGGACCCCCCAGCCGGGGCTGCTCACCACTGCCCCGGACCCCACAATTGGGGACCCTGATAACTCCCTTTCCTTATAATATCTTACATGGTCCAATATGACCTTCATCCAACATTCAAGTTGGGATTCCCATCAATTAGGTAATGCATGCTTGGCTTCTCCTCATAAAGGGGGCCTTACAAAATGTGCATACAATCATGAGGGGTAGACATTGATCATATACTAACACCCCCCCTCAATGTTTACCGATGATAAATCAAGTAGGTCTCGGTCCTATGCCCATCTGTTGAAGATGCTTGTTGAGCTGCTCTCTTCCAAGTGCTTTAGTGAATATGTCAGCACAATTTGCCTCTGTTGGGCAATATTCTAGCTCCACAATTTCATCTTCAATTAGCTCACGAATGTAATGGTACTGTACTTCTATGTGCTTGGTGCGAGCATGAAATACTGGGTTCTTTGCAATAGCCATACAACTTTGATTATCACACTTGAGTACAGTTGGCATATTTGATGGAAAGCCAAGATCTGCAAGAATTCTCCTTAACCAGACTGCCTCACAAGAAGCAAAACAAGCTGCTTTGTACTCTGCTTCAGTGGAGGAGAGTGCGAGAGTTGGTTGCTTCCTACTTACCCAAGAAAATATTCCTGAACCAAGTGAGAAGCAATATCCAGAAACTGATTTTCTAGAATCACAATCTCCAGCCCAATCTGAATCACAATATCCTTGGAGTGTATCACCTGTGGTATACAAAATACCAAAATCCAAGGTTCCTGCAATGTACCTTAGAATTCGCATTCCAGCATTCCAGTGACTCTCCTTAGGTTTGTTGGAAAACCTGCTTAACACTCCAACAGCATAGCAAATGTCTGGTCTAGTGTTGCACAGAAAAATAAGACTTCCAACGAGCTTCCTATACTTCTTAGCATCGACATCAGGCATGTTATCATCCATAGATAGCTTATGATTTACCTCCATAGGTGTGCTAGTTGGTTTGCAGTCCATCATTCCAAATGCCTTGAGAATTTCTTTGGAATATTTTTGTTGTGAGATGAAAATGCCATCCTTCCTTTGCCATACTTCAATTCCCAGACAAAAATGGAGTAGACCTAAGTCTGTCATTTCAAACTCAGTTCCCAAGCTGATCCGAGTTTGATTGATGAGTTCCTGATGATCTCCTGTAATGATCAAATCATCTACATATACAATGACAACAACTAGCTTGCTATCCCTTTTCGTTACATACAAGTTAGCATCAGAAGTACTTCTTTCAAAACCCATATTTTTGAAAAAATGATCTATTCGTTGGTACCAAGACCGTGGAGCTTGCTTAAGTCCATACAAAGCTTTCTTCAACCTGCAAACTTTATTTTCTGAATTGGGCACCTCAAAACCTGGTGGTTGAGATACATATACCTCCTCCTTGAGGTGACCATTCAAAAATGCAGATTTGACATCCATCTGGAAAATAGGCCAAGACTTTTGTGCAGCTACTGCAAGTACCGTCCGAATAGTTGTCATGCGTGCTGTTGGTGCAAAAGTTTCTTGAACATCAAATCCTTCAATCTGTGAAAAACCCTGTGCAACTAATCGTGCCTTATACTTTTCTAATGTTCCATCAGCTTTATACTTAGCTTTCCAAATCCATTTAGTACCTATTACCTTCTTCTTTGGCGGCAAGTCGACTAGATCCCATGTATCATTTTTGAGTATACTATCATACTCAGACTGCATTGCCGCTACCACATCTCGGCTGACAAAAATCTTCCTTGCCTCAGGATCCCATAACCTGTATGCTTTAGACTCTTCACTATATCCTAGGAAGACACACTTTTTGCTTTTTGAATCCAACTTTGATCTTGTTGAATCAGGAATATGTGCATAACAGAAACAACCAAAAATTCTGAAATGCAAAACTGAAGGCTTTTTACCAGAATATGCTTCTTGAGGAGTCATCCCCTTCAGTGCTTTTGTGTAGCTTCGATTGAGGATGTAGACTGCTGTATTGACTGCTTCTGCCCAGAATGAATCAGGCATGTCTTGAGCCTTCAACATACAACGAGCCATTTCAACTACTGTCCTGTTCCTGCGCTCAACAACGCCATTTTGTTGGGGTGTATGAGCTATGGTAAGTTGCCTTTTCACACCATGCTCCTTACAGTAATTGTTGAATTCTGTTGACAAGAATTCACCTCCTCTATCTGTTCTAAATTTCTTCAATTTCCTTCCTGATTCATTTTCTACATACTTATGCCACGTTTTAAATTTTTCAAAAGCATTAGCCTTCTCTCGAATGAAATAAACCCACATCTTTCTACTATAATCGTCGACTAACAGCAAGAAGTAGAAAGATCCTCCTAAAGCAGGTGTAGACATTTTACCGCAGAGATCAGCATGTACCAACTCTAGAGGAGCTTGAGATCGATTGCTGGTCTCTCTTGGAAATGCCTTTCGTTGTTGCTTGCCCATCATACAAGCTTCACAAGGTTCCTGCAACTCTGAAAATGCAGGCATATGAGCAACCATCCCTGTTCGTTGCATCTCCTTCAAAACTGCAAATCCGAGATGCCCAAATCGTCGGTGCCATAACCTGCTTACATCTTTATCTTCTGTAGCAGTTAAAGCACTTAACTCATACAAGTTATCCCGTCGTATGCCTTTACCTACAACATTACCTGATGAATCCATGATTTCTGCACCACTCTTATTGAAGTGAACTTCGAGTCCACGATCTGTTATTGCAGAAACTGACAACAAATTTCTTTTGAGTGTAGGTACATAGAGAACATCGGATAACTTTTTCTCAACACCTGGAGAAGTGATAAAAGAGATGGTTCCAGTTCCTTCAGCTGGACACTTGGAGTCATTTCCCACCACTACATTGATGGATTCCCGCAGAGGCACTAGGGAACTATACCAATCCTTTTTACTAGTCATATGGCGAGAAGCTCCACTATCTAAAATCCATGGCTCATCAACACGAGCTTGAGCAGATGAACATACCTCTTCAATAGCTACCCAAAGTTCCAGCTCTGTGTTGTTTGCAGACTCTTTGTTCTTCCATGATGATTTTACAGTCCCATTCCGTTCATCAGCTTGCTTCTTTCTGCAATCCTTGATGGCATGGCCTTTCTTTTCACAATAGAAGCAACTTCCTGTGAACTTTTTCTTCTTTGGCTTCTTCTTTGATCCCTCTGAAGAGCCTTTACCTTTTGCATTTGCTGAGAATGCAGCATCAGTTGTACTTTGCCGATTCTTCAGCGGCATCTCTTCTTCTAAAAGCATGGCACAAAACTCTTCAAATGTAAGAGGAGTTGGCCTTACCTGAGTGTTAAGGGCTGTTACTAATCCATCATACTTTGCTGGAAGAACACGTACAGATCTTCGAGCCAGCTCTTCTGGTGTTATAACAACACCAACTGCAGCCAATTGATCTTGAAGATGCTTTATCCGTTTGATAAAATCTTCAGCCTTTTCAGAATCAGAATGTTTTTCATTTGCCAACTGATTTTCTAAATTTTGTATCCTAGTGTGGTTCTTGGTCTCATATTGTCGAGCCAATATGCCCCAAGCCTCATGTGCTTTAGTAGTATGTTGAACTAAAGTAAGCACAGAATCACTTACACTAGTGACAATCGCACATAATGCATCAGCATTCCGCCTCTTCCAAGCTCGTAGAAGATCTGGATCTGGCTGAATCATCAATCTTGAATTTGCTGGATCTTCAACTGGTATAGGCTCTAGATCCAATCCCATCGGTCCCATGACAGTGTCAAGTAATTCATAGGAGTCCAAAATTGCAGAAATTTTGAACTTCCAGAGTGTATAGTTGGTTCCATCCAGCTTCCCTTCAGTGAATGCAGGTGGACGAATTCGAATAGGTGCAGCATTAACATTAGCTGAAGCACCAAGACTACTGTTCGATGATGAAGCCATCATGTAATCACTCGAATAATCTAGTGATATTCTAGTCTGCTAGTAGGCTAAAATAATGATACTTCTCAAGCTATTCGAACCTTACAGCTCTGATACCATGTAAGACAATAGTTACGCAATATAACACAGGAGCAATAATAGAGAAGATAACAGATATAGGAGAATCTCAACAATTTTCTACTAGCAGCAAGTACAAAGATGATGGCGTTGTCCACCCGTGCGCTCTCAAGGTAGAGCTTAAATGGTGATCTAGACAACTCTAGATAGGGGGATACAAGGTAGAGGTATGCTGGCTCAACTCGGTGTCTTAGGTAGTGCAGAAGTCATGTATATATAGGATCATGGGTGGCCTGCCATGGACGTCTATACATGGGCGGTAGAGCGTGGGCGGCCACCGCCTGCGTAATTGCCATACACGGCTTAGACTGGTTGAACCGACCTAACAAATATAAATGATTTCTGACTCCGACAGGGAATATTCCATGGAATATTCCCTTTACCGTCGCGCCGGGGGCGCTGCCCCCGAACCCCCACCAGGGGGCCCGCTGGCCCCCTGGAACCCCCCAGCCAGGGGGCCCGCTGGCCCCCTTGGACCCCCCAGCCGGGGCTGCTCACCACTGCCCCGGACCCCATAATTGGGGACCCTGATAACTCCCTTTCCTTATAATATCTTACATGGTCCAATATGACCTTCATCCAACATTCAAGTTGGGATTCCCATCAATTCGGTAATGCATGCTTGGCTTCTCCTCATAAAGGGGGCCTTACAAAATGTGCATACAATCATGAGGGGTAGACATTGATCATATACTAACAGTTAAGTCATGAGAGGTGACTATGTGTAAAGCCTCACAATTGGAACTTGCACAAGTAACACATCTTTTGGCACTCCCTCTTAAATATAATTGGGATTCCATGCTATTATCCAAGTCTTATCCTCTTTGCCTTTTGCTTCTATTGTCCTCCTATATGTTTCTTTGATAGGGTTGTATCTCCCTTCTTTGGCTTCTTTCCAGCATCATCTTTGTTACTTTGTCTCTTGTCAAGAGGTCTTCTTAAAAACCCTATCATAAACCATGCTTCATACAAAATTATACACCTGAATCAGATCACCTTGGCTGCATATACATGTTTTGCTTCACTCTCTTCCTTTTTGTCCTCTCTTTTCAAATCTCTCTTTTTCTATAATTTCATGGCTTCATGTCCTTCAAGATTTTGGGCTTCATTTTGATTCTCCTTTGTATTTGAATCATATTCAACTTTGCCTACAACTATAATTTTTGCATCTTTGTGTTCCTAAAGCTTCAGTTTCCGACCTAAGGTTGATCCTTGTTCATTTTGAACTCTTTCAAAGTTCTTAGCTACTATTGTAACTTCAAAAGGCTATCTTTTGGAAGCCTTGTGAAAGATCCTCAACAAGGATCCATATCTTATGAACCTTACCTGCAGATCTTTATTATAAATATATCAAACACTTATACGATTTTTTATAATTGTTGATACATAGAGTTCTTGCTCAATAGATTAGTGTAACCATCTGAATGATTTGCATTACCTATCTTCTCAATTCAGGGATTTGTATCATCTCTTATACTTCATGCCTAGACCTTTGTTCTTCCAAGTCAAAAAGCAAAGCAACATTTCGTACCACATGAATTAACTTCAAAGAAATTCTCATCCTTCTTACCTTCAGTCATATTGAGGTTGATGAGAAGCAACGAAAACTTTTTGCTTTATCTTTTGTATAATTTTTGGATGCTCTTCTATACTATAACCACCTTGGTTACCCCTCTATACTTGTTGTAACCATAACCATAACTTGGATCATAATTTGTATTCTAACTTGAATTGTATGTGCATGTTGAAAACCCAAATATTCCTCTTGTAGCACCTCTTCCTTTTTTATTCGTTGGGTTTTGTTAGCATTTTTCTTTTTTTTGTGATTGGCTAAACCACAAATATTACATGGAGGAGTTGTAATTCTCCCGCTACCTTTCTTATCACCTTTGCCTCTACCTCTTCCATATCTGCCTCTTCCCACAATGTTGACTTCAGAAGATTTACCTTCATCTTCTTCATTCTTTTTTCCCTTGCCTTTCACACTTTTAGTTTTATTGTTATCAGTATATAGTGTAGAGGTTTGATCACTTTTAAACATGTCTCACTTGAGTTTAGTGTAGGCCCATGATTGAGATGATACCCCAAAACAATGTTACTTTCATATCCAAATAAATATCCAAATCTATTGTGAAGGAGGTCCATTAGATTCTAATTAATCCCATCAATAACGTGCCTTATTTTTTTCTCTTTATCAATAATATCTCCTATGCCAGCTATCTAATGTAAAATGTCTTTGACCTTGGACATAACGTCCTTAATGCTCTGGTTTGGCTGCTTCTTAAGACTTGGAAACTCCAACATAGGTGGTTCTTCCTAGCCCTTGTACATGAAGAGAACAAAGATTCTAATGCATCCCACATTGTTTGTGATCTTTTAAAACATCTTGCATGTACTAGAAGAAATTCAAAGATAGATTTGAGTACATATGACCTGTCTAAATCTTCTTTGGAACATCATGTAGCCAAATCTTCTTCCTTTTATGTGTTGGTTGTGCCTTGATCCTTATGGTTGTCATTCTTTATTCACATGTCACAGAGCCAAAAAGTTGTCTACCTTGTAAATAGAATCCCCTCCTCATTGAAGATGCTAAATAGTTTCCTATTGGCCACCCCTCTTTGCTTGGTCTGGCAAGAGGCGCTTGAGTTCGGTACACTTCTGACTTGTCTCAACAACGACATCATCAAATTAATCCAAAAAAGGGGAGAAGAATAGAAATGAGAATTGGTGTCCGATTACGATGCTTCAAACGGGCAACAAGATCATCGCTAAAGTCATAGCGAACATTATTTCCAGCCATCAGAGAGCTTGGCTAAGCAAGGACCAAAAGGTTTCACAAAGGCAAGTCTATTTTGGAATCCATGATAGATATTTGGGAAGGTCTCAACTTTGTGGATGAGTCAAGAGAAGATGTGGTTTTCCTCCAAATCAACTTTGACAAAGCTTATGACAGACTTAAAAGGGAATTTATTTTGCAATCACTTAAAGATCTCCGTTGCAACCAAAAATTCACCAAGATGATATCCACACAATTGGGAAATGCATCGACTCAAATTAATGTTAACGTCCAACTTTCGAAGGTGATTAAATTAAAATGTTCAATAAAAAAAGGGTGCCCATTGGTGTTGGAGATAGACGTCTGCGGAAGCACGTGAACAACACAAGGAAGAAGAAAAAGTTTGGAGCACAACACACAATACAAAAAATGTATTACTAAAGAATGCACAAAGATAAGTAGCCCATTAGGGCAATAGGCATATATACAAGCCGGAGGAAAAAAACCTCCTAAAGAGAGAAAAAAGTGCCCCGGTGGTCCTAGAGTGTTCACACACATCACTACCTAAATATGTCGACAAATCCCCCTTGGGAGTGATGCGGTGAACAAGTAGTTGGCACTCATGTATAAGGAAGTGCCAAGCTATGTGGAAATCACTCCACACAAGGAAGTAAGCCCAAAGCTTTGCGGAAAGCTTCAAACTTCTCCCTGGGCAAAGCCTTCGTGAAAAGGTCTGCAGTGTTCTACTATGTGGGCACATATGCCAAGCTGATCTCCCCAGTAGACAACCTCTCCCTGACATAGTGATAATGCACCTCAATCTGCTTAGTGTGAGCATGGAACACTGGGTTCCTCGCAACTGCCAATGCGTTGTGATTGTCAGTGAAGATGGTGGTGGTAGAAGACTGACCAACACCCAAATTAGCCATAAGGCGTCTGAGCCACACACACTCAACAGTCGCCATGAAAGCTGCCCTATACTCAGCCTCACAACTGGAAGTGGCCACAGTAGGCTGCCTCTTGCTCAACCAAGATATACATGAGTTACCAAGCATGAAGCAAAAGCCACTAGTGGACACACGAGTGTCATAGCAACTAGCCCAGTCTGAGTCAGAAAAAGCATGCAAATCTGGGGATAGTGATCCCATCTTGGGATAAAACAACCCAAGTAGCCGAGTACCAGTCAAGTAGCGAAAGATGGTCTTAACCACTTGCCAATGCTTGACACCTAGGCAATGCATAAACCTGCTCATCTATGAGACAACAAACTGAATATCTAGCTGAGTAATGCATAAGTAAATCAAGCATCCAACAGGTTGCTCATAGAGAACAACATCAAATGCATCTCCAACATCATGAAGACTCAATCGTAAACCTCTCTCCATAGGAGTTGTAATAGGCTTACAGTCTTGAAGGCCAAAACGCTGCAATATGTGTCAATATATTTCGTTTGACACAAAGCCATTACACCATCAATGTGCATAAAGTGAATGCCCAAATAATGATGCAAATGCCCCAAATTAGACATCTCAAATGAGGCATGCAAATCAGCCTTAAAATCAGCAATATGCTTCTCAATAGGACTTGTGAGCAACATGTCATTAACATAAACAACAATGATCAGAAGTACATCATTAGCATGCTTAACATGTAAGGTGATTTCAGTTGGACTGTTCTCAAAACCATGTGGAATCAGATAGGCATGTATCTTCTCGTACCAAGCACATGGTGCTTGCTTCAAACCATATAATGCCTTCTTTAACCTGCACACCTCGTTTTCATGCCCTTTCTGCACAAAGCCACGGGGCTAGAAAAACATACACTTCTTCATGCAAGTCACCATTGAGAAATGCAGTTTTAATGTCCAACTGATGTACATTCCAACCGTGATGGGCTGCAAGTGCAAAGATGCTCCAAACAGTAGTCATACGGCATGTAGGTGCAAAGGTCTTATCAAAATCAATGCCTCTTTCCTGTGCATAACCCTTTGCAACAAGCCTAGCCTTATACATGTCAACTGTACCATCCCGTTTACGCTTCAGCTTGTATACCCACTTAGTGCCAATGGCCTTCTTGCAAGGAGGCAAGTCACATAAAGACCAAGTACCATTCTTCATTATTGCATCATATTCAGATTGCATAGCAGCCATCCAATTTTCTGAATTTTGTGCTTCATCAAATGAAAGAGGCTCAGTCTCATCACAGAGACTAGATGCAGCCATAGCATAGCAATCTGATGCAAAAGAGGCACTATGAGAGCCTGCTTGAGTATCATATGATATAGGTGCATCGAATTTGCTATCATGCAAGGTCTGCACCAGAAATTTTGGCATAGTTCTTGCCTGCTCAATATCAGCTCTCTCATCAATAAGTGCATCATGTAAATCTACATCAGAAATGGAATGATCTACATCATCACATGAAACCTACAAAGGGTGACAAGTTGCCTCATTAGGACCAGAACTAGACTGTCCACGTGTAAAAAGAGGCAGCAAAGTATCATACATGTCTTTGGAGCTAACAGATGTCTCCTTAGTACATGAAAGCAATGGCTGAATAGCATCTTCCACAAAACCAACATCACGGCTAACCAGAATGCATTTAGTTTGTGGATGATACAGACGATTGCCTTTACTTTCAGAACTTTACCCAACAAAAATACATTTTAATGCTTTATCATCCAATTTTCTACGATGTTGTTCGGGCACTAATGCATATGCCAAACAACCAAAAACACGCATATGAGCAACAGATGACTTGTGATCATGCCAAGCCTCATATGGAGTGATAGACTGCAGCGCTTTAGTGGGACACCTGTTAAGTACATATGCTGCACACATGACAACCTCAAGCCAGAAACTATGTGGCAAACCCTCATTCTTGACCATACACCTCGCCATCTCCATGAGAGACCTCTTCTTCCGTTCAGCAACTCCATTCTGTTGAGGTGTATACGGCACTGTACATTGGTGTTTTATCCCACATTCAGCCAAAAATGCATTAAAATTAGAAGACATATATTCCCCCCCCTCGATCAGAACGGAGGGTGCCCATTTTACATGCTGAAAGATTTGCAGCCAAAACCAAAAACTGTTTGAAGCACATGAACACTTTGTACTTTGCCTTCAATGGATATACCCATGCATGCCTGGAAAAATCATCGATGAAAGTCACGAAGTAAAGATAATTCCCAAAAGAAGGTGTCTGCATAGGACCACAAACATCACTATGTACAAGCTGCAATTTCTGAGTAGCCCGAACTAAACCATCTTTTGGAAAGGATGAATGCTGCATTTTGCCCAAAATACAACCTTCACAAACATGTTTTCGAGGTGCCTAAAGTTTGGGAAAAGAGGACACCATTTCATATTTCTGTGGGTGTAGCAAGCTAGCAAAATTCAGATGACCAAAGCATGCATGCCAAAGCTTTGCATTTGACGTAGCCTGAGAATCATTTACTACACATGTCAAATCAATTACAGATCTTTCATAGTCTATGAGCTTATATAGACCACGACATAAAATGCCAAAAGCAATAATCACATCGCCATTTGACATGTCATGAACTGTACACCTGTCAACTACAAATTTCACAACCAAGCCAATCTTGGCTAATGCAGAAACTGATAACAGGTTCTTCTTGATCCCTGGCACAAATAAAGCATCTGACCAAGTGAAAGAACTACCATCAGCAGTCGTCAAAATGATCTTACCAACTCCCATAACAGGATAAGAGGAGTTGTTGGCACATGTAACAGTATTCCCTGTAGGGGCACGCTCGAGTGAAGAGAAGAAATTGCGCTGCGAGGTAATATGTTTGGTCGCCCCACTGTCAAAATACCAAACATCTGATTCTACTACAGACATGCACTGGTCATGAGAAGATGGGTCAAAATTGAAGACAGTAGTAAATGCCCTTTCTTCTTCTTGCATAAGATTAGCATACTCTGTTTTGGTGTAGAGGCCTCTGCAACAACCATTCCAACCTCTTTCTTCTTTGCCTCTTTAGCAGCCAGTTTTGGATAGCTCTTTATGACATGATCATTTCCTTTACAGTACTTACAAAACAATTTTTGCTTTTTGATTTATTCTCATCTTTATCTTCCTTCTTCGAATGTGCAGAATTAGCAGATTTCTGCTTACTAATTGAAGAGCTCCATTTTCCTTTGCCCTTTTGCCTAGCCAGGAAAGCTTGATCTGCAACTCGCATAATGGACCTGTTCTGCCTAGACTGATCTTCTTGCAATAGAACAGAGACTAACTCCTCAAACGATAAGGCATTTGGATTGCCTTTCATCATCAACCGAAGAGTAGAAGCAAAACTCTGATATGAATCAGGAAGACCATTCAAAACGGTCTGCACAAGTGAGCTATCTGGTATAACCTCATCAACAGAAATCAACTGTTCCTTTAAGTCTTTGATCTTCATTAGGAAACTGTCCATAGAATCACCTTTATTCATGTGCTCACTCTCTAACTCTTTTCGAAGGTAAGCAACATGAGCCTCATTCCTAGCTTGGTACAATGTGGTAAGTGTATCCCAAGCATCCTTATTAGAGCGAATGTGAGGAATAATGGCACGTTTGATAGACAAAGCTATCACTGCATGTGCCTGGGCATCTTTGCCATCCCAGCGAATCTGCTCTATAGTAGGTGCAGTAGAAACTGCAGCACGAATAGGAATATGTAGAATATCACCATCTTCGATACCTTCTCCATCAGCTTCAGTACCTGTAGTTATAACAGTTGCAAGTGTGATAGGACGTTTTTCGACACCCTGCACAATGTTCCAGAGTTCTTTTGCAACCAACACATGTCGCATCATATAAGCCCATAACGGGTAGTTGGTACCATCCAACTTAACCTCAATAGCCAAAATATGGAATACATCACTGCTTTCAGCCATGGCCGGTGACTAAAATACCTTGATGCAGAAAATAGATTGTATCTCAAAAAGTTGAACAGAACTACCCAAACGAATTCTGCTAGACCTGTAGCAGACTTCGAGATGCTTATATATATTGCTTTGGCACAAAAAGACAAAATAGCCTACACAAGCACTGTGATAGTGCGTTTGGAGGCCAAAACAAGCTCAGATCGTGATTTCGGCACCACAGAGCGAAGCCTTTTGATCTTGAAAACACGTTGAGTATGCTCACCAAAATTCCTGCGAGTCTAAGACTGCAAACGGAGGAGTGTCAACGGCACCCTAGATGAAGCGAGGACCTGCTCTGATACCAATTGTTGGAGATAGATGTCTGCGGAAGCATGCGAATACTGCAAGGAAGAAGAAGAAGCTTGGAGCACAACACACAATACAGAAAATGTATTACTAAAGAATGTACAAAGATAAGTAACCCATTAGGGCATTAGGCGTATATACAAGCCAGGGGAAAAAAACCTCCTAAAGAGGGAAAAAAGTGCCCCGACGGTCCTAGAGTGTTCACACACATCACTACCTAAATATATCAACAATTGGCTCCCCTTCTCTTTGCCATTTCCACAGAAGGGCTTATCTGGCTTGTGGAACAACAAGTGGAAGTTGGTAATATCAAAGGCCTCTTGTTGCCCCATAACCAAGACAAGATCACCGTGAGACTTTTTGCTGATGATATGAACGCGTTTGTTCACATGATTCTTCTAGTCTAAAGACATTTTGGAGGTTCCTAGACACTTTTTGCAAAGCCTCTTGATCCAAAATCAACCACTCAAAGACTGCTTTTAGAGCTATTGTAAGGATCCAACCTAACCTTCTCTTTGAACATGGCTGCCAAAACATTCCTCTAGGTCAAGTCTTCCGGCTTCTTGGGATTCCCTTGGGCTTTGGTATCTCGATGGAGCAGTGGTGGAACTGGGTCTTGGCCATAATTGAAAGCAAGATAAACTATTGGAGGGGTATGCAAATCAATCTCGCGGGTCGTGCAATGGTCATTTCTTCGACCATTTACTTTTTCTCTTGTTGGAAACCGAAAGAGCAAGAGCATTCAAGATCTCTTGTTCATCTAGAATCTACTTATGCAAGTTCCCGTATAATTATTTCTTAGTTGGAGCCTCATCAGAATGTTAAGATTAAACAAAAAAGAAAAAATGCCAATATGAGTTTAGATGAAGGGGAATAATTGAAGTCATCAATTCACTCTTGCAAATAAAAATCAATGGAAATATGAAATAAAGGACCTAAAAAATATCTAAGAATGTCTTGGTTTATATTCTTATCATTGTACAATAAGAACCTCATCAAAATCTTGAAATTAAATTAAAAAATGCAAATATGAAATCCTCGATTGTAGGAAAGTGAATTGATTCCTCCAACAACTCTTACCTCCTTGATTTGAATTCAAACTCCACTTGTAGAAGTTGTGAATCACTTCTAGAGTCTATATAAAGACTTCAAAACACTTGTACAATATATGGAAGCAATATACCTACACTTATGGCTATCATTGTCTTGCTCCTTCATTTTTCTACATCATCTTCTTCAACAATAGTAATCTTGCAGACTTTGCTGCTTTCTCTATAGAGCTTCAAATTGGATGACAAGTGGCTCATTAGAAATTTATTATTATCTAATTTATGCTTATAACTTTTCATAGCATTTGGTTCAGTAAATTGAGCAAAATCTCAGTTTCTCTGTTTTGGGGTGAATCTCTGCGTATTCGTGAAAAATAAGAGGTACCACCGTTGAGTGTCTAGTTCATTCCAAAAGAATATTTTGCTTATTCCTTATACTCTTGTGCATTGTATACACTCAACCCTACGTGTATTACTACCATAAAAGGATTATTTCTAGTTGTATCTGTTTTGTATCGACTCCTCCTTGATGCTCCAAATTACATAGTGAAATTTATTACACTTATCACATGCCTATAAGGTATATTTGATTCTGCATAAGTGCAAGGGCTGGTCTTGTGCCGATTGGCTGGACCAAACTTAGTCGCTTCGCAACTCACTTTTCTACCTCCTACAAGCTTCTCCAAGTTCTTTCACCAATGACACATGGGAACTTGTTCCTAGCAAACCATCAATGAAGGTCATATTCATCACGAGGAATGCATCAGAGGTCATATATCTCTGAGTCTATGTAGATGAAATTATAATTATCGGGAATGATGTCAATGGAATTGAAGAGGAATTCAAGATCAGTGATCTTGGACCTCTCACTTATTTTCTTGGACTTAAACTTGTCTATACAAATTTTGGTATCTGCATCACTCAAAGGAAGTATGTACATGACATGCTTTCTACGTTTAAAATGGAGAATACTAAGTGTGCCAGTACACCCATGGTATTGAATCATAAGCTAAGTGCTTATGAGGGAGAACCTATTGAAGACATCACAATCTATCAAATCTTGGTAGGAGGCTTGAACTATGCAACTCTCACAAGGGTGGACATATGCTTTAGTGTTAGCATACTCAATCAATTTATGCACAAGTCAAGAAAGCCACACTTGGAAGCACCCAAGAGAAAGCTCAAATACTTAAACGGAACTATCAATGAAGGAATTTTCTACACCTAAACTTCTAAAATTGATCTCAATGGGATGGATCAAAGGATGAGAGTTTTTCATTTGCAGGTTCAAAGCTAATTTCATGGTCTTCAAAGAAGCAACTGTCACTCTATCATCTACTGAAGCTGAATACAGGGGATTGGGAAATGGAACATAAGAAGCTATGTGGTTAAAAGGTTTATACTCAGATTTGGGGCTACATACCTTAAGTCCTCACATTTTTGCTGATAATACAAGTTCAGTTCACTTAGCAACTAATCTAGTTTACGATGTTAGAACCTAGCATATTGAAGGTCATTATCACTATGTAAGAGAGAAGCTTATAAGCAAGGACACTCAATTGTGCTATGTTTCCACTAATCTTTAATGTGCACATATGTTGACTAAGTCATTGGACGTTATCAAGCTAAACAGGTTCAAAGGCATGATTGGATTGCTAGAAATCCAAGAGGACTGAAGACTCAAGCATACTAGGATAGAGGGGGATCTATTGGTGTATTTCATGCAAGCCTGATGCTTGATCACTCATAAATGAAAAGCATTACTTATGTACACTCTTAGTGAGAGAAGTCATAGAAACAAGCTCTTGTAATTATTTAAAGGTTATTTCCATAAAAAGTAAAAGTGATTGAGAAAATTGTGGCCTTCTTAGGTAGGAATTACGAGTTTAGCTAGGACTGATTGATTAGCTAAATGATTCCCCAACTTGAGGGAACTTTTAGGCACAATCCCTCCAAGATTTGAATTCAAATATCTCTATATATACACATATGTATAGTCATGGATTAGAGCAAAGGATATAACTACATCCTGATGAAGTATCAAGCCATAAGTGAAGCACACATTGTGCTCCTCCTTCCCAAGCTTCATATCCATTCATATCATGTACAATATGTGAAATATAGATTGATTTTAAAGTTACATCTTGGAGTTCTTCTCATCTGCTGCTACAAGTTCACATTCATGTTTTCAATCAACTTTAGTGATTGATTTTTGTGTGTATACTTAATCTTTGTGATGATGCACTCCCAAAAATGCAGAGTGATCTTAATAACCTAGTTAGGGTGGTGGACACCATTATCACCACTCAAGAAGAGGGCACACATTTGAAGATTGGTACCAAAAAATTCCAATTTTCTTGATTTGATGGGAGAAAAGATGGCCAATTTGTTCTTTCATGGCTATTCCAATTTGATGACTTTTATTTTGATGAATCACATTCTAAAATTAAAAAGTGATATTTGTTACTAATTATTTGGTGGGTAAGGCCCAATTATGGTGGAATGTTTTGTGGCATAGCAGCAATGAGATAGATTGCATTTCAAGAAAAGATGAAGGGGTCCTTCCTTCCTCCTTAGTTCCATTTACATGCTTATCAATCATGGACAACTTTTGGATGGAAAGATGGAGATACTGCATCTAGCTACACTAAACGCTTTTAGCAACAACCACTACTTATCCATTTGCTTGAAATGACTCCTAAAGATATCTTACAATGGAAGTATGAAGATGGTTTAGAGGTGGGAATCCAAGCCAAGCTCAACACACTACATCCTAGGACCCTCTATGAAGCTATCTCTTTTGCACATGATGTTGAGAAGGATTTTCAATCCATTCTCAAGTCCATTCGCTTACAAAAAATGGATCAATGACAACAACCAATCAATCCTAATTTTCCTTTCAAGCATTCTTTCACTTCTTTTTAGTGTTCTCCTATTTTTCAGTGCCCTGCTCAATCTATTTTCTCACCAATATACAAGATGACGCCCTTAGAAGCCAGCAAACCTCTAAACCTTCAAATTATGATGATGGATGCTCAACAAAAGATTCCGCACATTGCTTGCTAACATTGTGGTAAGTTTGGTCATACTAGAGCTAAATATAGGTTGCAGACTAGCGATATGAAACTTGTCGAAGCTCAAGTACACAACATGGAGGTGGTTCATAAAGACACTCAACCTAATTGGACCAAGGAAGCATTAAAAAAGGATCTAAGTAATGTTGACATATTTAGGTAGTGATGTGTGTGAACACACTATGACCGTTAGGCCATTTTTTTTCCCTCGTTAGGAGGTTTTTTCCTCCGGCTTGTATATATGCCTATTGCCCTAGTAGGTTACTTACCTTTGTACATTCTAGTGGTAATACATTTAGTATTGTGTGTTGTGCTCCAAGACTCTTCTTCTTCCTTGCGCTCTCTGCATGCTTTTGTAGATGTCTAACCATTAGGGGAAAAAATGAAAACATTGCATGGGCCTTTTAGATTAAGAGGTGATTAGTGATGGACCAACGAGAAGAAGGTGGTGGCCAAAATCCACACCCTTGATCACCTAGACTAGGCATAGGATTCCCTTGTTTCCTTATGGTCAAAAGTGGTATGAATGGCTAAAAACCACGAGTTCCTCTAGAAAAGTGGTTTGGTAGGCCTAGAGTTTCAACCAGAGCCATTGGATTAACTCAAAGATCCAAGGGATCATGTTGAGTTAATAAAAAAAGTCGGCATAGAATTTTGTCCGGTGGATGTGGCAAAGATCCAAGGGTGTTTCTTGAAACTTAATAAAAAATGCACCTTCAAGCGTTGTCCATTGGACGGACCAAAAAAGGAATGGTTGGATATATTCTTTTGACTTTTCGGTCATTTTGAATTGCATCCATTGGATCCTCTTTTGATCTAGTGGTTGTAAAGCTTTGAAATTTTGAGGCCATTCGATAACCAACCCATCGGACAGTGCAAAATCGATCCGGCCATGGAACTGCACCAAGGATTTTGTCTTTTTGTGACAGTCCACACACACTCTCACCTCATTGAGTGCTTCTTATTTTGGCATTTTATGACAGACACTCTCTCTTCAATCTTGACCGCTCGCGTAGATTTCATATAAAGCCCAAGAATGCCCACGACTATGCATACTTTGGAGGAACTTTTGTCCTCTTGTGACAAACATAACAAGCTCAATCGTAGCCGTCTGTAAGATTTTATCCAAGGGGCACAAATGATCGTGAATTGATTTAGACTGAGCATAAGTTTTTAAGCAAATATTTTATTTCAAAAACCACTAGTGGTTTTTTGTCTAGCCTTCATCCCCTTTTTGGTAATTTTAATCCTTGAACATTAGGGATCCTTACATGCACCTCTCCAATTGCAATATGAGAATGGCCATGGTTGAAAGTAGTGATGTATTCGGTATATTGGCTATTGAGGATAAGTTGGATGGCTAGGGAGAAGTTTGAAGCTTTCTGCAAAGTCTTGGGCTTACTTCTTTTTGTGGATTGATTCCACATAGCTTGGCACTTCCTTATAAATGAGTGCCAGCTCCTTGTTCATCGCATCACTCCCAAGGGGGATTTGTTGATATATTTAGGTAGTGATGTGTGTGAACACACTAGGACCACTAGGGCATGTTTTTCCCTCTTTAGGAGATTTTTTCCCCTAGCTTGTATATATGCCTATTGCCCTAATGGGTTAATTATCTTTGCGCATTCTAGTGGTAATACATTCAATATTATGTGTTGTGCTCCAAGCGTCTTCTTCTTCCTTGTGCTATTCGCGTGCTTTAGTAGATGTTTAACTCCAACAAGTACCTTGGTTAATGAAATTTCTATCCATTCTTTACTTTGCATACAAAGTACTATTAATGGTAAAGTTTTTAATATTTTACATGATGATGGTAGTTCACATAACATGATTTTATTCCTTATACACTAGTGCAAGATCTCCGATTAAATCCACTTCCTTCTATGTATAAAGTTAAGGTTGCATTTCAAGGAAATATATATAATGTTACAAGTTATAGCATTCAAATTTGTATAGGTTCTTATGTGGATGCATACACATCTTAATTGCTCCTTTGCAATCATATGATGTTATGCTTGGCATGACTTTTCATAATCATTATAATCCATGCATTGATTATCATACACACCCAATGAGTTTTAAGTTCAACAACCAAGATATTTCTTTGTCTAAAATGCATGACTTCCAACCATTTCCATTAATTGGTCATACTCAAGTTAAACATGCATTTAGGAAAGGCTACAATTCATGTATTGTTTTTCTCAATAACATAGTCGATTATACATATACACTTCCTAATGCACATAAATCATTTATGGCTTCCTATCATGATTTCTTTATGGATGATTTTCCTTCTAAACTACCACATTCTAGAGGATCTCTTGACCAAGTATAGACTTAATTCCTGATAGTTCTCCTCCCCATAAAAAACCTTATAGGCATGGACCTTTATATCAAAATGAAACACCTAATGAAGTTAAGGATTTACTCCACAAAGGACCTATAAGGCCTAGTTCTTCTCCCATTGGAGCACCTTCTCTCTTAGTGGAGAAGAAGAACAATACTTATAGGATGTGCATTGACTATAGAGCACTCAATACATTCACAATTAAAAATAGAGAACGTATTTCTAGGATAGATGATTTGCTAGATAAACTTCATCGAGCATGTATCTTTAGCGAAATTGATCTTAAATCTCGGTATCATAAGATATGAATGACACATAATGAGATTTATAAGAGTGCTGTTAGAACTCAAACTAGTCACTTTGAGTTCATGATAATGCCTTTTGGCCTCACCATTGCACATGCCACATTTGCACGAATGATGAAGAACATTTTTCTTGATTAATAAGCTTTTATTCTTGTTTTCTTCAATGACATACTTGTATATAGTGAGAGTGATGATGACCATGAAAATCATTTAGCAACTGTCTTTAATTTGTTATCAAAAAAACAAAAGAATTATGCCAATCTTGAAAAGAGTTCTTTTGCCCAAAAAGAATTACAATATTTCGGACATATTGCTTCTAGTCAAGGCATTCATGTAGATCCAAAGAGAATTATAGTAACTCAAGAATGGCCTGTACCTCAATCTATGAATGATGTATGATCTTTTCTAGGATAAGCTAGTTTTTATAGAAAGTTTGTAAAAGGCTTTTCTTATTTAGCACTTCTACTCACATTATTATTGAAGAAGAACTTAAAATTCGCATGGCACAAAAATAATCTTATGAAAAGCACAAACATGCACTTTCTCATGCACCTATTTTGCAATTACCAGATTTTGCACAACCATTCCATGTAGTTACAAATGCTAATGGTTTAGGTATAGATTTTGTATTAATGCAAAATGATCATCCCATTGCATTTGAAAGTAGGAATATTAAAGCTTCTAAAAAGAATTATAGTACGTATGATAAGGAACTCTTAGTTGTTGTGCATGCCTTAAAAATTTGGAGACATTCTCTTATGCGTTCTAAATTTCTAATCAAAAGAGACCAATAGGCTATTAAGCATTTATTAAATCAACCATTGATTTTGAAAACAAAAAGTGAATGCGCTTCATTTATACAAAATTTTCAGCCTTTAATTCAATATCAACCTGGCAAAGCTAATGTTGTAGGTAATGCCCTTAGTCACTTCCACATCCCCACAAATAGATATTCTTTCAATCTATAATATTTTTGCTATTCATATTCATTCCTTTCATGTCATGATTCCTACTTATACATCTGATTTGTATTTTTCACAAACATGGACTCCTTTCACAAATTCTAGAATGTTTAGTGAAGATCATTGCACTTTTCACAATGGATTCTTGTATTTCCAACACAAGTTATTCATCACAAAAGTTTTCAAAGAATTTGTTATGAAAGAGATGCATGAACCATTGTGTATGGGTCATAGGGGCTTACAAAGTATTATTTCTACGTGTAAAGAATTATTCTTTTGGCCAAATATGAAAAATGATAATGCATAGTATGTTTCCCATTGCATTCTGTTTGAAGGTGTGAAACGACATCATGGTAAAACATTTGGATTATTAATGCCAATTCCCATACGTAATGAACCATGGGAACAAGATTCTATGGTTTTTATTACTTGTCTTCCTACAACTTCATCTCATAATGATATGATTTGGACAATAGGTTTAGTAAACAAGCATACTTCATCCCTTCTAAAAAGGCTCTTTTTGCACCTCAAGTTGCTAAGTTATTTATTAACTGTATTTTTCTGCATAATGGTTTTCCAGAAGGTATTCTATTAGATTGAGATTTTTGTTTTGGTAGTCACTTTTGGGTTGCATTATTTCAAAGTTTACATTCCAAAATAGACTTTAACCCTGCATTTCATCCTGAAAGTAATGGGCAAAGTGAAGCTACAAATAGTACTATTTTAAATTTATTACATTGTTATTCTTTAGATAATCCAAGTAATTGGGATGAGAAAATTCCTTTACTACAATCTACATATAATAGCACAACACATACCACTACTTGATGTGCACCATATGCAATCGTTTATGGTAAAAATCTTGATGGAGAGTGTTAATCTCCAAAAGAACAACCTACTCTTGTGATTAGAGCACCTCTATACCAAGAGTAAGTCAAAACCTTCACTAAATTAGAGGTCCAATCTCCAAATTATCAAAATTGAGAAAATCTGTGAAGAAGATAAAACACAGAAAAGTCTGCTGCACTATTTCTTTACATTGACCTATCAAACGTGTAAAGTTTTTGATGAAACTTTGTACGAATCATCTCCTAGAGATTGCGCATCTTCTCCAAGTTAAAGTTCTCAAAAAGGTTTAGTATAACTTGAGAAATCAACTTCACAAGTTACCTATGTCCAAATCTGCACTTCTGAGAAGTTGATTTGACACCCCTAACTTCTTAACTTTGGTTCTCACAATGTCGAACCCGTTTTACAAAATGCTTTTAGCTGTAGATAGCTTATCTCTCAACTTAGATTTTGAGCTATCATATGTGTAAAACTTTACACTGTGCACTGAGCACTACTCATTTCTTTCAACTCGAAATGTGCGCCAGTTTCAGAGAACTGTGAACATTCAACACATATGAATGTTCCTACTTACAATTCTCCTAGCCTGTTTTCAATTAGACTCTGAAATTCAGGTCACAGGCTCATTAACTAACAACTTAGATATCCTCAAAAAAATTTCTCAATTGATCAAACACAGACGGAGCAGACGCAGAAACATCGGGCGCAAGTTTCTCGATTTCTTCAGAAAATTTACATACAAGTGAGGATGGATGATTCACTCACTTTCAATGTGTCTAATGACACTAACTTCTCTCTCCCTATTCTCTAATCTTCTTCTGCTCTATTTGCCCGACCTTTTCCAAAAGTATTTATAGATAATTTGTACAAGATTCTTACTCAAACAAAGATCTAAGTCACTATGACTAGACTAATGTACATATGTGTACACTTCTCATATACTCTGAATGTGTCTTTCTTCCAAGTTTCAATAGTTGATCCTTCCTTCACTCTTTAACCTTCCAATCCTTCAATTGGTGATTGGTCTGCACCAACAGCTCCCCCTCAATCATCAATTGAGGTCTTCACTATCTTCTTTATACCTGCCATGTCTTTGAACCTTTGTAACTTTGGTCCATCCAAGCCTTTTGTAAGCATATCAGCTATCTGGTCTTTTGTTGAAGTATGGATTACTTCAATCTCTTTATCCATCACCTTCTCTCTTAGAAAGTGATACTGAATCTCAATGTGTTTGGTCCTGGCATGAAAAACAGGATTAGCAGCTAAATACAATGAACTCATGTTATCTCCATATATAATTGGTACCCCATGCACAATGTCAAGACTCTTCATCAATGTCTTGACCCAAATTACTTCCTTTGCAGCTTCAACCATGCCTTTATACTCTGCTTCTGTAGAAGACAAAGCAACTGTATGTTGCTTCTTAGAACACCATGAGATTAACTTATCTCCCACATAACACATGTATCCATAGGTTGATCTTCTATCATCTGGATTACCTGCCCAATCTGCATCACTATAAATTTTGATATTTGTATCTGAGGTAAACCCATAATACAAACCTTCATTGAGTGTACCCTTAATGTACCTCAACACCCTTTGTCCTGCAATCCAATGTTCTTTCCTTGGGCAATGCATAAATTGAGACAAAACCCCTACTGCATATGATAAATCAGGTCTAGTTAGAGTAGCATAGATAAGGCTACCAACCAAACTCTGATATTGTCTCATGTCCTTGAATTCTTCACCTCCATAATTACTCAATTTGTGATTCACCTCCAATGGTGTAGGTGCTACCCTGCAATCATCCATTTTAAACTTGATTAACAAGTTCTTCAAATACCTTTCTTGGGTCACAAATACTCCATGTTGAGTATATGTAATCTCCATGCCCAAGAAATATGACAAGTCTCCCAAGTCACTTATCTTGAACTCCTTTTCCATTTGCCTCTTGAGTCTTTGTATTCCTTCTTCATCTGTACCTGTAAGAATTATATCATCAACATATATGCACATGTATATGAAACCATTTTCACTTGCTTTGACAAGCAAGCTACTATCTGCTTTAGACACCTGAAAACCAAGTTCCTTTAGGAACTTCACAAGTCTATAGTTCCATGCCCTTGGGGCCTGCTTCAAGCCATACAAAGCTCTCTTGAGCTTACACACATGATCTGGATACTTTATATCTCTGAACCCTTGAGGTTGCTCCATGAATACATCATCTGAAATGTAACCATTCAAAAAAGCATTCTTCACATCAAGTTGACATAGCTTCCAACCTTTACATGCAGCAATAGCAATAAGTGTCCTTATGGTTGTCATCTTTGCCACAGGACTATAGGTCTCATCATAATCAATACCATATGTTTGAGCAAAGCCTTTGACAACAAGTCTAGCTTTGTATCTAGACACACTTCCATCTGCAAACCTTTTTGTCTTGTAGACCCACTTGCATCCAATAATCTTCTGACTATTTTGTTTTTGGAACCAAATCCCAAGTTTGATTCTCCAATAGTGCATCATATTCCTCCTGCATAGCACTCTCCCATTTTTCCTTACCTTTTGCCTCTTCATATGTAGAAGGGTCTTCATCTGTATTCACCATATAAGCATAATCTTTTGTGGCTAGAAATGAAGTATCATAACTATACCTTATAGGTTGCCACCTATTTCTTGATGACCTTCTGAGTTCTCCACTCCTTGAGGTTTCTGGCTCTTCACATTCAGGATCAAATCTTGGTGTCTCTTCCACTTCAACCTGCACTTCATTATTCTCTTGCTCATCAAATATCTGAACTTTTGATTTACCTTTTCTTTGACTCACTTCTTCTTCATCACCTGTATTGATGTTGATTGTACCTGCATACCAAGTGCTTTGTTCATCAAATGTAACATCTTTAGAAACCATAAATTGCTTTGTAGATGGACTCCACAATCTATAGCCCATCTGCTTATCATCATAGCCAATGAAAACATATTTTTCAGCTTTAGGCTCCAACTTGTGTCTTAATTGTGATGGCACATATGCATATGCCACACACCCAAAAACTCTGCAATGATCCAAGGTAGGTCTTTTACCCCACCAAGCCTCATATGGTGTCATACCCTGCAAGGCTTTACATGGTAGCCTATTGACCAAGTAAGTGGCTGTATTTACAGCCTCAGCCCACAAATAATTAGGACAATTTTTCTCCTTCATCATGGATCTTGCAAACTCAACAATTGTTCTATTTCTCCTTTCTGCAACACCATTTTGTTGAGGAGAGTACCTGCAAGTAACTTCCCTTTTTATACCTGCATTCCATAAGTAATCACTGAACTCATTAGAGAAATACTCTCCCCCTCCATCTGACCTTAGTCTTTTCAACTTATGACCTGTAATTCTTTCTGCATATGCATGATAGTGTTTAAATGTATTAAACACTTCTGACTTATCTTTGATCACATAGATAGTGATCCATCTAGTAGCATCATCAACATAGATCACATAATACCTTGATCCATTTATACTGAAATCTTTTGATGGTCCCCACACATCTGTGTGTACCAACTCAAGCTTCTCTGAGTACATAAAACCATGCTTGGAATATGAATGTTTATGAGCCTTACCTAATTGACATGCCTCACATTTGTATGTCATATGTTGACCTGCAACATTAGGCAATCCAAGCACTGAACCATTGTTAACCATATCTTTAATACCTCTTTCATTGAAATGTCCAAGCCTCTTGTGCCAAAGATCTAACTCAGAGATCTTATGTCCTCCATATGTGAACATAGCATGACCAATGTTGCCTTGAATCTTCAATGTAAATAATCTTCCTTCCTTTTTTCCTGAAACAATCTGTTTATACCCTTGGCTAGGGTCTTCCACATATACTCCATCATTAGTGAACCTTACTTCATATCCCTTTTCAACAATTTGACCTACACTTATCAAATTCTTAGGGATTGTAGGAACATACAAAACCTTACTCAATAAGGTGCTTCCATCCTTGGCCTTCACTGATCCAATTGACTTCACATTGTGCTTTGTGTTGTCACCTGTTTGAACAACATGATTAAAAACTTTATTCTCCAAATCAGTCATCAAAGATATGTTACCACTCAGGTGATTGCTACACCCTGAGTCAATGTAGAAGACTCTTTGATCTTCATTCTGCCTTTCACAAGTTGCATTCATTATCAATGTTGAATCTTCCTTTTGATCTGAAGCATAATTGTAGTAGGTGTTGTTGTATTGTTGACTTTGGAATCCTCTACCTGCATTTCTTCCAAAGTAATTCCTTCCACCTCTACCTCTGTAATTACCTCTTTGATTTCTGCCACCTCTTCCTCTTGAATTATAATTTTGATTATATCCACCATTATTCTGATTATTATGCCAACAATCATAAGCTAAGTGATTTGTCTTACCACAAATCCAGCAAGCTTTGCCTCCATCTTTATTGTTCCTGCCTCTTCCTCTACCTTTGCCACCTCCTCTTCCTCTTAGGAAGTTGGCTTGAGTAGTTGTTCCTTCATCTTCATTTACTTGTTGCTTTCCTTTGCTATTCTTCTTCTTGTCCTTTGAGTACATTGCATGACTTGTACTCTTGTCACCATCTCCTTTAACATCCTGCTCAAATGTTAGCATATGACCTAACAATTGATTTAAATCAGGAGTGAAATGGTCAAGTGATAATTCTGTAGACAAAATAAATGGCTTCCATTTGTCATCACCTCTCAACCCTGTAAGGATTTGCCTTACCAATTTATCTTCCTCAATGTCTTCATCAACAGCTCCTAAAGCATCTGCAATATCTTTCATCCTTGTCACATAGTCAGAAATAGATTGAGAAGCCTTCTTCTTGAAGGTAGTAAACTCTGCCCATAAGGATGCCTTCCTTGACTTTGTAGTGTTCTGGAAATGCTCCTCCAAAGCATTCCATATGTCAGTTGCACTTTCAAGACCTCTAATATGAGGTAACAAGTAATCATTGACTCCCATATAGATAATGCTCCTAGCTTGAGCATCTTTCTTCATCCAATTTTTCAGATCTGCTAACTCTTCCCTAGTTGGAACACTAGGATCTCTGAACTCTGGCTTCTCTTCTTCTCCTGTGATGTAACCAATTAAATCTTTGCTCATAAGATGAGCTTCCATCCTCATTGACCATGCAGGATAGTTTTCCCTATCCAATTTCTCTATCTGTAGAGCATCTCCCATCTTGTATCCACCTGTGTATTGAAATCTTCAAGCTTTACAAACAATGTATGTACCTTTACTTCGAATTAAACTCCTTTTGCCTTTCTTGATGTCGAATAGTCTTCTCCTCAGGCTTTTGACTCCAAGCTTTCACTTCTTAGTTCTTCAAGTGTTGAATTTCTTGAATCTGCAGTAGTCGGGATCCTCCTTTCCTTGATTTGATGTCTCCTGCTCTGATACCACTGATGGAGAGTGTTAATCTCCAAAAGAACAACCTACTCTTGTGATTAGAGCACCTCTATACCAAGAGTAAGTCAAAACCTTCACTAAATTAGAGGTCCAATCTCCAAATTATCAAAATTGAGAAAATCTGTGAAGAAGATAAAACACAGAAAAGTCTGCTGCACTATTTCTTTACATTGACCTATCAAACGTGTAAAGTTTTTGATGAAACTTTGTACGAATCATCTCCTAGAGATTGCGCATCTTCTCCAAGTTAAAGTTCTCAAAAAGGTTTAGTATAACTTGAGAAATCAACTTCACAAGTTACCTATGTCCAAATCTGCACTTCTGAGAAGTTGATTTGACACCCCTAACTTCTTAACTTTGGTTCTCACAATGTCGAACCCGTTTTACAAAATGCTTTTAGCTGTAGATAGCTTATCTCTCAACTTAGATTTTGAGCTATCATATGTGTAAAACTTTACACTGTGCACTGAGCACTACTCATTTCTTTCAACTCGAAATGTGCGCCAGTTTCAGAGAACTGTGAACATTCAACACATATGAATGTTCCTACTTACAATTCTCCTAGCCTGTTTTCAATTAGACTCTGAAATTCAGGTCACAGGCTCATTAACTAACAACTTAGATATCCTCAAAAAAATTTCTCAATTGATCAAACACAGACGGAGCAAACGCAGAAACATCGGGCGCAAGTTTCTCGATTTCTTCAGAAAATTTACATACAAGTGAGGATGGATGATTCACTCACTTTCAATGTGTCTAATGACACTAACTTCTCTCTCCCTATTCTCTAATCTTCTTCTGCTCTATTTGCCCAACATTTTCCAAAAGTATTTATAGATAATTTGTACAAGATTCTTACTCAAACAAAGATCTAAGTCACTATGACTAGACTAATGTACATATGTGTACACTTCTCATATACTCTGAATGTGTCTTTCTTCCAAGCTTCAATAGTTGATCCTTCCTTCACTCTTTAACCTTCCAAGCCTTCAATTGGTGATTGGTCTGCACCAACAAATCTTCCTATTCCCATGATTCTTACTCAACTGGATATTCATATGGTTGATTCCTTTCCACAAGATCATACTTCTACACTTCATGAGGTTCATGAGCACATTAACAAGAGTCAACAACATTACATGCATAATGTTAATAAGAAATGAATAGCTAAACAATTTAATGAAAATGACTTGGTATGGTTACGAATAATTAAAAGACATTTGAAAAATATTTCACAACGTGAGAAGGTTAAACTTGCACCACGTTATTATGGACCTTTCTATATCATTCAAAAAATAAATGAGAATGCTTTTAGATTAGAAATACCTTCTCATTGGAATATACATAATTCTTTTCATCTTAGTTTATTGAAATCCTTTAAAGGAACTTTACCACTCCCTCCTATTTTAGATGATCCTCCTTTACTTGAAGAGGATGCTGAAATTTTAGTTCCAGAGAAAATACTTGATTATGATGTTTCTCCTACATCCATTGGTAAGCAATATCATAGATATTTAGTTAAATATAAAAATCACTCACTTTAAGAATCTCAATGGATTCATAAGACATCACTTACTCCACATTATGATCATTTTATTTTTTCATATCATTCAGATTCACATTAAATTCCAATTTTCCATTTCCATGCATATGTTTTTAGATGGAACATGCTTATGATTGTTCAGTGATGGAACATGTGATTAGCCATCCATGTCTATTTTATTCTTATCAACTGATATGAGTTGCTTGTCAACTGAGAGGCATGTTATAATTTATGGAATAATGGAATATTATATGGATTTGAATGTCTTGAGGTTTTTAATGTGATTGTGTTTTGATTTATCAAGTATAGAATCACGAGGGCATAAACATGCGTGGATTTATTTAGATCTTTTTTATGATAATTAAAACGTACTATTTTAGATCGTTTTTGTATAAATAGTAGATCACTTAAAAAGTGAAGTTTTTGTAAAAAAATAGTAGATTGCTTAGAAAGCAAGGATTTAAAAAATAAAGTAGATTTTTGTAAGTGCATGCTTTTTGAAGTGCCATCCTCACGTATCTTCTATTTAGGACGTAATGAAAAATACCTGTAACTACACATATTTTGATAGACTCATCCATCAAAGTATGTGGGGGGAGATTGTACCCAATATTGTGATTAGTCTCTTGTCTCTCTCTATTTTGTGTATGCTTTTGTGAGATTTTGTTACCATTCTATCTCTACATACGTGTGCAAGATCCGATCAACAGCATGTGTGTGTATGTGTGTGGGCGTACAAACATATGTATGTGTGTATGAATGTGTGTGTATGTCTATATGTACATGTGCATATTTATATGTATTTGTTTATTTATTTTAGTTTTTATGTTTTTCTAAAAATAAAATGAATAATTGGCAAATTTCATTGAGAAATGAATAACTAAAATAAATATTCACTTACTTGAAGTTCTTGCATAGATATGAATTTGTGTGTGAATTGATAACAAAATATGCAATCTCTGAACTTCCTCCTTAAAAAGAATGCAATCTCACTATGCCAAATTTCTCTCAATCGATTCAAAAGGTGACATAAATGATTAATTAGAATGAAAGAGTAAAAGATAGTTAGTGAGAGAGAGTAAGAAAATAAAAAGAAATTGAACATAAAAATGTATAAAGACATAAATACATAACTCTATTTCTCTACAACACTGCACGATCTCGAATTTGAGTTTTGAGAAATCCCATGCATGGTCTTATAGCCTTCCTTTTATCTAACCCTTTTTGTTTCTAAGCACATTTCACTTTTTTAGCTCTCGTAAACACATGGAATCAAATAGAAAGGAGTAATCAATAGGCCAATTAGAAATCATCATGTATCCCAGAGAGTTTTCCGAACGCTTACAATTTAAATACAAACTTCTCACATGTGAAAGAGTCATTTCTTATAGTCTTTTAAAAGTTCTAGAGTAAAATCAGTTACTTTTTTTTGCTTCTCTTATGGGCTTGATAGTAAGAGGTGTAAGTCCATCCACCTCATCATAGAGAGTTTGGATAAAGCACTTATGGCATAACATCAAGAAGCTCTAACTTTATAGAAAACATGTTTTCATCGCAAGCGGCATCTTCCACAAAATGTTACGAGGTCAAGTTTTTTTATGCATCTAACGATCCGAGTGTGTAATCTTTGTTTTTTTTGCCCCCAAGAATCCATCCACTACCGTTGCTTGAGATGTTGGGATTTTTCAATATTTTGAGGGAAATCTTCAAGACCAGCCGAAAGAGTGTCCCCGTGATTCAAGGAATCTATCTTCAAAGAAAACAGACACGGGGTTTGAGGATCTCATAGCTCTCCTTTTTTAGGGATTTCAGAGACAACCTTCTTTTTTTTTGGGGTTTCTTGCCTGATTTGCTTGAATCTGATCACGAGTCACGAGCAGAGCTGGACAAGAAAACATTATTCGGAATCGGAAGAAGGTATCCCATGCAAGCTTGGGCACTTTATTAACATGGTCATCCCCATCCTGGAGGAATTGATAGATGTCCCAGACAAAAGAAAATGAATTTGTTCAGATGTCAAAGCATGTAGCAAAGACACCCAGCCCTAAGCAATTTGACATGTTTGCTTTTATTTTGCATGCAAACTCCAAGCACTTCATCGACTCTTTTCCATTTCGTTGTTGGGTTTTCGAGTGCTGGGCTTTGTTGAGTCCCCATTAAGCTCCCACTCCCCCCTTAGGGAGGGCATGGCCTTGCAGGAGCCTTTGTTGGGTGGATTCAGCTCTCAAATCGCCAAATGTGCCCCTTCTACAACTTGCAAGAACGTCAATGTGGGTTCCACTAGAGACCCGATGGACTATGCAAGGCCTAGTGGTTCAAAAGATCATGGTATTTTGACTGTTGTTGTCTCTTACGCTGATAATGCTAAGGCTTCCCTAAACAAGAGTATGTCCCCTAGCTTCATGGAAAATTTGGCAGATAACTATATTAATCCATTTCCTTACAAGAATTCCAAAGGGAAAAGCAAAGTTCACGATGACCCTCACTTCATTAACCTTGATGCACATGAGCTTAGAGAAGATGATGCACATGACCCTCACGTCCTGTAGGACAGTTGGTTAAGCTTTGGCCTTTTGAGGTGGAGGTCCAGGGTTCAAGTCCCAGGCTGGACATGTTATGGCTTAAGCCAATTAAACCCAGTTGTAACCATTTCTCATTCAGTTGTAACCTTGTCTAACCCCTGCTTTGTGGGATACGGGGGGTCCCGCGGGTGCTATGCCCATTCACTTGTACAGTTGCAATTTCAAAGTTAAAGTCCGGGGGAGTAGGCTTCGGCTGAACCTCCATTAAAAAAAAAAAAAAAGATGATGCTTTGATTATCGAAAAAGATTCATTAAATGCGTGGCAAAATCAACTTCTTGAGAAAGTGATAATAGGGTTATTTGATGGACCTCGGCCTTCTCAAGATATTATGAAGTATTGTATTAAAGTCAACTAGGAGGTTAGATGGTTGATGGTTAAATAGTTTCCGTTTCTTCCTAATGGATATTTCCTTTTTTTTGACGATAATAAAAGTTCTTTGTAGATATTGTCTGAAGTTCATTGGTTTTTTAGGAATACTCCTATCTCTTTTTTTTTTTATGGTATGTGGGTTTCAACGTGAGGGGGCCAAAATCTACTAGAGTTCCAGAGTGGGTAGATTCTTTGGACATGCCAATCAAATTTTATCCTTGTCTTGAGAGACTGAGTGGTCTATTAGGTAACATTTTAGGTCAAAAACCTAGATGGGTAACATTAACCCTAAATGGGACCCTCAATTAATGATAGAAATTGATATAGCTCTACCTTATAAATCTATAATTCGCATAAAAGATTCAGATGGTTGCATGAATAAAAACATATCTATAGAAGCTTGCCCAATGCGTGTTTTAGATGTTATAAGCAAGGGCATTTAAATCAGGACTGTCCCCTGATTGAAAAGGATGATACTAACTCAGTTTCAATTGAGACTATTAGCAAAGGTGAAAATCAGAAGAAGGACTCCCCTCAGTCCAATGTGTTTCATCAGACAGGAAGGAAAAATATCAATAAAGGAAAAAACCCCAAGTAAATCTCACAATTCTTTTGATGTTTTGTTAGAAGATGTTTATAATCCTTTTGTCGAAGATCCAGAGGATAAAGACGTAGAGCATTTAGTGCAAAGTCCAGAATTTCAATAGGAAACTCAAGATGTTCAAAACGAAGGTAACTATGCTCATTGTACACATATTAATGAGGAAAAAACGAAGGTAACTATGCTCATTGTACACATATTAATGAGGAAGCTCTCATGGATTAGAAGATGGTGAATAATAAACAAGTAGTTAATGAATATTCTACTGACCACGGGTTTGTAATAGAGACTTTTCTTAAATAATTGAATAAAGGTGATAAAGAAGTAATTGAAAAGATGGTTGAAGAAGGTAATGTTCAAGAAGATACTCACATGCATTACAATAAGGTCGATGAGATAGTGACTCAGCCGCAATGTAAAACTATGAGGAGAGAAGTTCTCAGAACTTTAGGTTCTTAGTTAAAACCTACTAAGAATAGTAGGAAATGAGGTTTTTTTTTTTCTATCTCTGGTTTTTTTTATGGATTCTACAATCATTCTCTCCCTCAATATTAAAGGGTTAACAGACCCTATTAAAGCCAAAAGTATTCACTATTGGTTGAATTCCTTGCACTACATCCTTGACTTCATTTGTTTGCAAGAAGTAAGGCTCAATAGTTTCAAACTTGATTCTCATCTCAAGATGGTTTCGTCCAAGTATAAATGGTATTATACTGATCACAGTCATGGTAAAGCTGGGGCTATGTTAGGTTTTAAGTCTATCTCTTCAACATTTTGTTAAGCAGGTTATTAAGAGTAACAATTACCATTGGATTGCTTTGACTCTAGACAGTCTGTTTCACTTTGCTATGATTAGTATGTATGCATCTAATTTGAGTGGGATTAGGAAAAATTGTTGGGAAGATCTTGGTAGGATTAATGAACCTATAGCCATCACTAGTGATTTTAATATGGTTACTAGTATAAGTGATAGATTTAGGTATAAAGTATTTGTTATCAGTGGTAGTGTGAAAGTTGCTTGGTTTAATCTATGCAATAATCATGATCTTGTTGATATTTCTTTAAATTCTATCTTCACTTGGAATAATAATCAAGTGGGGGATAATGCCTTGGCTTCTAGACTAGATAGGTGCTATTGCAATGCTTCTTTGATTAAAAATGTTTTGGGAAACCAAGTGTAGCATTGATCAAACCCTCATTTTATCTGATCATAAACCCCTAATCACTACTATGAGGAAGGGTTGTTGCATGTTTAGAGTAGGTTGGCCCCACCTTCATCTGAATCTTCTTAAGATTCCTTGTGTTATCAAGAAAACTAAGGAGGCTTTTATCGAAACTTTTCTCAATGCCTTGCTTCCTTCAAAAGTTGGGAGAACACAATTGGAGACATACAAAATAGAGTTTCCTTTTATAAGAATCTAGTTAAAGAAGTTAGAGCCCATAGAAGAAACAAAATCCTTAAGTCTCTTAATGATATTGATGCTAGTAACCCCTTTGATTAGTTATATGACCTCCAAAGTAAGCTAGGATATGAAGATTACTTAGAGGCTAGAGGGTCTTTTAACTATTCAAGAGAGTTTTGGGCTAGGAAGTTGGATAAACATGTGGTGTATGTATGAATTTATGAAGAATAAAAAAACTAAACATAGGGGTTATTACATGCATATAGAAGAAAGGGGCTAAAGTTTAAACATTGTGTATAAAATCTTTTCCTCTATCGTACATTGCGGCTTCGGGTACCTTGTGTCTTGTTGGGAGTGTTTTGTCTTGCAAATTTTGAAACTCATGGATGAAAGTCAAATCTGGTTACATCCCTAAGGAGAAGTTTGGTCAAAACATCAACTTCTATCTTATTGAATCCCCTTGGCATGGTAGGTTGGCTCAATGGAACAATATGTAGCTCTCCATCAAAGACCATAAGTGCTTCAAAGTTGGGATCGCAAATTGGAAGTGGTTTCTTCAAGATAGTGAGGTGATTTTTGAAAAACATTGCAGGAACCAAACAGACTATCTAGTGCTTGTGTGCACGTCCTTCTTACCCTAAGAAACCTACTAGTTTTGAAGAAGGACAATTGTAGTTCTCAAAGTGTGGAGCTGAAAGATATTGTTGTTGATATGTTTAAAGCTTTCAAAAAGAATAGTGGTTCAATAAGCAATATTTGCAAACTCAACAATAGATGGAACCTGTAGTGGACCCCTGCTCAATGGAGATATGCATTAGCTACTATTTGGGGATTCCCCATTAGTATTAAACACTCCTTTCTTCAATGGCTTATCTTGCATAATGGAGTGTGGACTCGCTGCATATATAAGATAATACATACTAATAATAGTAGATGTACATTATGTGGCAGAGAGGAAGATAAGGCCCATTTATTCGTTCACTACTGGCATGCCAAACTCTTTTGGAAGATGCTACAACCTTTTTTGAAACACAAAGACAATAGTCATCTGAATTATATTTGAGCTTCTTTTAGGATGTTGCTATAACATGGACTTGGCTTTGTGGCAACTATGGAGAACTGACATCCTTTGGACTATATTGAATAGTAGGAATCAAAATGTTTTGAAAAGTGGCAACAAGAATCTGTTTATCCCTTTGAGAAAGTCTTTGATTAAGACTCACCAATTCGACCTTCAAAGATGCTCTTAAAGATGGAGTTTCGATTCCTTCCCTGTTAGAGAGTAGTGCTCCTCTTAAATGGATAGAAACCCTTCTCTCTCTTTACTCGAGTGATAGATTTATCATGGTCCAATCTGTTTTATGATTTAGTATGTTATGGATGATGGATCTTAGCTAGTGTCAGGGTTGGCTTTTTTCCTTCATATTTCATCCAATATGGGATCTTGCCTCCCTACATATAATGTAACTCTATTTATTAATTTATTCTCCTTTGTGTTCTCTAGAGAAAAAAAAAGAAAATGAATTTGTTCAAAATATCTAAGCTGATAGAAAATCTCACACAAATGGAGGAGAGCGAACTGTAGAGGATGTCATTGAGCTTGAGTTGGAGTCATTAGGTATGATGGGCGGAAGTTCGAATCATCAGAGGTTCTTTAGAACGACATGAAATTGGTATCTGATGGATCAGTCAATGTTAGTCGTTACTGATGGTAATGAATTGAGCAAAGACAAGTAGTAAATGGTGTTGCCGAATCGATTGAATGGCGTCACGAGATGGTCAGTGTTGATTGATATTATTTGCTTTTCAGGTGTTACGAACCCATTGAAATGCAGTGAAGTTTGCAGCATTGGTTTAAACAGAAGGCATTGAAAGCAATAGAGTCGATCATTGTCAAGATAAGAGCAGAGATGCATCGTCCACATGCAGCAAATGTCTGTCGGAATTGCGAGGAACCGTTGACGATGGAGGTGTGGTTGGAACAGCTGAAGCGCATAATAGCATTGGAGGCACAGAGAACAAAGATCTAGTCGAAGGCTGCAGATGTCATAATATTAAATAAATGCATCAGAGTTGAAGTGTCAATGCCAATCGGAAGTTAGCCTATGACATCCATTTTGTTGCAGCAACCTAACCGAACCTCCTCGTAGTTGAGAGCCTTGATATGTTTTAGTTCCATATAAGGTTTTAGAAGCTCCATAATATGGAACATAATAGAACCTCCTTTTAGTTGAGAGCCTTGATCTGTTTGAGTTCCATATAGGGTTTTAGAACCTCCATATTATGGAACATAACAGAACCTCCTTGTAATTGAGAGCCTTGATCTATTTGAGTACCATATAAGGTTTTAGAAGCTCCATATTATGGAACATCTGGATCAGTATGAATCAGGCTGTTTTCAAAACTGGGAAGAAGGATTTCATCCCCTCTATCAAGAGATCCCTGCAAAAAATAGGAGAAACAGAGCATTTCAAATATCAAAGATGTGCCTAGCCCTGATTATGATGTAATTAAACACCTACATCTTAATAGATGGAGAAGTGTCCTGTTGACCATGTACTTTAAGGACAGCTTTATCATCCTATTTTCTCTCTAACATGGAGTATTTTTCTGCCCTTTAGTTTTTGGACCGCCTGCCCCTTGCATAGTATGTACTTCATTAATTTAATCTCTTTCTTTGTTGCCTCAAAAGAAAAAGAAGTTAGAGTATGACTTGCATGGAAAACGAGGGCCTAGGAGAGATAGCCGCCAACTTCCAAGTCGTCATCACTTTCATACACATCGATTTCTTTTTTTATCGGCTTTCAACTGCTTTTTTCTTAGCGGACATATGGACCAAATATGTTACCTATTAGATGATTGAGTGAAAACATCAACCCTGAAAATTAATCCATTATTCTAGTGAAAAGGTAAAGAGAAGGTGATGTCAATCATAGGATACTAAACACGAATGCAAACTTTGGATATAGAAATCGTCATTCAAGTGGTTTCGAACAATTTCTTGATGGGAATTTGGGCATAAGCCTTTTGAAGATCCCAAGATTAATAGAGATATATAAAGATAACACAATAAATGGTTTAATGGTAATCGCCTCTCCAAGTTTCCTTATGTCGAAGCTCGCAATGACATTCACATCAGTCTCAACAAGAAATGGTGTCTCAACTGGACGCGACTCCGATGGGATATGAAATTTATGTCTATCTGGCACCCTCTCATTGAAAACAAAAAGTCTGTCCTCCTATGGAAAATTTTACACCGTGGAATATGGACCAATGCAAAAGCTAACAAGATCTCTTGTGTTCCGCCCTGATGCAAGCGATGTTGCCATAGCAATAGGATATTGGTCACCTGTTCTTTGCTTGCCCTAAATCCCTTCAGTTATGGAGGGTCCTTGGTCATTCTCTAGGACTCCAAGAACAAATCAATTGGAAGCAAGCCCTCATTGGTGAAGCGATCAGTTGCTCTGCGACATTGTGGGATGCGATCAAGGGAGAGATCCTTTGGAAGATTTGGCGGGAAAGATGCACTCACAACTTTGGAAATACCCCCAAGGAGTGGTCAATCAAGACGTCCCTATTCCTTCTTCGAAAAAGAATTGCTAATTGTAAGAAACCCCCCGCCCTTTCAGACATCACAAAGAGCTACAATATGTCAACAATAAGCTGAAAACGAAGTGGACAACGCATGATGGGGATGCAAGGTCTATCAATCTCCTCTATAACTTCATGTATGTCTTGTAAGGTCCATGACAAAGGTTGTGGAAGATTGTCGGAAAGAAAATTAGACTTCAAAAACATATCAGTTGGATGCATGCTCTGCTGGGAGAAGCCTTTAGTTGCTCTGCCTCTCTGGAATGCCATCAGAGGGGAGGCCCTATGGAATATCTAGCGGGAAATGTGTGCTTGCAACTTGAGTGACTCCCCCACACCATGGTCGATTGGGAAATCACTATCCTCCTTGGCAAAAAGATCGCTAATTGTAAGAAATCCCCCCCTTTTTTAGGCATCATCAAGCACGATACAATACCTTGACAAGTATCACGATACATAGGAATTTCGGTATCGTGATACCAAAACTCAACCGGACATGATACTTGGAGTTTTGACACCCGAATTCAAAACATTTTGCAAATATGAGTACCTTGTGTTCTCCTTGTCACCCCTATCAACCTGTAGATGCAAAAGCACCCTCCAAACTTGCGATATTCCACTCGCGATACTAGACGTAGGTCTTGTCACTCCGTGATACTGTCGCCCAGATTTTGGTGTTTTTTGAGAGATTTTCAAGATTGATGATGATGAAGATGAAGAAGAAGGAAAAATCCGAAACTGAACTGAAAATGGTGATTTTTTTACCTTCCAATGTCACTACTCTACGTCTTACCGTCACACACTCATCCTCCAAGCTCTCTCCCTGGCAACGACACCAAATTTGGTGTCACTCTAGCACAATGGTAAGTACCAACGTGAGGAGATTCTCGTCATAAATGTCAATCCGCGAAGATGTGAGGACCGGTATGAAGACCGTGAGCAAGTGATGGCACAAATGCGTGAGTGAGAGCACACAAGCATACACACAAATACACACACATGCTCACAAGGTAAGAGCAAAGAGTGGAAGAATGGAAGGACCTTGATTACAAAAGAACTCTCTTACAAAGTTGAAATCTACAACAAGCCAACCTCAAAAATGAGCTCTCTAGCCCTTTTTATAGTTTTTTGAGTAGTTTTGGCCCTATCCAGACCTAGTGTCCGGTCTAGTTAAAAATTAGGTTCTAGGACTTATTTGCGGGCTCAAACAGAGTCTAAAAATTATGAAAATTGGTAGGATGATACTTTTAATAGTGCTCAAGCTCAAGGAATCCTTGGCTTGAACAAAATGGAGTTTTAAAAATAGAAAATGGTATTAACAATGGTTTTTAGTCATAAAAATCACTATATTTATAGGGATTTCTTCTGAAAATTTGACATCTGCTTCTTGGAGCTCCCTACATGCTCCTTCTTCTTGTGTGTCCACTTCATTGATGTGCTTCCATGCTTGTGTGTGACCTTGACTGTCAATACCCCATCTCCCCATTCCCCCGATCTAGCCATCCCCCCACTCCCCCATCCCCCCATCCCTCCATTCCCCCATTCCTCTGATCCCGCCATCCACCCACTCGCACATCCCCCCATCTCCTCATCCCCCCATTCCCTCCATCCCACCATCACCCCACTCCCACATCCCCCCCCATTCCCCCCATCCCGCCATCCCTCCACTCCCACGTCCCCCCCATCCCCCCAATCCACATCCCGCTATCCCCCCACTCCCACATCCCCCCATTCCCCCACTCCACATTCCTCCATCCCCCCATTCCCCCCATCCCACCATCCCTCCACTCCCACATCCCTTCATCCCCCCATCCCTCCATCCCCCTCACCCCATCCCCCCATCCTGCCATCACCCCAATCGCACATCCCCCCATCCCCTCATCTCTCCATTCCTGCATCCCCCTATTCTACCATCCCCACACTCCCCCATTCCCTGATTCCCATATCGCCCTATTCCCTCCCTTGCACCCTTTCCCCCATCCCCCCCCCCCATCCCACCATCCCCCCCTCCCCCCATTCCCACTTTCCACCCATTCCCCCCATCTTGCCATCCCCCCACCCCCACATCCCCCCATCCCTCCATTCCCCCATCCCCCCATTCCGCCATCCCCCACTCCCACATCCCCCATTCCCCGCATCCTACCATCCCCCCACTCCCACATCCCCGCATCCCTCCATTCCCCACATCCCCCTACTCCCCCATCCCACCATCCCCCCACTCCACATTCCTCCATCCCCCCCTTCTGCCATCCCCCCACTCCCCATCCCCCCATTCCCCAATTCCACCATCCCCCCATTCCCCGGTTCCCTAATTCCCCCATTCCTCCCATTCCCCCTGTCCCCCCATCCCCCCGTCCCCCCAATCTCCAGCCACCAGCCCACTCACCAATTTTTCATTAATGCTTATACGATGATTTATGAAGGAAATTGTCTGATGGCTAAGGATGGCCTAAAAAAAAAGAATGAAGGGGATGTCATGCTATGCTCGAATGAAGTATCAACACTTTTGGAGAGGACAGCTGCATTGGAAAAATGGAAGTCCATCAAGGTAGTGTCACTTGAGTCATGGGGCATCGATATTTTAGTCTCAAAGGATTACATATCAATAACATTTCTGGGAGATTTACTCTTGCAAATTCAATTCAATTTGAGAATCTTGGCTGGGAGGGAAACAAAAAGGCAAAAGTGGTGCAAGGATAGGAAAAGAAGAAGAGAAAGGAGGAAGAAGAGCTTGTTCAAAAGAATCAATGCCACATTTTTCTTGACCCATGGGTCCCATGGACATGGATTCATTAGGCCTCACATTTTGTTTTTGTTTTGATTTTGTCACCACTTCAATCTACAAGATTTTGGAGGCATGGTACATATTCTTTTCCATAAGGTGTCACTTCATACAGGCCACCAAGTCACGCGGTGCTAGAAGCCCAATTTGAGGGCCTAATTAAAGTTGGCTACCAAAGCTTTATTTGGCACAATCCTCCATTTTTTGGCAATACCTTTGGCACACATTTAGTGAACATTGAGATTTGGCAAGGCCCTCTTGGCCTATTGAATCCTATAAAAGCAAAGTGACTAGCACTCATTGGTTATGTCTTACATCTTTTCTGGTATATACTCTCTGCACTCTGTTGCTACATGCACATTATTGAAGATCACTCTGTGGTGAGGATACAGAGCGTGGCTTCCCAGTGGATGGCTATTAGCACTATAGTGTGATTGAGTGGCTTGCTTCTAGTCATTCGGTGTGAGTCAGTGGTATTTCTTTGGAGCAAGTCTGCATCTTTATGTATTCATCGGTGTAGACTTCATCTTGTTGTGATCATTGTGTCAGACAAAGCTCTTGTACTGATTCTGTTTATTTCTAGAATGGCATGCTAGCCCATAGCATCATCTTTTGGAGCATTTTTGCCCCTCTATAAGCATTTGTCAGAACTAAGGAGTGGCTTCTTTAATTGTCATTGTTCTTCTCTCGATGATTCTACTGTGTAGTGACTCAATTGCTAGTTAATGTGCCTGCACATAGGAATGTTAAAGGGTATACTTCCCTAAGGAGAAACCCCTTAAGTAGATGGAGTATTAGAAGTGCATACTGATTGGCCTTGCTGGAAGTGGGTACCCCAGTAACTCCTCTACACTTTGGCACACCCAATGGGAGACTTGCATTTCTGTGTGAGACTTTAGCAGAGTAACTACGTTTTGCATTATTCTTTCTTTTTGCATCTTTCAAGTGGTTACATGACCCATACTCAAGCAAACAAGGAGCCTCTTCGTGTATAGAGAAGCCTTAAAAAATCATCTTTACCTTTAACTAGTAAACCTAGATCCCCCCCACCCTCTTTGAATTTATCTATTGATTTGGGTGTGACACCACTCTTCGGACAACATTAGATTTCTCCTCAGATATATCAAAAGAAACAATAGTGCCAATGGAGGATCTCTCTCACTTACTCTCTAGATTGAGTAGCAAGTTTCCTACCTTTCAGGGACACGCTTATGAGGATGCTGATTATCACATGAGGAGATTATCTCTTTATGCCGTGGATGATGTCTACAGAATAGAGAGGACTCAATGCTAGTACCCTTCCCATCTACATTGGAAGGACTTGTAGATAAATAGTATAGTCAATATGCAGATGGCCATTTTGCTACTTGGGAGGATCTGACGACAGCATTCTCGCAGACATTCCAACCAAGTGACTCCTCGGATAGAGCTCTAGATCATCTAGAGAACCTAAAGGTAAGATCAAGTGAATCGTTTCACGAACTTCAGACTAGGACAAAAGCACTTTTTGCATGTCTACCACATGCTCCATGTGATTTCGTAGTTTAAAAATGGATAGAAAAAGCTTTGCCCAAGTCATCTTAGCAGAAGCTTTGAGAGTCTCTTAGATTGGATGCAACACTTAATGATTTTCTTGCAGTTGCATCGTGCATTGAGGAAGCTAGGCAACATTTTGAAGGGGATACACAACCAAGTTATGCATCAGACCTAGGCCCTATCAGGCAACTCAGGAAGGAAATAGAGGCCTTGAGAATGCAGGAAAATCACCAACAAGAGAAGTTCATGCCACAGTTGCCGTGTCACAATGATGATGAAGTGGCTCAACTTCATTGCAAATTATAAGATTTGTGGACCATAGAGGACATAAGAAGGAAGATTTGGTGTACAATATGTAACAACAATGGACATTCCAATGTTAATTGTCCTAACAAGGTAAGTTGTCAATTTTGTGGAAAGGATGGCCATGAAGCTAGAGATTGTTACTACCTCAAGGGTGCACAACAACGAGGTAATCCTCAAGCTTTGGATTCATACTATGCTAATTCTTAAAATGCACCTGATAGAGAACAGAATCGTCCAACTAAGCCTAGATATAATAGTCCATTGAGGGTTTATTGCTGTGGTGAGTACGACCATATGCAAAACAGGTGTTCCCTACCAGAAGATGCACCTCCTGGTTAGCATTGCTCAAATGCTAAGGATCACTAAACCAGAGATTGCCCAAGAAGCCCCCCTGCTCCAATTCGCATGATTGCAGTCTCCCCACAAGTAGAAGGTATGACTACTCAGTCTTATGCTGTTTTGTCTTCTTCAATGCCCATGATGACTAGAGCTAGGCAAGCAACAACAACCGGTAGGAAGGAACAATAGGGACAAAAAAATAGAGAGGAGGAAAAGAAGGCTGGTTGGAAGGGGCAAGCAGACATTGAAGGAGCTTATAAGAGGATGGCTACTTTGCTAGAGGACCAACCGGCAAGTTCTCAAGAAGACACAGAAGTAGTGAACATTGAAGAACTATTGAAGGTGTTATTCATCATAAGGTTAGCCTATACAAACTCATATAGATGGATTCAAAAATAAGGAGTGGCTTGTTGAAGATTATACACTCTCCCTACTTGAGCCAACCACCTAGCATAGATGGTTTTATGGTTGACTTTCCCCCTGCACCCTTGGCAGACTACCAAAGCTGAAGGTTATCTGTTTTTATGAAGGATGAAGTTCTCACAGGTGTGATTATAGATGGAGCCTCTGGCATCAATTTGATGCCAGATTTCACAATGAGGAAACAAAATCTGAACCCCACCAAGATGGCACCATGCACAATTACACTAGCAGATCAATATCGGGTTGTGCCACTTAGCATTATTGAAAAGGTACTGATGATATTGCAGGGTTATCACTTTGTTCTGGATTTTGTTGTTAGCTCCACTACCATAGGAAACTTCTTACCCTCTACTTCTGGGAAGGCCTTGGCTAAGGCAAGCGAAAGCTCTACAAGATTGGGGAAAGAACAAGTTGTGGATTTCTACAAACACCAACAACCAACCACAATTACATTCAACTCAAGAAGGGCTATTGGGTATACAATGGACACTCAAGTAATGCCTTCTTTACCCCAAGAAGAAAATACATTATTGAATTGGATGATGGAGAGTGCAAACTGTTTCATGGTGGAAATCAGTGAAATATAGGAAGAAGCTGCAAATGAAGAAGTAAAAAGAAAAAGCCCATGGAATTCACAAGGAGTTAGAAAATGAGAGTTTGCACTTGAATACTAACATGAAAAGGACAAAAAATATGGAAGTATTACGAAAGGCTAATTATGAGTCTTAATGCAGAGAAGACCTCCCCTTTTTGGATATACCTCAAGGATGGACCAGGGAACATATTGCAAAGCATAAGCTAAATTCTACTCCTGCATATGGTGGGGATGATTTCTCAAGTAAGTCCAATCCTCAAACACTTGTTCAAGAAGTAAATCTTGGAGATGAAAAGAACCCTCAAGTAGTCCACTTGGCCCCTTGGTTGTGGCATTATCCATCTTTATTGCATAATGTAACTTCTCTACATTTTGCTTATAAAAATGTATTTGCATGGTCCTACAAAGATCTACTAGAGATACCGGAGCAGCTTGGATTACACCAAATGCCCTTAGTTGAGGGGGTCGCGCCTGTAAGAAGTAGGCCATATTGATTCAATCCAAAGTATGCAATAGCAGTAAAGCAGGAAACAACAAAACTAGAAGAGGCAGGTATAATTGTTCGAGTAGAACATTCAAGGTGGCTTTCTTCCATGGTTATTGTACCCAAGAAAAATAGTGGAAAAATAAGAGTCTGCGTTGATTTTCGTGCCTTGAATAAGGTGACTATTCAAGATGGCTTTCCTCAGCCTTCATAGAGCAGGTACTTGAAGAAGTAGCCGGACATAGTTTGTATAGCTTTCTTGATGGTCTTTGTGGCCACAACTAGATAGTGATCCATCCTGATGATAGAGACAAAATAGCCTTTGTTACTCCATGGGGCACTTATGTTTATACCCCCATGGCTTTTGGCTTGAAAAATGCACCGGCTTCATTTAATAAAACAATGTATCTGATATTGGGCAAGTGCTTAACAACCTTTCTATGCATTTTCATGGATGACTTTTTAGTGTTTTCAGGCACAGATAGGAGAGCGGCAGTTCAAGATTTCCATGATCATTTGGAAAATTTGAAGGAAATCTTTGAGCAATGTCTCAGAATAGGTTTGAAGTTAAATCTTGCTAAATGTCATTTATTTGGTCACTAAAGGCAGTCTTCTTGGTCACATAGTATCTGTTGAAGGGATAACTATTGATCCGGCAAAGGTCACTCCTCTCCTTCCCATGCCTATTCCACAGACTCCAAAAAAAGTGCAAAGTTGTTTGGGCCATGTAGGATACCATAGAGGATTTATACAAATGTATCCAAAAATAACTAAGCCCTTGTCAAGGCTTACCAGTACAAAGGTTCCTTTCTCATGGAGTCTTGAAGCTAAGAAAGTATTTTGTGAAGTAAAGCTAAGGCTATGTACTGCCCCACTTTTAAGTGTTCCTAACTAGTCATTAGAGTTTCATGTGAGTACAAATGCCATTCTTCATGCTGTTGGAGTAGTCTTGGCTCAACCATCATCGCACAAGATTGATAAACTTATCTCTTATGCTAGCATATTTCTTACCAAAGTAGAAAGGAACTACAACACAACCAAAAGAGAAGGTTTGGCTATTGTATTGGCTCTTCAAAAGTTTCGACATTACCTCATAGGTGTGCATTTTATTGTCATATCTAATCATCAGCCTTTGAATTAAATGATTAAAAACCCTAGAGTGGCTGGAAAGGTTTGGCGATGGTTACTCCTGTTTCAAGAATTTGATTTTGATATTCATATTAAGCCAGGGAAAGAGCACTACATGGCAGATAAAGTGTCTAGGACCGCCATGAGTGAGACAACAATAATTATTGATAACGAATTGGTGGATACTAATCTCTTTCTAGTAGCAACCCAAACTGATTGGTATGATGAAATTCTCTATTTTCTCACTGTTGGAGAATTCCTAGAACACTTAATACTTATAGAAAAGAGATGATTACTCTTTAAATCCAAAGGATACTCACTTATAAATGGAAATTTGTATAGATATTGTCAGGATGCTATCTTGAGAAAGTGTGTTTATCTAGAGGAGGTAAACCTTTTTCTTGAGGCAACACAGAGCAAAGGGCATCTAAAGGGGGAGGATTTGGCTCACAGAATCATCCACAAAGGACTATGGTGGCCTCAGATCTACAAAGATGTGGTCAAGTTTGTTAAAGAATGTTACATCTGCTAGAGATGTGCTCCGCAGCCAACCACATTGAATTTCCAACCGTTGGTCGTCTCTATAGGATGGCTACCATTCGAACGATCGGGTCTTGATTTCGTTGGACCACTCAGTCCAAATGGTCAACCCGGGGGTAAGAAGTATATTTTTATGACCACATCTTATGCAAATAAATGGTAAAGAGGCATTGGCGCCATTCAAATTTATTTTCACGAGAGAAATTGGAGCCACAACCATTGGAATTGAACCTCCCATTAGGAGATTGGTGGCATTAGAAGAATACAGAGAAGGAGCCATGCAAAAACTTTAGGTAACACAAGAAGAGCGCAAAAGATTACATGAAAGGTATCTTAGGTCCAATGCAGTACAGGAAGAATCCTTGGTTTTGGTGCATCAAATCCCATCAGTTTCAACCAAAATGGCACTCAAATGGATAGGACCATACAAGGTGATAAAGGCATTACCAAAAGGAGAAGTGCATCTAGAGGATTTGTAGGGTGAGAGGATGCCCCTGGTTAATATCTCTAGGGTGAAGAATTACCTGAAATACTTCAAGATGGAAAAAAATCATTCACTGTACATACCATATTTCATTCAATTCTTGCAGTCATTTTGGTTTGATTTAATAAGCGAATAAAAGAGTGGTTGGACCGGGACGTGAAAAAATTGATGTGGGGGTCTGTAGAACAAAGGATTCAAGAGCACTTCCCAATGCCTTCTCGGTGCCATACCATGGCTCTTTGATTAAGGGGCTGAGCTCCTCAAAAGCTCCCCTTCTTTGGTCATTTCCCCGACCACGTGTGCAATTTCTTATCACCCTCCGGTACTCTAAAGCATTGAAAACCTTTTGGCCTTGTTTATCTTTCATCCTCCATTACTGAACCCTCTATGGACTCCCCTCACCTTATTCTATGCACCCTAACCTCTCTCTCTCTCTTCCTCTCTCTTTCTTTCTCTCTCTCTCTACCCTACCTTCCACCATTCCACTAACCTGCAGCCCCTGCGTCCACTTGTCTGCATCTAATTCTCCATGGCTCTGCAACAGAATTTGTGCTTCATCTCACCCTCCCACTCTGTTGTCTTGATCCACAAGCCCATTGGTAGCCACCAAATCCTCCCTGCAAGCCCGTAGGCCCATCACCCCACCATACTCCCGCTAGTATTCTGTCAAGACTCATGCACCATCACCCCCTCTATGTGTCATCTATTCCATGCAGCCCGAGTTTTTGTGGCTTTTCTCTCTCCGCCATCTATGACTAAATCCAAGCATGCAGCTTCATCAACTTCTCGTTCCCTCTCCCTCTCTCTCTCTCTCTCTCTCCCCACCATCCCCCAACCCACCATCCCCCCATCCCCCGTCCCCCCATCCCTCCATTCCCCCATCCTCCCATCCCCCCATTTCCCCCATCTTGCCATCCTCCCACTCCCCCATCCCCCCATTCCCCCCATCCTTCCATCCCCTGACTCCCACATCCCCCCATCCCTCCATTCCCGCATTCCCCACATCCTGCCATCCCCCCACTCCCACATCCCCCTATCCCGCCTTCCCCCCATTCCCCCTATCCCTCCATCCCCCCCACTCCCACATCCCCCAATCCCCCCATCTTGCCATCCCCCATACCCCCACTCCACATCCTACCATCCCTCCACTCCACATCCCCCCGTTCCCATGACTCCACATTCCTCCATCCCCCCATCCCACCATCCCCCCACTCCCACATCCCCCCATCCCTCATTCCCCCCATCCCGCCATCCCCCCACTTCAACATTCCCCCATCCCCCCATTCCCCCCATCTTGCCATCCCCCCACTCCCACATCCCCCATCCCCCCCCCCCCCCCCCCCCCCATCTCTCCATTCCCCAATCCTCCCATTCCGCCATTCCCCCACTCCCACATCCCCCCATTCCCCAATTCCCCCAACCTCCCTTTACCCCCATCCCCCCGCCATCCCCCCACTCCCCCATCCTCCCATTCCCCAATTCCCCCATCCCCCCATTCCCCTTTCCCCCCATTCCTGCCATCCCTGCACTCCCACATCCCCCCATCTCCCCATCACTCAATTCCCCCATTCCCCCCATTCAACCATCCCCCACTCCCACATCCCCCCATCCCTCCATTTCCCCATTCCCCACATCGCCCCATCCCCCCATTCCCCCCATCCCGCCATCCCCCCACTCCACATTCCTCCATCCCCCTATTCCCCATTCCCCCATTCCACCATCCCCCCACTCCCCCATCCCCCTATTCCCTGATTTCCCCATACCCTCATTCCCCCTTTCCCCCCATCCCCCCATCCCCCCCATCCCCCCATCCCCCCCATCCCCCACTTCCCCATCCCTCCAATCCCCAATTCCACCATCCCCCCTTTCCTTCCATTCCCCCATTCCCCATCCCCTCATTCCTCCATCCCCCCATTCCCAGTTCCCCAGCCCCCATCCCACTCACCAATTTTCCAATAATTCTCATATGATGGTTTGTGAAGGAAATTAGTGGATGGCTAAGGATGGCCTAAAAAGAAAAAAAAGGAAGGGGATGTCATGCTATCTTCGAATGAAGTATCAAAATTTTTGGAGAGGACAGCTGTGTTGGAACACATGGAAATCGATCAAGGTAGTGGCACTTGAGTCATGGGGCATCGATATTTTAGTGTTGAAGGATTACATGTCAATAACATTTCTAGGAGATTTACTCTTGCAAATTCATTTCAATTTGAGAATTCTTGGCTGGGAGGGAAACAAAAAGGCAAAGGTGGCACAAGGATAGGCAAAGAAGAAGAGAAAGGAGGAAGAAGAGGTTGTTCAAAAGAATCAATGGCAGGTTTTCTTGACCCATAGGTCCCATAGGCATGGACTCATTGCACCTCACTTTTTTTTTTGCTTTGATTTTTTCACCGCTTCATTCTACAAGCTTTTGGAGGCATGATACATATTCCTTTCCATAAGGTGTTAGTTCATACGGGCCACCAAGCCAAGCGGTCTAGAAGCCTAATTTCAGGGCCTAATTAAAGTTGACTACTAGAGCTTTATTTGGCACACTCCTCCATTTTTGGGCAATCACTTTGGCACACATTCAATGAATGTTGAGATTCGGCAAGGCCCTCTTGGCCTATTGAATCCATAAAAGCAAAGTCACTAGCACTCATTGCATATATCTTACATCTTTTGTGGTCTACTCTCTGCACTATGTTAGGCCTGCAATGTGTGTCCAACAAAAAAAGCCAGGTGAGTTTGCAAAATTGTAACTTCCATGCTTTTCGTAAACACTCAAATATTCCATATCCAAAATTTTAGCCAATTTTGTGTATAGTTGATACACAAGAACTCTGTTTTTCTAATATGGAACTCTTACGTCATAGTGTGATGGTGTTCAAGCAAAGGTAATCCTTCTAATGTCCTTTTAGTATTGTGAATTGTTGCCAAAATGGAATATGCTGATGGAATGACTAAACTTATGAGTGATAAGTTGGATAAGAACACCTTTCATGCTTGGATATTCATAGTGAAGAATTTCCTAATGAGAAAAGGCTAATGGAAGTACATTGAAGGAGAGAATGAAAACGCTTCATAATTACTGGAGAGGAATCAAATGGTGGACTAGTTAAGAGGAGAACAAAAGATTATGTACTGGTTGTTTGTTAGCATGTAGGATGGCATGATTGGACACATAGAGGATATATACCAAACCTCTGAAAGAGGCTTTGAAAAATTGCAACTCAAAAATGAGTTGCATACACTAGAGAAAAAGATCATGTTTGCAACTGAGCTCACCCTAAGAATAAAAAGCATATGTGAGTCACTTGCATCTATTGGCATCAATAAAGATGATGATGATAAGCTGGAAGTGTGCCTTCATGATTTAGGAAGTGTAGATGAGCAGTTGAAAACCTCTATTCATACCAAGGAAAATATTATAATTTTGCTCATCTAATGTCCATGCTACTAATTAAAGAAAAGACTCATGGTGAGAACTCAAATTCCCAAGGAAAACCTAGTTCTAAGCAAGTATTCTACTCTAGTAGAGGAAGAGGTAGAGGAAGAGGTAGAGGAAGAGGCTTTGGAAATGAAAAAGGAAATAGTAACCAAGACCAAGGTTAGCAACAAAATCATGCAGGACGTAGAGGATAATTTGAAGGCAGGGGGAGCCAAAGAGGCAATAGAAATTGACAAAGAAATGATTTAGGTAATGATAGTAAACGATGCTGGAATTATTAAAAACCTTATCACTTTGATTGTGATTTTAGGTTGAATATTCAAAATAATAGAAGGCAACAAAACAACTTTGCATCAAAAGTGTAGGTGATTTAGAGAATTTGTTCATGGTCCAACATAAAATGATGAATACAATGTTTGTTCCTGTTTCAAAATTGAATGCTAACGGTTGGAATGGTAACTCAAGTGCTTCAAATCATATGACCAGTCATGTAGAATGGTTTAGTAGTTTGCAAAAATTACTAGTTCTTGGATGCTTTGTAGGTGATGATACATCACATCCTGTGGAGCATACAAGAAACATAGCACTATCCATTGAGAATGGAAAGGTAAAACATAACAAAGAATCTAGTTTCAATTGGAAGAGTGGTTGACGAGGGATTACAAATCAGGTTCAATGATGATGGGTTATATGTAGAAGAGTACAAAATAAATGCAAGATTGATCACCAAAGGAAACAAAGTGGGTAGTAATGTTCACTTTAAATGCAAAATTTCCTAAAATGAATGTAGTTGACAAAGGAAATGCTCAAAATGCAAGTCGAGGATCTCAAGTTCTCAATGGAATTGATATGTTGCCGAACAATAGTTCCAACTCGAACCCATGGAGTGGAAGATTGTGTGGGATTTTTTTTCTAGCAAATTCATCAACTACATCCAAGAAAGGTAAAGAGAAGGGTTCTATTGATAACTAAACATCTACATGTTTTGAAGACATTGAGGAAGATTCAAACAGATGAGAAAAGAGCCTTGATGAGGAACTTGGGTGGCCCTCTATTGATATTTTAGGATTAAGAAAGGCCAATGCAAATGATACAACATGAAGAATTGACCCAGCACCAAGTAGATCTGGAAGGATGCTGAATTGAGTGCAATGATTGACGTATGATAGTTAGATGACTCATCATTTTGCCTTCATGATGAAGGAAATAAAAGATGCTAAGACCTCTTGTTTTGAGGATGCAATTGGACATATAGAATGAGAGAAAGCTATGGATGAGGACATTGCTAGACTTTTTGGAAATCAAACATGGAAGCTAGTTCCATTCCCATGAGGAAGGAAACCCATAGGTTGCAAGTGGGTATACAAGGTAAAGCACAATGCCAATGGTAGCATAAGTAGGTATAAAGCACCATTGGAAGAAAAAGGATATGCTCTCCTTTGGATGATCTAGGATGCAGTCTACGATATGTGAGTGCTACTTTGGTTTATGCAATGTTTTATGAAGCTGGTGCAAAATTGCACATTCATGGTACATTGATGCAAATTGGGTTGGTACTATTCTAGATCAAAGATCTACTAGTGGCTTTCTATTCTCACTTGGGAGTGCAATTGTTACATGGAGTAGTAAGAAGCTACCCATGGTTGCTCTGTCAAGTATAGAGGTTGAGTAGAAAGATAGTTTTTCACAAGAAAACTTACCAGCTTTAAGAAATAAACACTTGAAACAAGGGAATGAGAATATAAAAGAAGTTATTAAAAAACTAAAAGATTCATCTCTGAGAAAATTGGATGTAGATGCTAGGCACATCTTTGAAATGCTCTGTTCTCCTATTTTTTGGCAGGGATCTTTTGAGACATGTGATGAAATCCTACTGAGCCAGATGTTCATAATATGGAACTTCTAAAACTTCGTACCTTATATGGTACTCAAATCTTATATGGCTCTCAACTACAAGGAGGTTCTGTTAGATTGCTGCAACTAAATGGATGTCATAGTCTAACTTCCGATTGACATTGACGCTTCAACACTGATGCATTTATTTTATACTCGGACATCTGTTCCAACTTCCAATCGCAATTCCGATAGACATCTGCTCCATGACGACAATGCGTCTCTGGCACTCTCTGCTCATATCCTGACGCCGATCGACTCTAGTCTCATATTTCTATACTAATACATACTCACATCCATGCGCATAAAAATACCCCTATTCTTGATGTATATGCATCTAACATTATGCATTCACATGCATACATGTTAACTTACATTCATCTTATATGCATAAATACCTATATGCATACACACATGCATATACTTATATGCATACACACATGCATATACTTAAGGACATGTTGATGCATATCCATACTAACTCATCACTCATGTATAAATGCATCTACTTATGCATATCTTAATCATCTACATGTTTACTTACAGTTATGCACATGTTTATAATACATAAACATGCATTGATACACACATGTACACTCCCTTATCTACTATAATGCACACCACTTATTAAGTGATGCTCATTACTCATACGCACAACTCACGTATGATTTATTTTTTATGTAACAATTAATAGTATAGACTAACTATGTAGCTAATATATATTATATTAAATACATTAGTTATTAGTTAAATTATTTATGAACTAATATCTAATGTAACTAACATAGAGTAATGAGCATATAATGACTATTATATATTTAAATAAGTACATTTATTAGTATGCATATATGAATATCTCTTATTAAGGTTAATACGTACAAACTCATATAATCATAGCATTCATTCATAAGGTTTCTGACATCATATAACTAAATGGATTCATATATTTTAATATCTATATGTTGTTTCTCCAAAGGTTAAAATACCCCATACTGATTGACATGATGACATAGATATAGCTGATCACATTCACATGCCTATACATAAACTTACATGGAACATACACAGGTCTGAATCGATATACCACATACACTAGGTATTCTTGCAATTACATATATTAAGAAAAGTCATAGGATTCCTACAATTATATGTAGGCAAACTCATAAGAATGAACTCTCATATTCTTTAGGGTTTCTTGTACTTTAGAAAAATGAAAACGCATAGGCCTAATAATTCACTTTTCCGTCCTCATAAACACATGTCTAACACAACTGTTCATAGCAGACAAATATTGGCATATAAGATTAGGATCATAATTAGACACACATAAATATATATGTTTTTCTACATTCTCATGAAATCATATATGCAAAAACACAAGCGTAAAGATCCATACACAGTCCAATACATTGTTACCTTTGTATTCAACATCAATGCCTATAAAATACTTATTCATAAACTCAACTACATAAGACTTTATCAATATGAGATCTTTGCTTAGTCCAGCTCTTCATGATTTTGTTGTCTGTAGGAACTAAAGAGAATGATTAGTCAAAACCTACCTTGAGAAACCACCCCAAAAAAACCTCTCCAAAGAGCTAGTAAAGGTAATGATTGATTATAATTATGCTCTAGATGTAGAACATGGCAAGAAAGCTCATGTGTTAGAGATTCATTATGTCTACATGGGATAGTTGAAAATGTTCTACATTTTCTACTTATGCTTGACCTCATTGAAGGGTTCTCTTCAAGCAGTTATGGATGAAGAAACTTACTACCGACAAGGATTGTATGCTTCGTCCACTTAGTTTCTATGAAATATCTAACTCAATAGCCAATAAATCTTTATGGAAATTGAAAGAATGATAAAAAAAATTCCATTAGATCTACAAAACTTTATGCAACCCCACCTTCTTGGAGAATGAGGTCAAAAGGTTTCTTACTTTAGGAAATAGTAAGAATTCTTCAGCTATAAATCCATCTTTATCCAGAAAAAAAGACGATTCTCAAGGACACAACAAAACACATCAATGGAGGCAAGTTAAGGAAGTCACATGGGGGAGATCCCAAAGGAAGGAAGGTGAAGCTTTCAAGGGGACAATGCTCTTGATGGTAAGAAACGTTGTACTCTGACTACTACACAGAAATGATTTACGTATTTTAGGCCTAAGAGGAAGGAAAAATAAACTTCTTATACATCATAACATTCTACAGAATTTACATATACATACAGTGGATTTTTGTTTTGATCTTTGATCCAATGGAAATGATACATTGTTGCAATCACGAATATCTTCCCTTTCAATTCCAGCAATATTGCTTTACAGTTTGTTAAGCTATGATAAACATTATGTTTTACATTAAGCTATCGTTTTCTTTTCTTTTGCAATAGCATCTTGAAAACCAAGTAGGATATACATCTGCAACACATTTTTTTATAGATACACAATTACAATATTTGTCACTGTCATATGTGTTATAGTGGTCCTTTTATCCTCTAGATGTTTCTCAACCTAAATTGGTTTTTTTACTGTGTTATCTATATATTTCTCTATTAATCTTGGGATCTTTAAAAGTCTTATTCCCAAATCAAGATTTCTATATCCCAAGCTTGCATTCATGTTTAGTATCCTATGATTGACATCACCTTCTCTTTACATTTCTACTAGAGTAATGGATGAATTTTCAAGGTTGATGTTTTCACTCAATCATCTAGTAGGTGACATATTTGGTCCATATGTTCGCTAAAAAAGGCAGTTCCAAGCGGATAGAAACAAGAAATCGATGTGTATAAAAGTGCTCAGGACTTGGCGGATATCTCTCCTTGCATTTTTTTTAGACCTCGTTTTCCGCAAGTCATATTCTAACTTCTCTTTTTTTCTTTGAGGCGACAAAGAAAGAGATTAAATTAATGAAGGAAGTACATACTACTGCATATGCAGTAGGCAGGCCCCCGGTCCAAAAACTAAAGGGCAGACAAATACTCCATATTACAGAGAAAATTGGATGTAGATGCTAGGCACATCTTTGAAATGCTCTGTTCTCCTATTTTTTTGCAGGGATCTTTTGAGACAGGGGATTAAATCCTACTGAGCCAGATGTTCATAATATGGAACTTCTAAAACTTCGTACCTTATATGGTACTCAAATCTTATATGGCTCTCAACTACAAGGAGGTTCTGTTAGATTGCTGCAACTAAATGGATGTCATAGTCTAACTTCCGATTGACATTGACGCTTCATCACTGATGCATTTATTTTATACTCGGACATCTGTTCCAAGTTCCATTGACGCAGAGAAACTACAGACTCTGATCTGACGCGCCTCTCTCTCTCTCTCTCTCTCTCTCTCTCTCTCTCTCTCTCTCTCTCTCTCTCGCTCGATCTTTTCTCTGGGAGCCTCGGGGAAAATAACTGAGGTTATGTTTCCGAACAACGAAGAAGGGAATCTTGGAATTTCAGCGATGTCGGAAGGTTGACTGCAGGAAACAACGTGGAAGCTGACGGAGTATTTTCAGCAACAACATTAATTGTTGTTGGTCCTGTCGTCGCCAACAGACTTCAACTCAGGAGGAAGAGTAAAGTTCTGTCTTGGTGAAATCCATTGTTGCGACAGTCGGGGGTAGCTGCTGAGTCATCGCGATGTCGTAGCTACCATCTTCGCGACCTTCCCTCGCTGGTTCGCGAGGCTGCCACATTGGGTCCCCATCGCGATGCTTCAGTCTACGGTCCTGTTGTGGTACCATCGCGCTTCACGTTGACATCGCATTAAAAGGTGTGCATCGTATAATCATCGCGACGGTGTGGCTTGTAGCCCATCGCGACGGTGTGGCTCAAGCCCATCGTCCCTGTGCTACACTTTCGGAAAAGATTTCATTCGCGCGGGGCACGACTCCCAAGGTTACACCATCGCGACAATGAAGGTCCAGCTCTCATCGCGACGGTCCAGTTCTCCTCACGACGGCTGTGCCTAGGGTTCCTCACGATGGTACGATCTGTTTCCATCGCGATGGGTGGGCGATGGTGACGTGGTAGGCAGGCATATTTCCATCCAGCATTGCATACCTGCAGCGTTGGGGGGGGGGGGCAGTTCTCTGGGCTTGCCGGCAGCTCTTCTTGGCGTATCGTCTTTTGAGAGTTTAATGCTCTATCGCAGTGGTCTCTTTAGACAGGGAAAGTCTAAGGAAAAGACGGAGAAAGCTCTATTTTAAAAGAAAGTGAAAGGACTTATTTCACTAGACAGAGAAAGTTAAGAGGCTACGACCACTTCTTTTAAAGCAAAATGATTTAGATGAGTTCAGACGTGGGGCTTTTGCATAGAATTTATTAGAAAAAAATCATCATTACCGGATCTCTCAACTCTTAAAGCTCTTAGTCGTTTTCTTTATCCCTTATTTTCGCTTCTTCCTTTGCTCTCAAGAATTTGTCATGAACATTGTGACTCCCCCTCAGTCCGTGTCCCCCCTTGAGATGGAGTCCGTCCCAGTGGACGTCGCGCCCCCAGAGGTCTCTTTATGCAAGGAGTCTGTAGCGGCTAAGCAAGAAGAATTGAAGAAAACTTGCCTGATCGGTCAAATGTTTGGCCCTAGGCCCCCTCTTGAAAGTGTGAGAACTTGGCTTTGCAAGGAGTGGCTCCCGCGTGGCCTAATTGTGTCCAAATGTCAATTCCTGCCGGCGAATCACCTGCTTCTAGTTTTTGAGAACGAAGAGATGGCTTTCCAAGCCCTGCAGGCCGGCTCCTGGCAAGTGGGCCGGTCCACCCTTTGCCTTTTTAAGTGGACCCCAGACTTTGTCCCGAACAGATCAAAGCCTCTTTGTTACCCGCTTTGGGTGGAGCTTCCCAATCTGCCTTTCTTCATGTATGGATTTATTCGTGAAATCGTCTCGCCGATCGGTCGCCCGATGGCCGCAAGACAGGATGTTGGGGGGTTAATCTACGAGGGTGCTCAACATTCTTTCAATGCTAGATGGCATCCACAGGTCTGCGTTGAAACAGACCTGAACCAGGTCCTTCCCTCGAAGATCTCCATAAACTGTGGAGATGGTAAGACCTGGACACAAGAGGTTACTTAAAAGAATTTGCCAAACGCGTGCTTCCGGTGCGGGCATCAAGGTCATAGGATCAAAGACTGCCCCTTGAAGAAAAGTACCAATAAGAACAAGCTTAAACCAGATGGGACCCAAGACCCTCTCCCCCAAGATGACACTCGGAGTCATCCCCCTCCAATGGAGGAAGTAGAGGGAACTCGCGTTGCTGAGACGGATTCAGAAGGATTCACTGAAGTGAGACGCAGGAGGAAAGTTAGCCCTCGAAGATCAACAGCAAGGAATACTACGACAGTTTCCCCCTCGAATAACATTTACTCTAACCTAGAAAAAGAGATTAATGAGGTCGACTTCCCAGGGGACAACCTCTTTGAAGAAGACCCCACTGATAATACCCTTGGGTGCTCTACCAGCAAAGAAGACAACCAAGAAGGTTACACCACGAGTAAAGAGGAAGGCTTCACTACCAGCAATGAAGACAACCCAGACAGCGAAAGCTCCTCTCTTGGTCCTACCCTCCCGGTATGCTTTCCAAGATTACCGCAACAAAAGTCAAAGCTTAAAGGAAAACAACCCTCCGGCATGCCTTGGAAGAGCCCCCTCAAGAGTAGGATCCTAAGTCAAGAAGTAGGGAGGAAAAAAGAAGACCACAAGAAGAAAAAAGATCGGGTCCCTCCCCTCAAAGAGGGCAACCATCATTAATGAAATTCACATCTCTAAATGTCAGGGGTCTGTCTGACCCGTCAAGAGCTTCGATTCTTGGCCAGTGGTTCAAAGACAAGTGCTTCGCGCCTGACTTTATTTGCTTACAAGAGATTAAAATCGACGGAGAGGATCTACAGAAACGGCTTAAAAGCATTTCTCCGAACCACCTTTGGTTCTCCACTTCTCACCCTAGAGGGACGGGGGGTTGCTTCTATCGGCATTAGTCACTCCTTGTCTGGCAATGTGACCTCGACTTTTGAAGGTCGGAATCATCGTTGGATTGCTGCCTCTTTCGGATTCCCTTTCCAGTTCACTGTGGTCTCAATTTATGCCCCTAATGGTGAAGCAGATAGAATGGATACTTGGGCTTCCCTCGACTCCCTTTCACACAATGTTCTGATTTGTGGGGACTTCAACATGGTTGAGTTTCCTGAGGACCGATGGAATAACAAAGGAAAAATTATTGACGGTCAGGAGAAAGAGATATGGGATAAAATCAAGCTCCATCTCGACCTGGTCGAGGTGAAAGACATGAAGGGGTTCTCCTGGTCAAATCTCCAGTCGGGGGACTCTTTGAGGAAAGCAAGACTTGATAGATGCTACATCGATCAGAACACCATCCTTCAGTGGGGTATTCCTTCGATTTCCCAACACATGGACCTGACTATCTCAGACCACTATCCGATTACTCTGTCTTTCAAACCGCTTGTCAGACATCGTTTTCCCTCCTTGGTTTCATGCTTGTCAGACATCGTTTTCCCTCCCCTCTGTCCACCAAGAAATTTCTGAGGTGTGGACGGAAGCCTTTGCTTACTGTAATGAACCGGCTAAGTGTTGGAGAAGCGCAGTAGAAAGGACTCGAAAAATTCTAATCAGGACTCAAAAGGCCATAAGAGAAATCCGAAAAAAAAGAAGAGAAACGGTGTACCGGAGGCTCGCACGGCTTGAAGAAGAGGTGAACAAAGGTAAGTTACATTGCCAACAAGGTCTTTTGAAAATCAGGGGAAGACTAAGATTAGAGGAGGAGGTACAAAGGAAAAATCTTCAAATTTTCTTCAAAGATTGGTGGGCAGGGAAGGCCGACAAACCAACGAAAGAGATGTGTAACATCCTCAAAAGGAAACAAGCTAGGGAATCCATCCCCCTAATGGTCGATAACAATGGAACAGAATGTTGCACGGAAGTGGAGAATAGATCTATCATCGTCGAACACTTTACCAATCTTCTCGGGGTCTCGACTCCTCTTTCCCCCCACAGGCGCGACTCCATGGCAACCATCTCAAGGGTTGCTCAAACTAGAATCCCACAGAACTTGATTGCTCTACTGGATGCTAACATCTCCGAGAATGAAATTATCGAGGTTATTGATGCCCTTCCAAATGGGAAAATTCCGGGTCCGGATGGCCTTACCAATGAGTTTTCCAAGTCCTTCAAACATCAGGTGGCCACCCCACTGCGCCTCGTGTGGCAAGAGGCTCTCTCTTTCGGTGCCCTCCCTGAGTGCCTGAATAATGGCGTCATCAAGTTAATCCACAAACGGGGAGATAAGAACAAAATTGAAAACTGGCGTCCAATTACCATGCTCCAAACAGGATACAAGATAATTGCAAAAGTTATCGCCAACAGAATCTCTTGTCATTTAAAGTCATGGTTGTGCGAGGACCAGAAAGGATTTATCAAAGGTAGATCGATACTTGAAGCAATTATCGATATTTGGGAAGGCCTTGCTTTTGGTGAGGAGTCTGCTCAAGATCTGGTTTTCATTAAGATCGACTTCGACAAAGCGTATGACAGATTGGAATGGGACTTTATTCTTCAATCATTGAAAGACCTTGGATGTAGCCAAAAGTTCACGAAGATGGTTTCGACTCTTCTTGGAAATGCTTCAACTAGAATAAACATCAACGGTAAGCTCTTTGAGCCCATTAGTTTAAAAAGCTCAATTAGGCAAGGCTGCCCTCTGGCTCCCTTACTATTCGCTATCGCCTCGAATGGTCTCAGCTGCCTATTAAAGCATCACATGGACGCGGGCAATCTCAAGGGTCTTTCCTTACCTCTAAATCACGGCCAAATGATTGTGAGACTTTTTGCTGATGACATGAATGCCTTTGTGCATAACGATTTAAACAGCATTGAGGTGTTTTGGAGGTGCCTCAACACCTTTTGTGTGGCATCAGGCTCAAGAATCAACCATGCTAAAACTGCTTTTAGAGCAATCAGCGGACATACTCCCCAATTGTTGGTGGATCAGGGGTGTCAAGTTATCCCTAGCGGTCAAGTCTTCCGTCTCCTTGGCATTCCGATGGGTTTCGACATCTCAATGGACCAACGCTGGAACTGGGTGCTATCCAAGCTGGATAGGAAGCTAAATCAGTGGAAAGGTATGCAAGTCAACCTGGCAGGGCGTGCTATGGTTGTTAACACATTTATGCTGTCTACAATTATTTACTTTATCTCGTGTTGGAGACCCAAGGAGAAAGACTTGGCCAAAGTGGAAAGAATCTGCAGAAACTTCCTCTGGACTGGGGACCCCAACAGAAGGGGGATTCCCAAGATCAAATGGGAAACCTGCATTAGCCCTAAAGACTCAGGGGGCTTGGGAATTTTGGATATTGTTGGGTTGGCTGATAAGCTGGCGGCAAAATGGCTTATCAAGGCCTGGAGCAATAGGGAGTCCTCTTGGGCTAAATTGGTCTTCCGAAACACGAAAGACCTTTCCTTTGTTGGCTACCCTGGTTGGAAGGACATAGGGATTCTCACGCTTTTGTTCTCCCCCCACCCGGTCTTCCCTAAAGGCTCTAGCCTCGTGTGTTCCTTATGGAAGAATTGGAACAAGGCCAAACAGTTCATCAGAATCAGTGATGAGTGGAAGTGGGCGGCTGGCATAAGACAAAATGACTCTATTTGGTTCCCGATCAGTGGCATTCGGGGGGTGGAGTCTTGGAACCTCCAAACTGCAAGGCGACTATGGAACAAGGGGTTCAAACAGTGGAAACAGCTATGGAAACAAGAGACCAGCCAATGGATTAGGTTTGAAGATTTGGATCCGAGACTTAGAGTTTCCTTTGAGGAATGGACTCTTCTTCAAAGCAGGTGTTTAGCCTGGGACCGCTCAACTACCCGCCTTCTCTGGGGTCAGGATCCTCCTTGCTTGGAGGGCCTCAAATGGAGCAATGGTAAGAAGCTTTCCAGAATCCCCAACTTCAAAGTGGATTTGGATGTTCACCACACCCTTAACAAGAGATGGTGCCTTTCTTGGACCAAACTTCGATGGGAGCTAAAATTCATGTCTATTTGGCACCCCCTAATTGAGGTCAAAAAGTCCGTTCTCATGTGGCAGATCTTGCATAAAGGTATCTGGACCAATGCAAGGGCTAACAAAATCTGTGGTGTGCCGCCATGGTGCAAGCGTTGCCATCGGTGCATCGAAGACTTAGCTCACCTGTTCTTCGACTGCCCCAAGTCCCGCGTTATCTGGCTTCACGTGACCAGAGTATTGAGACTCACGAGTCAAATCAATTGGCAACATGTGATGTTGGGTGAAGCGATCGGCTGCTCATCGAGGCTCTGGAATGCCATCAGAGGTGAGGCTCTCTGGAAGATTTGGAGGGAGCGTTGTGCTGTCAATTTTGGCCAAACTCCTAAGGAATGGTCGATTGAGAAATCCTTATTTCTCCTTGGTAAAAGAATCTCCCGAGTCAAGAGATCACCACCGTTTAGACATCACTGTATTTATCTCCTCAAAAACAACAAGTTGAAACCCAAATGGGTCCCACATGAGGGTGATGATAATTTTATCCGTCTCATTTGTAATGCCCTGTAGCTCGCCATACTCCTCCCCTGCATTGTGGGATTTGGGGGGTCCCATGGGCACTAGTCCCATTCACTTGTAACTTTTTCTCTTTATTATAATTAAAGTTCGGGAGATTAGGCTAAGGCCGAACTTCCTTTATTTAAAAAAAAAAAAGTTCCATTGACGCTTCATCACTGATGCATTTATTTTATACTCCGACAGCTGGATAGGAAGCTGAATCAGTGGAAAGGTACGCAAGTCAACCTGGCAGGGCATGCTATGGTTGTTAACACATTTATGTTGTCTACAGTTATTTACTTTATCTCGTGTTGGAGACCTAAGGAGAAAGACTTGGCCAAAGTGGAAAGAATCTGCAGAAACTTCCTTTGGACTGGGGACATCAACAGGAGGGGGATTCCCAAAATCAAATGGGAAACTTGCATTAGCCCTAAAGACTCAGGGGGCTTGGGAATTTTGGATATTGTTGGGTTGGCTGACAAGTTGGTGGCAAAGTGGCTTATCAAGGCTTGGAGCAATAGGGAGTCCTCTTGGGCTAAATTGATCTTCAGGAACACGGAAGACCTTACCTTAGTTGGCCACCCTGGTTGGAAGGACATAGGGATTCTCACGCTTTTGGTCTCCCCCCACCCGGTCTTCCCTAAAGGCTCTAGCCTCGTGTGTTCCTTATGGAAGAATTGGAACAAGGCCAATGGGCGGCTGGCATAAGACAAAATGACTCTATTTGGTTCCCGATCAGTGGCATTCGGGGGGTGGAGTCTTGGAACCTCCAAACTGCAAGGCGGTTATGGAACAAGGGGTTCAAACAGTGGAAACAACTCTGGAAACAAGAGACCAGCCAGTGGATTAGGTTCAAAGAATTGGATCCGAGACTTAGTTACCATTGAGGAATGGACTCTTCTTCAAAGCAGGTGTTTAGCCTGGGACCGCTCAACTACCCGCCTTCTCTGCGGTCAGGATCTTCCTTGCTTGGAGGGCCTCAAATGGAGCAATGGTAAGAAGCTATCCAGAATCCCCAACTTCAAAGAGGATTTAGATGTTCACCACACCCTTAACAAGAGATGGTGCCTTTCTTGGACCAAACTTCGATGGGAGCTAAAATTCATGTCTATTTGGCACCCCCTAATTGAGGTCAAAAAGTCCGTTCTCATGTGGCAGATCTTGCATAAAGGTATCTGGACCAATGCAAGGGCTAACAAAATCTGTGGTGTGCCGCCATGGTGCAAGCGTTGCCATCGGTGCATCGAAGATTTAGCTCACCTGTTCTTCGACTGCCCCAAGTCCCGTGTTATCTGGCATCATGTGACCCGAGTATTGAGACTCACGAGTCAAATCAACTGGCAACAAGTGATGTTGGGTGAGGCGACCGGCTGCTCATCGAGGCTGTGGAATGCCATCAGAGGTGAGGCTCTCTGGAAGATTTGGAGGGAGCATTGTGCTTTCAATTTTGGCCAAACTCCTAAGGAATGGTCGATCGAGAAATCTTTGTTTCTCCTTGGTAAAAGAATCTCCCGAGTCAAGAGATCGCCACCGTTTAGGCATCACTGTATTTATCTCCTCGAAAACAACAAGTTGAAACCCAAATGGGTCCCACATGAGGGTGATGATAATTTTATCCGCCTCATTTGTAATGCCCTGTAGCTTGCCATACTCCTCCCCTGCATTGTGGGATTTGGGGGGTCCCATGGGCACTAGTCCCATTTACTTGTAACTTTTTCTCTTTATTATAATTGAAGTCCGGGAGATTAGGCTAAGGCCGAACTTCCTTTATTTAAAAAAAACATCTAAATCCTCTTTGAAGTTGGGGGTTCTGGATAGCATCTTACCATTGCTCCATTTGAGGCTTTCCAGGCAAGGAAGATCCTGACCACAGAGAAGGCGGGTGGTTGAGCGTTCCCATGCTAAACACCTGCTTTGAAGAAGAGTCCATTCCTCAAATGTAACTCTAAGTCTCGGATCCAATTCTTCGAACCTAATCCACTGGCTGGTCTCTTGTTTCCATAGTTGTTTCCATTGTCTGAACCCCTTGTTCCATAACCGCTTTGCAGTTTGGAGGTTCCAAGACTCCACCCCACTAATGCCACTGATCGGGAATCAAATAGAGTCATTTTGTCTTATTCCAGCCGCCCACTTCCATTCATCACTAATTCTAATAAACTGTTTGACCTTGTTCCAATTCTTCCATAAGGAACACACGAGGCTAGAGCCTTTAGGGGATACTGGGTGGGGGAGAACAAAGTCCGGGAGATTAGGCTAAGGCCGAACTTCCTTTATTTAAAAATAAAAAGTTCCAATCTTCAGCTGTTCCAACTTCCAATCGCAATTCCGATAGACATCTGCTCCATGACGACAATGCGTCTCTGCTCATATCCTGACGCCGATCGACTCTCTGTTGCGCTCAAGTTTCAATGCCTGACGAGATAATATCAATCGACACTGACCATCTGGCGACGCCGTCCAATCGATTCCGCAACACCATTTACCATCAGCAACGACTAACATTGACTGATCCATCAGATACCAATTAATGCCGCCCATCATAACTGATGACTCCAACTCAAGTTCAATGACCTCCACCAAACCATGGTGGAGGTTTGACTGGTCCCAGAGCTCCTTCTCAAGTTCATCAATAACATGGCCTCTTTGAAACCATCTATCAAGCTGGGCTTCCACCATTTTAAAATATCCACATACGATGATCTGTGAGGAAAAGAAGTTCAGTGATTGCCAAGTAACCGGTCTCTCAGAGTCAAGATTAAGTTGGTAATTGGGTGTGATTATGATCTGGAGAGGTCTCGCCACAGGCATATTAATCCATGGATGCTTCTCAGTAGCGAAGATCTGCACTATGTGAGAGTGACAAAACGTTTTGAAGACAAAAACCATGTTTCCCAACCTGCTAAGATGACAGGAGGTAAACCATTTGCTACTGGGGTGGTCTTCTTTGTTGGTGGTGTATCTTATTGTCTTCCTTACTTCTAGTTTAGTCTTTTGCGCTTATCTCAACATTAACATCTTGAATTTGACTCAGGCCTCCTGGTTAATAAAAAAATTTCCCTCTTTTTCTAAATTGTGAATTTTATTTGCAGATTTGTGATAGTGTGGGAGGGACCCGCATTGTGAAAACTATTTTGGCTTCTATGCCTCTTGCATCTCAATTCCGTGAAGCCATCAGACTTAGGCTCTACAAAGTAAGTATCTTTGGTCTTCTTTGTTTCTATCAAGTGCCTATCTGGTTTTGTAGCTCCTCTTATTTGGGTCGTTGTTTCTCTTGTACGCACCATTGGCTCCTTCTCGTTGTCAGTATTCTTCTTGAGGGATGTTTGCCTCAAAGGAAAGTCTTTCATTCTGTGGCCCCGCCTGCCAAAGTGAAACCACACATGGGGTTGTTCAACAAAGGCAGTGCTAATTTTGGAACGCAATTTTATATTGAGACAGTATGCTTTCAATGAGTATGTAGAGCCTTCATAGATAAGAAACCCAGCTAGCTTCCCTAGATGCTAAAGGGAATGCAATGGGAGCAACAATTTATCTTATGAATCCATACAAAACATAGGGAAGCTTAGGGAGATCCACCTAGAGCGGATACCTTAGAGGCTTAGGCTCATTGGGGATGAAGTTAGGAAACATCTTAAAAAGGTATATTGTTGTGCACAAAACCTTGAAGGTCACAACTTGTAGAGCTTGGAAGGCAATTTCATCATTTTTAGACACCAACATAATATGCTTTGTTGAGAGGAACCCACACTTGATGGTCACAAGCCCCTGAGGGAACCGCTCCTTGCCAAACCATTGGATGAGGGAATCAAGAGGAGGATTGGGACCATACATCTGACGGATGAGGAAAAATCCTCTTCAACTCTTCTTGTTTCTATAGAATATCTCTGAGAGAGAGAGAGCGAGAGATAATCGGGGATTTAACCCCAAATATCTAATGGGAAGAGAGATACTTATCACTAGGGATGGGGCTGCCCCCACCATATCCTGAACAAGTACCTACCTTGAGAAACCACCCCAAAGAAACCTGTGCAAAGAACTAGTAAAGGGAATGATTGACTATAATTATGATCTAGATGCACAACATGGAAAGAAACGTCATGTGTTGGAAAGTCATTATTGTTACCGTTAGTGTCCATGTGAACGGCCAAATGGCCACTAGACACTTCTTTGTATATGTTCTTTGATAAAACATATAGTGGCTTGGTCAGTCAGAGACTATAAGTTTGACTGCATTTGTAAGACCTAAGAAGTTTGTCTTCGTGGTCCCTATGTAATGTGTTTTCTGCATATTCTGCACTCTCTGTGCGGACTACCATGTGTGGACTTAGGAGATCAATTTTCTACTCCCAGGATATCATCGTGGAGCTCTTAATAAGGAGAGCGCACCATGGTGCATTGCCATTGAAACCCTTCACTTGTATCAGAGCAGTTCGATGCAAAAGCTTTGTTCCTTTTGTGCGAGCGAAGCGAGTGCCCCCCTCCTCGGCTTACGACTAAGGTGCCGACTACAGTAGCGACCAAGGCATAGACCTTGGCATACCTTGTCATCCGAGTCACAAAAGTCACTATTGGCATCGTTGGCTACGTGCGAGGGAGGACTTCAACGATCAAGGAAGATAGAGGTTCCCGGTACTTCTCGGGAGGTCACCCATCCCAGTATTGTTCCCCCTAGAGCTCACTTAACCGTGACAATCTCTTGCCACTAAGCTACACTCTTGTGGTGTCTGAAGAAGGGGAAAGACTAAGGCTGACATTATCTTGAACATGTTTCGGTCCCTCAAAGATTCATTTTTTGCTTTCAAAGCCTATTTTTGAAGCATTGTAATCGCATTTGTAAGACCTATGAAGTCTGTCTTTGTGCTCCTTGTGTACAATGTTTTCTGCATATTCTGTAGTTTGTGTGCAAAGTACCCTGTGTGGCCTTAGGAGATTGGTTTTCTGGTCCAAGGATATCATCGTGGAGCTCTCGATAAGGAGAACGCACCATGGTGCATCGCCGTCGAAACCCTTCAAATATGTCTGCATGGGATAGTTGAAAACTTCCTACATTTTCTACTATGCTTGACCTCATTGAACGGTTCTCTTCAAGCACTTATGGATGAAGAAACTCACTACCGACAAGGATGGTATGCTTCGTCCAATTATTTTCTAAGAAGTATCTAACTCAATAGCCAATAAATCTTTATGATTCTTAACTAAAGAAGGGAAATTGAAAGAATGATAAACAATTTTCATTAGATCCACAAAAATTCATGCAACCCCACCTTTTTGGAGAATGAGGTCAGAAGGTTTCTTATTTTGGGAAATAGTAAGAATTCTTCAGCTATAAATCCATCTTTGTCCATAGAAAAACGATTATCAAGGACACAATTGAAAAACATTAATGGAGGTAAGTTAACGAAGTCACATGGGGGAGATCCCAAAGGAGGAAAGGTCAAGCTATCAAGGGGACAATGCTTTTGATGGTCGGAAACGTTGAACTCTGACTACTTCACAAAAATGATTTATGTATTTTACGCCAAAGAGGAGGGAAAAACAAACTTTTTATACATCATAGCATTCTACAAAATTTACATATAGTGGATTTTTATTTTGATCTTCGATCCAATCGAAATGATATATTGTTGCAATTTGGGTTCCACCAATATTGTTTTAGAGTTCCTTAAGCTATGATAAACATTATGTTTTATCTTATGAACACATGTAGAACCTATAGTTTTCTTTTCCTTTGCAATAGCATCTTGAAAACCAAGTAGCGTATACATCTTGCAACACATGTTTTATAGATACACAATTATAATATTTTTCACTATCGTATGTGTCATAGTGGTCCTTTTATCCTCTAGATGTTTCTGGACCTAAATTGGTTTTTTCTTTTTATTTTTTTTAATCTGTTTTTTTAAATAAAGGAAGTTTGGCCTTAGCCTACTCTCCTGGACTTGAATTAATTAAAAGAAAAGAAAAGGACAAGAGAAGCGAACAAGTGCCCATGGGATCCTCTGAATCCCATAGAGCAGGGGTAGCTTTTACAGAGTTTAGATAGCATTACAAAGTATCATATCATCAAGTGGTGGTGTGGCGATCGCGGATGCCCCAGTGGTATCGTATCGTGTCGTTTAGGGTATCCTATCATCGATCGAGCAGTATCGTATCGCATGCAAAGTTGGTATCGTATCACCCATGTGGTATCGTATCGACCCTTACCCTAGTATCATATCATGCCAAAAAGCGGTATTGTATTGTCCATAGAACCAGTATCGTATCGTGAGAGTTCCACTATCGTATCGTGTAAATTTTTTGGTATCGTATCACATGTCACCTTGGTATCGTATCATGAGCAATCCGGTATCATATCCTTTGATTTCTGGTATCGTGTCATGTCGGTTTAGTGGTATCGTATCGCCAGGTCAAGTGGTATCATATCGTTTATAGATTGGTATGGTATCGTGAGCAATCCGATATCGTATTGTGTCAATCAGAGGTATCCTATCGTGGCCACTTTTAGTATCGTATCGTGTGGATAGGAGTATGGTATCGTGGAAGTTGGTATCGTATCGTCCAAGGTGGTATCGTCTATAGTGGTATCGCATATGGTGGAAAATTTGGTATCGTATCGCCTGTCTTGAGGTACTCCCAGAGGGATCATGCTTCCCTGTTTTAACCCATAAAACCCTAAACCTGCATAACTTTCTCATACGAAATTCATTTGTTGTGATTTTGGGTTCCTTGGAAAGCTCGTGGGTTATTAGATATGGTATTTTGAAGTTGATCCTTAGGTTGGACTAGGAAGCAAGGGATTCCACAAGATTTTAAGTATTTCAAAGGACAATATTGGACTTGTAGACAAGGCTTATGAACCTAAGATCAAGTAGACACTTAGGAAGAGATAGATAAAGTACCAAATCTTCAAATGCTAGTGTCAACCCTACAAGCAAGTCGTGGGCTCACAATTCAATGGTTAGCACTACATGTTGAGTTCATAGATGGGTGAGTCAAAAATGTCATTTAACTTGGAGAGACTCTTGGCTTCCAAAGACATGGATAGTTCAGTACCTAGGGAAGGTTTTATTTCTAGAGTGGAAGGGGAATATCGGATGTCTCTTCAATATGTATCCACTAACTTGCAAGGAATACCCATCTACCTCGATGGTCTACACAAGTCAGTAGCAAGAATGATAAACACTACAGAATTTGAAACAGTTCCAAGACCAGCTGTCAAGTATGAAGGTGGAGTCTACATGGACAAGATGGGCTAGATCTATGTAGTAACCAAAAACCCTGACCAAATTAATGATAGAGGAGAATTAGAGGGACAACGAACTTCCGAAAAATTTAACCAAGAAGAACTGGTGACTACCCCAAGGGGCAAGTTTGTGGTGACTGAAGTCTTGAGAGGGGATTTGATACCTCAAGATGATTATCTGTTGGACATATACCTGATCCATGGGTCTGAACTACTGCTCCAAATTGATTCACCAACACAAGGAGAAAGCATCAGTCCAACAACTATATACGAGTTAAGGGATCGAAAAAATCCATCTAGAGTTACATACCTAGACCAAAATCAAAGGAGATATTGGCTTGTAGATGAAGAGGAGAGGTCTAGATTAAAGTACATGGATCTGCCTAGATTCCCTCCCCAAGATCAGGTAGCTACCCCACAAAACCCATTCGAGACCCAGCAAAGAATGGAAAGTGCGATGTTAGGACAAACGAGCCAATGTCGTATACCCAACATACCACAGGAACAATTCACCATGCGAGGAATTAACTCCCATAACCAAACTAGCCAGGGAATGGGAAATATGAATGGAACCACCTTTAGGGCAGGACCACGACAAGGTGTAGAAGCTGGAATACACCCTATAAAACCTGCTATTCCCACTATAATTCGATCCCGAGAGCCCAACAAAATAATGAGACCCATCCAATTGGCCAAATGTATGCGAAATCCTTACAATGGCACAAGAGAGCCGTATGACCACATTGTAGAATTCAAGCAGGTAATGTGTGCGAAGCAAGTGCACGAATTTTTCATGCAATATGAATCCTTTGGGCTGACCCTCATGGGAATAGCCTTAGCTTGGTTTCAATCCTTGGATCCGAATTCCTTTGGCAATATCGGATAATTCATCCGAGAATTTATTTGGGAATTCACTAAGCGAAGAATCAAGCACAATTTGTCATCCTTACTACATAGTTTCAAACAAGCTCATAATGAGATAGTAAAAAATGTAGCACGAAGATTTAATCAATATGTAGACCAATTCCTTATGACCGAGAGACCTTCTCAGCAGAAAATGATATCCCTATTTTTAGAAGGTCCAACCAATGGAACACTGAGAATCTTAGTATACGTAAAATGATTGCAAACTCTGAGTGAGTGTCTTCAAGGGTGCATAGATTTGGAAGACAACTTAGCTGAGGATCTCAAAATCACACAAGATCCTACCAAAGTAGAGGATTCAAGGAGCAATGAGACTTCTAGTTTGAGTTATGTGGAGGAAGTGGTAGCATTAGTGGCCAAGAAATTAGGAATACAAGGGCAAAGGAACTACCAAAACTCCTCCTTGAAAGTTCCACTCTTAGGAAGTTGCACATGTTGCATTGGAGATCATCCAGCTCATGTCTGCACTAGAGAAGGATTAGGGTTATCAAAACCTTACCCTTAAGATAGACAACCAACTCAAGGTCCTAACATGTACTCTTATGGTGAGCCGAAGTACATCAACTACAACACCAAAAACTATCCGATGAATAGACAACCACGATCGTTTGTACCACCCCAATGTACAACATATGTGTACCCTCCTAGAGAACAAGGCAGAGAAGTTCCTTGGTATAAGCCATGTCTAGGACCACAAGGAGCAACTAGACCGTATGAACATGGAGGATATGGCCAACCTCAACCTATACTAGGACAACAACCACCCCACCCACTAGCTCTGACACAAGGGAACAACATCACAATACAAGTCATTTGTCTTCAGTGTGGCAAAGAACAACTCCTGAGAGATTGTCCTAGACATCCCTCCAGTGCACCAAAGGTTACACCCGTTAATGTAGTAGGCTTAGTTGGGGATTCAAGTTCCAATAGCGATAATGTGTCACCTACACATGCAGTTACTAGGGCACAAGCCTTACAACAAGCTAAACCAGCTTAGCAATCAGAGCCAAGTGAGTCAGGAGAGCCTAGTAAGAGAAAAACAAGAACATGGAAGGATACTAGAGAGAAGGCCAATCATAAGTGGACCAAAAATTTAATCAAACTAGAAGAAAGCCTGAAAGATGCAAAATAAAAAATAGAAGATATTGCCTCTCAAAACACCTCGCATGTCAAAACTCCATCCACACCACCTCATCCCCAACCTCATCCCCACCCACCAACCATTGTAAATAGACCACGACGAGGGTTTGTTCTTGCAGATCCAACCCCAGAACACTTGGACATGATGTTCGGGTCAACCACCTATTGCAAGAGAAAGCTCATCACCAAAGAAATTCTATGTTCCTCACTCCATAGATGATGGAGAACCTCTTTCAATTCAACAACACACTCAAAAGTTCTTGTTGGAAATACCAGAAGAGAAATGGGCCAAGGAGAAGGATGTTTCCCCTCCTATTTTTGAGATTGATGAACTTCACGATCAATTTCCACAAGACATTGCGTCTATTTATGGAGACTAGCTAGAGCAACAAAGAGAAGAAAGGTCAGAATTTGAATCCAATTATATACAAGATTTTCCATAGTTGACAGGCCTATGGGAATCTAAATCTCTCTAGATCAGAGCTCTCACAATATTGATCAGAAACAAAGACTCGGTGGTTCCAAGAGACACTGATGTCGTGAAGACCACAAAGGTTCAATGTCATCTCACTATAGAAGAGCTACTCAAAGCAAAACTGGAGCTATGGAATCATGTGAAGGATTAAGTTCTAGAACTTGATTCCAATATGCCAAAAGCAGGCTCTTAACAGAAAGTACAGGAGATACCTCTAGACAAAATAGGGATGTGAGCGAAGGTGAAGAAGGTAATACTTATCTTCAGATCACCTATCAAGGTTACACAACCAAAGCGATCATAGACTTAGGTGCTCGTGTTGCTATTGCAACCACCTCCTTGTGGAAGCAATGGGGTAAACCCGCATTAAGACCAAGTAGAATAAAGCTTCAGATGGCTGACAGCCATGTCGGAAGAATTCTAGGATTGCTAGAAGGGATAACTCTAACCACTTGGTGTAGAGTTTGAGCACACCTTTGCTATATGTGACTTTGGTAAAACTAATACCTATGAAATGATCCTAGGAAGACCCTTCCTATGACAAGTGCAAGTTGTACAGAATTGGGGAACCAACTCCTTATACTTGCAGCGCTTAGGGGTCACAACCAAGGTCAATTTGAAGGATTACACCTTCAGAGATGTACCACCCCTATAGTGGAATCATATCCACAAGGAGCAAGAATCTTCGATCGCTTTGCACTCTAAAAGTTCATCTGATACATCTTGGATGCATGATGATACTCATTTGTGGATGTGCAAGGTCGCAAAGGAAGAGGAAAAACCCTTAGTGCAAGAGAAAAAGGAACTTCTCAAGGAGATACACCAGTTAGAGACCCAGCCTATATGCCAATGATCTTTTCGGATGAGGAATTTGAGCCTCATGGCTGGGCAGAAATCTTAGCCACCATGGACATTGCTATCAATGAAGAACAATGGAAACCTCATTGTGATGAGGAGGGATATGATATTTCAGTATTCATGTGTCAGCCCTTGCTAGAAGAATGTGACCCTAATGACTTCACAAAAGAAGAAGAGAATGATGACGATCTAGAGTCCATGGTGATGGATAGTTGCTTTATTTGAGAGAAGCACTATCTAGAAGACATAGGAGTATTTGCACAAAAAGAAGAAGAACCTCTCACAAGCATCAAAATGGTAAATTCAAAGGATGGAAGTGAAGGTGGTCAAAAGTAAAAGAAAAGACAAGGAGTGAAACAACAAGAGGAGGAATCATTGTTCGAAGTACTAGAAAATTTCAAGAAATATGAAGTTGAGGACCGAAAAATTTTGGTATGAATGCCTAAGAGAGAGGCCACAATAGAAGAAGCATATGATAACAAAGAAAAGACCAAACAAATTGTAGTCACCGTCAAAGAGAACGAAGAAAGATGTACGTACATATGAGATGACCTAAGTGAAGAAGAGGAAGTAGAGTTGGTAGCTTTGTTAAGGGAATATAGGGATGTGTTTGCATGGCACTATAGAGACTTGAAGGGAGTAGATCCAAAAATTTGTTCTCATACTATCCCCATGACTGCTAATGCCAAGCCCACCAAACAAAAGCCCTACACATATAATGACACTTATGCAGCTAAAATCAAAGAAGAAATTGACAGGTTGATTGAAGATGGATTTATCTATGAGGTTGAGCATACTGGATGGGTGTCCCCCATTGTAGTGGTGCCCAAGAAGAACAAGAAGTTACGTGTGTGTATTAACCTTCAAAAATTAATGCCGCCACGGTAAGAGATGTTTATCCGCTTCCAATCATTGATCATTTGTTGGAGCATGTTGCAGGCAAGGAAGTTTATAGCTTCCTTGATGGATTTTCAGGTTACAACCAAGTAGCCATTGCCCCAGAAGATCAACATAAAATGGCCTTTGCCACAGAGTGGGGAGTCTTTGCATTTCTTTTGATGCCATTTGGGCTCACCAATGCACTTTCAACATTCCAAAGGCTTATGTGTCATGTGTTCAAAGAGTTCTTGCGAAAGAGCTTAGAAGTATATGTGGATGATTTATGTGCTCATTCCCAACAAAGAAAATACCACATCCCTGAGCTCAGACAGATCTTCAACAAGTGTAATGAATATGGAGTGTGTCTGAACCCAGAAAAGTGTGTGTTCATGGTATGTGTAATATCTTAGGTCATATTGTTTCTAAGAATGGAATATCAACAAAATTGAGGACAAAGTAAAAGACATAGCGGAGTTGCCGAGGCCAAGCAATGTTAAAGAGGTACAAGCCTTTATGGGCCACTGTGGATATTACCGTAGGTTTATTCACATGTATGCAATTGTAGCTAATCCTCTTTATGCCTTGGTGACAAATTTTGAGTGGAGCTATGAATGCGAGAAGTCCTTCAATGAGCTGAAGAGACGCTTGTGCATAGTCCCAATATTGACCACTCCTGATTGGACTAAACCATTCCATGTCCATGTGGATGCATCCAATCATGCAATAGGATGTGTGCTAGCACAACCCACAGGAGAGGGAAATTTAGATTTGCCTATAGCTTATGCTAGTAGACAAATAAATGTGGGTAAACGAAACTATGCAACGATAGAAAGAGAAGGTTTAGGCATGGTATATGTTGTAAAAAGGTTTAGACGTGACTATCTATTGGCCAACAAGTTTAAGTTTTTGAGTGATCATCAAGCCTTATTATATTTGTTAAATGAACATTGCAATACTGGACACTTAGTAAGATGGTTCCTCTTACTAATGGAATATGACTTTGAAGTGGTTGTTAAGAAAGGTAAGGCCCACCTCAGAGCGGATCAGCTTTCTCGCATCGCTTCAGGAGAGCCACCACAGGGAGTGTCTGATGAATTGCCCGATGCTTATCTGTTCAATCTAGAAGTTGTTCCTAAATGGGCAAATAATTTGGTACGAGTCCTAACCTTTGGACCTACAAATAAGAATGTGAAGACGAACAAGGATGAAATTGTAAGATCACAAAACTATCAAATATTGGTAGGAAGCATGTATAAACAAGACACGGAAGGTGATCTAGCTTGTTGTGTCAAGGACGATGAACATAGAAGTTGGTTGAAACAAACTCATGAAGGATTTGTATGGAATCACGGTCTAAACAACAAACATTGCAAAATAAAAAATGTTTAGGAGTGTATTGGCCTCGTATGGGCAAAGAAATTCATGAGTGGATCAAGAATTGTCCAGTGTGCTAGAAGAGACCCCCTACAAAGCATGCGACTCTTTATCACATATCATTAATTCCAGATTGGTAGAATTTATGAGATCAGGAACACTACCTAGGGAGGCTAGTCTAGCAAGAAAACGAAGCATGGAGCAAGAGGCTCAGGATTATGCCTTAGTAGGAGACAACCTATATCAGAGAGGCAAAGATGGTTACCTAAGAATTTGCGTTCATGAATCAGACTACTTGAAAGTCTTAGAAACTGCCCATAGTAGTGTTGCCGACGGATATTTTGGGCCTGATCGAGTAATCAAGGCTATTCTATTCTCAGGACTTTGGTGGCCCACTCTTCATATGGGTGCACATACCTATGTGAAGAAATGTGGCACATGCCAACGTGCACAATATCCGATAAGGAAAGATGAGATGACTTTGAGGCCAATGATGGGAAGACGTGCTTTCTCAAAGTGGGGCATAGACTTTGTACGCCCTATTAACTCCCCAGCTCGAACTTCCCATGGAGAGTACATTATTGTAGCCACCGTCTACCTTACAAAGTGGGTAGAAGTCAAAGCCACAATGAAGAATAATGCTCAAACAACGGCAAAGTTCTTATTTGAGGATGTGTTCACGAGATACAGATTACCAATAGAGTTAGTAAGTGATAGAGGCACACACTTCTTAAATGAATTCATTAAAAATCTTCTCCACGAATTCCTAGTGATACATAAGAAGTCTGCGCCTTATCATCCACAAGCTAATGGACAAGCCGAGAGCACAAATAAGATCCTATGTAATGTGCTGACAAAATTAGTAAATAACAAACGCTTTGATTGGGACAAACAACTTTATCATGTTGTTTGGGCCTACCGAGTTGCCTATAAAACGGTACTCAATGCCACCCCATTTCAGATGGTCTTTGGAAAAAATGTTGTGCTCTCATTGGGCTTCCTCATCCCAACTTTAAAAGTAGCACAAGAGCATGAGTGGAATGGACACGAGTTATCCTCTAGGATCTTTGATCTAGAACACTTAGGTGGAACAAGGCTATGAGCAGCGACAGGCATCTATGCTGCAAAAAAAGGCAAAAGGCATACTTGGATGCACATATCAAAGATAAAGGCTTGAAAGAGGAAGACCTAGTTTTGGTTTATACGCTAGAGCAACATGCTCGTAAAATTGGAAAAAAGAGGATACGGACCCATGATCATTAATAGAATTTCCACTAGCGATGCAGTTCAATTGGCCACACTAGAAGGTGATATCCTGCCAAACTATATCAGTGCTTGTCGAGTCAAGTTGTATGAAGAACCTCTTACAGAGGATATGCTAAAGAGACTCAACATGCTAAGAAGCGAAAAGAAGAAGAGGTAAGGGTTAGAGAAGAAGCACAGGCAGAGGCTAGAGAACACATTAGGAGAAATAAGTTAAGAGGCCGCGACCTAGATATCAATCTTGAGGCCCCAAGATACCACATGGCCATGTGTTAAACATCAAGTGCAACAGCTTCTCAAATAATTGATCGGCATCCCTTTGTGACCATAGTGGTAGGACAAGGGAAGAATGCAAGAACTGTGAGAGCATTGATTGACTTAGGTGTAGCAACTAGTGCGGTTAGACCTTCATACTGCCAAGATCTACAATTGAACACCAATTCCATTGAAGCCTATCTCATAGGATTGGGAGGTGTGGAAACACCTTGTTCGGGAAAGGTAGAGCTTCCCAACTATCTTCAAGATGTTCCAATGAGAGTCAAAATGCTAGTGTGTGAAGATGACGACCTTACGGAACCACTTGTCCTAGGTCAAGACTGGATCTATGACCATGTAGTCAACTTAAACCTTAAAAGCCAACTTCGTCAAGTTTGGGTACATGAACAATGCATCATCTTAGAGTTAGACAATTGCATGAGCACAAGTCCAAGTAGCACACTACTCATGGCATGAAGCAAATTTGGGTGCCAAAGGGAGAGCAACTACCAGCCTTGTCAACACTCTCCCCCTCTTCCCACCCAGGCAAGCCAACCCTACAAAAACAAGAACCAAGCAATCAAGGCTAGCTCACCCAGAAGGTCTCCAAAAAATTTGGGTGCCTAAGAAGTTAGCTGCATCTCAACAAGGATGATTACAGATGTGGGTAGCTAAGAAGCTCTTACATATACAACAACCTATGCTTTCCCATCTGCGAAAGGTCTCAACAAAGAATCCGAGGGAAAAGGGTAAGAACTGAGTCTAGAGACCAAAAGAAGATAAACTCACCTCTTCGGCAAAAATAAGCAGACAATCATCAATGATATGGGTTTGGAAGCCAAAAGCATCAGCCAAACCCACAAAACCAAAGAACCAACCACGCTGGATGCAAGATTTAAGCAACCAACCAAAGATGAAGAATTCAAAAAGGACTTGCACACAACCCAACACAATTTTAAAATGGCTCCCTAAAATCAATTGCCCTTTGAAATCCAATTCATACCTCCAACGACGGCTGCATCAACATTTGCCAAGAACATGAAAGCCTCGACGTACAACAACCATGTGCCCTTGGCATAACCTTGTCTTTTGCACCATTCACGCTATGCATTTCCAGAGTATGCATTAATATAGGTCCACATTACATGGCCGTCCATGAACACAGTTGAGAAATCCTAGGCACATGAGATACACTTGACATATGTAAAATATTTTATTGATACTAACATCTTTCTTCTTGTTTTGTGACACTATTTCAAAAAAAAAAGAGAAAAAAAAAGAAACCAAAAAGAAAAAAAAAAGAGAAGAAGAAGAAGAGGAAGCAGGACCAACCGCTCAAAGAACCTCATGAGTGAACATTCAACAAGGACATCCATCAACAATGGAAGACAACCTGATGGTCAATCACCATGATGGAAGTACAACACAAAGAGCTGAAGATCGACAGACCTATCACCATGGTAAGAATTGTATGCTTCAACAACACTATAACTATGATCGATTAGGAAACCTCTTCATCGACATACCCTTGAGCACTTAGCTCAAGACGAAACTTCTTGCACCATAATTCTTCCAATGCATTTCCCAAGTATGCATGCATAGGGATACATTACAAGGCCATGCACAAGGCACATATCTTGTTCAACCCATGCACTAATGCACTTACCCATCATTCATTATGGGTTGCAAGTACTTGGCATGAAAACGAGGAAATCCATCTTTGGAAGAACTAGAGGACATCATGGTGATAGCAACAAGAGCACGGAAGAAATCCACCACGAGATTTGCTCATAACCAACATTGACAGCCTCTTTTGAGTAGCTCACAATTTTTGAAAGCTCATAGAGACAATATCAAGCTAGAATACACCGAAGAAGTACATACAAAGGTAGCAATGACAAAATGAAGAACCAGAAAACTGCCCAAGCTACAATTGGATATGGACTGCTCTTGTGGATACATGATGGACACTATCTCTCCAAGCACCATGGAACAACCACTACAACAAGAATCTGTCAGGGACGACAGACTCTAGAGGCGGGGGGAGTGTTGACAGTCAAGGTCACATACAAGCATGGAAGCAGATCAATGAAGTGGACACACAAGAACAAGGAGCATGTAGGGAGCTCCAAGAAGCACATGTCAAATTTTCAGAAGAAATCCCTATAAATATAGTGATTTTTATCACTAAAAACCATTGTAAATACCATTTTCTATTTTTACAACTCCATTTTGTTCAAGCCAAGGATTCCTTGAGCTTGAGGAATATTAGAAGTATCATCCTACCAATTTTCATAATTTTTAGACTCCGTTTGAGCCCCCAAATAAGTCCTAGAACCTAATTTTTAACTAGGCCGAACACTAGGTCTGGACAGGGCCAAAACTACTCAAAAAAATATAAAAAGGGATGGAGAGCTCATTTTTGAGGTTGGCTTGTTGTAGATCTCAGCTTTGTAAGATAGTTCTTTTGTAATCAAGGTCCTTCCATTGTTCCACTCTTCTCCTCAAGTCTCCATAGATTGACATTTATGAGGTGAATCTCCTCACTTTGGTACTTGTTTGGTCAAAAAGCAATTAGCCAAGATTGGCTTGCTTGTGAAATTTATTGATGATAGATGTACACTTCATGATCTGTCAAATGGCTACACGATTGTTTCCCTTCTGACATTTTATGTCTTGGGTGCTATAAGCTCATAGACTATGACAAATATGTGAATGATTCAGCATGTGCAGTACAAGATTCTTAGGCTATGTCAGATGCAAAGCTTTGGCATGCATGCTTTGGTCATTTGAATTTTGCTAGTTTACTACTACTTAGAAATTTGAAATGGTGTCCTGTTTGCCCAAACTTGAGGCATACAGTAAACATGTATGCGAAGGGTGTATTTTGGGAAAAATGCAGCGTTCCTTGTTCCCCAAAAGATGGTAGCTACTCAGAAATTATAGCTTGTTCACAATGATGTTTGGGGTCCTATGCAGACACCCTCTTTTGGAAACTGTCTTTACTTCATAACTTTCATCAATGATTTTTCTAGGCATGCATGGGTATATCCATTTAAAGCAAAGTCTGAAGTGTTTATGTGCTTTAAATGTTTTCTGGTTTCAGTTGAAAATTTGTTAGCATGTAAAATGGGAACCCTCTATTCTGATCGAGGGGGGAAATATATGTCCTCTAACCTTACTGCATTTCTGGCTGAAACATGGGGTAAAACATCAGTGTCGAGGGCCATATACACCTCAACAAAATGGAGTTGCTTAATAGAAGAATAGGTCACTCATGGAAATGGCGAGGTGTATGGTCAAGAGTCAAACTTTACCACACAATTTCTAGCTTGAGGTTGTTATGTGTGTAGCATATATACTTAAAAGATGTCCCCCTAAAGTATTGTAGTCTATCACTCCATATGAGGCTTGGCATGGTTGTAAGTCATCTGTTGCTCACCTGTGTACTTTTGGTTGTTTGGCATATGCATTAGTGCGTGAACAACATTGCAAGAAATTAGATGATAAAGTGGTGAAATGAATTGTGATTGGGTATAGTTCTGAAAGAAAATCATATCATCTATATCATCCATAGAAAAGATACATTCTGATTATCCATGATGTTGTTTTTGTGGAAGATGTTATTTAACCATTACTTTCATGTACTAAGGATACATCTGTTAGCTCCAAAGACATCTATGATATTGGTCTAGTGTTGGTCCTAATGAGGCAACTTCTTAGCCTTTACACGTTTCATGTGATGATGTAGATGAGTCCATTTTTTATGCAGATTTTCATGATTCACTTCTTGATGAGAGAGATGATATTGAGGAAGCAAAAACTATGCCAAAATGGTTGGTGTAGACTTTTTGTGATAGCAAATTAGATGCATCTCTATCATATCGTACTCATTCAAGCTCTCATAGTGCCTCTTTTGCATCAAACAGCTATGCTATGGTTGAATCTAGTCTTTGTGATGAGAATAAGCCTCTTTCGTTTGATGAAGCACAAAATTCAAAAAATTGGATGGCTCCTATGCAATCTAAATATGATGCTATAATGAAAAATGGTCCTTGCTCTTTATGTGACTTGCCTCCTAGCAAGCACGCCATTGGCACTAAGTGGGTTTACAAGCTGAAGCATAAGCCTAATGGAACACTTGACAGATATAAGCTTAGTCTTGTTGCAAAGGGTTATGTACAGGAAAGAGGCATTGATTTTGATGAGACCTTTGCACCTACATGCCAAATGACTACTATTCATAGCATCTATGCACTTGAAGATCATCATGTTTGGAATGTACATCAGTTGGACCTTAAAACTCCATTTATGAATGGTGATTTGCATGTGTATTTTTTTCAGCCCCATGGCTTTGTGCAAAAAGGGCATGAAAACAAAGTGTGCAAGTTGAAGAAGGCATTATATGGTGTAAACAAGCATCATGTGCTTCTTATGGAAAGATACTTGCCTATCTAATTGCACATGGTTTTGAGAAGAGTCCAACTAAGAGCACCTTATATGTGACATGTGCTAATGATGTGCTTCTGATCATTGTTGTGTATGTTGATGAGATGCTAGTCACTGGTCCTCATGAGAAGCACATTGCTAATTTTAAGGCTGATATGCATGCCTCATCTAAGATGTCTGATTTGGGGCATTTGCATCATTATTTGGCCATTTGATCTATGCAGGCTGATGGCAGAATAGCTTTGTGTCAAACAAAATATATTGACACATTATTGCAGCATTTTGGCCTTGAAGACTGCAAACCTATTGCCAATCGTATGGAGAGGGGTTTATGATTGAGTCTTCATGATGTCGGAGATGCATTTGATGTTGTTTTCTATCAGCATGCTATTTGCTGCTTGATTTGCTTATGTGTTACTCAGCCAGATATTTATTATGCATTACCTAGATATGAAGCATTGGCATGCAATTAAGCGCATCTTTTGCTACTTGAGTGGTACTCGACTACTTGGATTGTTTTATCCCAAGACGGGATCACTACCCCCATATTTGCATGCTTCTTGTGGCTCTGACTAGGCTAGTTGCTATGACACTCATGTGTCCATTAGTGGCTTTTACTTGATGCTTGGTAGCTCATATATATCTTTGTTGAGCAAGAAGCAACCTATTGTGTCCACTTCCAATTGTGAGGCTGATTATAGCGTAGCTTTTAGAGCGACTGTTGATTGTGTGTGGCTTAGACACCTTATGGCTGATTTGAGTGTTGCTCAGTCTTTTGCCACCACCATCTTCAATGACAATCAGAGTGCATTAACATTTTGCAAGGAACCCTATGTTCAATGCTCACACTAAGCACATTGAGGTTCATTATCATTATGTCATTGAGAGGTTGTTTGCTATAGAGATCAGCTTGGCATATGTGCCCACAAAAGAAAACATTGTAGACCTTTTCACAAAGGCTCTACTTAGGGAGACTTTTGAAGCTTTGTACAAAGGTTTGGGCTTACGTCCTTTTGTGGATTGATCCCACCTAGCTTGGCCCTTCCTTATACATGAGTGCTAGCTCCTTGTTCACCGCATCACTCCCAAGGGGGATTGGTTGACATATTTAGGTAGTGATGTGTGTGAACACACTAGGAACACTGGGGCACTTTTTTCCCTCTTTAGGAGGTTTCTTTCCCCGGCTTGTATATAAACCTATTGCGCTAGTGGGTCACTTATTTTTGTACATTTGTTGGTAAAACATTGAGTATTGTGTGTTGTGCTCCAAGCTTCTTCTTTGTCCTTGTGTTGTTCGCAAGTTTTCGGAGACATCAAACTCCAACAAGTGTGTGGGTTAGTATGCATGATGTGTGTGATTTGTGTTTAGCATGTATGAGTATGCATGTGTTAACTAAGCGTGTGTTTGTTTTTGTTGTGTGTGTGTATGTGTGTTAAGTAGCAGTCAGAATGTGCACGTGTATGTGTGAGTCTAGGTATATATATGTGTAGTTAGTATTGTTTTTCTCTAATTTTTTTTTTATGCACGTACTTATCTCTTCTCTTTCCTTCCCCTCCATTCTTAGCTACTATGTGCATGCATGCAAGGAGAGAGAGAAGAGAATAGAAGGAAAGAGAGACAGAGAGAGAAAGACCTAGAGAGAGAGAGAAGTAGAGAGAGTGTGTCTCTTCTATTCTTTCCCCTCCCAGCTTGTTGCATGCTCAGAGAATGCGAGAGAGAGAGAGAGAGACTTAGAACCCCCCTTTCAGTTGCAGATGGAAATCCAACAAAGATGCATTAGTAAGCACATAGAGAAAGGTAGAGAGAGAGAGAGAAAGAGAGAGAACGAGTGAGAGATAAAGGGAGTATAGGCAAAGAGAGCTAGCTATTCAATTAATGTGAGTGTTGGTATGTATGAGAGTATGAATGCATATATATATAGACGACTGCATGTTTCTTAGTAAGTATGAATGCATATATATAGATGAATGCATGTTTCTTAGTAAGTATGCATATGAATGAATTATGCATGCATGTATGCATGTGCATGTATGAGTGTGTGCATGCATAAGAGAGAGTGCGTGTGCATGATTGAGTGTGCATGGCATGAGTGTATGAATGTAAATGAATGTATGCATGTGCATATATGAGTGGGTGCATGCATAAGAAAGATTGCATGTGCATGAGTCTGTGTGCATGTGCATGAGTGTATGAATGTAAATGAGTGTATGCATGTTCATGATTATCAGAGTGCATGATTACATGTGCATCGATGCATGAATGTATCTATGCATGTGTGCATGAGAGCATATATGCATGTGTAAGTGAGAAGCATGCATGTGCATGAGAGCATGTGTATGTGAGAAGCATTTAAGTATGCATGAGTGCATGCATGTGAATGTGAAACAATGCATGTGCATGAGTGTGCATAAATGCATGTTTGTTAGTAAGTATGTGTGCATGCATGAATGAAGTATGTATGTGCATGAATGCATGCGTGTAGGTATGAAATAATGTATGTGCATACATATGCATATAGATGTGTAAATGAGTAAGCTTTATGCATATGATAACAATTGAATGTAATTTATAAAAAAATGGGTATTTTCAATTTCTCATAAAAGTGCTTATGTCTTTCTATTTTTTATGATCCAGAGATTTGAAGAGCACTTGATCTTGGGGAGCGTTACAAATGGGAAGGTGAAGAGCGATGCAGTAGTTGTTGATTGAAGCTGCAATCTCTCAAATCTTTCAAACAAGATTTCTCTAGAGGACGAGATTTAATTCAATTGTGTTAGAGGATTATCTTAGAACTTGAAGATTATCTTTAAATTCTTACTTATATTTATATAACTTATATAGGTTAACTTTCTCCATATTAGTTGGCGATTCATCTTTACTTTCATGAATGTTACCATCTTATCCAAGAAGAAAGTATTACTTAGTCCATGTCCAAGGCTCACCAATGACATACCTCTAGACCAATCCTCAATTCATACCTTTATTTCTATGTATTTATTACCTATGCCTGTGAATGATCAATTTACAATCATGAATGTCACCACGTCATCAGACCACCCAATGACTTATCTCTAAACCAATCATCAATTCAAACCTTTATTTCTATGTATTTATTGCCTATGCCTATGAATAATCAAGTTAGTGAAGTAACATCAAACGAAGAAACACTAGTAGAAGAAAAATAATTGACTCTGTCATTTCAGAAACATTATTTCCTATGGAACAATTTTCAGTTCATTCTTTTTTTGCATATAGTTAAATTGCTTTTACCATATGCATTCCATAACATAGACCACTAGAATATATTCACACATGTCACTCAGCATTATTTCCACGTCTTACATCGTAAAATGAAAAGATAAACATCCCGCGTGTAGTCGTGTAGTGAGACCCACTAACAAGCCATAATTGATCCACCTGATGCTCTCCATTTGCGTCCTAACAACGTGAGAAACTCTATTCCATAATTCCTTTGCTCTTTGTATGTTCGTAAGGTCAACTTCCTTAATACCATGTATTGGGCACCAAATAAAGCCTTTTTTTTGTAGCCTAATAGATCTTCTAAGTCTAAAGGGGGGAAGAAAGGGTGCCATTGATGCAAAGTTTAGAGTGAGCATTATCAAAAAGGATTCTAACACTCCTAATGAACCTAGACCCAGCCCCAATGTCATGTAGAGATTGCAGAACAATATCCGACTCAATCCTATCATAGGCTTTGTCAAATTCTATCTTGAAAAAGTAATAAGGCTGATTAGACTCTTCGGCATAATCAATTCCTTCCCACAAGGAAATAATGGCATGAAGGATGAGTCTTGCTTTTATAAAGCCCTTTTGTTTAGGTACAATAATATCCTTCGTAATGGGGCTCAATCTCTTAGCTAAGGTGATGCCTGTCCAATTGCTCAAATCCTCTTTAGGCCCTTTCTTATGACTCAACTTTATGCCTCCAGTGTTGATTTCAATAGGAAGAGTGCCTTTGGTAAAAAAATCTCTCCATATCAAGAGAGTAAAGGGAGTCAGGAAATCTTTATGCATCATGAAAAACTCATTTAGAAGGCCATCAAGGCCAAGAGTTTTGTAGGGTTTCAATTTACCTATGGTTTCTTTGATCTCACCAACAATGAGGGGCAGGTCCAGCAAGGCAGCCAATCTAGTCGGAATAGTTTTCTTCCTTTTAAGAGAAATGAAGGCCCTAGCTCTACAAATATCCTCCCCCACTTGGGAGAACTAGAGAAAACATCAGTAAAGAAGCCGGTAGCCTCTTGCGAATTCTCCTCAATAGTGACAACATCAACATAGGTATGAAATCTTTACTCTTATTCTTTGTAAGCAGAGAGAACATACTTTTGTTAGGTCTATCAAGATTTCTAGCACAAAACTCTCTTGATGAAGAAAGAATACCTCTAGCTTCAATGTAATCCTCGTACTTCAACCTTTCTTAAAGGCATAAAATCTTTTCCATGTTTTCCATGTGGCCTCATTGAGAGGAAAGAAGCTTATTCATCTCAAGAGCAATGTCTTTCCTCCTTTTAGCTCTAAGGTTTTTCTTAAGCTTCCTATAGTACCTAAAAATATGCTGAACATCTTTGATGGCTTTAGACCAAGCAACACAAGGGTTGCTGTAGAGGGAGAAGTGATGAGTAAAAAAACTCTTGTTCTGGGCCTAGACACATGAGGGTTTCAAGAGAAAAGTGTCTAGATGGGGCCAACCTGCTTTATAGCAAGGGCAATTCTTCTTAAGACAAATAGATAAGGCGATATGGTCAGAGATACATAAGGTGTGGTAAATGGAAGAATTCACATCCAAAAATTCATGAAGGTAGGATAATATTCGTGTAACAGCTATCCAATTTTACAGCAAGATGATTAAAAACATTTTGCTTGTTATTCCAAGTGAAACAAGAATCAGTCGTGATATCAGTAACATCATGGGTAGTGATGAGCCTAACCCAGGCACACCATTCTTGACCATTAATAACAAAATCCTTCTTATCATACCTGTCTTGTAAAGTCACCTAAAAGAATAATAGGACCATTCACTCTATTCAGTTCTTCCCAACAAGTAGTTCTAAGATTAGTACAGTTAGCAGCATAAACCCTAATTAATGGTGCAATAAAAAGGTTTATTAAGAGCAATACCTACCCATTGGTGAGTAGGACTAATAAGAACTTCACGAATAAGATGCTTTATAGAGTGGGAAATACCAATCGAAGTGCCACCCCTCCCTTGGGGATGGTTGGTGTGGTTCCAAGAATGTTTATTAGAAACAATATTTAAATGCAAAGGGATTCTAGATCCATTCACTTTCAATTCTTGCGATCATATGAAATCAGGCGTCAAAGAAAGATCAAAACACAATTTCACAACACATTTAGCATGAGTAGGGTCTAACAACCCTTTAATGTTGAGAGACAGAAGATTGATAGAATTCATGAGTAACATATAGGATAAGGCAAAAAAACACATTATTTCCTTATATTCTTAGTGATCTTACTCAAAGAGGCCGAGTTTTTCAAAATATCCTTTTTTTTGTGTTTTGAATGATCGTCCCTTCTTCTTGCTCTAGAGACCTGCTAAGCTGTAGTAGCTTCATTTTCTTTCTGAATGGGTTGAGAGGCTTCCATGTCATGGTCTTGTTGTTGCAGTTCTCTTATGTCCTGATTATCTAGAGAGTCAAGTTCAATTGAAAATCTATTATCAACAACATTGGGTTGATTAGTATGTGTGAAAGCCTCTTGCTCAGATTTCCATGGGTTTTGTTTCTACTTGTTTAGAATAGTAGTCCAACCCTCTTCAGTGGTGGATGGGTTGGGGTGAGTGACTGCCTCATCCTACTATACAGAGGTCTCACCATTTGAGACAGGTGGATTACATTGCGGATAATTAAGATATGACTTTTCACTACACTCATCAAAAGGATTAAAAATTTCTTCCAAGAAGACATCATAAGAGTTAGACCAATTTTTACCTTTTTCTTACTTGCTTAACCTAGGGTTTTTTATAAGCGTGATTAGTAGGAGTCTTAGTACCAATATCATCTTTTGCAAATTGGGAACCACAATTTGAGAGTTATCCTTGAGGAGTGGACATTCCTCAATCCAATGTCCCTATCTATAGCAGTTAAAACATGCATTGGGCAAGTTTCTATACACAACCTTTTGGTCATGCACAAATATTTCATCAGAATCCTTAATAACTATTGAGGACTTAACTTGTTGAGAGATGTCTACTTCCACAAGCACTTGAGGGTCCCATTTGGTATCAATCCCTCCTCTAGCACGTTGACCTATAACCTTGCCCACCATGGAGCACAATCCATCAACCCAAGGGTAGAATTCCACGGGGAGGTCTAGGAATTCTACCCAGACTCGCACCCTAGTGGGTTTCGGACCCTGGGGGTTGAAGCTCGAGAACCAAGGGAAGACAGATATGGGGATTGAACGTATCAATGATTTACCTTCAATAACTAGCATTAAAGCACTTGTTGACTCATTAAAAAAAAAAAGAAATACCTGTTGGGAAAATATTGAATTTGTTGCACGTGTAGCCCTTGTTTCTCCCAATTGATTTTGATCCAGAGCCCAATAACAACTCTCTCCATGAGTTGGCCTTACCACTAAACAAAAGAGTTTTTGCTAATCACCAGGTTAGGACCACTACTATTACATACATGATGCAGATCAGTTACCTCTGTGTTCTAGGGGGACCCCAAAAAGCTTCCTTTCCTTGAAGGGAAGGCGTCATAAAGAGAGAACTATTATGTTTAATGAATTCAAAATTGGGGTTACCTTGCAAAATGGTGTGTGCAAACATTTTGGAAGGAGACACAAACCGTTCTAGTGTCGAGAAAGCCTCTATAGGACAGAGATTAGAGGGCTCACCTTAACTAAGTAGTAGTGTTTCACTCAGATCCCTCTCGCCAAAAGACACCCCTCCTTGAACAATAGATTGGTCAATCGAGCAAGGAACATGAGATTGCGTTTGCACCTGAGTGAGATACAAGTTACCATTCATGGGTGAACTTGAAGCTAAGATGTTCTTCTCCATCCTCCCCCTCTTGGGGGAGAGCTCGCTAATGAAGAGCCTTCACAACAGGCAAACATGGAGTCGTGGACCAAATCAGAATGAAGTTGAGGAGTAAATGCACAATCTACTTTGCATGAGCTCTAAAAAAAGAAGGAGAGCTAAACCCTACCTTGCATCTCAACCAGAACTGAAAATTTTGCATATATTTTTACCCAAGCATTGACCAGGGAAAGTCACAAGATGTTTTGGAGCTTATTAAACCTTATAGCTTTTTCACATTGAAGGGGGGATTATTGGATACAATGTCCAAGTTGAACAAGACTTCGGACTACCACTCTTTCACAACAAATATCGAGCGGTGGCATGGATACAACATCATTCTTCCTATAGGTTGGCCACAGTTCAATTCCCGTGTTTGACAATGCATAGCACAAAAAAAAACTTTTTTTCTTAAAAGCAAAAAGGCTCCAAAATTATCAGGATTGCTACTTGTGGAAGCGACGGATTGCAATAGTTTTATCGAAGTGCTTTTCCTATGTTTGCTTTTGGAGGACTCAAAGACTATATCACAAGGACCAAGCTCATTATGTAATTAGCACACAGGCAATCTTCTCAAGCTACTCATGGAGAACTTGGAGGAAATCTTGGAGGCCATCTTGAAGGAAGTGTCATCAAAACGTGAAGGAGTTGTGGTCTATATTTACGTGATTATGTGGAGGAGATTCTACCAACTTACCATCAAAATCCATTATTGATTTACTATGAGTAGCAAGTCTATTTCATTTCTTACTTGCTAGCTCACTTGTTTCTTATTTAGATTCATCAGAATTTGTGTTTGTTGTACAATACTTCTAAACTGTTCTTATTCTCCATATTCTCATATACACTCTCTTACCTCTTAGGCACACATTTTCTTATATTTAGTTCCTATTTCTAGCCAGATATAGAAATTGTCAGTTTGTATCATATTCACACATTGTAATTGGAATATAGATAGTGTAGGTGAGCCTCATAGCTTACCATTACACTTGAAATCTTGTCTATTCTCTCTCTATCTCTCACTCATCTATTTTTAAGTTTAAGGTATATGGTACTCAAACAGATAGAGGCTCCGAATTACAAGGAGGTTTTTTTATGTTCCATAGTATGGAGGTTCTAAAACCCTATATGGAACTTAGACACATCAAGATTCTCAACTACAAGGAGGTTATGTTATGTTCTATAATGTACAGCTTCTAAAACCTTATATGGAACTCAAAGAGATCAAGGCTCTCAACCACAAGAAGGTTTTGTTAGGTTGCTGCAACAAAATGGATGTCATAGTCTAACTTCAATGCACTCCGATAGGTTCATAACCAATGCTTCTAGCTTCACTGCACTCTAATGGATTTGTAACACATGATGCTCTCTGAAAAGTATTGTGGGGACAAGTAGATAATATCAATCGACACTCACCATCTGGTGATGTTGTCCAATCGATTTAGCAACACAACTTACTACATGTCTTTGCTCAATTCATTACCATCAACAATGACTAACATTGACTGATCCATTAGACACCAATTTTATGTCATTCTAATGAACCCCTGATGATTTGAACTGCCGCCCATAATAACGGATGACTCCAACTCAAGTTCAATGACATCCTCTACAATTTGCTCTTCTCCAATTGTGTGGGATTTTCTTTCAGCTTATAGATTTTGAACAAATTCATTTTCTTTTTTTTCTCTAGAGAAGAAAAAGGAGAATAAATTAATGAATAGAGTTACATTCTATGCAGGGAGGCAAGATCCCATATTGGATGAAATATGAAGAAAAAAAAGACAACCCCTCACACTAGCTAAGATCTATAATCCATAACATAATAAATCATACAACAAATCGGACCATGATAAATCTAGTAGTGGAGTAAAGAGAGAGAAGGATCTCTCTCCATTTGAGAGGAGTTTTGGCATAGTAGTGAATGAATAAATGGGCCATATCTTCCTTTGTGCCACATAATGTACATCTACTATTATTAGTATCTATTCTCCTATATATGTGGCCATTCCACACTCAATTCTGAAAGATAAGCCATTGAAGAAAGGAGTGTTTTATACTAATGGTGAATCCCCAAATAGTAGCTAATAAGTACCTCCATTGAGCAAAGATCCACTACACGTTCCATCTATTGTTGAGTTCGCATTTAATGTCCTTTATTGAACCACCATTATTTTTGAAAGCTTTAAGCATATCAACAACAATATCTTTTAGCTCCACCCTTTGAGAACTATAGTTGTCCTTCTTCAAAACCAGCAGGTTTCTTAGGGTTAGCAGGACCTGCACACAAGCACTAGATAGTGTGTTTGGTTCCTGCAATGTTTCTCAAAACTCACCTCACCATCTTGAAGAAAGCACTTCCAATTTTTGATCCCAACTTTGAAGCACTTATAATCTTTCATGAGGAGTTGTGTATTGTTCCATTGAGCCAACCAATTATGCCAAGGGGATTTAATAAGATAGAAGTTGATGTTTTGAGCAAACGTCTCCTCAAGAATGTAACTAGATTTGACTTTCATCCATGAGTTCCAAAATTTGCACGACAAAACACTCCCAACAGGAAAGAAGGTACCACAAGCCACAATGTACCATAGAGGAAAATATTTTATACACAATGTTTAAACAAGTAATAGGTCTCCAATTGTTGATATTGTCTTTAGCCCCTTTCTTATGTATGCATCTAATAACCCCTATGTTTAGTTTTTTTATTCTTCATCATGTCAAACTTACACTTCACAAGTTTATCCAACTTCCTAGCCCAAAACTCCCTTGAATAGGTAAGAGTCCCTCTAGCCTCTAAGTACTCTTCATATCTTAGCTTACTTTGGAGGTCATATAACTGATCAAAGGGGTTATTAGCATCAATATCATTAAGAGACTTAAGTGTTTTGTCTCTTCTATGGGCTCTAACTTCTTTAACTAGATTCCTATAAAAGGAATTTTTTTTTGTATGTCTCTAACCGTGTTCTCCCAACTTTTGAGAAAAGTTCCGATAAAAGCCTCCTTAGTTTTCTTGATAACACAAGGAATCCTAAGAAGATTCACATCAAGGTGGGGCCAACCTACTCTAAACTTGCAACAACCTTTCCTCTAGGTAGTGATAAGTGGTTTATGATCAGATAACATGAGGGTCTGGTCAATGCTACACTTGGTTTCCCAAAAAATATTAATCAAAGAAGCATTGCAATAGCACCTATCTAGTCTAGCAACCAAGGCATTATCCTCCCACTTGATAATTATTCCAAGTGAAGCTAGAAGATTAAGAAATATGGACAAGATGAAGATAATTGCATAGATTAAACCAATAAAACTTTCACACTACCACTGATAACAAATCCTTTATGCCTAAATCTATCAATTATAGTAGTAACCATATTAAAATCACTAGTGATGACTATAAGTTCATTAATCCTATCAAGATGTTCCCAACATTTTTTCCTAATCCCACTAAAACTAGATGCATACATACTAATCATGGCAAAGTTAAACAGATTGTCTATAATCAAAAATCCATGTGAGAATCTTCTTCAACATTACCTTATTGTTTTAAAATAAAGGAAGTTTAACCTTAGCGTACTCTCCCGGACTTGTATTAATAAAATAAAAGTACAAGTGAATAGTCCCCACGGGACCCCCCGAATCCCACAAAGCAAGGGTAGATTTTACAAAGTTTAGATGGCATTACAAAGGAGGTTAATCTCCCTTCTCATATGGGGCCCACTTGGGTTTAAGCTCGTTGTTGATCAGAAGGAGCACTTAAAGATGCCTAAAGGGGGGGTGGGATTTCTTACAATTAGCGAATCTTTTGCCAAGGAGGAACAGGGATTTCTCAATCGACCACTCTTTAGGGGAGTCCCCCAAATTGTAAGCACATTCTTCTTGCCAAATCTTCCATAGGACCTTCCCTCTGATGGCGTTCCGAGGAGTTGCAGAGCAGCCGATCGCTTCTCCTAGCAGAGCTTGTTTCCAGCTGATATGATTCTGAATTCTAATTTTCATTCCCACAATCTGCCAGATCTTGTCGGAGTAGGGACAAGTAAAGAAGATGTGAGCAACATCTTCAATGGATCAGTAGTAGTGATTGCACCAAGAAGGCACCCCACAAATTTTCCTTTCCATTTCTTGATTTCTTCCTTTTTCTTCGTCATAGACCTTACAAAGCTCACGTGAAGTTATAGAGGAGGTTGATAAACCTCGCATCCCCATCACGCGGAGCCCACTTGGTTTTAAGCTTGTTGTGTCATAATGTAGCTCTTTGTGATGTCTGAAGGGGGGGGGGGGGGTTCTTACAGTTAGCAATTCTTTTGCCGAGAAGGAATAGGGACTTCTCCATTGACCACTCCTTGGGGGTATTGCCAAAGTTGTGAGTGCATCTTTCCTACCAAATCTTACAAGGGATCTCTCCTGATTGCATTCCACAATGCCGCAGAGCAACCAATCACTTCACCAATAAGGGCTTGCTTCCAATTGATTTGTTCTTGGAGCCCCAAAGAATGACCAAGGACCCTCCATAAGCGAAGGGATTTCAGGCAAGCAAAGAACACATGACCAATATCCTCTTTGCTACGGGAACATCGCTAGCACTAGGGCCGAACACCATAGATCTTGTTAGCGTTTGCATTGGTCCATATTCCATGGTGTAAAATTTGACATAGGAGGACTGACCTTTTGTTTTCAATGAGAGGGTGGCAAATAGACATAAATTTCATATCCCATCAAAGTCGCGTCCATTTGAGACACCATTTCTTGTTGAGACTGATGTGAATGGCATTGCGAGCTTCGACATATCAAAAGCTTGGAGAGGTGACTACCATTATACCATTTAAGGCCCAGTAGGTCCGGAGCGTCGTGTCCCATAAGTAGTCGTATTTTATAGCGGTCCCAAGCATGGCATTTTCTCAATAAAATATTCGATTCCTCGTAGGTGACCATAGCACTAGGGTCAAGGTCTTCAAAGTCCACCCATCTGTTTGTGACCTATTTCTAGAGGTGCTTCCATTGTTGAATCACTTACTCTAGAGTCTCTTGGCACTTAAGACATTCCAAGGCTCCATGCTTCTCATGCCTTGGATCGGGAACCAAATAGAGTCATTTTGTCTTATACCTGTAGCCCACTTCCAATCTTCACTGATTTTAATGTGAGGTTTGAATCTGCTCCAACTCATCCACAAGGATCTTACCAGCATTGATCCTTTGGGTGAGACCGGAATCAGAGAGAATAAGAGGGTGAGGATGTTGAGGTTTTTCCATCTAGGGTAGCCCACTAGAGTAATTGCATTCGTGTTTCAGAAAATAAATGTAGCCCAAGAGGAATCTCTGTTGCACCAAGCTTTAATCATCCACTTTGCCGCAATTTTATTGGCCATGCTATGAATGTCCATAATACCGAGACCCCTACTCTCCTTTCGGCTAGTGCATATGGACTGGACCATTTGTTTTTAGGCACTCCCCTCCTGTTATGGTCCCGAGTCCAAAGAAAGTTCCTACAAGTACTTTCCAATTTGGCTAATTCTTGATCCTTCGGTCTCCACAAGAAATAAAGTATATGATTGAGGATATGAGGAAGGTGTTAATCACCATGGCCCAACCAGCAAGATTAATTTGCAAACCCCTCCAATAGTTAATTTTATTATTAAGTTTGGTGAGGACCCAGGCCTACCTTTGCTCTAGAGTAACACCGAATCCTATGGGGATACCTAGAATGCGAACAACCTGACCTAATTGAATCCTTTGGCATCCCTGCACCGTGAGAAGATTGGGTTGATTCCCATTGATAGCCCTGAACGCAGTCTTGGAATGGTTAATTGTGGACCCAGAGGCCTCACAAAAGTGTCGAGGCACCACCAAAAGGTTTCTAGGCTGGTATCATCATTGTGAACAAAGGCATTGGTGTCATCTACAAATAGCCTCATGGTCATTTGCCCATATTTATGTGGCAAAGTGATGCCTCTTATGCGATCAAGCTCCATCTGTTGCTCCACAAGTCGGCTAAGTCCTTCTGTGGCAATGGGGAAGAGCACCGGGGCCAACGGGCAACCTTGCCTGATTGATCGGTTCAGTTTGATTGCCTTTGAAAGTTTCTCGTTGACATTGACTTTGGTCAAAGCATTACCAAGGAGAGTGGATATAATCCTGAGGAATCTCTGACCACACCCGATGTCTTTCATCGATTGTAAAATATAGTCCCATTCCAATCTGTCATAGGCTTTTTCAAATTCAATCTTGAGGAAGACAATGTCTTGATTAGATTCTTCATCGAAGTTGAGACCTTCCCATATATCAATGATGGCTTCCCATATTGACCTTCCCTTAATGAAGCCTTTTTGGTCTTTGCTAAGCCACTGGTCTAAATGGTAGGATATCATGTTGCCAATGACTTTAGCAAGAATCTTGTATCCGGTTTGAAGCATTGTGATAGGTCTCCAGTTCTCAATTCTATTCCTCTCCCCTTTCTTATGAATACGTTTGATAATGCCATTGTTGAGACAAGCAAGAAGGGCACCAAACACGAGTGCCTCAAGCCAAACAAGGCGCAAGGGGGTGGACCTCATATATTTGAATGATTTAAAGAACTCATTATTGAGCCCATCAAGCCCGAGGCTCTTACCATTTGGAAGTGAATCAATAACTTCAAGGATCTCTTGTTCGAAAATGGTGGCATCAAGCAGAGCACTCAAGTTGCATGGGATTCTATGCAAGGAAGTCCAAGAGATGGTGGCCATGCAATCCCGCCTATGGGGGGAGAGGGGACATGCACTACCCAAGAGACTCATGAAGTGTGCTTCTTTAATGCCAATGTTCTCTTCCTCTATCTTACATTCCACCCCATTATTGTCAAGGAGTAGCGGGATCTCTTGTCTAATTTTTTTCTTCTAAGAATATTGCACATCTCTTTGGAAGTTCTATTTGCCTTACCAGCCCACGATTCCTTAAAATACATTTGCTTGCTTTTGATCTCCTCCACATATCTTAATCTTCCTCTGATATTTTGGAGTTCCTTCTCAGATTGAATCTTCCCTTTATTAACTTCTTCTTCGAGTCTCTGGAGCCGGTGGTATAGGTTTTCTCTACGTCTTCAAGGGATGGCTTTGAGAACCTTCATGGTCCTAATCAAGATCTGACGAGACTTTTCGACTGCGTTTCTCCAACACTTAGCTAGAGAGTTGCAGACGACGAAGGCCTCAAGCCAAGCATTAGTGATTTCTTGATGGATAGAGGGGAGTGAGAAGGCAAACGAACTGATGTGAAGGTGCCTGTGACTTTTAGATAGAGGGGGGAAGGTGAGCACCATTGGGTAATGGTTAGAGATGGTGAGGTCAATACGTTGCGTTAGGGTGGGAGGACCCCATTGATTGACGAGATTCTGCAAAATGTAGCTTTTATTGAGTCTTGCTTTCATCAAGTCCTCACCCGATTGAAGATTGGACCAAGAAAAATGATTTGAGTCCTTGACTTCAACCAGATCCAAAAACAGTTTGGTTTGGTCCCATGTATCTTTCTCCTGGCCATCAATGATGTAGGTTGGTCCAGATTCCACGATGAAGAGTTTGCCATAAGAGGAAATGTTTTTTGATTTCTATAAGGGGGTTTCAGATAGCCATGAACTTCATGTCCCACCGAAGTGGCATCCATGACAAGCACCATGTCTTGTTGAGGTTAGCCTGATAATCAATGGTTTTTTTGATGTTCAAGATTTTTGATAGTCACTTACCATTGTGCCATCTGTGACCAAGCGAGCTCGATATGTCATGCCCCATGAGAAGGCGAACCCAAGTCCTTTCAACCAGGGAGGTCCACCAAAGTAGGTAAGTTCTTTCTCCTGAAGATGAGCTTGGCCCAAGAGGAATCGCAGTTACACCAAGCCCTGATGATCCATTTCGCTGCCAACTTGTCGACCATGCCTTCAATATCGATAATGCCTAGACCCCCACATTCTTTTTGGTTGATGCACATAGACCACTTAATTTTGAGAACCCTCTCCTATTGTAGTCCCCCGTCCAAAGAAAGTTTCTATAGATTCTTTCAAGTTTGCTAAGCTCTTGATCTTTCGGTCTCCAACACGAGAGAAAGCAAATGGTTGAGCAGAAGAGGAAGGTATTGATTACCATGGCATGACCGATGAGGTTGATTTGCATTCCCTTCCAGTACCTTAACTTGGAGTCAAGTTTAGAAAGGACCCCATCCCATCTCTATGCCATCAAGACCCCAAATCTCATCGAAATACCAAGAAGTCTAAAGACATGTCCCCAAGGGATAATTTGGCAGCCATGGTTGACCAGAACTTGGGGAGGAGGTCCAATGATGGCCCAAAACGTGGTTTTGGAGTGGTTGATTCTAGAAGTTGATGCCTCACAAAAGGTGTTAAGGCACCTCCAAAAGGTCTCAATGCTGATTGCATCATTATGTACAAATGTGTTCATGTCATCAGAAAAAAGTCTCATAATTATCTGGTTGTGGTTGATAGGTAGAGATAGACCTTTAATATGACCCATGTCCACGTGATGCTACACAAGGTGAGTGAGTCCTTCCGTGGAGATAGTGAAGAGTAGAGGGGCAAATGGGAAACCTTGCCTAATAGATCGTTTTAATCTGATGGCCTTCGATAGCTGACCATTGATGTTAATTTGAATCGATGTGTTCCCTAGAAAATTAGGGATCATCTTAGTGAATTTTTTATTGCACCCAAGTTCTTTAAGGTATTGGAGAAGAAAGTCCCATTCTAACCTATCATATGCCTTGTGGAAGTCGATTTTGAGGAATACTATGTCTCGATCAAACTCAGACTCTTCGGCATAGTCGAGGCCTTCCCAGATGTCAATAATACCTTCTAATATGGATGTGCCCTTGATGAATCGGTTTTGTTCCTTGCTAAGCCAACCCTTCAAGTGGCCTGAAATGACTTTCGTAAGGACCTTGTATCCTCTTTGGAGCACTGTGATTGGGCAGGAGTTTTCAATCCTATTCTTGCTACCTTTCTTATGGATAATCTTGATGGCACCATTGTTGAGGCATTTGGGGAGGGCACAAAAAGCCAAGGCCTCTTGCTAAACCAAGCGCAATGAGGTGGCCATCACCTGCCTGAAAGACTTGAAAAAAATCTTTTGCGACCATTAGGAGTCGGGCTTTTCCCATGGGGGAGCATGTCGATTACTTTGAGAATCTCATTATCTGAAATTAGTGCCGCAAGAAGAGACTTCATGCCATGTGGTATTCTCTAGGGAGAGACTCTTCAGATGGTCACCATGCAATCCCTCTTGAGGGGAGAGAGAGTTGTCGCAACTCCGAGGAGTTGAGTAAACTAGTTGACAATAATAGTGTTGTTTTCTTCTTTCATTTTGCAATCGGCCACATCGCTACCAATCAAGAAGGGAATTGAGTCCCTAAATTGTTTCCTCTTGAGGATGCCACACATTTCTTTTTTTGGTTTTTAGCCTTTCCCGCCCACCAATCTTTAAAGTATACTTGTAAGTTTTTCATTTGAATTTCTTCCTCGAGTGTTAACATGCCTCTAATTTTCCGTAGTCCCATTTGGTATTCTTAGTTCCCTTTGTTCACTTCCTTGTCAAGGCATATGAGCCTCCAATAGAGCTTCTCTCTATGCCTATGTTGACCATTCTGAAGCATCTTGTGGGTCCTGAGTAGAATTTGGTGAGTCTTCTCTACCGTAGCCCTCTAACATTTGGTCGGTGAGGCGCCATTGGCGAAAGCCATGTTCCATATCAACGTAATCTCCTAGTGGACAGAGGGAAAAGAGAACGACATCTGGCAAGCATGAAACCAAGGCACTTTATTGAGTTTGGCAATCGGATTAAAAGTGAGAGTAATAGGGTAGTTATCCGATATGGTGAGGTCAATGTGTGGCGAGACGTCGGGCTCACCCCACGGACTGATAATGTTCTATGCAATATAGCTTCTGTCGAGTCTTGCTTTCCTTAGGTCATCCCCTGATTGGAGGTTTGACGAAGAGAAACCATTCCTATCTTTGACCTCCACAAGGTCCAGGTGGAGCTTGATTTTATCCCAAATGTCCTTCTCTTTACTATCAATGGTTGTTCCCCCTAAAGGAACATGTTGTGGGGTAGTGATTCCAAAGAGGCCCAAGCACCGATCTGCTCTATCGCCCTATTTGGGGCATAAATGGAGACCATAGTGAACTACAAGGGGTCTCAGAAGGAGGTAGCAATCCAACAATGTTTCTGATCCTCATCGGAGTTGACAAGTCTACCAGACTAGAAATTACTTATTCCAATAGCTATGCCACCAGACCCCCTAGGGTGAGAAGTGGCAACCCAAACATGGGTCATAGAAATGTGTGTGAGTTGTTTCTGAATGTCCTCTCCATCGATTTTAATCTCCTGGATACATATGAAATCAGGGTTCAAGCTATTATCGTGAAACCATTCTCCAATAATAGCCACTCTCAAGGGGTTAGCCAACCCCCTGACACTAAATGATGTGGTAATCATTATCGCTTGTTACCCTCTTTGCAGAGGGGGACCTTGTATTTCTTTCTTCTTGGCTTCATCTTTCTTTCTCAAACACGAGAGATCCTGACCATAAATCTTTCCTTTAAGTGGTCTCTTCCATGGTATTTCCAAAGGTTGTGTGAGCCTTAGTGAACATGTTGTTAAGAATCATAGAACTTTTTTCTTGAAAAATACTAATATCTTACTATTTACCTCTTCACCATTTATTTATTTATACGAGCTTTAATTATCTTGCAAGTTCAAAGAAAGGCTAGATATTGAAGATATAGATACTACACTCATAACCTTGAGGTAGTATTGAAAATAAAGGTGCAAGCGTATGTGCTTATGGCTTGGATAAAAGCAAAATTATGAGCCAAGAGCTAGATTACAAAAACAAATGCACCACATTATCCATATGAAGTGAATTGGAGCACACAAAGTCACCAAAGGCAATGGAAGAACAAAGAGCAAGAACTTGAAGGTCAAGAAGAGAAAGAATATGCAAGGATAGATGAAGAGACACAAGATCCCGTGCATGTCTCTCCATATTAGAAGGATTTTGGGAATTTATTTTGTTGACAAGACAATGAGATGGTGTACAAGCATATGTTGGTCATTCTCTCACCATCGCGTAAGGAAATTTCCCTGAATAGTGTGCTACAAGGCATAAAAGTACTCCAATACTATACCTTCCTATACACAACCACCTTGTTGTAACCATTTACCTTTGTTTAGATATCTTTTTAATGCATATAATATCTTATTGGAAATTTGAAATGATGTGATGGCAATGCAACATGGTGGACTTCATAGTGGAACATTGAGCTCCAGAGGTTGCACATAGTACTCCACCTAGGGCTTGTAGAATACATATAGAACACACCGTACATAGGGAGCAAGGACCAAAAATTCTTAGGTGTTACAAATGCAATTAAAGTTACAGGCAATGGTTCACCACACCACTATATGTTTTCTTAAAGAACATATACATAAGCATCAGACAACCATTTGGCCTTTCACATGGACATTAACTATAACAATCTCCCACTAAAGGATAATATGGCCAAAGTGACTATGGGAGAAAAATAAAGAATGATAAGGAATACTTGAGTGCAAGTATACAGACTATACTTCCCACCTCATAGGCATGTTACACAGAATACAACTAACAATGTAAGATCATGAATCAAGTAACCCGCATGGAGTGACAACAATGTTGAAAGCTATCCTATGGTAGAGCTTTGCTCGAAGCATCTACAACATTAGCTTGAATATGAACCTTCTCAAGAGTAATGCACTCAGTGGTTAAGCATTCCCTAATGAAGTGACACCTCACCTCAATGTGCAGTCTTTGCATGATAGACCAGATTCTTAGCCAAAGCATTGTCACTCTCACTATCATTGAGTAAACAAGGTACATGTGTTGATATATTTTGGTAGTGATGTGTGTGAACACACTAGAACCACCGAGGCACGTTTTTCCCTCTTTCGGAGGTTTTTCCCCCTAGCTTAAATATACCCATATAGCCCTAATGGGTTACTTCTCTTTGTACATTCTAGTGGTAATACATTCAATATTGTGTTGTTGTTCTCCAAGCTTATTCTTCTTCCTTGTGCTTTTTTCATGCTTCCACATATGTCGAACTCCAACAATTTGTATCAGAGAAGGTCCCCGCTTCATCTAGGGCATCATGAACACCTCTCCACACACAGTCTGAGAATTGCAAGAAATTTGGTGAGCATACTCAGGGTGATTAGGAGATCAAAACATCTTTGCTTTGTAGTTTTGAAATTGCTATCTGGGTTCGTTTCAGCCTTTGAATGCACTGTCGCAGCTCTTGTGCAAGCTATTTGATCTTTTTATGCCAAAGATATATACATGTTTCGGTTCACTAGTATAAGCATCTCAAAGTCTGCTATCTACCAAAAAAAGGGGATACTGAGATCTTTTATGCTGCAAAAGCACTTGAATTGTTCAACAAGACACCGAAGATTCCTTAGATAGATAAGATCTTTCTTTCATATGACACGCCTATATGATTTTTTTTGCTCCGCGCATGTGTCATATATGTAATCTCTGTGTGTTGAATTGTCTTAGTAAAAAACGTTTTTAGAACATGCATATTTTTTGTTTGTGAATATTATAGTCGAGATGAAACGCTTGTCTGCAGACATCTATGGTTTAATTTCCATGAAATTATTCTGTAATGTTTTTATAGTTTTGCACACAACGCTTTTGAAGCCGTACATGTTTGCCCGAATCCTTTCAATGATCTCAAATCCTTCTATGGAATTCTCATGAAATTCCTATTAAGCCTCATGAGATATCCTTCTCTAATCCATCCAATAGTTGGTATTAAATCTATGCGGTACCATCAACATACGATCTAGAATATGCATGAATCAGAATTCAACGCTGGACGCATTGTTTTGATACTGTGGTGGTTGTTTTTCAGGATTTTCCCTTCAAGGACGATGTGCATGTCTAGCAAGGCGAATGTCGAAGAGATTAGTGATAAGAAATGATGGAAGATGAAGGAAACAAGGGTAGCTGCACCATTATTTGAAACTCAATTTTTTTCAAACGGCAAACAAAAAGGAACAGATTCTAGTTATTGAAGGGGTTCACGAAACTCAAGAGCCGACTAGAAGGAGATCCAGATGGGCATGAATTCTAGTTTGCTCATGAGGGGTTGAGTAACTGAAAGGAGGCACAAGAAATGTACAATGCTTGAGGGCAAGACAATGGAGTACATAAGGGAATAGAAGTACAGATACAGAGTTGAAGTTCAGAGATCTATTGGACAGATAAAGAAATATGAAGGAGACATATGAAAACAGGAAGACATAGCAGATGGGAATTCATAAGAGATGACAGCAAAAATCTACGTTTTAGATGGTGACATATGTCAAGAATCAAATTGAATCACTATAGTGAGATCAAGGTGGAAACTATCCATCGAAGGAGATTTGAAGTTCATTTTCCTATGATTCTTGAACACCAAAAGCAGATCAATCATGGCATATAATGATTGGTCAGATCCAAAGTCCTACTTTCACTCATCAGTCTCAGATGATCCACACTTGTTTTTGCAATTTACATTCGAGGAGCGATGTAAACCACAACTTTTGCATCAATAACGCATCTTCTGTAGCGCTATTTACTAGAAAAATTCCGATTTAAGTAGCGCACACAATTTTCTTGTTAGAAAGGATCCTCAGCCTCAACATGAGCAAGGGTTCATGATGTGCGAACCAAAAGGCAGAAGAAAACTCAATGGAGCACATAAGATTCAGTCCATAAAATGCGGTTAATATTCATTTTCACTTTCGACCGCCAATTTCGCTTAACAATAGCACATTTATAAATGGATGCTATCTGCCAAAGGGAGAGGACGAATTGTGATACGGAGATCTTTTATGTTGCAAAAGCACTTGAATTGTTGAACAAGACACCGAAGATGTACTATTGAAGAATCTCAATGGAGGGAGTTTATTGAAATAATAGAATTTTCCTAAAGTTGCCTTGGTGATTTTTGGAGATTATGTGATGTAATAAGCTTATGGATAATGAAAACATTCATTCAAAATTTTTGTTATACATTGTGTTGATAATGCTTCAAATGAATGTTCAGATCCTTTTACATATATAATTTTTTTTTAACAATGATAGTTTTTATAGTTTCTCCCTAAACCTTGTCAGCATAATGTTTTTTAGTTCAAACTTAACATGAAGATGAAAGAATTAAGGAAAATATTCTATGAAGGAAAGAATAGAGTACACATAGTAGAATAAAAGAGTCGCTTTGAGAATTTTGTGAATGGTACATTAGATAGCTTGTTTCAGGATTTGAAATAAGCTCACCATAAAACAATGGATTGTTTTTTTTTACTCTCCAAAATTTCCAAATTTGGAGGTCTGAACATTGTTGTGTAGATTGAAGAGCTGGACATTTTTGCCCTTCACGAGTACTTTGAAATTCCACATGGTTTTTGAGTTGTCAGAATGCGAAAAGTGTTGAACTTTCTAACACTAAAAAAAAGTGGCTCTTCTATTTTTATTTGAACATGTGATTTTTAGTGCCTACATGTTGTCATGCATATTCGTGTTGTTGAAATATATGTATTTTCAATGGTTTTTCTTCTACTTTTGACAGGTGCTGCTAAAGAAAGGAATAGACAACTAAAGAGCTTGATTTTTACAAAATCCTTGTAGATACTACACATGCAAAAGAAAAATGAAAAGAAGAGTGTACTAAAGAATTGAAAGATTATGATACTCAAAGTGACTAGACCAATGAATGGGTAAATTCACATGGATAAGAAATGAGCTTGCCACGATTTAAAGATGAAAAATATCCCAATTTCGTTTGCAAGCTAATAAAAGAATTATATGGTTTGAAACATGCACCTAGAGCTTGGAATCATCGTGTGCTAAGCTATTTCAACGCTCAAGGATAAAAACCAAGTGTTGCAGATCCTTCTTTATATATTAAGTTTGTAACAGATCAATGTGTGTATATTTGCATTTATGTTGATGATCTTATCATTACAAGAAGTGCTATTGATGAGATTGATGAATTAAGAAGAAACTTGGTAAGGAGTTTAACATTTCAGATCTCGGATTTTTACGTTATGCATTGGGAATTGAAGTTATTTATGATGAACAAGGTATATGGTTGAGTCAAAAGAAGTACATATGTGATTTACGTCAAAAGTTTGGTTTGTCAGAATGTAAGGTTGTTGCAAATCCTTTGGAGCCTCATGTAAAATTGAGTATACATGATGGTGTTCATTTTGAAATATAGACATGTATAGATGATTGGATCATTGTTGTATGCTATAAGTACACGACATGATATTGGTTATGCAGTTGGAGTACTTTCACAGTTCATGCACAAGCCTACAAATGTACATTGGAATGCGGCTAAGCGTGTGCTACACTATTTGAAAGAAGGTTTATTTTATTCACATGATACTAATCTTGATATTAAATCTTTTAGTGATGCACATTGGGCAGGAAATAAAGATGATCGATGTAGCACGAGTGGCTACATATTAATGATGGGAAATTGACTTGTATCTTGGAGTTCAAAGAAACAACCATCAGTGGCACTTTCATCTACAGAAGCAGAGTATCCTGCACTTGCAGAATTGACATGTGAAGTAATGTGGTTCAAAAAGTTATTTGAAGATTTACATCTTCTTTATATAACTCCATAAATTTATGGTGACAATATGAGCAGTATACATTTGGAAGCTAATCCAATTTTCCATGCACGTACCAAGCATATCAAAGTTCATTACCATTATGTTCGTGAGAAGGTAGTTTCCAAAGAGATCAACATTTCTTTTATATCTTCAAACGATCAGCTTGCAGATATGATGACAAAAGCTCTTGATGGAACAAAGATACAAAGATTCAAACAATTGATTGCATTGTTAGAATATTCAAGCAAAGCTTGAGGAGGAAAATGTTGCGCATCCGTTTTAGGAAAAGTTTTTAGTTTAAAGCCATTCTTTTAGAACTTTAGATATCAGCCATTTCCTTTATAAAAAGGTTCATTAAAAGTTGACCACTCTTTAAGTGCTTTAAAATAGCATCCATTATTTTTGTGAAAAAGTTGTTAAACAACCTTTTAGTTATTATCCATTCCTTTAGTACTTTAAATATTCTTCACTATTTTTGTACAAGAGAATCATTGGCACATATTCATTTCCAAAGCTCTATATAAAGAGCTTATGAATTCATTTTTGTAGAGAGTTTTTGATACTGCATCATTGTGAATATAGAGATATTTCTTGTATAGAGAACTTCTCTTCTTTTATCTAGTCTTGTGTGTCTACTCTGCTTTATCATCTTTGCAATCTATGCTATTTTCTGCTTCCCTTCATGCTTCCATTTTGTGCTACTTCTTGAACTTCCTATATTCTACAGAATGCTATTGCCTTACAACATTCGAGTCTCTCGACAATGTCGACGAGATAGTCTTTTGGTAACATCTGAACCACTTATATATTGGTGTATCTTGCAATTTGAAGGGGATGCGCTTTGGAGAGTCGGGACTCGGGACTCGAGCTGGCTACTGACCCTTATAGATTTGGAACTCTCACATCTGGAAGGAGTAGTTGAAATTTCATTTTCATTGATATATATCATCAATGAATGCCTTTTTCAATCGCTCAGTGTCTTATTCAATACAGCTAGGCTCGATAAACAGAATGTAGGATCTCCATCAGCTCATCGTCAAAGGGACGCTAAGCATCTCCATCAGCTCCTCATCGTCAAAGGGACTCTCATGTCCAAGTCTGCATAGCCTAGTGGTTTGATGCCTTGAGTCTTTGGGAGGAAGTCTTAAGTTTAAATCTTGACTAGACCATTAGGAAAAAAGGTGAACCCTGGATGGGCCTTTTAGCTCAAAGAGTGATTAGTGATGGACCAATGAGAGGAGGGTGGTGGACACAGTCTAGTCTAGGCTAGGCCTAGGCTTCCCTTGTTTTTTGGTGGTCAAAGCTGGTATGAGTGACTAAAAACCACAAGTTCTTCTCAAAAAGTGGTTTGATAGTGCTAGACTTTCAACCATAGCCGTTGGATGAATGCAAAGATCCTAAGGCTTATGTTAAATCTCAAAAAAAAATCGACATGGAATTTTGTCCATTCGATGTGAAGGAGATCTAACGGTGTAGATTCAAATGCATGAAGAAAGGCGCCTTTAAATACATTCCGTTGGATGGAGCTAGATCGAAGGGCTGTGAAACCATATCTTTGGGAAGATCTTAAGATCACATTTGAGCCTTTAGATCCTGAAGCGATCGGACGGCGCTAGATGAACGTCGCCACGGAACTGCAGCTCGCCGTTTGTCGTTTTCTGCCAGTCGACACATACTCCCATTGCTCATTGAATGCTTGCTATTTTGTCATCTTTTGACAGACAAAACATCCTAATCTTGGCCGTCCATGTCATATAATCTAATGGACAAAAATGCCCACAACTGCTCAGCTTTTAGACCGCCGTTTGTCGTCTTGTGACACGAACTCCCTCCTTCATCTCAGCCGTCCGTGGGATTTTATCTAAGGGATACAAATATCCACGAGTCTATTCAAACTGAGCACATACTTTAGATACATTATTTTATTTGTGAAACAACTAGTGGTTTTTTTGTGGCGTGAAACTCTTTTTTTATTCATCTTAATCCCTAAAAATTAGGGGTCCTTACAAGGCCCATGCAAGGTTCACCTTTTTTCCTAATGCATTTTGCTGAGTTCTTCAAACATGGGTGCCTCTACCTTACAAGGTGGGGTACTATGTGAGTGTGTTTCCAATTTATTGTACTCTAAAAGAAAAGGGGACTCTGACAGCTCATAGTTTTTTTTTTTGAGAAAAGAAGAAAGAAAGCTCACTTCTTGTGTCGAGGGCGATATGCCATCTCTCACACATCCATTTGGTTCATCAAGTACAAGGGAATGTTCCTTACTTGGGTACAATATAAAAGAGACTTAGAGTGATGAATGTGACACTCTAGATCAGAGAAACATACCATGGTTAATACATAGAAAGAAGAACATCCCTCCACTTTGGGTGAGAGAAAAATACCATGGTAAATCTAAGTAGAGTACATAGAAAGAAGAACATCCCTCCACTCTAGGTCACAGGAAAAAACCATGGTAAATCTCCCAGCAGAATACATAGAAAGTATAACATCCCTCCATTTATTAAGGTGATGATGTCAACTATAGTAGAGAGGGTAGCATCAACACGAGGAGCATTATTGATTGAACATAACATTGTTGATTGAACAAAGACTTTTCAAGCTAGTGCTCTTTAATCTACTATTGAGAGGAAACGATAGACCTCTCCTCCTTTATTGAAGATTCTGAAATTTGTACTACACCAAATGTTCCATAGAATCTGTCCTCTCCAAATGTGCCAGAGAGCAGGCTCCATATTTGTACAGACACCAAGCAAAACTTCTTTATATCCCAAAGACATGGTCTTGACATTTTGATAGTAGAGATTGAGGATCTTCCAATAATGCATGGCATGCAACTTACAATTGAGAAATAGGTGAGATAAGTCGTCCTCTTTGCCACGAAAGATACATTTTCCTTCACTAATACCATCCTTCTTGGCCTTGCTTTTTGTTCACACACCATTGTGAGTAATAAGTTGATGGGCATGCGAACTCTGATAGCTATGATGGTCGAGAAGCTAGGAACGTTGTGGTGCAACTATTCCTCACACCATAGAGAGAAGATAAGATCATGATTGAAAAGATCCTCGTATTCAAAGATATGCAATTGAAAATGTGCCTTATCATTAAGCATAGCATTCCTTTATACAGAAAAGTGATAGGCCTTTAGCCAATCAAATAGAAGATAATGAGAGGATGGGATTTCCCTCTTTTGTAGAGAGGGTTTACATGGTAACAAGCCCTTTTTTACAATAGTTCCCCTTTTGAGCTTGATTTTGGTGATTTTAGGGCATCCTAAGTGGTTTTTACGACCTAGTGTGTAATATGCCACCATCTAGCATATAATTTTTAGGCTTTTAATTTGGTTTTAGTACCACAAGGAGCATTTCATGGTTTTACGAGTCTTTATAGACGTAGGCCTTTTACAAATCGGGTTCCAAAGGAGATTTTATGACACATCACTATCATAGATGAAAGAATTGTTTTCATCATGTTCTGATTCTTTGACAATATGAAGTTTACCTTTCTTATCCTTGGTGTTGTTGCTATTGTTTCCTCCTTGAAGGATGATGAAGCATCTTGATGAAGGATGATTCCTCTTTATGCAATATTTGCATGGTTCAAAGATTTTTTTCCTTTGCTTTGAGTATGTTGCATAAACTCCATTTGTTGATAAGATTTTCTTCTTTTCTTCTTCTTGAAGTGAATTGATGGCATCCTCCAAGCTAGAAATTGAAAATTTCTCCTTGAGAATGTTTTTGATATAGGAGTATTGCTCAGGAAGTACTTTCATAAAGATAGCCACTTTGTCTTCATCATCTATCTTTACATCACATTAATGTGCTTATTGTGTACAAATACTTTTAAGACTATTAGCCAAAGATGCAATACTTTCACTATTTTCATGAATTAAGCTATGATTTTCAATGACATTTTTGAATGTTTAGCCTTAGTGCCAAATAATTGCTCAAGTGTGCACCAAACTTCATAGGATGATTGGGCTTCATCTATGTGATGTATGTATTCAGCATCTAATGAGGTGAGAATAATGCCAAAGGCTCATTCATCTTTAGTTGCATATTGAGCATTTTGACTCTATTTGTAATGGTTTCATTTGTGGATAAAGGCTTTAGAACATTCCACAAGATTTTCTTCATTAATTACCCTGGAAGTTTTGTTTGCGAAGTATGAAATCCAGAATGCGAAGGTGCCTTCATGTCCGGCTACAATGAGAAATACACAGAGAATGTCCCGCTATGTCAGAGCAGTTCGGCTGCATCTCTATGGAAATCGTTTGTGCAATGATTGTGAAATCAATGATTGCAAAATCATTGGTCACCACTAGTGACTCCACCAGATAGTGTTTGTTTCATCGCTGCATACACTCTGCAAGTTTGCGCCGATGGATTGATTAGTGGTTCTTTGTCGTCGTGTCGTGTCCATCGTCGTTCATAAGAAGATGATACCACTAAGATCTTCAACGTTGATTAGTGGCTCTCTGTCTGGAGCTTTGCTGAAGTTGTTGATCAAAGATTAAGTACGTCACTAATTAGCATCAGTTGCTCTATCGCTGGACGAGAGAAATTGGTCGTGTCGCTATTTGACAGGCATCTTCTTCGCAATGGTTGGGCTTTGGCAATGACTTTGCTTGGAATTCGGGCCCTTGACCATCATGATTCCTTATTTCTGGGTGAGATTTGCAGTGTTCATCATGATGCTCTCTCCTCGGTGTGCGTTCCTTGCACTCATCGCAATGGCGTATCCGTGATCGTCGTTGTGCTGGGTTGGCCATCGCTCTTTTGGGGGCCTTTGTGTCTTGACCCACATGCCACCGTCTCTTGCCTTGCCTTGCCAGCATTTAAGTGTTTATTTCAATCTACCCGTTGTTTTAAGGTTTATTGCATGTGAAAACAAAAGTTAAAGTTTAGACACAGAAATGCATAATTGATCCTCGTACTTAACTGACCATCGCATTCGATGCATATTTTGACCATCGCATTCGATGCATATTTTGGGTAGTACTGATGGCCATCGCCAAGGTTGCTCCATGCATAATTCTTACCGTCGCATAACTCTTTCGAGGGATGATATATTTCGCTAAGTTATCTGGAGACCGTAGAGTAGCTTTGGTTAGAGAAGTTAATCGTCTATCTAAAGGCCTTGCTGGAGCAGATTTGCCTTTGCACTCACTGGATTTAATGAGATGATGGGTGATTCCAATTGCTGTTAGAGCACCCATGGACAACATTGAAGTAGGATAAGGTTGACAACTGGCATACTGTTGGAGATAGACGTCCGCGGAAGCACGCGAACAACACAAGGAAGAAGAAGAAGCTTGGAGCACAAACACACAATACTGAATGTATTACTAGAGAATGTACAAAGATAAGTAGCCCATTAGGGCAATAGGCATATATACAAGCCGGGGAAAAAAACCTCCTAAAGAGGGAAAAAAGTGTGTTCACACACATCACTACCTAAATATATCCTAGTGTGTTCACACACATCACTACCTAAATATATCAACAAATCCCCCCTGGGAGTGATGCGGTGAACAAGGAGCTGGCACTCACGTATAAGGAAGTGCCAAGCTATGTGGAAATCACTCCACAAAAGGAAGTAAGCCCAAAGCTTTGCGGAAAGCTTCAAACTTCTCCCTAGGCAGAGCCTTCGTGAAAAGGTCTGCAATGTTCTCCTTCGTGGGCACATATGCCAAGCTGATCTCCCCAGCAGAGAACCTCTCCCTGACATAGTGATAATGCACCTCAATGTGCTTAGTGTGAGCATGGAACACAGGGTTCCTCGCAACTGCCAATGCGCTCTGACTGTCAGTGAAGATGGTGGTGGCAGAAGACTGGCCAACACCCAAATCAGCCATAAGGCGTCTGAGCCACACACACTCAACAGTCGCTGTGAAAGCTGCCCTATACTCAGCCTCACAACTGGAAGTGGCCATAGTAGGCTGCTTCTTGCTCAACCAAGATATACATGAGCTACCAAGCATGAAGCAAAAACCACTGGTGGACAAATGAGTGTCATAGCAACCAGCCCAATCTGAGTCAGAAAAAGCATGCAAATCTGGCGGTAGTGATCCCCCCTTGGGATAAAACAACCCAAAGGCCGAGTACCACTCAAGTAGCGAAAGATGCGCTTAACCGCTTTCCAATGCGTGACTCCTGGGCAATGCATAAACCTGCTCATCTGTGAGACAGTAAACTGAATATTTGGCCGAGTAATGCATAAGTAAATCAAGAATCCAACAGCCTGCTGATAGAGTACAGCATCAAATGCATCTCCAGCATCATGAAGACTCAATCGTAAACCTGTCTCCATAGGAGTGGCAATAGGCTTACAGACTTCAAGGCCAAAATGCTGCAATAATGTGTCAATATATTTCTTTTGACACAAAGCCATTCCACCATCAACTTGCATAAACTGAATGCCTAAATAGTGATGCAAATGCCCCAAATCAGACATCTCAAATGAGGCATGCAAATCAGCCTTGAAATCAGCAATATGCTTCTCAATAGGACCAGTGAGCAGCATGTCATCAACATAGACAACAATGATCAGAAGCACATCATTAGCACGCTTAACATATAAGGTGCTTTCAGTTGGACTGTTCACAAAACCATGTGCAACCAGATAGGCATGTATCTTCTCATACCAAGCACGTGGTGCTTGCTTTAAACCATATAATGCCTTCTTTAACCTGCACACCTGGTTTTCATGCCCTTTCTGCACAAAGCCACAGGGCTGAAAAACATACACTTCTTCATGCAAGTCACCATTCAGAACTGTTGTTTTAATGTCCAATTGATGTACATTCCAACCATGATGGGCTGCAAGTGCACAAATGCTCCGAACAGTAGTCATACGGCATGTAGGTGCAAAGGTCTCATCAAAATCAATGCCTCTTTCTTGTGCATAACCCTTTGCAACAAGCCTAGCCTTATACCTATCAATTGTACCATCAGGTTTACGCTTCAGCTTGTATACCCACTTAGTGCCAATGGCCTTCTTGCCAGGAGGCAAGTCACATAAAGACCATGTACCATTCTTCATTATAGCATCATATTCAGATTGCATAGCAGCCATCCAATTTTCTGAATTTTGTGCTTCATCAAAAGAAAGAGGCTCATTCTCATCACAGAGACTAGATGCAGCCATAGCATAGCAATCTGATGCAAAGGAGGCACTATGAGAGCCTGAACGAGTACGATATGACAAAGGTGCATCTAATTTGCTGTCACGCAAAGTCTGCACCAACCATTTTGGCATAGTTTTTGCTTGCTCAATATCAGTTCTCTCATCAACAAGTGCATCATGTAAATCTGCATCAAAAATAGAATGATCTGCATCATCATATGAAACCTGCAAAGGCTGAGAAGTTGCCTCATTAGGACCAGCACTAGCTTGTCCACCTGTAAAAAGAGGCATCAAAGTATCATACATGTCTTTGGAGCTAACAGATGTCTCCTTAGTACATGAAAGCAATGGCTGAATAGCATCTTCCACAAAGACAACATCACAGCTAACCAGAATGCGTTTAGTATGTGGATGATACAGACGATAGCCTTTACTTTCAGAACTGTACCCAACAAAAATACATTTTACTGCCTTATCATCCAATTTTGTGCGATGTTGTTCAGGCACTAATGCATATGCCAAACAACCAAAAACACGCAGATGAGCAACAGATGGCTTGCGGTCATGCCAAGCCTCATATGGAGTGATAGACTGCAACGCTTTAGTGGGATACCTGTTCAGTACATATGCTACACACGCATGACAGCCTCAAGCCAGAAACTATGTGGTAAAGCCTGACTTTTGACCATGCACCTCGCCATCTCCATGAGTAACCTGTTCTCTCGTTCAGCAACTCCATTCTGTTGAGGTGTATATGGCACTGTACACTGGTGTTTTATCCCACGTTCAGCCAGAAATGCATTAAAATCTGAAGACATATATTCTCCCCCTCGATCAGAACAGAGGGTGCCCATTTTACATGCTGACAGATTTTCAGCCAAAACCAAAAACTGTTTGAAGCACATGAACACTTCGCACTTTGCTTTGAGTGGATATACCCATGCATGCCTGGAAAAATCATCAATGAAAGTCACGAAGTAAAGGTAATTTCCAAAAGAGGGTGTCTGCATAGGACCACAAACATCACTATGTACAAGCTGCAATTTCTGCATAGCCCGAACTGAACCATCTTTTGGAAAGGAAGAACGCTGCATTTTGCCCAAAATACAGCCTTCACAAAATGTTTTCCAGATGCCTCAAGTTTGGGCAAAGAGGACACCATTTCAGATTTTTGCAGGCGTAACAAACTAGCAAAATTCAGATGACCAAAGCGTGCATGCCAAAGCTTTGCATCTGACATAGCCTGAGAATCATGAACTTCACATGCCGAATCATTCACAGATCTTTCATAGTCTATGAGCTTATAGAGCCCACGACATAAAATGCCAGAAGCAATAATCACATCGCCATTTGAGAGATCATGGACTGTACACCTGTCATCAACGAATTTCACAACCAAGCCAATCTTGGCTAATGTAGAAACTGATAACAGGTTCTTTTTGATCCCTGGCACAAATAAAGCATCTGACAAAGTGAAAGAACTACCATCAGCAGTAGTCATAATGATCTTACCAACTCCCATAACAGGATAAGAGGAGCTATTGGCGCATGTGACAGTATTCCCTGTAGGGGCAGGCTCGAGTGAAGAGAAGAAACTGCGCTGTGAGGTAATATGTTTGGTCGCCCCACTGTCAAAGTACCAAACATCTGAGTCTACTGCAGACATGCACTGATCATGAGAAGATGGGTCAAAACTGCAGACAGTAGTAAACGCCCATTCTTCTTCCTGCACAAGATTTGCAGACTCTGTTTTTGGTGTAGAGGCCTCTGCAACAACCATTCCAGCCTCTTTCTTCTTTGCCTCTTTAGCAGCCAGTTTTGGACAGTTCTTTATAATATGATCATTTCCTTTACAATACTTGCAAAACAATTTCTGCTTTTCTGATTTCTTCTCATCTTTATCCTGGTTCTTTGATTGTGGAGCATTTGCAGATTTCTGCTTACTAGTAGAAGAGCTCCATTTTCCTTTACCCTTCTGACTAGCCAGGAAAGCTTGATCTGCAACACGCATAATGGACCTGTTCTGCCTGGACTGATCTTCGTGCAACAGAACAGAGACTAACTCCTCAAATGACAAGGCATTTGGATTGCCTTTCATCATCAACCGAAGAGTAGAAGCAAAACTCTGATATGAATCAGGAAGACCATTCAGAACGGTCTGCACAAGTGAGCTATCTGGTATAACCTCATCAGCAGAAATCAACTGTTCCTTCAAATCTTTGATCTTCGTTAAGAAACTGTCCATAGAATCACCTTCATTCATGTGCTCACTCTCCAACTGTTTTCGGAGGTAAGCAACACGAGCCTCATTCCTAGCCTGGTACAAAGTGGTAAGTGTATCCCAAGCATCCTTTGCTGTTCTGCAAGAGCGAATGTGAGGAATAATGGCACGTTTGACAGACAAAGCTATCAATGCATGTGTCTGGGCATCTCTGCCATCCCAACGAATCTGCTCTACAGTAGGTGCAACAGAAACAGCAGCACGAACAGGAATGTGCGGAATATCATCTTCGACACCATCTTCATCAGCTCCAACACCTGTATTTGTAGTACCTGTTGTTACAGGTGTAACACGACGTCTTTCAACACCCTGCATAATGTTCCACAATCTTTTTGCAACCAGTACATGTCGCATCATGTAAGCCCATAATGGGTAGTTGGTACCATCCAACTTATCCTCAACAGCCAACATACGAAATACATCACTGCTTTCAGCCATGGCCGGTGACTAAAATACCTTGATGCACAAAATTGATTGTATCTCAAAAAGTTGAACGGAACTGCCCAGACGAGTTCTGCTAGACTTGTAGCAGACTTCGAGACGCTTAAACTGGCGAACAGAAACTGGTATATACCTTTGGCACAAAAGGACGAAATAGCCTGCACAAGCGCTGCGATAGTGCGTTCGGAGGCCGAAACGAGCTCAGATCGCGATTTCGGCACCACACAGCAAAGCTGTTTTGATCTCGGAAACACCCTGAGTATGCTCACCAAATTTCGTGTGAATCTGAGACTGCAAACGGAGGAGTGTCGACGGCAGCCTAGAAGAAGCGACGACCTGCTCTGATACCAATTGTTGGAGATGGACGTCTGTGGAAGCACGCGAACAGCACAAGGAAGAAGAAGAAGCTTGGAGCACAAACACACAATACTGAATGTATTACTAGAGAATGTACAAAGATAAGGAGCCCATTAGGGCAATAGGCGTATATACAAGCTGGGGGAAAAAACCTCCTAAAGAGGGAAAAAAGTGCCCATAATGGGTAGTTGGTACCATCCAACTTATCCTCAACAGCCAACATACGAAATACATCACTGCTTTCAGCCATGGCCGGTGACTAAAATACCTTGATGCACAAAATTGATTGTATCTCAAAACGTTGAACGGAACTGCCCAGACGAGTTCTGCTAGACTTGTAGCAGACTTCGAGACGCTTAAACTGGCGAACAGAAACTGGTATATACCTTTGGCACAAAAGGACGAAATAGCCTGCACAAGCGCTGCGATAGTGCGTTCGGAGGCCGAAACGAGCTCAGATCGCGATTTCGGCACCACACAGCAAAGCTGTTTTGATCTCGGAAACACCCTGAGTATGCTCACCAAATTTCGTGTGAATCTGAGACTGCAAACGGAGGAGTGTCGACGGCACCCTAGAAGAAGCGACGACCTGCTCTGATACCAATTGTTGGAGATGGACGTCTGTGGAAGCACGCGAACAGCACAAGGAAGAAGAAGAAGCTTGGAGCACAAACACACAATACTGAATGTATTACTAGAGAATGTACAAAGATAAGTAGCCCATTAGGGCAATAGGCGTATATACAAGCTGGGGGAAAAAAACCTCCTAAAGAGGGAAAAAAGTGCCCCGGTGGTCCTAGTGTGTTCACACACATCACTACCTAAATATATCAACACATACATCGCAATCTTAGTGGCATCGTGATCTTGATCCCTTCAGGGTGGTGATTGTCAGAGCTTGACTATTTGTTGCATTTGTGGGACCCCTTGCCATTCTTTCTTTGAAAAAAATTGGGGCTGACATTTTTTTCCAACATCCAAGGGTTCACTTGCTTTTAAAGGAGGGTCCTTCAAGGTAATCATTGAGCATTTTTGGAAATTAAAGGGAATCATTCTTTGACTGAAGCTTTAAAGTTGGACTGCTTTTTTGCATGGTTCGTGGTCTTCCCAGAATTATCTCTCTGGCATGCAATTTGGGGTCCTTGTCATGGCTTTGGTGAAAGAACTTGGAGAAGCTTGTAGAAGGTAGAAAAGTGCGTTTCGAAGCGACGAAGTTTGGTCAAGCCAACCGACCATCTGACTTGTACTTAACTTTATAAAGCCACTTAACTCCTATGACTTGATGATTTGTGGGCTTAGGTACAAGAGAATAAGCAAAATATGCTATAGGAATGAATGCGAGATTCACTGGTGGTACTTCCTATTTTTCAGGAATATGCAGAGATAAATCCCGAGACACCAAAACTCAGATTTCTCCCAATCTACTAAAACAAATGCTATGACAATTTATAGGCATGCACTAGACACTAATATCTTTCCAATGAGTTATCTTGCACTCAATTTGGAGCTCTGGAGAGAGAGCAGCAGCCTCTGCACGATTACTATTGGCAAAGAAGATGACGCAGAGAATTGAATGAGCAAGACAATGATGGTCACAAGTGTATGTATATTGCTTCCATGTAATGTACAAGTGATTTCAAGTCTTTATATAGAATCTAGGAGTGTTCCATGACTTTTACAAGTTGAATTTGAATTCAAATGAAGGTGAGAATGGTTGTTGGAGGGAATCAATAACTTTCCTACAATCTAGGAAAAGTCAAGATCTAGTTTGATCTACTTTTAGGTGATTTGATTTGCTTGATTGAATGCAACTTCAATCACCACAAATTCGTGGGATTTGGGCTCTATATTTCTACCTTTACATGTGTAAAGCTCAAGGCTTTTACAATGGTAAATGAACCATCAAAAATCTCTCAAAAAATACAATAAATGAGCATATGAAAAAGAACTCTCCAACGGATATTCTTTCGACGCGATAGCCTTTGATGTAGATCAAATCCACCTCAAGCATAGTGTAAGCTTGATGTTCCAGCACCTCCCCCTCAAGCTAAAGTATGCTTGAGTCTTCATTCTCTGATAGGTTGAATACCTGGCATAGCTTTGAATCTACAAAGCTTTATTCCATCAAGTGCCTTTGTCATCATATCTGCTACTTGCTTTTCAGTAGGAACAAAAGAAATGTCAATCTCTTTTGCCATGAGCTTCTCCCTGATGAAGTGGTAATGGACTTCTATGTGCTTGGTTCTCACATGGAAAATAGGATTTGCCGCTAGATGCATGGAACTTATATTATCTCCAAATATGTGAGGTTTGGAACTCACAAGTCCCAAATCTGTATACAATGCTTTTAACCATATTGCCTCTTGAGTTGCTATGGTCAAGCCTCTCTACTCTACTTCAGTTGAAGATAAAGCAACTGTTGGTTGCTTCTTGGAGCTCCATGACACTAGCTTTGAACCTGCAAGTGCTAAGTAACGAGAAGTACTTTTTCTATCATCCTTAGCTCCTGCCCAATCTGCATCTGAGTAGATTTTGATATCCAAATCTGAAGAGTAAGGATAGAATATACCTTCGTTGATTGTACCTTTGAGATACTTAAGTACTCTCTTAGCCGCATCCATGTGTGGTCTTCTTGGTGAGTGCATGAACTGACTAAGCACTCCCACACTATATGAGATGTCTGCCCTTGTATGAGTAGCATATATCAAGCTACCTACCAAGCTTTGATACTCTTTAATGTCTTCAAATTTCTCACCTTCATAAACACTAAGTTTATGATTCATCTCCAAAGGTGTACCTGCAGGTTTAGTGTTCTCCATTTTGAACTTGAGAAGAAGATCCTGAATGTATCTTCTTTGAGTCAAATACATTCCTTCATCTGTATATAGCACCTACATACCTAGGAAATATGTGAGCTCACGTAGGTCACTGATTTTGAACTCCTCTTGCATGTGTCTTTTGATCCTTTGAATGCCATTTAGATCATCACCTATCACAATAATATCATCTACATATACACATAGATAGATAACCTCATTGTGATCCCTTTTGATGAATAGAGAAGGATCTGAGCTGCTATCTTTGAACCCTTGATCTTGAAGATATGTAACCAACCTGTAATTCCAAGCTCTAGGAGCTTGTTTCATCCATACAATGCTTCCTTAAGTCTACAAACATAAGATGGATGATTAGGGTTTTCAAAACCTGGTGGTTGTGACAGGTATACCTCTTCACTTATCCAACCATTTAAGAATGCATTTTTCACATCAAGTTGGAGGAGTCTCCAATTCCTTGCAGTAGCTACACTTATCAATGTCTTGATTGTAGTCATCTTTGCCACTGGTGAGAATGTTTCCTCATAGTCTATACCATGAGTTTGTGAGCATCTTTTGGCAACTAATCTTGCCTTGTATGTGCAAACTGATCCATCTGAATTTCTTTTAACTTTATATACCCATATGCAACCAATTACCTTTTGATTTGGTGACATTGGAACCAAATCCCAAGTGTCCATTTCCTGCAATGCATCCATCTCTTCTTTCATGGCCTTTTCCCAATTAGGGTTTCCCTTCGCCTCTTCATAGGTTGAGGGTTCCTCTGAAATACAGTCTTTTGTCAAGTATATTGAATGCTTTGTAACAAACGTGGAATCATATCCATACCTTTCTAGTTGTTTCTTCTCTCTTGCTGATCTTCTAGGTGCTTGTTTGGAGAGTTCTCCAACCTCTTGCATCTTTGCTTTGCCTCTTGACTTCCATAGCTTGTAATCCCTTTCTATTTCATCTTGGTCATCGTCTGTATCACTTCTTGGATCCTGGACCTATGTATCATGCTTCCTTCCTAATTGATGAGAGTCAGAATCAAGATCATATGGTAGTGTTACCTTTTGTTTGTCTTCATCATACCAAGACCTGTGTTCTTCAAACACAACATCTCTACTTGTAGTGAATTGCTTGATTGAAGGATTGAAGAACGTGTAACCCATCTGAGTTGAATCATATCCAATAAACACCGCCTTTGTTGCCCTTTCATCTAGCTTACCTCTTATTTGTGATGGTACATGAACATAAGCTAAACAACCAAAAACCTTGCAATGTCCAAGACTAGGTTTTCTTCCATGCCATGCTTCATAAGGAGTCATACCTTGAAGTGATTTGGATGGTAGTCGATTGACAAGGTACACAACAGTTGAAATAGCTTCTGCCCATAGATAATGTGGCAGCTTATTCTCTTCAAGCATTGTTCGGGCTGATCCAACCAATGTCTTGTTTCTCCTCTCTGCAATTCCATTTAGTTGAGGAGAGTACCTGGTAGTCACTTCCCTTTTGATACCTTTGTCCTGCAAGAACTCATCAAACTCTTTGGAGAAGTATTCTCCCCCTCCATCAGATCTGAGCTTCTTTAGTGATCTACCTGTATGATTCTCCACATGTGCAAGATACTTCTTGAAGCAATAAAACACTTCATTCTTACTCTTGATAAAGTATTGAACAGTCCATCTACTATGGTCGTCAATAAATGAGACATAATACCTTGATCCTGCCAATGAAGGTTCTTTACTTGGTCCCCATACATCTGTATGTACTAAGTCCAATAAGTTGTTGTGGATGTATCCTTTGTGGTTGAATGGTTGTCTTTGTGCCTTCCCAATCTGACATGCATCACACCTGTTGATCATGTGTTGCTTTGATATGTTCGGCAATCCGAGAACACTTTGATCCTTGCATATATCCTTCAAGGTTCTTTCATTCACATGAGCAAGTCTCTTATGCCACACTTCAAGCTCACTTAGGGTTTGAGACCCAAAGTTGAATAGAGCTATGTTCCTGGTTTCTCCTACTTCAAAAGTAAAGAGCCTACCATGCTTCTCACCTCGGGCTATCTTCCTGAAGCCTTGACATGGATCTTCCACAAAAGCTCCATGTTGGGTGAACCTAACTTGCAAGCCTTTTTCAACTATTTGACCTACACTTATTAGGTTTTTAGTGATAGTGGGTACATAGAGAACCTTACTTAGAAGGTTTGTCCTGTCATTGGAAGCTTTGATATTACCAATCTTCTCCACATTGTGCTTCCTGTCATCCCCTGTTTGCACTTCATGTCTATGCTTTGGACTTTCCAAGTCAGATAGAAGAGCAATGTCGCCTGCAACATGATTCGAGCATCCTGAATCTATGTAGAACAAATGATCATCTTCTTTACCTTCTTTGTGGCTTAGATTCATAAGAAGCAATGAGTCTTCATGTGGTTGATCTTCTGAATAATTGTTGTAGTCTCTTGTATTATGGCTTCTATGTTATTGTTGAAGTTGTGTCCACCTCTACCTCTATTGCTGCCATATCCACCTCTTCCACTTCCTTTCTGGGTCTTCCCATTGAACCAGCAATTTTGAGTGGTGTGGTTGGTCTTATCACATATGGCACAAGGTTGAACATTCTGACCTTTGGCTTTGCCTTGCTTTGGTCCCTTCTTCTTCCCTTTCCACTTGCTCTTGCTAGCAAAGTTGGCTTGGGAAGTCTCTTCTTCATCTTCTTCCTTCTTCTTGCCTTTCTGCTTCTTATCCTTCTTATCTGCATATAGAGCACTAGTTGAATTACCATGATAAGAGTTACCTTCCTTTATGCTATTGTTGGCTTCTTGATTGAAGAGTTGTCCAAGAAAGATGTTGAAGTATCGAGTCTGCACATCCATGATGAGATCATAAGCCGTCGTGAAGGATTGTCATTGCTTATCACTTCGAATGCCGTTGAGAATTTGCCTCATGATGACCTCTTCTTCAATCAGCTCTCCAATGGATGCTAACTGATCTGGAACCTCTTTGACCTCGGTAACAAACTCTGTGATGGTTTGTTTAGGTGTCTTCTTCATTTGGTTCAACTCGTTCCAAAGATGATTCTTTCTTGCTTTGATACTAGCAGAAAAGAAAGTCTCGAGGGCATCCCAAGTCTCTTGAGATGTCTTGCATCCTCTAATATGTGGTAATAGAAAGTCAGAGATAGAGTTTAGTATGTACGACCTTGCTTGAGCATCCCTTGCACACCAAAGTGTGAGGTTATCTGTCTCCTCTTGTGTAGGTCCTCCTATGGATCTTGGAATAGGCATAACTTCCTCACCTGCTACAATTCCATAAAGATTTCTACCTTGCAAATAGGCCTCCATTCTGATTTGCCAAGCCGCGTAGTTGTGTCGATCAAGCTTCTCGATCATTGAGGGAAATCCGTCACCCATCTTGATCTAGCTCTGATTTCAAGACCTGTATATATGTTTGGCACAAAAAGATAAAATTTCTTACATAAGCACTACGACAATGCATTCAGAGGCCAAAAGATGCTCATATAGAAATTTCAACACCATAAAGCGAAGCTGTTTTGAACGCCTAATCACCTCAGAAATTTCAACACCATAAAGTGAAGCTATTTTGAACTCCTAACCACCTTGAGTATGCCCACCAAATTTCATGAGATTTTGAGACTGTGACTAGAGAGGTGTCGACGACACCCTAGATGAAACCACCATGTTCACTAACAGATTGCTAATTGCGAGGAACCCTGTGTTCCATGCTCACACTAATTATTGAGATGCACTATCATTATTTCAGGGTGAGGTCCTCTATTGGAGAGATCAATTGTAGTTGTGAGGAACCATGTGTTCCATGATCACACTCAACACATTGAGGTGCACTATCATTATGTCAGGGAGAGGTCCTCTAGTGGAGAGATCAATTTGGCATATGTACCCACAAAGGAGAACATTCTAGAACTTTTCACAAAGGCTTTGCGTAGGTAGAAGTTTGAAGCTTTCTGCAAAGCTTTGGGCTTACATCCTTTTGTGGACTGATTCCACATAGCTTGGCACTTCCTTACACATGAGTGCCAGAACCTTGTTGACGATATCACTCCTAGGGGTGATTTCTTTATATATTTTGGTATTGATGTGTCTGAACACACTTAGGACCACCTGGGCAGTTTTTTCCCTCTTTAGGAGGTTTTTTTCTCTCGGCTTGTATATACGCCTATAGCCCTAATGGGTTACTTATCTTTGTATATTCACTTGGTAATACAATCAGTATTGTGTGTTGTGCTCCAAGTTTCTTGTTCTTCCTTGTGGTGTTTGTGTGCTTCCATAGGCCTCAAACTCCAACAGTGGATCTAGCCCTTTGGATGTCCCCTACGACGCCCCCCCACCCCCTTCCACCCCACACTTGGGAGTGCTAGAGGAAAAATCAATAAAGAAGCTATAAGGCTCATACAAATTTCCTTAAATATTGATAGCAATCCATCATCCCTCTTTTTCATCATAAGTATGAAATCCTTGTTTTTTTTTCATATGAGAGAACACACATTTTGTTATCAGGTCCTTCAGTGCACGCACACACAGAGGTAGAAAGAAGACGAAACAAGAGTTAGAAATAGAGAAATAATCGACGCGAGATTGGGTGCAATCTCCCCGCGTGCACTCTAATGGACGAGTCTCTAAGAGTACACGTATTTATAGGTTTATTTCTATTACGTCCTAAAAATAGAAGTTACATGATGGTCATCGCTTTTAGAAGCATCTTTTAGGAAAAACTACTTTATTTACAAAAGGTGTCGCTTTCTTAAGAGAACCACTACTTTTAGAACAAGATAAACCTAAATATAACTATTCTAGAAGTCTTCAATTTAGTCTTCAAAGTTATTTATTTATGCGCATCCACTTGTATCCACGCCCTCATGCTTCTTCACCTGCTAGATAAAACACAACCACATTAAAACTTTCTAGACATTTAAAACAATAAAAATCCATTTAACCTTCCATGATTCCATAAAATACAACATGCCTCCTACTTGACAAGCAACTCACCTCAGCATGCACACACAAAGGCAGAAAGAAGATGAAATAGGAATCAGAAACAGAGAAACAATCGATGCGATATTGGGTGCAATCTCCCCCCATTTACTCCGATGCAAGAGTCTCTCAGAGTACACACATTTAAAGGTTTATTTCTATTACCTCCTAAAAATAGAAGCTACATGAGGGTTGTCTCTTTTATAAGCATCTTTTAGGAAAAACTACTTTATTTACAAAAGGCATCGCTTTCTAAAGCGAACCACTACTTTTACAACAAGATAAACCTAAATATAACTATTCTTGAAGTTTTTGATTTAGTCTTCAAATTTATTTACTTACGCGCATCCGCTTGTATCCAGGCCCTCATGCTTCTTCACCTACTAGATCAAACACAACCACATTAAAACCTTCTGGACATTTAAAACATTAAAAATCCATTTAACCTTCCATGATTCCATAAAATACAACACATTTGTTAGATATATCAATCTTTCCAACCTAAAGTTCTCTTGATGAAACAATAGCACTAGTAGCAGCAAGATACTCTTCATATCTAAGTGTCTTGTAAAGACGAAGAATGTTTTGACAAGAGTTGGAGTCAATATCATGAAAACCTTCAAGGTTCTCAATTTCTTTCTTAGTGAGGCTCCTTGTATTGGACCTTTTCTCTTTAGTGACTTTTTTATAATGGATAAATAGATTGTGTGTCTTTAGTAGCTTTCTCCCAAGCCACAAAAGGGGAGGCAACCCTAGAAAAATGAAAGGTGAAAATCTCAATGGTCTTAGTAAAGATATTAGGAAGCTTACCAAGAAGGCATCAAGGTGGGGCCAACCAAAATTATATTGGGGACACTCCTTAAAAAGTCTAATCTTGAAGGATTTATGATTAGAGAGAAGGAATGATCTATCAATCTCACTTTTAACTGCCCAACAAGCTTGAAGATGCTTAATGTTCATATAACATATATCCAACCTAGAAGCAGAAGAGGAATCACTCTTATTCCTATTGTTCTTGGAAAAATGAGTAATAAAAGAGCCATCGATAAGGTCATGAATAGAGCTAAGAGAGTAACACCATCTTTTTTCTCTAGCATTAATGACCATCCCTTTCTTCTCATATCTCTCTTCAAGAGTGGTCACCATTTGAAGCCCTCAAAATAATAAGAGGACTAGCTAGGGTAGAAAGCTCCTCCTAACAAGAAGATCTAAAATGACTAATGAGAATCATAGAGACTACCAATGGAAAATCAAGTGGACTACCCAACATCATAGCAATCCATTGATGGCCATGGTTTATATTTTTGACAAGATGAGCTAGGGATAAATCAATAATAATGGAGGATCCACCTTAACCTACATGATGTTCAATGGTACCATTCATGGTTGGCCGAGATGCATTTGAGATTAAAAATCAACTCATTACCTCAATTTTTTAATTTTGTAGACATTTAATTATGGGAATTAAAGGGAAACTTTTCAACTAGTTACAGAAAACCTTAGCTTTAATTGGATTCGTTAGGACTTTGGTATTTAAGGAGACAAAATGTAAGGATTTCATGGAAATGGAAGAAATCATCAAAAATATAAAAGAGGCCATTAAGAGACCAACTAGAAAGAAAATAATTGCTTGAAGGACTTAGGTGGATTAATCAGAGAACCAATAGTTGTGAGGGAATCTTTCGTATTTGTTTTGCCACTTGATTGTAGTCTAAACTCCACTTCCTCATATTGCATAGTGGGAACATCTTCAAGAGTGTCTGTTTTCTAGGAAATTTGATCAATATTCCATTGATCTTGGGCATTCAGCTTTGCAACAAAAATTTCAACATCAACCATTGAAATCCAAAATAATTATGATGATCCAAAAAGAAATGGAGTCTCTCAGTAGCACTCATATCCAAGTTTTCCATATGAAAGATTCAAATTTACCAAATTAAAGATGGAAGCAAAATTTTACATTTGAGTGGTACTAGTAGGGCACTATACCTTTCAGCAAAATTTTACCTTTCAGGAAGCCTTTACTTACTTGTTGTCCTGAGCTCTGATTTGAGGTATCTCGCTTGGTTGTCATTTTTGGCTTGTATCTAGATGGGGGATTCTTGCGCTTTGTACAAAGTGACATATCATCATTAATATAATTTCTTGTCTTCTCAAAAAGAAATTACCTTTCATCTAAAGGAGATCCAAGCCAACCATAAAGGCATGATACAAATAGTCACCGCTTTTAATATAGTGGGGGGGGAGGAATCATGTTGGATATAGAGAGACCAAGAGTACAATCATATTATAGTTGTTCAATACGAGGTGCATTCTTTTCAATAAGATTTGTTTTTTTCTCTATATGGCTCTTGCCTCCTATACAATTATAAGATTCCCTTATTTATTTAGCTCTCTTTCTTGTTGTCTCAAAAAAATATATACTTGTCATATGAAATTTCATCTTGTCTTTCAAATTTAGGCCTTGCATAAGACCTAAGCATTATATATATATATATATATATATATATATATATATATATATATATATATATATATATATATATATATATATATATATATATATATATATATATATATATATATATATATGTATGTATGTATATGTATGTGTGTGTGTGTGTGTGTCTGTATGCTTATCTATATTGAATCCCAAGCACAACCCATGCATAGCTTTACATAGCAGTTCACACTAGTAATCCATTCATCTATAGATCACCATCTAAGCTCCATATTGGGACTCCACGAGTGGATAAAACTATCTTTGTAGCTACATTACTCTTTGCAATTTGAGAAATTGATTTCCACATCTCTGAATCTATGTCTCTCTTTGTGTGCATTTTTTCCTCAATTCTTTCTACTAGTCTATTCCACTGTGGTATTATTTCTTACATCATATTAGAGCTCAAGAGGCTCTAAGTGGTGCCAAAGCAAAAACAAGGAGGTTGTTGAGGATGCAATGAGAAAGAGAGAAGATTTCAAGCAGTGCTTCATCATCTATGACGAGGAATCAAGGTGGTTCTTCAACAAGAGTAGGTGGAGTACAAGTAGAAGCAACAATGATGTCATCATCCCAACATTACAGATCGAGTGGTAACATTTATGGTACACATTAAACCCCATCATTAGGGAAAAAAATGAACCCTGCATGGGCCTTTTGGATTAAGGAGTGATTAGTGATGGACCAATGAGAGGAGGGTGGTGGACATAGTCTATAGCCTATAAATCACTAGGCTGAAGGGGGATGAGGGGACAGGATTCCCCTATGTTCAGGTTTTGCCTCTAGAGAGAGAAAGGAATCTCGTAACTTACCTGGGCCCAAAAATTCAAAATTTTCAAAAAGTTATAAAACTCATCATAACACCATTTAATGGTCCCCCAACCACTTTTTAGGATCAAAAGTGCTATTTTTGGGTTCTAAATCAAAATCCGTGCATGAACTGAAGTGAAAAAAGTGACTTTTTCAAAAATAACTCAAAATGCAACTTTCTCCCTCCAAAACCTCCCATTTTCATACCCAGGTCCCAAAAAGTCATCTCTTTCCACTACTTTCTCTCCCTAGCACACCATTGCAGCTCCTGCATCTCCATTTCTTTCTCTATGCATCATCTTCTTTGAATTCCTACTGTCATTTCCATAGCCTGATCTCCAATGGAGAAACCTAAATCTCATAGACGTCCAAAAGATGAGGTTATCGCGATAAAATGTCACAATATCAAGGCTCCAGAAGGATTTTGGTTAGGACAGGAGTTCTGCAAAGGTGCATGGGTGTACATGCAACCCTCTGGTGTTGGTCCTCACCGTGTGAGAGATCGTGGAAACTTGGATCTTCATTGGAAAGGGAAGTTACTAGGCTTCAAAAAGCTCAAAAATGGTGAAACTGTTGCCATTGTACAACATGTGTTCACAATGTCAACCATGAAATTGGAAAACTCTAACAAAATGAGATATCCTATCAACTGTAAGTATTACTCATTGACTTTTGTCCAAATTTCAGAATATACCTAGCTAAGTTGTGTATTTTTTTGTTGTAGACATATTTCCTTCTACCTTGGTGGAAGAACAACCACTTCATAGTCTTACAGGTACTTTCCAAGCATTGCATGCAGATGTTGGGTCGATAGTCTTTCCACAAGCCCATCCTGCTCAGCTATTATGTGAGAGAGTTTTCTTTTACACACATACATATGTTGTACCCTCTTCATCAAATGATTTTGGCAAGTTAGAGATGATTAAGGTAGATTCTCTCTTAAAGCTTGAGTGGCCGCAACCTGATGTATGGACATTAACATCTTTGAAGCATAAGATGGTGATGGACATACACAACTCTTTGAAATTTACAAGAGTTTCAAGATCTATAGGATTACATTGGTGTGTTCCTGTTCATTGTTTTGTACATTTATTTCAGATATTCACAATTCTAGAGACGTCAACAATGTTCATGTTAAAAGATATCACGTATGAGCAGGTAGAGTGTTTGCTAGGTGAAAAATGGGGACTTGTAGAAGGATGCACCAAAGGGGATAGATACATTTGTAAAATTGGTGCAAGAGGCATAGGATTTCGATACTTGAAACATCGTACTTCATTGTACATTAGATTCTATTATGATCGTTGGATGTGTAAACTTGGTGAATGGATACCATTACAAAGTTCTGAGGGTGTTTTAATTTCATTTGAAATTAAGATAAATCTACCCAACAATGAAATGGAAGTTATTTCAGTAAATCATCATTGGACTCTTGCCAACGTGAGAGAACATCTAGTAATCATGGGATTTGAGGATCTGGATCAATCAAAGTTCAGAATACAAGGGCATAAGGTAAGTAGCATATGGTATTTCTTCTTTTGTTTATACAAATTCTTACACTCAAATATGTTCATTTAAAGTTTTCTATTTGTCTGCAGATTGGTAAGAGGTTGGAGGATAAAATTAAAGTCCTCCTTGAATGGAGTGTGGATGGAACTCAACTTTCATTGTCATAGCTCAAGGACTATTTGAGTGCTACAGTGTACACACACCTATGTTCCATTTATAATCCTACATCTGCAACAATGTATTTAACATGCAAGACATGTAGCATGTAAAATTTTTTGATCTCAATATGATGTACAATTTGCCAAATCTTTGGTTTTTCCAATGGCAATTTATTATAATTTTAAAGTTCTGAGAATTTTTTTTTTCTATTGTGTTGTCGTGTATCTTATTCTGGTTAATGATTCTGTTCAATCTTTTTATGAGCAAAAGTTTTTTTTCTGAGAGTTCTGTGCATGATTGTTTTATTTGAAGGTATCAGTTTTAGTTTTAAAATGGGTCCCACTCACTTTAAAATTTTGAAACTACTATAAAAGCAACACTTATTCTCTCATTTCTCACTTTTGCAACCAAGAAGAGCTACAATCACTAGCAGAGTACGCACACAAGCTAGCATCACGCGCAATGGCTGCCGCATCCTCTAGTACCCTGCAACTCAAACGTCCACGTGAACTCTTCAATGAGTTCTTGGAATCAACTGAGTTCAAAGGTCAGAACCACTTGTATGACCTACTGTCTAGGGTCCCTGATCTAGACAAAACAATTCAACTGAACTCTGATGTGCTCAAGGAAATCATAGAGTTCCTTGAGTACTACATCTTGCGTTTTTCTATAGAAATACCGCCTTATGAGGGTAAATGGGTTCCATGTGACCTTCTACTCTACATACATAGAGGCGATGAAGCCTTCATGAAGCGCCTTAAGCGCTTCATGGCAATTGCGGAAACTGCTGGGCACTTACTAGATGACTCTGTGCCATTAGTAAAAAAACTTAACAAAAAGAAGAGGATGGGTACAAAGTACCTATCCTACACTGCAACAACATATTTTATTATTAATGAGGAGCCGGAACCTACACCTGTTGAGCTCCCCAACCTTGCCACTGGGGGTTTTGTTAAGGAGAAGAATGAGCCTCAACCAGAGGCCATAAATTTTTCCAAAGAAAGCATTACAATCCACCAAGAATTCCCTGGTGGTGTTGAGGATAAACTACATGTGCAATCAAGCATGGAGGAGGCCCCCCCTTCAAATCTCAACCCCTCTGAGCCCACATTACCAGAGGTGGAACTTGAATATCTCTCCTGCATCGTTGTGGATGGAGAGGAATTTATTTTACTCCATGACATTGAGAAGGCATTCGGTCTACGTCTAGATGAATGCTTGAGTATTTTCTCCACAATGTCAGATGTTCCACTTGACAACACATCTGACATACTTGAAAAGAAGTCCATCCCACTTGGGGATTCTGTGGCAGACACCATATCAATGGTGTGTGCTGATATTTTAAATGATGACAACAATTCTACTACAGAGGAGGAGTTCAGTGCAGCACAGGAGAGGATACTGAAGCAAAAAATTCATACATCCCATGTAGCAGAGCAGAGTGGCATGGCCCACTCTAGCATTGATCTTGATGCCCCTGGAAGAGGGGAGGAAGAAGACAAGCTTCATGATGTAAGTGGTAATTGAATTAAATAAATCGATAATTTTAAGTTAACATTGTAAGAGCTTGAATTCTCATTTGTTCTTAACAGGAAGCAATTGAGCTCGACAAGTTCGCAGCAAGGTCTGGTGGGGATCGAGCTTCTCGTGGGAGTGGTGCATCCTTGGCAAACTACATCGGAAAGTTGCCAAAGGATGATTTTGTTATCATACACAAAGACTACAGTCCCGATGGGCACTTCATCACTTGGTGCTTGAAGGCCCTTAGCAAGATTTTGTGTTTATGTACAATTACCCAAGGCACTAATTGTGTCATTTTGGTTAGGAAATCCTTAGTTGTAACTACTTTAGGACTTAATTTTAGAGGGAAAGTATTAGGGCAAATAGGTATCGCCATGAGTCTTGGAATGCAAGACCCCCATGTAATATCAAGATCTGTATTGACTTACCAGCTGCCTCAATCTCTCCAAAGGAGAAAGAAAGTTGTGGAGAAATTGAAGGCAGCTGAGAAAGGATGTAATGTCTTGATAATACAAGCTTTTTTTTTCATCATTTGTCTAGTTCTGTTTATGAATGTGCTAAAAAATTGAACTTATCTTCTCTCCACAAATTGTATCTAATTGGGGGTCCTTGAATCATATTAGCTTTTGTAGACTATTCCTGAGACTAATCATGAGCCCCAAAAAATGCCTGATCCAAATAATGATGGTTCAATGATTCCTCCTCATGCTGATCTTCTAGATGCTTGGAAATGTAGAAACACAGATGCACTCTATGCTCTGGTATCATTTGTGTCCATATGAAAGGACAAATGGCCGTTAGATGTTTTTGTATGTGTTATTTAATAAAACAGATAATGGCTTGGTCAGCTACATACTAAGTTGGACCACATTTATATGATGTAAGAAATTTGTGTTCGTGGTTTGTGTGTTGTGTGTTTTCTATGTATTCTGCACCTATGTGGAAACTACTTTGTGCTGCACAAGAGTTCGGGTTTCTACAACAAGGGTATTGTTGTAGAGCTCTCGAGAAAGATAGTCTGGTGTCATGCATTGCCAAAGAAATACTTCATTGGTATCAGAGCATTTGGACACAAAAGCTTTGTTCCTTTTGTGCGAGCAATGTGAGCATTGGGCCAACAATCTAAGGCTATCTCCAAGGCTTATGAGTAAGGTGACAACCAAGGCATAGACCTTGGAATCCATTGTCATCAGAGTTACTAAAGTCAGGGTTTGTGCCATTGGCTATGCACGAGGGAGGACCTCAACAATCAAGGAAGAGAGAGGTTCTCATTACTTCTCGGGAGATCACCCATCTCGATACTCTTTCCCTAGAGCTTGCTTAACCGGTAGTCTCTTGCCACTAAGCTACACTATTGGTGGTGTTTGAAGAAGGGAAAAGACTAAGGTTAGTAAATCTCCACATTGGGAATGAGTTGATACATAGTTTGCTTAGTCCTAGCATGCTACATGTTGAAGACAAGAAATCTAGAAGATAAATGATTAATTTGAATTATGAAAGATTGTTAAACTTAGACATTATCTAGTTGGATGTCTATTTTTTGGTGAATTGGATTTCAATAGACGGTTATATTGAAGTTCGTGGGCATGTCACAAGAGGCGAAAGATGTTATACCGAGAGCGCACACAAAACAAAATGAAGAAGTGTTTGAAGAAATGAAGGAGGAGGACTCTAGAAGCAAGAGCGCCGCACATAATCAGGGGCAGTGTGATGCTTGTCCTATGAAGAATGTAACTCTGAAGCATTATTTTGTATCTGTGATTCTAAAATCTCTGTAATTGAAAACCTTCTGGCAGATGTTTCTTATATATTTTGTGCAATGCGTGAGGGTTGATGATGAAAGTATTTCGCGCAGACATGTGTAGAATTTTAGCATGTAATTTCTATATACTCTGTAATGTGTGTTTGATGAAGTTAAGGATTTTCTAACTCAGCAGAAGTAATTTGAGAATGAAAGCCTCGTTGAAGGTAGATTCTCTATTGACGAAGACCAGTGTGAGTAGTTTGATCAATTTGGACATTACTTGTGATGTGTTGAACTTCGAACCCTCAACACATTTGGCGATCCTACTATATTGCTGAAGAAGCAAGAAATGCATGAATGAAAGAATGAAACGATTTGGTAAAGTGTATTTTACAAGAGCAGAAGCAAGAGCAGTGAACGTGGAGTCATCGTCAGAATTAGTCATCCTAAGAATATTGTGAGTGGTACGAAGCCGAGGAGGAAGAAAATCTGGAAACTGAAGAGGAACAGGGGGAAACAGGTGCAACGGAGGCAAGGTTGGTGGGCGGTATACTTGGAGCGCTATTCCTAACAGAAGCAATTGTAGGAGTAAGAAGAGGACTCCAGTTTGACCCACTTGTAGGGGCGATTGGTCAAAGAACTAGGCGTACACCTCAACCATAGGCAATGGCTCAACCACCTCCCAATCCCAAAGTCAAAGTAGCTCATTTCAGAGGAAGCTCTAAAGAAGATGTTGATTGCCATGTGGCTCAATTCGAGATAAAATGGATAGCTAATGGATACCCCGCTATCTATGGGGATGACATTAAGCTCCACCAATTTGCTGCCACGTTGGAAGGACGAGCTATGAGCTGGTTCAGTCAATATGGTATTGTTCATTTTGCTACATATGATGATTAAAAAATAGCATTTTTGCAACGATTTAGAAAAGAAAAGACTCATTCCAATGTGTTTCAAACACGTGCAAAAATGTGAAGTTTTGCTCTCGGGTTCGCGGTATGTTTAAAACTCGTCCTCGGTATAGGCGTCGGTATGGGCGTCGGTATATGCGCCGGTAGTTCCCAGTAAATTACCAACGCTCATGCCGACGCTTATACCGATGCCTATACTGACGCATATACCGACGCGCACACCGGCGGCTGTGGGCCACACCGACGATCCGTTTAAAATGGTCATACCGACAGTCACTTGATCGTCGATATCTCTTAGTGAGATTTTCCGAGGCCTATACCAACGCTGACTGTGACCGTCCGTATATGAAGCATCGGTAAGCCCCTCATATGTTGTAGTGTCACTTTTAAATCTTTTGGGATAGCATTGAAAGGTATAACCTTGGCATAGTTTCAACCATTGCAGCAAGGTAACTACCAAAATATCTCATAGATGATGGAAGCCTTCATCATTGAGTTCTCTAAGAGTGAAATCAAACACAATACCTCATGATTCATCCACGGTTTCAAATAGAACCCCCAAGATACAATAAGATTAATGGAACCAAGATTCAAGTAACCCATAGAGAGATGTCCAAGGAAGACCTATCAACACAATCTAAACAAGTATCCTTGCTTTTAGGTGGTCTCATGAGTGGAAATCTATGATCATATGTGTAGCTAAAAGAGCTAAACAACATAGAACAATGAGTGAGAATATGCATAGACATAGAGGTCAGCCTAGGAGATGAATTGGACACATCAAGACCCTCATCATCGGTTGGGGAATCAGCTAAGTTACTTGCAAAAGAGCTAGGAAAAAACTTTCAAAATAGTAAGAAAAAAAATGATCATAGTCAATTGTTGTTACACATATGGAGGTGAGCAAATAGCTAATGCATGTTCCATGCATACTAGAATGCATTAGTATCAGGCTCTTATTATTGTACGATAGAGAGGAAGTATACCAACCATTTGACACAAGATTGTCCTTATAACAACCAAGTTTTCACCCAAAACTACCAACAACCCTATAGGTATCAAAAACAATATCAGAATCAACCTTATTTTAGGAATCAAACCACATATCAATAGCCTTATCAAGCACAATCTAGGCATAAACCTCTACTACCTTGACAACTGCCACACCGAGCAAATGTAGTCTCACTAAAGTATGCAACAGAAGAAGAAAACCAAGATAGTGCTTTCATACAAGTTTCCTCTTGGATCATAGAGACTAACCCAAACATGAATATCTTTGACTCTTCACATGGCCAAAATGACCCTAATTATAGAGAATCACCACAGTCTTTAGAGATTTACCAATATGAGGCCCCCCCACAATAACATGGTTGGGAACTAGATCATGTGAATGTCATGTGATTCCAATCCCAACCCTAGAGTCCAAAGGAGACAAATGCAAGCAGAAGCTACTAAAGGACCTTGTTCTAGATTCTAAGGATATCTCTTCATATATGAATATCCACATCCCCCACCTATAAGAGACTCATACTATATGAAAGAATTTTAAGAAGCTTGAAGAGGCTTGGAAGGTTGAGTTGTCAAGTGGTGAAGTTGGTCTAGCAAACCACCATAGGACCAGCCCTAACTCTTTGGACATGTAAATAAGACATTTAAGGCTTGTGGTTATTGCAATAAAACCCAATAGGTACTTTGGAACATAAACAAGAACAATGTGAAGCAAAACAGATAACTTGCACCTTGACTATCCCACAAAAACCTTCTAAAAGTGGATGGAAGTTGAGATGTCAAACTCTAAGAGCAACCAACACAGTAACAATTGGAAAAATTCCTCTTAAGGGAGTGTCATAAATTTAGTAGGCCTTCTGTAATGCATAAAAGCCCAAATTCATAACAACTATAGAAGGAGCAATCACCTTATCACTAAATTGGTGTCATCTTGATTTTTCAGGGAGTTGGAGAGAATGATCCTGAGACTACAAAACTTGAATATCTCTTCAATTAATGAACTAAATGAATTGAGAATTTGTAGAAATAGATTAGGCAGCTTCACCTTTCCAATGAGTTCTTAAAAGCTAGATTTGAACATGTTTAGAGAGAGTGCCACTCTCTGCAAGTGGATTGAATATGAGGAAGAAGAAGCAGTAAATAGAAATGCCACCAAGCAATGAGCAAAGAGTATATGTATTGCTTCGAATAAACAATCTCCTTAATGTGCAAATGATCTAGAGTCTTTATAAAGACACTTCAAGAAATGGCCATGCCTTTTTTCCATGAATTTGAATTCAAAATCAGGTAGGTTTGTCTGTTTAGATTAATTGGCGTCTTTTCCTATAGTCTAGGAAAAGCGAAAGTTGAAATCACATCTACTTTGATTGATTGACTGAGAATCAATCCCAACCACTTCTAAATCGTGGATTTTAGACTTTTTATGTTTCCCTTTTACAAAGGTAAATAGCTTGAACCTTACAAGAAATGATCATAAGTGATCAACCAATTAATACAAAGAAAATATGCACATAAGTGCTATTCTTCAAGGCATATCCATCGCATCCAAATAATGGATTTGATGTAGAGCATATCCACCTCAAACATAATGAAATCTTCATGTTCCAACAATATCTCATGATCCAAGATTCTTTTCTAAAGTGATAAGGAACATGTCATCTATGATTGCCCTAAGAATCCTCCAAATGCTTCCAAAATCGCCCTGATGAATGTGATAGTGATAATGCAGAGCCAAAGTATAACTCTATCCAAGCTAGTTCCAATTTAGACAATCACTAGAGCCAACTCTTTAACCAGAGCAATCTAGTCAAGCTCAAATTACATTTCAAAGGATTATTGGAACAATTAGAGAAAATGGCATCCAAACCTTAGAATCTTTTGACTTAGAATGCTCGTTGCAATGGAAGTGAGAAAGGAGAATTCCTTCTAGGAAATTCTTATGTTCCTAACTCAATAGTGTGGAATAGCTCCTTCCATGACCAAGTATTCCTAGCAGTTCTTAAAAGAGATTCAAGAACAAAACAAAATAGAGGAATCCTCTACCCATTCAAGAGATCAATGATTTGCATGATCCATTCCCAGAGGATATTCAATTCTCATATCGATATCAAGAAGACTATCCACCCAAAAGAAGATTGGATTTTGAATCTTGTTCTTTACAAGAACTACCACAGTTCACAAGTACATGGGAATCTCATTCCCTTCATATATGAACCCCTATGACACTAGTGAGGAACAAAGATTCAGTTATACCTAGGAACATAGAAGGTGTGAAGAACACTAAGATGTAGTGTCATCTCACTTTTGAAGATCTCTTTAAAGTAAAGGCAAAGTTGTGGACACATGTAGTAGAGCAAGTCCCTGAACTTTCTAGTTATCACTCAAAGGTAGAATCCAAAGGAAAATTCCTTATAGATAAGAGAGCAAATATGAGTGAAGGTGAGGAAGGAAACACTTATCTTCCTCTTACTTATCAAGGATCTACTAGCAAGGCAATCCTAGATTCAGCTGCAAGTATTGCCATTGCAACCACACCCTTCTGGATGGGTTTGGGCAAGCAAGCCTTGCCAACCATTAGAATGAAGTTTTCGATGCAGAGTTTGAAAAAATATTTGTTATATGTGAGTTATAGAAAAACCATGCATACAAAATGATATTAGGTAGACCCTTCATGCGATAATTGCAGATAATGCAAGATTGGGAAATGAAATCCGTGTACTTAAAATACCTAGGGATAAATATGAAAGTCAATCTTAGAGATTACACTCATAGAGATGTCCCACCCTTATAATGGAATCCCATATACAAAAGACAAGAAGACTTGGAGTCAATATCTTCCATTATTTCTTAGGATCCTTCATGGATGCATAAAGATGCACACTTTGGATGTGTAAGATTGTTGTAGAGGAGGAGAAAGGACTAGAGGCTAGGAAAATTGGAGTGTCCACGAACACTAGATCAATATAAGACCTAGCGAATGCACCCATGATCTTTGCAAATCGGGAATTCAAACCCAATGGTTGAGCATAAATATTATCTACAATGGACATAGCGATAAAGGAAGAGCAATGGAATCCTCATTGTGATGAGGTTGGCTATGTTATATCACTATTTATGTTTGAAGCCTTAGAATCAAGGGAAGATGACAAAGCTCTAGAATGTATTATTATGGACCACATTTGTGATTCAAATGAAGATTAATTGTACTTAGTCAATGCAAAAAACCATAAGACAAGTGAGTGTCAGAACAAGATATTGTTAACCAAAAAAAAAAGAAACACGAGAGAAGAAAAAGAAATGAAAGAGGAATCCACTAACACTGAAAGAGGAAGAATCATTATTTGAAGTACCCGAGAACTTCAAAAAATATGAAATCGAGGATAGGAAGATTATGGTGATAATGCCAAAAAGAGAAGCTCTCATCGCAGAAGCTTATGAAAAAGTATAGTGACAATTGCTTACATTCGTCTCACAGCGTGTGAGTAGTGTCCATTTTAGGACTCGCAATTGCATTCATATTGTGGCCTGCCACATGCACTCAAAATAAAAAAACTAAAATTAAATATGTACCTTAGAGAGAAGTCTCACACTTTCATATCAAGTTTTAATTAAGCTTTGTTCTTGCACTCCAATTATTCCGGCTTCCAAAATAGATACCGAGGATCATTCTCTGTGTATGAAAGGATGTCATCTGAATTTCTGATTCCCATAGAACATTGCAGGTGTTCTTGCTCCACAACTGCACATCGCCCACGGCTCTTTCCTGCCTTTTTCGACGAGTTTCCAGATATATATGTTTTTACATATATGATGCCATGTCATCACATAGTAGTGTCAAGTGTCAACACATTAGCATCATCAGAAATAGCATTAATTTCATCAATCTTCACAATCAATCCAGAAGGTGCAATTAACTATTTAAGATGCCCATCAACATTATATCCTTTACCGTTCGCATTCTTGAATGCATAGTAGTCTTTCTTCATATATTATTGATGGATCTTTGAACAAAATCATAACATACCAGTTTTTCCATCTCCCACAAATCTAATCGGATGGTGTATCGCATGGAAAGGAGTTTACTTTCAAGTTCAATAAAAATTGGATAAAAAATTCCATTTGTCAATGTCAATAGTTTGTGAAGTTCTAAAGGTTTTAGAGCTTGATGACAAAAAGTTCTTTGTTAAAGTATATACGTGATTGAGCACAATATTCATATGAAACTTATCACCTCTAGTGCTTCTTGAAGATGAAAATAGAGATGGAAAAACTAGCGACAGAAGACCCTTGATATACATAGATCTGAATTAAGATGTGGAAAAGAGATGAATACACCTTGGATGAACTTTTAAAGAGAAATTGTGAAGATACAATAAAAATATGAAAAGGTTGAAAAACGTCCAAAATACAAGCCATACGTTCTCTTTACAAGAACCTCGCCTGAAAGTCTAGCCCTGAATAATTGTCAAGTAGTCCCCTTTCGGTTTTTAAGGTTTGATTATTATCTTCTTTTTCAAGGTTCTTAAGCTTCCATAAGCATTGCTACAAAATGGGTGGCTTTAAATTAGATTAAATGAATTGATTTTAAGATCCATGTTGAAGATATTTCCATATTAGAAAAGATCTTCAACATCTTTTGTCTATCCCTGCGGTAGTGTTGACCGCTGTTTAAACCAGTCTTGTAAACCCTTGTTCTTGTGGGATAAGGGGAGTCCCATGGGTACTATGCCCTTCCTTGTACAGTTGCAATTTCAAAGTTAAAGTTCGAGGGAGTAGGCTTCGGCTGAACCTCCATTTAAAAAAAAAAAGATCCATGTTGAAGGGTTTCTAAACAAGTGAAGGGCTTCTAAACAAAAAAAAAAAATTTGAGAAATGGACCATAAATAGGAAATATCTGATGCTGTGCATCAAGATTTCTTGATTTAAGGCCTCTCTCATACAAAAAATTAGAAAGATAAAGCTTCAAATTGAATATGTTATGTATAAAATAATACCAGAAACATCGGAGCTTGACCATCAAACTTGATTACTCGTTTCTGGTTGATTTTTCTTCTTCCTTATCCATGTTGTTGATGGCATACATTGATGTTATTCATGAAAGCAATACATCACCTTGACTGGGATGTGAAATTGATGTGGAGCATCAACTTTATGCACACATGTCTATAGATCAAATGCACTACATGTCTATAGATGAACATCAAATGCACTACATGTCTATAGATGAGAAAAGTTATTTTAGTAATTTGGATTTTTCTTTTTTTGTTTTTAATCTAACCGGTTCTTTGTAGTCTATTTATGTACAAATCCTATGCCATCGCACTATTTATTATTTCAGAATATGTCTATTCCTGAAGAATTACTAAATTATACGAAGAATTACCCCGGAGATGATCTCATGTTGAGAGGAGATTATGGGTAGTGTGTTCAACAAATATCATGTTGAAAGGAGATTCATTAGTTACTCTGAAGGTTGACACATGGAAATTGGGCTCTTCATGCATTGCTCGCTTACAAGTCTTGAATCTTGAATTTGTTATTGATTGTCTGTTTGAGTACAAAGGCTCCCTTCACCACATGGTCTCTTTCTCTCCTTTACCCCCAAAACAATTCCTAACGTCACCCTCTCACATGCAAATATCTGGATTTCTAATGACAACGTATATGTCATGCCTTCCGAACGGTGAAATAAGAAATGCAAACTAAGAAAGAAGCTCCTTATATTTCTATACCCACTGAAATAAGAGATTATATATATATATATATATATATATATATATATATATATATATATAGAGAGAGAGAGAGAGAGAGAGAGATTTGTGTAGGTGGTGCGAGGTGGATGTGGCAGATGTTGTAGGCATTCAACGTTCAATACAGGAAAAGAAATAAAGAGTGCATAGGAGTCCTGACACATCCGAGTCTCGAAGACTCGAGAGTACTGCAAAAGAAGTGAAGAGTGTGGCGTGGCGTTGTCATCGGCGTTTTCTTTCCTTTTCTCACGTGGATACGTTTATTTCTTTGAGAAAGGACCTTCAGGCTCCTTTCCTTTTCTAGGTGGATACATTTGTTTACTTGGAACGTGAAGGGCATCGGAGATGCAAGTACAACTGGAAAGTAAGCAATGCGTAATAAATAACTGCAAAAGAAGTGAAGAGTGTGGCGTTGTCATCGGGTTTGATGTCTTGTCAAAAAGGATTTCTTTTTTTAATGAGAGAACACATACTTTACAAGGGGTAGGGTCCAGCCACAAAATTTTCTATAGAAACTCCAATAAACATCCATTTGGATAGCTAACAAAAGCAAAAGATCTTTATAGCCAAGGGAGGAAGCCAAGTACTTTGGGTAACTCTAAATAATGGGACTTCTAAAGATCTTGGCAGGATTACAATGAAAGAGAGAAACCATGAGGTAAATGTGGTTAGGCAGGCACGGATTTACAAATGAATCCAAAGGCCTCTTGATAATATCCTTCCTACTAAGAAAAGCCATCGTAAATCTTGATATAGAGTAGAGAGTTAACAGAGCGTTCCCCCAGCTGTTAGATTTGGTGTTCTTCAAGAGATCATGTCTATTGAAGTGCTCCTCAACAACATCAAAAATAGACTTACTACCACATTCAAAGACTCTTTTAAGCTCAATTGAGGGAAAGATCTCTAAAAACCATGCGGCTAAGCCCAAAAACATTAGACAATTCAAGAGATCTTAAAGATACTCATTAAGTCTTTATTACTATCACAAGCTCAAAAAGAATTGATCTATATTGGCAAGGTTTTTCCAAGAACTTGCGATTAGAACTACTATGAAGTTTGCCCAAGTACTAGAAAAAAATCTCATGTGTGACTCATTAGTGTTATCTCTTTAAGCATGAAAGCCTTAGTTGGATTAAATTTTGGAAGCAAGATTTTTTCAAAATCATGGCATTAAGAGGTAAAAATGGTCTAAGAGGTAAAAATGGTCTAGAATTACCCTAGGTGTTTATCCCAAAAGTTCTTTGCAAGATCTAGTAGGTGTTTAAGCAACATATGAAACCTTTGTCTTAGCTCTCAATATTGGCGTCAACAAGGGTTCAAGAAAGGAGCATTAGAAATGATCATGAGAGAATTTCAAAGAAACAAAAAGAATGCCAAACTTAGGATGCATTTTTGTGGATTGGAGAAAGTATCCATTGGTATGGGACAATGGAATGCTAACTCCTTTTGAGAACTTTTCTTTGATGGTCATAAAGGAAAAGAAATCATGATTCATAAAAAGCATAAAACAGGTTATCTCTTTCTTGGAAAAGTGCATTAACTCAATGAGCTTAAACCACTAGAGGAAAGGATAAAGAGATGAAGGAGAGATTTTACTATCATAAGAAGTGAAGTCTATAAAACTTCATGAAGTCCACATTCTGAATTGAGTTTAGGTTTAAAGATTCAAGATCCTTTCAACAAAGGTTCGACTCACTAGGTTGAGCACCAAGTTCCTAGTGTAACTTGGTAGAGTCAATCTCTTGAGTCAAAGTAATGCATATGAATTGCATTCCAAGAAAGGAAGTCATAAAGAAATTGAATAAAGAAAATATTAACTTAGTCTCAAGTGAACTAGTAGTGTTTTGACTAAACAATCATTAATGTTATCTTAGTGGGCCGACACATTGATGTTTTGTTAGCACACTAGTATCTTGTGTTGAGATGATGTTTTGGTTTTACTCTAAGAATATTTTTGAGAATTTAGTTCCTTTCACATAAAGATAAATAAGTTGCTTCAATACCTTGTTGAAAAGTTAAAGTTCAATACCTTGTTGAAACAACATGTCAGTTACCCCCTCCAGCAACTTGTATTGCAATCTGGAAAAGGAAATCAATGAGTTTGACTACCCGGGTGGGAACCAACTGGAGGGGGACACCGACGTCAAAGGCCTAGAGATCCCTGACAGTAAAGAAACCTTGCAGGAGGGTTACACTACAAGCAAAGAAGACGGCTTTACTACTAGCAACGAAGATAACATGGATAGTGAAAGCTCCATCATCGGATCGACTATTCCGGAAACGGAGTTGAAAACGGTGCCCAGTTCTTCCCAACAGGAGGCATCCCGCAAAGGAAAACAACCTATGGAGTTACCGTGGAAAAGCCCCCACAAGAACCTAATGCTAACTCGGGATCCGATCCGAGCGAAAAAGAAAGATGAATCCAAGAAAAGAAAGGACAAAGTTCCCTCCCGCAAAGAGGGCTCACTACGACAATGATCATCATCTCGTTAAATGCTAGAGGGCTAACCGACCCCTCAAGAGCGATCATCATTGGTCAATGGCTTCGCGACATTAGCCTAAACCCAGATTTTATATGTATTCAAGAGATTAAAATTGACGGAGAAGACCTCCAGAAACGACTCAGACATGTCTCCTCGACCCATGTTTGGATTTCAACGGCGCATCAGCGGGGGTCCGGTGGAACGGTAATCGGTATTAATCAACTCTGGTTTGAAAAGCTTGAGAACTCCATTGAAGATGAATGCCATCGATGGATTGCTCTTTCTTTCGGTGCTCCCTTTTGTTTTACTTTAGTTTCTTTGTATGCCCCTAATGGGGAGTTAGAGAGACTTAACACTTGGGCCTCCTTGGACTTGCTCCCCCACAACGTGCTTATTTGTGGTGACTTCAACATGGTTGAGGACCCTATGGACAGATGGATGGGCAAGGGCAGGGTCATCGATAGTCGGGAGAAAGAAACGTGGGACAAAACTAAACTACACTTGGATTTGGTCGAATTCAAAGACTCGAAGGGCTTTTCTTGGTCAAATCTCCAAGCAGGCGAGGACCTGAGGAAAGCTAGACTTGATAGATGCTACATTTCTCAGAGTTTTACTCATCAGTGGGGCCACCCCTCCCTCTCGCAACGCACCGACCTCACCATCTCTGATCACTACCTGATCGTCATCACTTTTCAACCCCCCACCAAGATCCGTAAGGCTCCGTGGTTCCATGCCAGTGTGCCCTCCTTCTCTCTCCCCTCCGTCCATCAAGAAATTTCTGATGTGTGGAAGGAGGCATTCGCCTCTGGCTTGTCCCCAGCCAAGTGTTGGAGAAGTGCGGTCGATAAGTCACGACAGATCATGATTAGATCCAGGAAGATGCTTGAGACTGTGCGACGGGCTCGTAGAGAAGCTCTATATCATAGACTCTGGCGGCTCGAGGAGGAAGTGAACAAAGGAAAATCTCAAGCCCAGAAAGGACTTCGAAAGATCAGAGCGCTGCTGAGATACGAGGAAGAGATACAAAGGAAAAATTTGCAAATTTTCTTCAAGGAGTGGTGGGCTGGCAAAGCCGACAAACCCACCAAAGAGATGTGCCGTATCCTCAAAAGGAAACACAACAGAGAATCGATCCCCTTATTGCTAGACGCAAATGGCAATGTATGCAATACGGAAGAAGATAATTTTGGGATCATTGAAGGGCACTTCACGAGACTCCTGGGGACCTCAAACCCCCTCTCCCACCATAGAAGGGACTGTATGGCTGCCATATCTAGGGTTTCCCCCCACAGGATACCACCCAACCTTCACTCTCTACTTCATGCCTCTATCTCTGAAGCCGAAATCATTGAGGTCATTGATGCCCTCCCCTCAGGTAAAAGCCCGGGACCCGACGGGCTCACTAATGAGTTCTTTAAATCCTTCAAGTTGGTGGTTGCCACCCCTCTTCGTTTGGTTTGGCAAGAGGCACTCAAGTTTGGCGCGCTTCCTTCTTGTCTCAACAATGGCATTATCAAGTTAGTACACAAAAAAGGGGAAAAGAACAGAATAGAGAACTGGCGTCCCATTACAATGCTCCAAACAGGATACAAGATCATCGCCAAAGTCATTGCCAACAGAATCTCTTGCCACTTGAGAGCGTGGTTAAGCAAGGACCAAAAAGGTTTCATCAAAGGCAGGTCAATTTTGGAAACCATTATAGATATCTGGGAAGGTCTTGAATTTGCAAATGAGTCTAAACAAGAAGTAGTTTTCCTCAAGATTGACTTTGATAAAGCCTACGACAGGCTTGAATGGGACTATATTCTACAGTCGCTACAAGATCTTCGATGTAGTCAGAAATTCACCAAGATGATCGCGACCCTTCTCGGAAACGCATCGACCCAAATCAACATTAATGGAAATCTTTCAAAGGTGATCAAACTTAGAAGATCTATCAGACAAGGGTGCCCATTGGCTCCCCTTCTCTTTGCCATTGCCACAGAAGGGCTTAGCAGGCTGGTGGAGCATCAGGTGGAAGCTGGTAACATTAAAGGCCTTCGTTTGCCGCATGACCACAGTCAGATCACCATGAGACTTTTTGCTGACGATATGAACGCTTTTGTGCACAATGATAGTACCAGCCTTGAGACGTTCTGGAAGTGTCTTGCTACTTTTTGTGAAGCCTCTGGATCCATAATCAACCACTCTAAGACCGCCTTTAGAGCTATTGGTGGATCACAGCCCGACCTTCTCATTGATCATGGCTGTCAAATCATTCCGCAAGGCCAAATTTTTCGGCTTCTTGGGATTCCCATGGGGTTTGGCGTATCTATGGAACAGCGGTGGAACTGGGTGCTTGCCAAACTCGAAAACAAGCTTAACTATTGGAGAGGTATGCAAATCAATCTTGCTGGTCGTGCTATGGTTATCAACACGTTCCTCTTATCATCTACCATTTATTTCCTTTCTTGTTGGAGACCGAAAGAGCATGATCTGTCCAAACTAGATAGTATTTGTAGAAACTTCCTTTGGACGGGCGACCACAATAGGAGGGGGGTGCCTAAAATCAAATGGTCCATCTGCACCAGCCATAGAGATAGTGGGGGACTTGGTATCTTGGACATTGGGTGCATGGCTAACAAACTGTCGGCCAAATGGATGATCAAGGCTTGGTGCAACGGGGAGGCCTCGTGGGCCAAGCTGATCTTCAGAAACAAGAATGAGTTGGCGCTCATGGGCTTCCCAAATTGGAAGAATCTTGACATCTTGACCTTGTTGTTTTCCCCGATCCCCGTCTTCCCGAAAGGCTCTAATCTGGTGTGCTCCCTTTGGAAGAGTTGGAATAAAGTCAAAAGCTTCACAAGAATAAGTGAAGACTGGAAGTGGGCTGCCGGTATTAGACAAAACGACTCTATCTGGTTTCCGATCCATGGCATCCGGAGTGTGGAATCTTGGAACATTCAAAATGCCAAGAAGCTATGGAACAAAGGCTTCAAAAAATGGAAACATCTCTGGAAACAAGACACCAACCGTTGGATCAACTTTGAGGATATTGATCCTAGCATCAACATTTCGCATGAAGAATGGAACACGTTGCAAAGCAGATGTCTCGCCTGGGACCGACACAAAGTTCGCCTTCTCATGGGACACGACATGTCGAGCTCGCTTGGTCTCAAATGGCACAATGGGAATAGCCTATCAAAAGTCCCGAACATCAAAGAAACAATCGACTATCAGGTTAACCTCAACAAAAAGTGGTGCCTGTCATGGACGCGGCTTCGGTGGGACATGAAGTTCATGGCTATCTGGACCCCCTCATAGAAATCAAAAAGTCTGTCCTCTTATGGCAAATCCTTCATCATGGAATCTGGACCAACCTTAAGGCTAGCAAAATTTGTGGGATCCCTCCCTGGTGCAAACGCTGCCACCGGTCTATCGAAGATGTTTCACACATCTTCTTTACCTGCCCCAACTCCAACAGACTCTGGCAGGTGGTTGGAAAGAGAATTAGACTTCAAAAACGTCTCAGTTGGCAGCAAGCCCTGCTGGGAGAAGTGATCGGTTGCTCCGCGACTCTCTGGAACGCCATCAGAGGGGAGGTCCTATGGAAAATCTGGCGGGAAAGATGTGCTTTCAACTTCGGTGACTCCCCCAAGGAGTGGTCAATTGAGAAATCGTTGTTCCTCCTTGGCAAAAGGATTGTCAACTGTAAAAAATCCCCCCCCTTTAGGCATCATCAAGTACTCCTTTTGATCGATAACAAGCTTAAACCCAAGTGGGCCCCACATGAGGGTGATGAGAGGGTAATTAACCTTCTTTGTAATGTCATCTAAGCTCTGTAAAAGCTTCCCCTGCTTTGTGGGATTTGGGGGGTCCCGTGGGCACTAGTCCCCTTCTCTTGTACTTTTCTTTATTTAATTCAAGTCCGGGAGAGTAGGCTATTGCCGAACTTCCTTTATATTAAAAAAAAAAAGTTAAAGTTTTGAGTCATCGAGAGTTTGACTCACATCAAGTACATGAAATTTGTTCTTGTGTGGTTTATTCTAAACCCTTAAACTTCAAAGACGGTACCCAAAGAGTGGCAAGAGCTCTTGATACTTTTAGAATCATTATGAAGAAACACATTTGTGACATCGACAAAGAGTACCATAATAATTGGGTTTGTACTATGTGGAAGTGAGAGCCCGAGAATGTGTCGTCTATGGACATGGTGGTTTACGAGGCAATTGAGGTTATTGATAGCAATAAAGAAAAGCAATGGAGCTAGCGAGCAACCTAGTTTGATGGAGTGGTTTAATGTGATTGCGTGAGAGAGTTGATTGTTAATATTAATTTGTGTGGTGGCATTTTCGAGAAGGGTGGAGATCATTTGATAAATGTAGAGCCAAATCTGATGTCTTTTAAAGATCAAAGAATGAATTCCCATTCAACTTTATTATATGCTTTGTCAAAGTTGATCTTGATGAAGAGTTCATCGCCACAGGATATCTTCACGTAGTCAATGCCTTCTTGCTCATCCATAATAGCCTTGAGGATCGAACTATTTTTTATGACTTTTTTTTTCTATCATCATCGATCTAGAAATGGAGGTGAAAGCCAATGGTATTGGGTAGGACCTTGATGAAATTCATATAGTCACTTTGGAGCATTGTAGTAGGTCTCCAATTTTCAATTATGTTTCTGCTATCAATCATGTGTATAAGCTTTATCTCCCCTTCATTAAGGGAACCAAGTAATGCCCCAAAACACAAAGCGTCTTGCCAAACCAAGCGAAGAGGGATGATGACAGCGTTCTTAAATGGTTTGCAGAACTCACTAGTGAGGGTGTCAAGTCATGGACTTTTTCCATTAGGGAGAGAGTCCATTGCATTTGTGACTTTGGATTCAATAATAGGAGAATCAAGATAAAGGGCATTGGAAGATATCCGAGTAGAAACCCTCGACAATTGAGTGAAGTGGTTGAGAATTACTGCACAACTCTCATCTTCAGAAGCACATTCAACTGTATTCATGTAGGGATAGCCTCTTTATTGTGCTTGTTTTTTAAAAGCTTGCATATCTCTTTAGTGGGTTTGTTCGTTTAACTCATCCATCACTCCTTAAAGTACATTTGTAGCGTCTTCCTCGTAATTCCCTCTTTATAAAAGAAACTGAAGACTGATCTTCCAAAGAATGATCTCAAGGTGAGAGTGGCCTTCGTTAACTTCAATCTCCAAATGCTAGAGCCTTTTATAAAAATTATCCTTCTAGCACGATGAATGTTTTGAATTTCCTTGTATGTCTTTATCAAAATAGCATGATCTTGCTTATAAATCTCCATCCAAGATTTAGTAGGTGTGGGTTGAGTAGTGAAGGACTAGTTTCAAGCAGTGATGACTTCACGGTGACTTGTGGGTAGGGAGAAAGGCATAAGATCAACATGGAACAAGGGAGATTTTCTGAACTTTGCATGTGGCTTAAACGCATGGACCACAAGATAGTGATCAAACACGCATGGACCACAAGATAGTGATCAAACAAAATGAAGTCTATGCATTAGGAGAGAGAGAGAGAGTAGGTCCAATCTTTCAAAGATATCGTGCAAAACATAACGTCTATTGAGCCTAGCCTTTTTCATGTCCTCCCCACATTGAAGGTTTGACCAAGTGAAGTGCCAAGTTTCCATGATCTCCATCAAATCATGGTCGAGGTTTAAGTAGTCCCAATGTTCCTTCTCAAGGCCATCAATAAGATGGCATCTTTGATACCATCTATCAGCATGGACTTCCACCATTTTAAAATCTCCACAGTTCACTTGCAAACATGCGGATCCACAGAGATGCAAAAACACAAATGAACCTTTACACATTGACTGATACGACTGCAAGCATCTCTTTATTGAAGACCATCAAGGAAATCTGAGTTCAAGGAGCATGCATTACGTCCAAAAAATTCGATGTAATGCATTAAGATAGAGTGAACAATGGGTATAATAAAACCAAGCATTAATCGATTGCTCACAGAATGTGAAAGGAAAGAACAAAATAATGCTCACGTCGATTTGTACATGCTTCGAAACTCCTTTGAGTAACATATATCTTATGAATCTGATCATATAAGCACACACAAGACCACAAAAGAAAAACACCAATGAATTAAGTCGATAGGTACAGTGCTGTTCTTCTAAAGTTCAAACTTTTTTTTGTTGGAAGAAGTAGGAAATATGAATTAAAAATGAAATGTAAATTAGTACAAAGGGTAGTCCACCCCCATCTAAAAAAAACACAGCAGACATCAGCTGCCAAAAATACCAGGGGCCACTATGATGCTACAAATAGAGGCATAAGAACAATTGTTCTTTAGGTACATAAAAGTATCATTTCCAGCCGGGTATTAGAGTAGAGCTGGAGCAGGGAGTCCCTCCACTTACATGGAGCTGTAGTAGCAAGGTGAGCTTAAAGCTTGAAGTCTTCATGAGGAGCATCATTGATCATAGATATACATTTGTGCCCTAAATTCTTGAGACCCTTGAGACAGATATGCAACACGGAGCAGTTCCTATTGTTCATCACCTTGTTGTTTCTTGATATCCATATGCGCCAAAGGATATGACCCCTCCAAATGTTCCACAGCAGATAGTCCATACCACCATTGGACCCCACCAGGGTCTCTCTGTAGGAGAGGTTGACCTACATTTTATGATAGATAGGAGAGAGCAAGCACCAGAATTTATGGGCATGCCTGTAGCTGAAGAAGAGATGGAGGATGTGCTCCTCATTGCCACAAAATTTAGATACTTCATTTTTGAATCCATATTTCCTCCCCTTGGTTGACAACAAGTTGAGGACTTTTAGACTCATCATGTGAAGATGATGCTTTCTTCTCTTGTGTAGAAATGATAGCTCTTGCACAAGGTTCATAGTGGATTGCTCCTTCACCTGATGATAGAGTAGAAGCTCTCTCTTGCTCCTCCATTGCATGTGGCTACTCCTTAAACACCACATCCTGACTCCACATGATCTTCTTGGCTTCACGTTTGTAAAGCTTATGAACCTCTGTTGGTGCAATTAAGCCCAAGCCTACGCACGTGATCACTTCACATAAGATTGATGTATTAGCATATCATTTGGAAAGCTTCATATTTACAACCTGTTGTAACTTTGAGCTATAATTACTCATTGTAAAAGTGAAGTAAACCCACGAGGAGTTAGGAAGCATAGAATCTCGTAATTTTTGGTAGTTGAGTCAAGAGAGAATCAATCCTATACTTTAGAATGCACTCTATCGGTAGAGATTTGAATTTGAATTCAAATCATTGGCTCCAACAAAAAGCTATAAAAGATGAGATGAAAAGCCCAGGTGTATCTCGAGGTTCAGAGATCATTTCCATGTACCTTCATTGCGAAGAGGAGCTCATCTCATAGCTCACTCATTCCACACTCATTGAGCAATGCCTTATTGCCAATCACATTGTATCATTACTTGATTTAATATATACATGATCATTACTAATTACTCTCATATCTCTCTCACACTGTATCAGAACAGCGATTTTGTCTCAGTTCGTTCTCATTGTATACTGCATCATTTTTCATGATTTAAACACTACAACATATGAGGTGCCTACCAATGTTGTCCATACCGATGGTCATGCCTCGGTGTCGGTATGATCATTGAAAATGCTTCAAAAATCACGAATGGAATACCAACGATATGAGCGTCGATAATTTACTGGAAATTACCAATGTTTATACAGACGCTTATACCGATGCTTATACCGACGCTCATACCCACGTGTATACCTAGGCAACATTTTAACCGGACCCAAGAGCAAAAATTCGACATTTGCTCGTGTTTTGAATCAAAGTCTACTACTGTCGAGTTTGCGCGCGCGAACTACATTCTAAGCATATTGTATACACACATCTCTCTCTTTCTCCTCTCTCTCTCTCTCTCTCTCTCTCTACACACACCTCTCTATTTCTCTAGATCTGAAATTTTGGTGAATATCACACACACTGTAGCACCCTTTCTCTTTATTTGTGTTTTCCCTTTTCTAATTTCTCTTCTCTTTAGTTTTGCAGGAGCTTTTTGGCATGAGTTCTTTGGAGTTCGATAGAGGACAACATTAAGTGGACTTTGATGACAACGCTCCAAACAATTACATCGAGGTAAGTGATTGTTTTGGTGTGTATACGGCACTGTATACTGGTGTTTTATCCCACGTTCAGCCAGAAATGCATTAAAATCAGAAGACATATATTCCCCCCCCTCGATCAGAACGGAGGGTGCCCATTTTACATGCTGACAAATTTTTCGCCAAAACCAAAAACTGTTTGAAGCACAAAAACACTTCGGACTTTTCCTTCAATGGATATACCCATGCATGCCTGGAAAAATCATCAATGAAAGTCACGAAGTAAAGATAGTTTCCAAAAGAAGGTGTCTGCATAGGACCACAGACATCACTATGTACAAGCTGCAATTTCTGCGTAGCCCGAACTGATCCATCTTTTGGAAAGGAGGAACGCTGCATTTTGCCCTGAATACAGCCTTCACATACATGTTTTCCAGGTGCCTCAAGCTTGGGCAAAGAAGACACCATATCAGATTTCTGCAGGCGTAGCAAACTAGCAAAATTCAGATGACCAAAGCGTGCATGCCAAAGCTTTGCATCTGAGATAGCCTGAGAATCATGAACTGCACATGCGGAATCATTCACAGATCTTTCATAGTCTATGAGCTTATACAGCCCACGACATAAAATGCCAGAAGCAATAATAACATCGCCATTTGACAGATCATGCATCTTTCATCAACAAATTTCACAACCAAGCCAATCTTGGCTAATGCAGAAACTGATAACAGATTCTTCTTGATCCCTGGCACAAATAAAGCATCTGACAAGGTGAAAGAACTACCATCAGAAGTAGTCAGAATGATCTTACCAACTCCCATAACAGGATAAGAGGAGTTGTTGGCACATGTGACAGTATTCCCTGTAGGGGCAGGCTCGAGTGAAGAGAAGAAACTGCGCTGTGAGGTAATATGTTTGGTCACCCCACTGTCAAAGTACCAAACATCTGAGTCCACTGCAGACATGCACTGCTCATGAGAAGATGGGTCAAAACTGCAAACAGTAGTAAACGCCCATTCTTCTTCCTGCACAAGATTTGCACACTCTGTTTTTTGTGTAGAGGCCTCTGCAACAACCATTCCAACCTCTTTCTTCTTTGCCTCTTTTACAGCCAGTTGTGGATAGTTCTTTATGATATGATCATTCCCTTTACATTACTTGCAAAACAATTTCTGCTTTTCTGATTTCTTCTCATCTTTATCCTCGTTCTTCGAATGTGCAGCATTTGCAGATTTCTGCTTACTAGTAGAAGAGCTCCATTTTCCTTTGCCCTTCTTACTAGCCAGGAAAGCTTGATCTGCAACACGCATAATGGACCTGTTCTGCTTGGACTGATCTTCTTGCAACAGAACAGAGACTAACTCCTCAAATGATAAGGCATTCGGATTGCCTTTCATCATCAACCGAAGAGTAGAAGCAAAACTCCGATATGAATCAGGAAGACCATTTAGAACGGTCTACACAAGTGAGCTATCTGGTATAACCTCATCAGCAGAAATCAACTGTTCCTTCAAATCTTTGATCTTTGTTAGGAAACTGTCCATAGAATCACCTTCATTCATGTGCTCACTCTCCAACTGTTTTCGGAGGTAAGCAACACGAGCCTCATTCCTAGCTTGGTACAATGTGGTTAGTGTATCCCAAGCATCCCTAGCTATTTTGCAAGAGCGAATATGAGGAATAATGGCACGTTTGACAGACAAGGCTATCAATGCATGTGCCTAGGCATCTCTGCCATCCCAACAAATTTTCTCTACAGTAGGTGCAACAGAAACAGCAGCACGAACAGGAATCTGCGGAATATCATCTTCGACACCATCTTCATCAGCTCCAGCACCTGTATTTGCAGTACCTATAGTTGCAGGTGTAACAGGACGTCTTTCAACACCCTGCACAATGTTCCACAGTCCTTTTGCAACCAATACATGTCGCATCATATAAGCCCATAATGGGTAGTTGGTACCATCCAACTTATCCTCAATAGCCAACATACGGAATACATCACTGCTTTCAGCCATGGCTGGTGACTAAAATACCTTGATGTAGAAAATTGACTGTATCTCAAAAAGTTGAACAGAACTGCCCAGACGAGTTCTGCTAGACCTGTAGCAGACTCCGAGATGCTTAAACTGGCGAACAAAAACAGGTGTATACCTTTGGCACAAAAAGATGAAATAGCCTGCACAAGCACTGCGATAGTGTGTTCGAAGGCCGAAACGAGCTCAGATCGCGATTTCGGCACCACAGAGCAAAGCCGTTTTGATCTCGGAATCATGCTGAGTATGCTCACCAAAATTCGTGCAATTCTGAGACTGCAAATGGAGGAGTGTCGACGACGCCCTAGATGAAGCAACGACCTGCTCTGATACCAATTGTTGGAGATAGATGTCTGCGGAAGCACGCGAACAGCACAAGGAAGAAGAAGAAGCTTGGAGCACAAACACACAATAGTGAATGTATTACTAGAGAATGTACAAAGATAAGTAGCCCATTAGGGCAATAGGCGTATATACAAGCCGGGGGAAAAAAACCTCCTAAAGAGGGAAAAAAGTGCCCCGACGGTCCTAGTGTGTTCACACACATCACTACCTAAATATATCAACATCTTCCATGTGCAAGCGAATGGTAGACCTAGCCATTTCATCTAACTCATCCCAATCATCTTCATCCATGTCAGCAGGCTTCTTTGAAATCCCATTTACTGGCTTCCATTGCCTCCTTTGAATCAGCACATCTTTAATCTGATTCTTCCATAGAGCAAAGATTGTGCCATCAAATTTTCGGATCTCAAAATGGTCTTTGCCGTGCAAGTTATAGCTCCTCCTCGAAACACTAGCACTAGACCCTGATCCACCGGATGTGCCTGATCAAGGAGTAAATGGACCACTGTATAGTTGACTAAACCAGAAATCTAGAAAAATTTTGCCAGAGTATCCTCTGTAAAATTAGCATATGACCAGTGTCAAAGTATCATAAAACTGCAAGTACTGACATGTCTACCTGCATAGTGAATCATTGACTCCACTGCATATAATCAGTTACCCAATAGAAGCCAACTAGGCTTATCAAGCACGTATGAACAACTATCATACATCTCCTATGGCGAGGCTGGGTAAGTCTTCCACCTGCATCACCAAAGAGACCCCAACATCTGGGTGTCTCCCAGTTAAGAAAACCTCACCACGACCCTCTTTATCAAACATAAAAGGCTTTATGCAAAGAACGTAACCGCTATATCAATGACCGCATGGACGTACATAAGCGGTATCCACAGAAGCGTACATGGTGTGTATGTGCTCAATATATGTAGTAAAATGACACTAAAAGGCTGAATACACAGCCCAAAAACTAGCCAATAACACCTGCAAGTGTCTGTCAACTCTGATGTTTTAGGCTTTTAAAACCTGCATAAATTTGCAGCGACTGCTCCCACCAAAACTGAAAACCCCTCGAAAAACCTGTAGTTTTACGAGTGTGGATGAAAATACAGCCTCAAAGGTTGATATTTATTGTCTGAGAAGTACAAGGAACACTCTTCTTGATGTTCTTGGACCTATGCGAAGAGAACTATGTGCGAAAGTACTCCAAAATGGCTCCAAAAAACACCCCAAAATTGCTTCAGAAATAGGCTTTGAAAGCAAAAATGAAGCTTTGAGGGACCAAAACTTGTTCAAGGTAATGTCAACCTTAGTTTTCCCTTATTCAAACACCACAAGGGTGTAGCTTAGTGGCAAGAGATTGCCATGGTTAAGCGAGCTCTAGGGGGAACAGTACTGGGATGGGTGACCTCCCGGGAAGTACCGGGAACCTCTATATTCCTTGATCGTTGAGGTCCTCCCTCGCGCGCAGCCAACGGCACCAAGAGTGACTTCGGTGACTCGGATGACAAGGTATGCCAAGGTCTATGCCTTGGTCGCCAACTTATGATAAAAATAAAGATAAAGATAAAGATAAAGATAAAGATAAAGTGAGCCAACTTATGTTTTCTTTTGCAATAACCATATTGCCCTTTGATACGAAAAAGGAATGAGCATAGAAAACCATGTTATAACCAAGGTCATCAAGTTGACCAACTGACATTAAGTTATGTGATAACTGAGGTACATGACATACATTATGCATAGTAAATTTTGAACCATCAATGAACTACACAATCACATATCCAATCCCCACAATGCCATATTGGTAAGAGTCACCAAGACTAACGATACCAAGAGACTTTGTTGCATAATTAGAGAACCATTCTCTATATGGCGTCACATGAAAAGAAGCACCAGAATCTAGCAACCACATGTGGGAAAGAGAGTCAGCCATAAGAGCCTCAGTGGGCATAGTACTGTCAAGTGTGAACACATCAGCACCATTAGAAATAGCATTAATTTCTTCAATCATCACACTCAAAGAAATAGGTGCAGGTAGCTATTTAACATGTCCATCAACATTGTGTCCTTTACATTTAGCATTCTTCATTGCATAGCAGTCTCTCTTCATGTGTCCTTTCTTATGACAATAATGCATTTGATATCCTCTTCGTTGATTTACTTCTACTCTTATTTTGTTGACCATTCTTCTCTTTTTTCTTGCTCCTACCACATTGTTGATTCTTTCCTTGGTAAGAATCATGAACATTGTATGCATCTCCACTCTGAGTGCCAACCATAGATTTCCTATGAATCTCCTCATTCAAGAGTGCTCCACATATGCCATCATAGAAGAGTCTACCACTAGGTGCACTATTGCTAATAGCTGTGCAAAATGTATCCCATGATGATGGCAAGGTGCATAACAACAAGACTACTTTCATCTCATTATCCATATCCATTTTTTGAGCCTATAATTGGGATATTATTGCATCAAACTCATTTAGTTGGGCAGCGACACTATCTGTGTCCATGCAAAGGTCATATATAACTTTCTCTTTAGATACACTTTATTTGATGTTGTTTCTTTTTCATATGTATTGCATAACTTCTTCGAAAACTCCTATCCACTTTCACACTCTAATATTGTAAAGTAGACATTATCTATGAGGTGCAATCAAATGATAGACCTAGCCATTTCATCCAACTCATCCCAATCATCATCATACATATCAACAAGCTTCTTTGAGATTCCATTTAATGGCTTCCACTATCTCCTCTAAATCAGCACATTATTTAATATGATTCTTCCATAGAGCAAAGTTTGTGCCATCAAATTTCTAGATCTCAAAATGTTCTTTGCCTTGTAAGTCATAGCTCCTTTTGGGAGCACTGTCACTAGACCTAGATCCACTAGATATGCCTGAGATTTTTTATCCCACGATGATAGAGAACTAACTAGAATGAAAATGGAGCTAGAATAGTCTAGGCACCACTAAGGCTCAAGGAAGGATGACCAAGTGTATGATTTTGGGAAACAATCAACACTCTTCCTAGAAAAATGGATTAATGAACAACAAGGACCAACCAAAAGGATTATATGAGAGCCAATGTCCTCGCATCTATAAGTGTACCAAGGAGTAAATCAACCACTATATAGTTGGCAAAATCAAAAGATCTAGAAAATTTTTGCCAGAGTCTCCTCTTAAAAATGAGCATATTCCAAGTGTCAAAATATTATAAAACTAAAAGTATTGACATGGAAACCTACATAATGAATCACTGACTCTACTACATCTAATCAGTTACCTGAAAGAAGCCAACTAGGCTTACCGAGCACCTATGAATAACTAGCATACATCTCCTATGAAGAGGTTTGGTAGGTCTTCCACTTGCATCACCAAAGAGACCCTGACATTTCGATGTCTCCTAGTTAAGGAAACCTCACCACGACCCTCTTTATCAAACATAAACGGCTTTATGCAAAAAAGCATAACCGTTATACCAATGACCACATGGACGTATTTAAGTAGTATCCATAGAAGCATGCATAGTGTGTATGTGATCAATATATGTTGTAAAATGGCATTAGTGTCTATCAACTCTATTCTTTAGGCTCAGAAACCTACATAGACTTGCAGTGGATGCTCCCACCATAATTGAAACCTTTCAAGAAACCTACAGATTTACTAGTGTGGCTAAAAATGTAGCCCTAAGAGGTGAACATTCATTGTGGAAGAAGTACAAAGAGCATATTCTTGATGTTTTTGAATCTATGTAAAGATAACTATGCAAAAGACTACTCCAAAACGGCTCCAAGAATAACCCCAAAATGCTTCAAAACAGGCTTTGAAAGCAACGAATGATGCTTTGAGGGCCAAAATCTTGCTCAAGCTAATGTTAACCTTAATCTTTTCCCTTCTTCAAACACCACAAGGGTGTAGCTTAGTGGCAAGAGACTGCCGGTTAAGCAAGCTCTAGGGGAACAGTTCAAGATGGGTGATCTCTCGAGAAGTAATGAGAACCTCTCTCTTCCTTGATTGTTGAGGTCACTACAACATATCAAGGGGATACCGACGTTGCCCATACCGACGGTCATGCCTGGGCGTCGGTATGACCATTGAAAATGCTTGAAAAACCACGGATGCAATACCAACAGTCATTTAATCGTCGGTATACAGGCATCGGTATAAGCGCCGGTATAGGCATCGGTACTTTACTGTAAATTACCGAGGCTTATACCAACGCTTATACCGACACTCATACCGAGGCTTATACCGAAGCAATGTTTTAACCGGGCCCGAGAGCAAAAAATTCGACATTTGCTTGCATTTTGAACCAAAGTTTGCTACTGTCGAGTTTGCGCACGCGAACTACATTCTGCACCTATTGTGTACACACATCTCTCTCTTTCTCACTCTCTCTCTCTCTCTCTCTCTCTCTCTCTCTCTCTCTCTCTCTCTCTCTCTCTCTCTCTCTCTCTCTCTCTCTCTCTCTCTCTCTCTCTCTCTCTCTCTCTCGTTCTCTACATCTCTGTTTCTCTAGATCTGAAATTTTTGTAAGAGTTGCACATACTGTAGCACCCTTTCTCTTTCTTTGTGTTTTCCTTTTTCTAATTTCTCTTCTCTTTCGTTTTGCAGGAGGTTTTTGGCATCAAATCTTTGGAATTCGACGAAGGGCAACATTAAGTGGACCTTGAGGACAGCGATCCAAACAATTACATCGATGTAAGTGATTGTTTTGTTTTCGATTGATATAGAGTGAGATAGAGAGAGAGATGAAAGAAAGAGAGAGATCTAGAGAAACATAAAGAGAGAGAGAGAGAGAAAAAAAGAGAGAGAGATGAAAGAGAAAGATAGAGAGAGAGTGAAAGAGAGAGAGATGAAAGAGAGAGAGAGATGAAATAGAAAGAGAATGAGATAGAGAGACCGATGCATACATACATACACACACATATGCATACACATACTCACATACATATTACATGCACACATGCATATTACATACACACTCACATACATATTACATACACACATGCATATACATACACATACATATTACATACTCACATGCATACACACATATACATACATACATGCATATTACATACAAACATGCATATTACATACACATGCATGATACACACATGCATATACATACACACACATATTCATTCTCATACTCACATACATACATACATGTATACACACATATACATACACACATGTACACACACACACATGTATACATACACACATGCATATGCATACATACATACACACATATTTGCATGTACACACACACATACATACATAAACACATGCATATTACATACACACTCACATATGTGTACACACACATATGTGCATACACACATGCATATGCATACATACATACACACATATGCATGTACACACACACATACATACATACACACATGCATATTACATGCACACACACATATATATACACACTCACATATGTATACACACTCACATATGTATACACACACATGAATACATGCACATACACATACACACACATCACATATACATACACACATATACATGTTTTAGGGTTAGGGTTTTAGGATTAGGGTTTATGAATTTCTCTTTTCTTTTGTTTTGCAGGAGATTTTTCGCATCAGTTCAAGAATTCGACGAAGGAAAACATTAAGTGGACTTTGACGACAACGCTCCAAACAATTACATGGATGTAAGTGATTGTTTTGTTTTCAATTGATATAGAGTGAGAGAGAGAGAGATGAAAGAAAGAGAGAGATACATACACACATATTTGATTGTACACACACATACATACATACACACATGCATACTACATCCACACACACATATAAATACACACTCACATATGTATACACACACATATGTGCATACACACATGCATATGCATACATACATACACACACATATGCATGTACACACACATACATACATACACACATGCATATAACATACACATGCACATATATATACACATTCACATATGTATACACACACATGCATACATGAACATACACATACACACACACCACATATACATACACACATATACATGTTTTAGGGTTAGGGTTCTCTTTCTCTCTCTCTCCCCCTACACACACATCTCTCTCTCTCTCACTGTCTCTCTTTCTCTATGTCTTCTATTTTTTTATTTCTTTTTTCTTTTGTTTTGCAGGAGCTTTTTGGCATCGATTCTTTGGAATTCGACAAGAGACGACATCGATTGGGCTTTGAAGAGAGCGATAAAAAGAATTACATCGATGTAAGTGATTGTTTTGTTCTTTTTTATAAATAGAGAGAGAGTGTGAAAGAGAGATAGAGAGAGAGAGATGAAAGAGAGAGAGAGAGAGAGAGAGAGAATAAGAGAGAGAGAGAGAGATGAAAGAGAGAGAGAGAGAGATATGAAAGAGAGAGAGAATGAGAGAGAGAGAGAGGGAGAGAGAGAGAGAGATAAAAGAGAGAGAATAAGAGAGAGAGAGAGAGAGAGAGAGATGAAAGAGAGAGAGATGAAAGAGAGAGAGATGAAAGAGAGATATAATAATAGAGAGAGAGAAAGAGAGAGAGAGAGAGAGAGAGAGGGAGAGAGATGAAAGAGAGAGAGATGAAAGAGAGAGAGAATAAGAGAGAGAGAGAGAGATGAAAGAGAGATATAATAATAGAGAGAGAGAAAGAGAGAGAGAGAGAGAGAGGGAGAGAGATGAAAGAGAGAGAGAGAGAGAGATAAAGAGAGAGATATAGATAGATAGAAAGAGAGAGACATAGAGATACATACACACACATGCATACATATGTCATACACATATGCATATGCTTACATACACACACACATATACATGTTTTAGGGTTAGGGTTTTGGGATTAGGGTTTTTGATGTTTACACATATACACACATAATACATACACACATGCACACATATACACATGCATACATACATACACATACACACACATCAAATATACATACACACATATGCATGTTTTAGGGTTAGGGTTTTAGGATTAGGGTTTTGTGCTTTTACATATATACACACATGCATACACACCTATACACATATAAACACATAATACATATACACATACACACACACATACACATACACATACACACACAAAGACACACACACACATACATACATACATACATACATACACACACACATAGATATATACACACATGCATACATACATACACACATGTGACATATACATACATGCATACATACATACACACATGTGACACGCACACACATACATACATACATACATACACACACACATAGATATATACACACATGCATACATACATACACACATGTGACATATACATGCATATACATACACACATGTGACATCCTCCCTCATGCATAGCCAATGGCACGAATGCTGACTTTAGTGACTCAGATGACAATGTATTCCAAGGTCTATGCCTTGGTTGTCGACTTACTCATAAGCCTTGGAGATAGCCTTAGATTGGTGGGCTAGTGCTCACATTGCTCGTACAAAAGAAACAAAGATTTTGTGTCCAAATGCTTTGATACCAATGAAGTATTCCTTTGGCAATGCATGATGTTGGACTCTCCTTCTCGAGAGCTCTACAACAATACCCTTGTTGTAGAAACTCAAGCTCTCGTGCAACAGAGAGTAGTCTCCACATAGGTGCAAAATACATAGAAAACACACAGCACACAGACCACGAACACAAATTTCTTACATCATATAAATCTGCTCCAACTTAGTATGTAGCGGACCAAGCCATTATCTCTTTTATTAAATAACACATATAAAAGCGTCTAACAGCCATTTGTCCTTTCATATGTACACAAATGATACCAAAGCATAGAGTATTTGTGTTTCTACATTTCCAAGCATGTAGAAGATCAGCATGAGGAGGAATCATTGAACCATCATTATTTGGATCAGGCATTTGTTGGGGCTCATGATTAGTCCCAAGAATAGTCTGCAAAAGCTTATATGATTCAAGGATAGAAGTGATTTTAAACTTCCATGGGGTTTAACGTGTACCATCAAGTTTACCACTCGATCTATATTGTTGGGATGATCGACATCATTGTTGCTTCTACTTGTACTCCACCTACTCTTGTTGAAGAACCAAACCACCTTGATTCCTCGTCATAGATGATGAATCACTGCTTGACATCTTCTCTCTTTTCTCATTGAATCCTCAGCAACATTTTTGCTTTGGCACCACTCAGAGCCTCTTGAGTTCTAATACCATGTAAGAAATAATAGCAGAGTGGAATAAACTACTAGAAAGAATTAAGGAAAAAATGCACACAAAGAGAGACATAGATTCAGAGATATAGAAATCAAATTCTCAAATTACAAAGAGTAATGTAGCTACAAAGATAGTTTTATCCACTCGTGCAGTCCCAATATGGAGCTTAGATGGTGATCTATAGATGAAGGGATTACTAGTGTGCACTACTATGTAAAGCTATGCATGGGTTATGCTTGGGAGTCAGTATAGATAAGCATACACGCACGCACACACACACACACATATATATATATATATATATATATATATATATATATATATATATATATATATATATATATATATATATATATATATATATATATATATATATAATGCTTAGGTCTTATGCAAGGCCTAAATTTGAAAGACAAGACAAAATTTCATATGACAAGTATATTGTTTTTTGAGACAACAAGAGAGAGAGCTAAATAAATAAGGGAATCTTATAAATGTATAGGAGGCAAGAGCCGTATAGAGAAAAAAAAATCTTATTGAAAAGGATGCACCTCGTATTGAACAACTATAACATGATTGTACTCTTGGTCTCTCTATATCCAACATGATTCCCCCCCCCCACTATATTAAAAGCGGTGACTATTTGTATCATGCCTATTGGTTGGCTTGGATCTCCTTTAGATGAAAGGTAATTTTTTTTGGATAAGACAAGAAATTATAGTAATAATGATATGTCACTTTGTACAGAGGGCAAGAATCCCCCATCCAGATACAAGCCAAAAATGATAGCCAAGCGAGATGCCTCAAATCAGAGCTCAGGACAACAAGTAAGTCAAGGCTTGATCAAAGGTAAAATTTTGCTGAAAGGTATAGAGCTAAGGTTTTTTGTAACTAGTTGAAAAATTTCCCTTTAATTCCATAATTAAATGTCTACAAAATTAAAAACTTGAGGTAATGATTTGATTTTTAACCTCAAATGCATCTTGAGCAACCATAAATGGTACCACTGATCATCATGTAGGTAAAGGTGGATCCTCCATTATTATTGATTCATCTCTAGTTCATTTTGTCAAAAATATCAACCCTGGTCATCAATGGATTGCTATGATGTTGGGTAGTCCACTTGATTCTCCATTGGTAGTCTCCATGATTCTCATTAGTTAGTTTATATCTTCTTGTTAGGAGGAGCTTTCTACCCTAGGTAGTCCTCTTATTATTTTGAGGGCTTCAAATGGTGACCACTCTTGAAGAGAGATTTGAGAAGAAAGGGATGGTCATTAATGCTAGAGAAAAATGATGTTGTTACTCTCTTAGCTCTATTCATGACCTTATCGATGTCTCTTTTATTACTAGTTTTTCCAAGAACAATAGGAATAAGAGTGATTCCTCTTCTCCTTCTAGGTTGGATATATGTTATATGAACATTAAGCATCTTCAAGGTTGTTGGGAAGTTAAAAGTGAGATTGATAGATCCTTCCTTCTCTCTAATCATAAATCCTTTAAGATTAGACCTTGTAAGGAGTGTCCCCAATATACTTTTGGTTGGCCCCACCTTGATGCCTTCTTGCTAAGCTTCCTAATATCTTTACTAAGACCATTGATATTTTCACCTTTCATTTTTCTAGGGTTGCCTCCCCTTTTGTGGCTTGGGAAAAAGCTATTAAAGACACACAATCTATTTATCCATTATAAAAAGTCACTAAAGATATAAGGTCCAATAGAAGGAGGCTCATTGATAAAGAAATTGAGAACCTTGAAGGTTTTCATGATATTGAATCCAAATCTTGTCAAAGCATTCTTCATCTTTAGAAGAGACTTAGATATGAAGATTATATTGACGCTACTAGTGCTATTGTTTGATCAAGAGAACTTTAGGTTGGAAAGATTGATAGATCTAACAAATGTGTGTTCTCTCATATGAAAAAAAAAACAAGGATTTCATACTTATGATGAAAAACAAGGATGGTGGATTGCTATCAACATTTAAGGGAATTCGTATGAGCCTTATAGCTTCGTTATTGAGGTCTATGGAAGCACACAAACACCACAAGGAAGAACAAGAAACTTGGAGCACAACACACAATACTAATTGTATTACCAAGTGAATTTACAAAGATAAGTAACCCATTAGGGCTATAGGCATATATACAAGCCGGGAGAAAAAAAACCTCCTAAAGAGGGAAAAAAGTACCCCGGTGGTCCTAAGTGTGTTCAGACACATCACTACCAAAATATATCAAAAAATCACCCCTGGGAGTGATGTCACGAACAAGGTTTTGGCACTCATGTATAAGGAAATGCCAAGCTATGTGGAATCAATCCACAAAAGGAAGTAAGCCCAAAGCTTTATAGAAGCTTCAAACTCCTCCCTAGTCAAAGCGTTTGTGAAAAGTCTACAATGTTCTCCTTTGTGGGTACATATGCCAAATTGATCTCTCTAATAGAGGAGCTCTCCCTGACATAATGATAGTGCACCTCAATGTGTTGAGTGCGATCATGGAACACAGGGTTCCTCACAACTACAATTGATCTCTCTAATAGAGGACCTCTCCCTGACATAATGATAGTGCACCTCAATGTGTTTAGTGCGAGCATGGAACACAGGGTTCCTCGCAACTACCAATCTATCAGTGAACATGGTGGTTTCATCTAGGGTGTCGTCGACACCCCTCGAATCCTAGTCTCAAAATCCCATGAAATTTGGTGGGCATACTCAATGTTGTTAGGAGTTCAAAATAGCTTCACTTTATGGTGTCAAAATTTCTAAGGTGATTAGGAGTTCAAAACAGCTTCGCTTTATGGTGTCGAAATTTCTATATGAGCATATTTTGGGCTCTGAATGCATTATCGCAATGCTTATGTAGGAAATTTTATCTTTTTGTGCCAAACATATATACAGGTCTTGATTCACTAGTACAAGCATCTCAAAGTTTGCTACAGTTTTAAAAACCTTGATAGGGTAGTTTTGTTCAACATTTTGAGATACATTCATTTTTCTTCATAAGGGTATTTTAGTCTGTGGCCATGGCTAAAAGCAATAATGTATTCCATAAGTTGGTTGTTGAGGATAATTTGTATGGTACCAACTACCCATTATGGGCATATACGATGCCTCATGTATTGATCACAAAAGGATTACGAAATATTGTGCAAGGTGTTGAAAACCACCTAGTACACATGTAAGTACAATTAATGAAGGTGATGCAGATGGCACTGAAGATGATGATCTTCAAATTCTTGTTCATACTACGGTTCGTGCCTCACCTACCATAGAGCAACTTTGTTGGGATGGTAGAGATGCTCAAGCACATGCATTGATAGCTTTGTTTGTCAAATGTGCCATTATCCCTTGTATTTTCTCTTGCAAAACAACAAAGGATGCTTGGGATACACTTACCACTTTGTACTAGCAAAGAAATGAGGCTTTTGTTGCTTACCTCCAAACAAAGTTGGAGAGTGAGCATATGAAAGAAGGAGATTCTATGGATAATTTTCTAACAAGATCAAAGATATTGAAGGAATAATTGATTTTTTCTTACGAAATCTTGCCAAATAGTTCACTTGTGCAAGCTGTTCTAAATGGTCTTCCATATTCATATCATAGTTTTGCTTCTACTCTTCGGTTGAAGGTGAAGGGCAATCCAAATTCCTTAAGATTTGAGTAGTTAGTCTCTGTTTTGTTGTAGGAAGATCAATCCAAGCAGAAGAGGTCCATCATGCATGTAGGAGATCAAGCTTTCTTAACTTGTCACAAGGGAAAAGGTAAATGGAGATTATCTACTAGTAAGCAAAAATTTGCTAACTTTGCAGAGTAAAAAAGGGAAGACAAACACAAGAAGAAATCAGAAAAGCAAAAATTGTTCTGCAAATATTGTAAAAGAAATGATCATGTAATAAAGAGTTGTCCAAAATTGGCTGCAAAAGAGGCAAAGAAAAAAGAGGTTGGAATGGTTGTTGCAAAGGCCTCTACACCTAAAACAGAGTTTGTTTATCTTGTGACGAATGAAGAATGGTTGTTTACTACTATTTGTAGTTATGACATATCTTCTCATGAATATTGTTTCTCTGTAGTAGAATCAGATGTTTGGTACTTTGATGGTGGGGCAACCAAACATATTACATCATCGCATAGTTTCTTGAGTTCATTTGAGCCTTCCCCTATAGGGAATATTGTCACATATGCCAACAACTCCTCTTATCCAATCATGGGAGTTGGTTAGATTATTCTGACTATTGTTGATGGTAGTTCTTTTACATTGTTAGATGCTATGTTCATGCTAGGGATCAAGATAAAGCTTAGCATTAGCCAAGAATGGCTTGATTGTGAAAATTATTGATGACAGTTGTATAGTTCATGATTTGTCAAATGGAGATATTACTATTGATTTTGGCATTTTATGTCATGGACTATATAAGCTAGTATCTATGCAAAAGCAATGAATGATTCAGCATGCATAGTTCAAGATTCTTAGGTTATGTTAGATGCAAAGCTTTGATCATTTGAATTATGCTAGTTTGCTACGTCTACAAAAATCTGAAATGGTGTCCTCTCTACCCAAACTTAAGGCACCTTGTAAACATGTTTATGAAGGCTGTATTTTGGCATACATTTAGCATTCCTTCTTCTCAAAAGATGGTTTAGTTTGAGCTTCTAAGAAGTTATAGGTTCTTCATAGTGATGTTTGTGGTCCTATGCAAATGCCATCTGTGGGAACTACATTTACTTTGTGGATTTTAATCTTGATTTTCCTAGGCATGCATGGGTGTATGCACTGAAACAAAAGTCCGAAGTGTTTATATGCCTCAAAGAGTTTCTAGTTTTGGCTGAAAATATATCATCAAGTAAAATGGGCACCCTCTATTCTGATCGGGTGGGGGGGGGGGGTTACATGTCTTTTGGTTTTAATGCATTTCTATCTAAACGAGGGATAAAACATTAGTGTTTACAATTTTGTATATACTTTGACCAAATGGAGTTTCTAAAAGAAAGAATAGGTCTCTCAGGGAGATGGCAAGGTGTATTATCAAAAGTCAAGCTTTACCACATAGCTTTTGGCTTGAGGCTATCATGTGTGCAACACATGTACTTGGCATGACACTCCATATGAAACTTGGCATGGTTACAAGCCATCTTTTGTTCATTTGTGTGTCTTTCATTGTCTAACATATGCATTAATGTCTGAAAAACAACGTAGAAAATTGGATGATAAGGTAGTGAAATGTATTTTTGTTCGGTAAAATTCTAAAACCAAAAACATCGTCTATATCATCCATAGACTAAACAGATTTTGGTTAGTTGTGATGTTGTTTTTTTGGAAGATGCAATTTAGCCATTCAGCTCCAAAGATATGTATGAAACTTTGTTCTCTCTTTCTACAGGTAGACAATCAAGTGCTAATCAAAATGAGGTGATCTCTCTACCTTTACAGGTTTCACATGTTGATGTAGATCAGTCCATTTTCAATGTAGATTTAAATGATGCTAACTAAAATTACACCAAAAAACGTCTATGCAACTCTGAAAAATAAGTAAATTTTAAACTACTTCTAAAACCAACATGTCGAATTCTGTTGTCTTGTCATTCAAACGAAGTTCAAATGCATTACCTCAATCAAAAAGGGCAAATTTGTAGAGTAAAACGAGAAAATGAATGTGACAAAAAGGAAGTCAAAGTACTTAGAGTTTTTTTCTTTTGTTTTTGCAATACTCACCATAATTTAGGTACATATTCATGCTAAGAGAAAATGAATAGATTTTAAAGCACACTCTACATGCTTGGTATTGAGTTATTGGTGCAATCTCATGCAAAATGAATAGATTTTAAAGCACTCTCTACATGCTTGCTATTGAGTTATTGGTGCAATCTCATGCAAGGTTGCTGCGATTTTAAGTATATTGAAAACCAATTCCACTTAGAATGCACCTCTAAGCAACCAAAAGCACTTATTTTACTGATATCTTACATTTTGTAAATCTCTATACAATTGGCATTATTATCCATGGAGATATAAATGTTTTTAATGCTCTATAAGTTTGAAAATGCCATGTATAAGGAACTTTCTTTTGCTTTAGTTTCCCATGGGATTAGACACTGGCCTCATTTTTTGTGTGATAAGACCTTTCCTTCCCAATAAATCTTCCAAAAAAAAGCTTGTTGTAAAGAGTTAAACACCACCAGAGCAAGTCACTCTTGATAAGACCTCTCCTATAACCAATGAGTAAAAATAAAGGAGTTCATAAGTTCAAAGGGTTAGGATTTCATACTTTTTTTTTAATAAAGGAATGTCGGCCTTAACCTACTCTTCCGGACTTGAATTAATTAAAAGAAAATTACAAGTGAAGGGGACTAGTGCCCACGGGTCCCCCAAATCCCACAAAGCAAGGATAGCTTTTACAGAGTTTACATGGCATTACAAAGAAGGTTAATCACCCTTTCATCACCCTCATGCAGGGCCCACTCAGGCTTAAGCTTGTTGTTGATCAAAAGGAGCACTTGATGATGCCTGAAGGGGGGGATTTCTTATAGTTAGCGATTCTTTTGTCAAGGAGGAACAGCGATTTTGGCTTTTTGGGGGAGTCACCAAAGTTAAAAGTGCATCTTTCCCACCAAATCTTCCAAAAGACCTCCCCCTGATGGCATTCTAGAGACTCGCGAAGCAACGGATCGCTTCTCCCGGCAGAGCTTGTTTCCAACTGAAATGTTTCTAAATTCTGATTTTCTTTCTGACAATCTGCCAGAGCCTATTGGAGTTGGGACAAGTAAAGTAGATGTGAGAAACATCTTCAATGGACCGGTAACAGCGTTTGCATGAGGGAGGCACTCTAGAAATTTTGTTAGCCTTAAGGTTGGTCCAGATTCCACAATGAAGAAGCTACCATAAGAGGACACATGTTTTGATTTCTATGAGAGGGTGCCACATAGCCATGAACTTCATGTCCCACCGCAATCGTGTCCTTGTGCCATTTGAGACCAAGTGAGCTCGGCGTGTTATGGCCCATGAGAAGGCAAACTTTAGAGTGGTCCCATGCGAGACGTCGACTTTGCAAAGTATTCCATTCTTCATAGGCAATGTTGAAGCTAGGGTCAATATCCTCAAAGTTGATCACTGGTTAATGTCTTGTTTCTAGAGGTGTTTCCATTTTTTGAAGCCGTTGTTCCATAGCCTCTTGGCATTTTGAATGTTCCAAGATTCCATGATCTGGATGCCATGGATCAAAAACCAGATAGAGTCTTTTTGTCTGATATCGGCCGCCCACTTCCAATCTTCACTTATTCTTGTGAGGCATTTGACTTTATTCCAACTCTTCCATAGGGAGCACACAAGATTTGAGCCTTTTCGAAAGACCAGGATCGGGGAAAACAAAAGGGTCAAAATGTCAAGATTCTTCCAATTCGGGAATCCCACGAATGTCAATGCGTTCTTGGCCCACAAGGCCTCCCCATTGCACCACGCCTTAATCATCCATTTTTCCACAAGTTTGTTAGCCATGCACCCAATGTCCAGAATTCCAAGGCCCCCACAATCTCTTTGGCTAGTGCAGATGGACCACTTGATTTTAGGCAACCCCTTCCTATTGTGGTCACCCATCCAAAGGAAGTTTCTACAAATACTTTCCAGTTTGGATAGCTTTTGTTATTTGGATCTCCAACAAGAGAGGAAGTAAATGGTCGACAAAATGAGGAATGTGTTGATAACCATAGCACAACCAGCAAGATTGTTTTGCATACCTCTCCAGTAGTTTAACTTGCTTTCGAGTCTAGCTAGGACCCAGTTCCACTGCTGCTGCATCAAGATACCAAATCCCAAGGGAATCCCAAGAAGCCAGAAAATTTGGCCATGAGGAATGTTTTGACAACCATGATCAAAGAGAAGGTCAGGCTGGATCCCGACAATAGCTATAAAAGCGGTCTTAAAGTGTTTGATTTTGGATCCAAAGGCTTCATAGAAAGTATCCCTGCACCTCCAAAATGTCTCCAAGCTGGTAATATCATTGTGGACAAACGTGTTCATATCATCGGCAAAAAGTCTCATGGTGATCTAGTCGTGGTCATGAGGCAATTGGCGGCCTTTGAAATTACCTGCTTCCACCTATTGTTCCACCTGTCGGCTAAGCCCTTCCATGGCAATGGCAAAGCGAAGGGGAGCCAATGGGCACCCTTGTCTAATCGATCGTTTTATTTTGATCACCTTCGAAAGTTGGACATTAAGATTAATTTGAGTCAATGCATTTCCAAGAAGGGTCGAAATCATCTTGGTGAATTACTGAATGCATCCAAGATCTTTAAGCGACTGTAGAATAAGTGCCATTCCAGCCTTTTGTACGCTTTGTCAAATGCCATCTTGAGGAAAACCACATCTTGTCTTGAATCATTTGCAAAGTCGAGACCTTCCCAAGATTAACTTGATGATGCCATTGATGCGACAAGTCGGAAGCATGCCAAACTCGAGTGCCTCTTGCCAAATCAATCAAAGCGGGGTGGCAACCACCATCTTGAAGGACTTAAAGAACTCATTAGTGAGCCTGTTCGGCCTCGGGCTTTTACCACAAGGGAGGGCATCAATGACTTCACTGATTTCTTCTTCTGAGGTAGCAGCATCGAGCAAGAAATGAAGGTTGTGTGGGATCCTATGAGAGGATACCCTAGATATGGCTTCCATCTTCTGTCTATGGTGGGAGAGGGGGGTTGTGATCCCCAGGAGTCTCGTAAAGTGCTCTTCAGTGATCCTAAAATTTTCTTCTTCCATATTGCATACATCGCCATTTGAGTCCAGCAATAGGGGGATCGATTCTCTATTTTTTTTCCTTTTAAGGATGCGACAAATCTCTTTTGTGGGTTTTTTGGCTTCGCCACCACCCACTCCTTGAAGAAAATTTGCAAATTTTTCCTTTGTATTTCTTCATTGTATCTCAACAGTGCTCTGATTTTTCATAGACCTTTTTGGGATTGAGCTTTTCCTTTGTTCACTTCCTCCTCAAGTATCGAGAGTCTATGATATAGAGCTTCTCTACAAGCTCATCGAGCAGTCTCGAGCATTTTCCTGGTTCTTATCATGATCTACCGTGACTTTTTGACTGCACATCTCCAACACTTGGCTGGGGATGAGGAGGTGAACACCTCCTTCCACACTTCATCAATTTCTTGATGGACGGAAGCGAGAGAGAAGGAGGTCGTGCAGACGTGGAACCACGGAGCCTTACGTAATTTGGTGAGAGGTTGGAAAGCGATAATGATTGGGTAGTGATCAGAGATGGCAAGGTCAGTGTGTTGCAAGAGGGAAGGGGACCCCATTGATGAATAATGTTCTAAGCAATGTAGCTTCTATCAAGTCTAGCTTTCCTCAGGTTCTCGCCCACTTGGAGATTTGACCATGAAAATCCATTTAAATCTTTGAATTCGATCAAATCCAAGTGCAGTTTGGTTTTGCCGTAGGTTTCTTTCTCCCAACTGTCGATGACCTAGCCCTTGTTGTTCCATCTGTCCACAGGGCCCTCCACCATATTGGAGTCACCACAAATTAGCACGTTGTGGGGAGCGAGTCCAAGGAGGCCCAGGTGTTGAGTCTCTCCATCTCCTCGTTAGGGGCGTACATAGAAACTAAAGTAAATCAAAAGGCGGCACCAAAGGAAAAGGCAATCACCGATGGCCTTTGTCTTCAATTGAGTTCTCAAACTTTTCAAACTAGAATTGATTTATACCAATTATCGTCACACCAGACCCCTTGGGGTGCAGCGTTGAAATCCAAACATGGGTCAAGGAGACATTTCTAAGACATTTCTGGATGTCTGCTCCATCAATTTTAGTCTCTTGAATACAGATGCATTCTGGGTTTAGGTTAACGTCATGAAGCCATTGACCAATGATGGTCACTCTTGAGGGGTCGATTAGCCCTCTAGCATTTAACGAGATGATGATCATTGTCATAATTTACACTCTTTGTGGGAGGGGCCCTTTATTGGGGTTCATGATCAACACATCACTATTGACATTAGTCAAACTCATGCAAAAGAACAATCTTGGCGCTCATCTTTCTCACACAAAGTAAACAATCACACACACAAATTCAGATTTGCCACTTTCTAATTAAAATAATGCTAAAAAAAACAACTATACACGAATAGAGATCATTCGCACACTTGGCTGAATGATTATGATTAAAATACTTATTAAGTGCTTGAAACTACAAAGAATACATTACGGATTGAGCAATTTTTGCTTCTACAAGGGAGATTTCATTGGTACTAATTTAAACTTAGCGTGCAATGCCTGAACTTCTTATTCTTGAGAAGTCACTTCTTCTTCTTATTCTTTAATTGTCTTCCTAAAGACGTTTTCCTCTTCCCCACTTCATCCTTATGTGAACAAAATATAACAACTATAATCATGTGACATTGGATTCATCTTTCTTTTTCACTGATAGGGGGTCCCGACTTAGCATTTTTTCTTGTGTGTGTTTTTCCAGGGTAGCTCAATAGGCTGTTTTCCTTTGCGGGAGGCCTTATGTTAGAATGAGCAAGAAATCATTTCTGGAATAGGCGATCTAATGATGGAACTTTCACTATCCATGTTATCTTCGTTACTAGTGGTAAAGTCGTCTTCTTTACTTGTAGTGTAACCCTCCTTGTAGGTTTCTTTGTTGTCAAGGAACTCAAGGGCTTTGTTGTTGGTGTCCACCTCAAACTGGTTCCTACCTAGGTAATCAAGCTCATTAATCTCCTTTTCTAGATTGCAATACAAGTTGTTTGGGGGGGTATCTGGCATACGGTTTCACTCAGATGTCACCCTAGGACTTCTTTTCCTTCTTCTTCTGACTTCCATGAACCCGTCTGCATTGGCTTCTGGGTTATGGGGGCCCTTAACTTCCTCTTTGTTCGTCGAGCGATTTAGTGTCCCACTATTGTCTTGAGCATTTTCTTTTTCTTCTTGCTTTTGTTTGCTTTTTTGTCTCAGTGGGCAGTCTTTGATCGTGTGGCCTTGTTGAACATAATGAAAGCATGTGTTAGGTAGTTTTTTGTAGTTAACGTTTTGTTCCCAGACTTCCCCTTTGCCAAGGTCTACTTTGATCTTTGATGGAAGTGGTGTGCTAAGGTCAGCCTCAACACAGATTTGAGGGTACCATTGAGAATTGAACGAATGTCTTGCACCTTCATAAATGAGACCACCAACATCCTCCCACGAAGCCAACAACTTACTGATAGGAGATACAATGTCCCACACGAAGCTGTACAACAAGTATGATAGGTTAGTGAGCTCGATCCAGAGAGGGTAGCAGAGAGATTTCAATTTAACAGGAATAAAATTGACGGACGACCTGAACAGGCACAGGGTCGCGCGCCTGAGTTGCAAGGTTCCGACACTGAGGGCTCGAAACACCATATCCTCATTCTCAAAGACTAGCAACATATGACTAGCTGGTAAGAACTGACACTTACAAACAATCAAGCTGCGAGGCAGCCACTCTTTTGTGGAGCTACTAGCGCATGGTTTCAAGTGGAGGCCGAGGGCCAAGCACTTGTCCAGAGAGACAAACTTTCTTGAGCTCTTCTTGTGTCGACAGAATTGTTGATCTACTAAGAGAGACCAAGGGAGGCTCAACACCCTCGACGGCCCCATGGGCGACGTAAGAACCCCCCTCCAAAATAGGGGACACGTTACAGATCTTCTAGGGGTCAGAATAGGTTGCTTCTCACAAGAGAGGGGGTTGCCAAATCCATGACAAGGACCCCGAATTGCACACCGGAGAGATAATTCTGGGAAGACCACGAACCACGCAGAAAAGCACTCCACCTTTAAAGCTTCAGTCAAAGAATGATTCCCTGTAATTTCCAAAAATGCTCAACGATTACCGTGAAGGACCCTCCTTTAAAAGCAAGTAAACCCTTGGATGCCGCAAACGAATGTGAGCCCCAATTTTTTTCGAAGAAGAATGGCAAGGGGCCCCACAAATTCAACAAATAGTCAGGCTCTAACAATTGCCACCCTCAAGGGGTCAAGATCACAATGCCGCTAAGATCGCAATGTATGCCAGTCATCAACCTTATCCTGCTTCAACGCTGTCCATGGGGGCTCTAGCAGCAGTTGGAATCACCCATCATCTCATGAAATTCACTGAGTGCAAAGGCAAATCTGCTCCAGCAAGGCCTTTAGATAGACGATTAACTTCTCCGACCAAAGCTACCCTATGGCATACAGATAGCTCGACGAAATGACGCTTAGAAGAGTACGAGTTATGCATGGAGCAACCTTCCCGATGGTCATTAGTCTCTACACAAAATATGCATCAAATGCGATAGTCAACGGCTCACCATAAGTCGGGATGGCTAGTTAAGCACGAGGGTCAATTATGCATCCATCAGTTTCTGTGTCTAAACTTTAACTTTTGTTTTCACATGCAATAAACCTTAAAACAACTGGTAGATTGAAATAAACACTTAAATGATGGCAAGGCAAGGCAAGAGACGGTGGCACGTGGGTCAAGACACGAAGGCCCCCAAAATTGCCATGGCCAACCTAGCACAATGATGGTCAGGGATACGCCATAGCAATGAGCACAAGGAATGCACATCGGGAGAGAGTGTCGCGATGAACACTACAAATCTCACCTAGAAACAACCAACTTCTCCCGTCCAACAATGGAGCAACTGATGCTAATTAGTGACGTACTTTAGCTTTGATCAACAACTTCAGCAAAGCTCTGGATAGAGAACCACTAATGAACATTGAAGATCTTATTGCTGTCATCTGCTTATGAACAACCATGGTCACGACACGATGACAAAGAACCACTAATCAACCCGTCGACGCAAACTTGTAGAGTGTATGCAGTGATGAAACAAACACTATCTGCTGGAGTCACTGGTGGTGAGCAATGATTTTTCAATCACTGATTTTGCAATCATTGTAGAAACAATTTCCATAGAGCTGTAGCTGAACTTTTCTACCATAGCGGGACATTCTCTGTGTATTTCTCATTGTACTCGGACATGAAGGCACCTTCGCATTCTGGATTTCATACTTGGAAAACAAAACTTCAAGGGTATTTAATGAAGAAAAGCTTGTGGAATGTTCTAAATCCTTTATCCACAAATGAAACCATTACAAATAGAGCTCAAAATGCTCAATACGCAACTAAAGATGAATGAGCCTTAGGCATTATTCTCACCTCATTAGATGATGAATACATACATCACATACATGAAACCCAATCATCCTATGAAGTTTGGTGCAGACTTGAGCAATTATTTGGCGCTAAGGCCAAACATTCAAAAATGTCATTAAAAATCATAGCTTAATGCATGAAAATGGTGAAAGTATTTCATCTTTCGCTAATAGTCTTAAAAGTATTTGTACACAATAAGCACATTAATGTGATGTAAAGATAGATGATGAAGACAAAGTGGCTACCTTCATGAAAGTACTTCCTAAGCAATACTCCGATATCAAAAGCATTCTCAAGGAGAAATTTCCAATTGCTAGCTTGGAGGATGCCATCAACTCACTTCAAGAAGAAAAAAAGAAGAAAATCTTATCAACAAATGGAGTTTTTGCAACATACTCAAAGCAAAGAAAAAAAATCTTTGAACCATGCAAATACTGCACGAAGAGGAATCATCCTTCATCAAGGTGCTTCTTCAAGGGCAAACATGAATTTCAAGGAGGAAACAATAGCAACAACACCAATGATAAGAAGGGTAAAATTCATATTGTCAAAGAATCAGAACATGATGAAATCAACTCTTTCATCTATGATAGTGATGTGTCGTAAAATCTCCTTTGGAACTCGATTTGTAAAAGGCCTATGTCTATAAAGACCCATAAAACCATGAAATGCTCCTTGTCATACTAAAACCAAATTAAAAGCCTAAAAATTATGGTCGATGGTGCCATATTGCCCACTAGTTCATAAAACCCAGTTAGGATTCCCTAAAATCACCAAAATCAAGCTCAAAAGGGGAACTATTGTAAAAAAGATCTTGTCACCATGTGAATCCTCTCTCTACAGAAGAGGGAAATCCCATCCTCTCATTATCTTCTATTTGATTGGCTAAAGGCCTATCACTTTTCTGTATAAAGGAATGCTATCGATCGGTTAATGATAAGGCACATTTTCAATTACATATCTTTGAATATGAGGATTGTTTCTCTCAGTATCTTATCTTCTCTGTATGGTGTGAGGAATAGTTGCACCACAACTTTCCTAGCTTCTCCACTATCATAGCTATCACAGTTTGCATGTCCAGCAGCTTGTTACTCACAATGGTGTGTGGACAAGAAGAAAGGCCAAGAAGGATGGTATTAGTGAAGGGAAATGTATCTTTTGTGGCAAAGAGAAAGACGTATCTCACGTATTTCTCAATTGTAAGTTGTGTGACATGCATTATTGGAAGATCCTCAATCTCTACTATCAAAGTGTCAAGACCAGGTCTTTGGGATATAAAGAAGTTTTGCTTGGCGTCTATACAAATATGGAGTGTGCTCTCTGGCACATTTGGAGATCAGGACATATTCTATGGAACATTTGCTGTAGGAGAAATTTCAGAATCTTCAATAAAGGGAGGAGAGGTCTCTCGTTTCCTCTCAATAGTAGATTAAAGAGCACTAGCTTGAAAAGTCTATGTTCAGTCAATAATGTTATGTTCAATCAATAATGTTCCTCGTGTTGATGCTACCCTCTCTAGTATACTTGACATCATCACCTTAATAAATGGAGGGAAGTTATTCTTTCTATGTCTTCTGCTTAGAGATTTACCATGGTTTTTTTCTCTGACCCAGAATAGAGGGATGTTCTTCTTTCTATATACTCTGCTTAGAGATTTACCATGCTTTTTTCTCTGACCCAAATTGGAGGGATGTTCTTCTTTCTATGTATTTTGCTCAGAGATTTACCATGGTTTTTTTCTCTAACCTAGAGTGTTACCTTCATCACCGTGAGTCTCTTTTCTATTGTACCCAAGTAAGGACCATTCCCTTGTACTTGATGAACCAAATGGATGTGTGAGAGATGGCATATCGCCCTCGACACAAGAGTTGAGCTTTCTTTCTTGTTTTCTCAAAAAAAAAAGGAACCACTCAGCTGTCAGAGTCCCCTATTCTTTTAGAGTACAATAAATTGGAAACACACTCACACACCCCACCTTGTCTTTGAAGAACTCAGCAAAATGTCCAGTCAAGATTTGAACTTAAGACTTCCTCCCAAAGACTCAAAGCATCAAACCACTATGCTATACGAACTTGGACATGAGAGTCCTTTGATGATCAACAGCTGATGGAGATGCTCAGAGTGCCTTTGACGATGAGCTAATGGAGATCCTACATTCTGTTTATCGAGCCTAGCCGTATTGAATAAGACATTGAGCGATTGAAAAAGGCATTCAATGATGATATCTATCAATGAAATCGAAATTTCAACTGCTGCTTCCAGATGTGAGATCTATAAGGGTCAGTAGCCAGCTCGAGTCCCGAGTCCCGACTCCCCAATGCGCATCCCCTTCAAATCGCGAGATACACCAATATAAAAGTGGTTCAGATGTTACCAAAAGACTATCCTGTCGACACTGTCGAGAGACTCGAATGCTGTAAGGCAATTGCATTCCATACCACCTTCAAGAATTATCTGGCTGTTCGAATAACAGCATCCCGATTCCTGAGTCGATTCGCGTCTACTTCCCAAGTCGAGGGTCAGCATAGAGCTGCATGGCCCTCCTGCTCAGCCGCTACTTTGTGCACCTCCTCTGGCTCCTTGCGTTCGTCCATGCTTCACCTCTTGCAGGCAATTCAGAGGCGCATGAAGTTGGAGTAACACTCGCGAAGTTCCATGCTTCCAGCACTGCTGTTATGAGCGAGTGTCAGATGCTTGATCCGAGTCCTTCCCTCACCCAGTTCGTGGACTCTTTAACCTTCCCTCCCTTGATTAATCTCTCCTCGAGCTCTGGAATTTCAGATGAGAGCGTCCTCACTATCGGTGCCTACAAAATCATCCAGGCATGCCTCTCTCTCTCTCTCTCTCTCTCTCTCTCTCTCTCTCTCTCTCTCTCTCTCTCTCTCTCTCTCTCTCTCTCTCTCTCTCTCTCTCTCTCTCTCTCTCTCTCTCTCTCTCTCTCTCTCTCTCTCTCTCTCTCTCTCTCTCTCTCTCAAAAATCCCTGTTCTCCGTTATGCAGAAGCTCCATCGCGACTTACCTCCGACTCCCATGTACGCATTTGGCACATCACAGAAGACTGCCTCTGTTCCCGGTCCAACGTTGCTGGTAAGCAGAAGCCTCTTTCTCCGGCTGCAGAATGTCTTTTCTGTCAGTGCTATCTCTTTTAGTCAAGCTATTCTCCATCACATACGTTCATCATCTCTGCCTACACTTGTGGCTACAGGGGACTCAAGATGTGGAAGCGCATCTGAGGTGGGAGAACCATATTCGAGATGAAACACACATGTTTGTGGTCGACGACTCTTTGCATTGGGCGAGGCCGCCGGACGGTGGGGTTCCCATAGTGGTTCACCTTCACGGTGCAGAGGTTGCTAGCGCCTCCGACGGTCATCCAGATGCATGGTTCACCTTCAATGCTACTGATACAGGCACTACCTTCTCTACGCTGGAACATAGGTATAGCAACGAACAGCCACCTACGGCACTATGGTATCATGATCATGCCATAGGCATAACCCGGCTCAATGTCGCGGCTGGCCTGTCCGGCGTGTATATTATTTCATCACCGGATGAACAGAAGATTTTACCGATCGGTTTGCCTCTGGTAATACAAGACAAGCAATTCTATGAAAATGGCGAAATCAACTTCCCCATGGTGGGCGTTCTCCCTGATTATCACCTGAATTGGTGTGCTGAATACTTCGGCGATACGATGCTGGTGAATGGTAAGATATGGCCATTTTTGAAAGTCCTTCCGCGGGCATACAGATTCAGGCTTCTTAATGCCTGCAATGCCAGGTTCCTCATTCTTTCCCTTGACAATCCTCAGATGCATTTCTTGCAAATTGGAACAGACGGTGGACTTCTTCATGAACCATGGAATCTGACTTCCCTAACGATGGCACCGGCAGAAAGAGTCGATGTTATTATAGACTTCTCGAAGCTTTCCAATGGAGCCTCTGTCATCCTCAATAACTCAGGGCCAACACCGTTTCCTAGTGGAGATATATCTCAGATGCCCGCCAAGACATATGCTGTATTGAAATTCATAGTGGATGAGGACAATGGCATCACTGATGGAGTGCTGCATGAATTTGAGACGGCCAATGTGAATGTATCTTCTCTATTGATAGATCAGAAGCCCATTTCTGAGGAAGATGCAGTGGTCTCGAGAATGCTTGGTGTGGTCGAGTGGGATGACAGCAACCACATGCCAATGACCTTTACTCTCGATAATCGAACATGGCAAGATGATGTCACACAATATCCTATGGAAGGAACAACAGAGATATGGGAGCTTATGAACCTAAGAATTAATGCACATCCCATACACATACATTTGGTCCAGTTTCGAGTGTTGAATCAGCAAACCTTCTCCAATAGGTCTTTTGAGCTTGGCACTTGTTCAGTAAACATAGCATACGGGGAAAACGGATCATGTTACACAGAGCCTCCTAGAGATCCTTATATATACCAAAGAGGATGGAAAGACACAGTCATCACATGGCCAAATGTGGTGACAAGGGTGCTCATTCGCTTTACTCAGAGGAACGGATTGCCGTTTAAGTTTGATCCAAGCGAGGGACCGGGTTATGCGTGGCATTGCCACATCGTGGACCATGAGGATAATGTGATGATGAGGCCTTTCGTAGTAACTGCCAATGAAAGTTTGAGGGCCCTTAGTCGAAATATGGTGTCTAAGTGCAAGGATGTGTAATCGGATTTATTTTCCATGCTCATTTGTACTAGAAAATGAAGTTATTGTCCATTCACAGCCATGCACACTCAGAGATTACAAGAACCATGAATTTTTAGCACGGTTCATAAGTTCTAGATGCTATGTTTCATCACCCATGTTCTTCCTCTTGTGAGCTCGGTCTCAATATAGTCTTCCATCGCGCTTTAAAGTTGGAAAATAAAATTCGCACACACACAAGGGACGCCCACTATACCCCACTTCCATGAGCTATCATCTGACCGATATGCGAGGATTGAACCTTGGTCCTTGTTCCAATGTGTTTGGTCCTTGTTCCAATGTGTTTACTAGTACACACCCTGCAACTTTGACATTCAGTATCCATGTTGCATTATCGATCGTTCGAGAATTCATTTACTCAGAGATAATTATCGAAATCATTTGTTGACCTTACTATTTAATTAAATTAATCAATGTCACATGAGCATATTTGATTAAGGCCGAATTGCTTGCGGTTATTGGGGCTATTAAAACAAAAAAAAAAAATCGAAGCAACAAGAATATATTGAAGGAGTGAGGTAATGTTACAATTGTACATGCATGTATATATATATATATATATATATATATATATATATATATATATATATATATATATATATATATATATATATATATATATATATATATATATATATATATATATATATATATATATATACACTTTTCCAAGCCTTGTAACTCAAAAATAGTGCGGAATTCCAAGATGCTTATGAGAGGAAAAATGTTCAGCTCCTTGATCTACACAATAGTGTTAGAGATCACTACAAGGAATACGGGCGTGTAGCGACGGTTAACGCGACAGAATTTCGTCGCTATAAAATTGCAACTTGCGTCGGAATTACCGTCGAGCGCGGATCGTCGATTATACGACGCAAAAAACGATGGTATTTGCGACGCTTCCGCCTAACGTCGCTTAAACGACGCTTGTCAAAGGCGTCGCTTAAGCGACGCTTTTTTGCGTCGCATAAGCGACGGTGCAGACCGTCGTATACGCGACGCTAAGCAAATGTCGCTTATACGACGACACGTTGCATCGCTTATATGACGATCTGTTGACGGACAAAAATTAAAACGTTGGAGGCTCTGCAATCGGCATTTTCACGCATCCGATCGAAGAGCTCTCCAACATTCGCAATTGCGCTGCGCTTACGAGCTGAAGCAAGTATATGCAGAATTGTTGTTTTGCTTAAGCTCTATGTTATTGTCTCCCTCTGTCTTTGTTTCTCTCTTTCTACATCTTTCTCTCTTTGAATTTTCTCTCTCTCTCTCTAGATCTCTCTCTCTCTAGATCTCTCTCTCTCTAGATCTCACTCTCTCTCTCTCTCTAAATCTCTCTCTCTCTCTAGATCTCTCTCTCTCTCTCTCTCTCTCTCTCTCTCTCTCTCTCTCTCTCTCTCTCTCTCTCTCTCTCTCTCTCTCTCTCTCTCTCTCTCTCTCTCTCTCTCTCTCTCTCTCTCTCTCGCTCTCTCTCTCTCTCTCTCTCTCTCTCTCTTCTCTCTCTTTATTGCAGGTTATTCAAGAAGCTAACCAAGCAAAAACTATGGATCACAATTGTAAGTACAATTTCTATTATTTGTAGATCATTTGAATTGTGTTATTTTCATTACATACCATACTCACACTTATTGATATGCACTCATACACTTATACATGATGAAGAAGCACACACACATGCATATACCTACATATACACATATACATGCACATACACACACATACACATAGAGTTATACATATACACACACATACACAAGAACATGCACATATTGATACATACATATACACTTATACATGCACATGCATATACATACATATACGCACACATACACATGCACATATACACATATACATTCACATACACACACATACACATAGAGTTATACATATACATGCATATACATATACACAAATACACATGCACATGCACATACTCATACACACATATACACTTATACATGCACATGCACATACATACATATACACACACATACACATGCACATACATACATATACACACACACATACATATACACTTAGGTACACACATATGAATGAATTATATAATTAAAGTATTAAAACACATGCTTAATATAAACAATAATAACAATCAATAGAACAAAACTCTTCATTACTTAATACCATACACACAATTCAAAACATGACTGAAATGAAAAATATATAGATAAATAAATATATATATATATATATATATATATATATATATATATATATATATATATATATATATATATATATATATATATATATGTATATATATATATATATATATATATATATATATATATATATATATATATATATATATATATATAAATCCAATGTCATAATCAACTAAAATCCTAATCATCATCATCATGATCATCATCATCAGCAGCAATATCATGATCATCCTGATCTTCCTCATCCTCATCCTCATGATCACCCTGTGACGATCGAGATCGTCCCTCCTGTGTCTGTCTCTCCACCTCATCCATATTTGTCTCCCCATAATACTCCTGTATTACATATAACAAACATAAATCAATAAAATAATTAAAACATTCATAACAACAAAATAATTATATAAAATTTAAAAATACTCACAAAGGCATCAGGATGATCTTGTATATACTCGCTCAAACGCCGATATCCAAAATGTGTAGCATACTCGATCTCGTGTTTCGTAGGATATCGGCCATAATCCTTTTGCTGCAATGAAACAAATAAAAAACATTAGTTGCTTGCATTTTAACTAAAATAAAAAATATACTCACAATAACACATATACTTACAAACGTAGCTACAAAACCATTATGGCCCATTTGGCCTAAGTGCGATGTGTGGCCCGACTCCACTCTCTTCTTTGCAGCAGCCTGTTTATTCAAGGAAAAAAATACATAAATTAAATTAAAAAATTACTAAAATATCTAAAAATCATAAATATAAACTATTAATTTGTGTACCTTCTGCTGAGGAAATGACTCCTGAAGACGTAGCTGTCTACGAAAAAACTGCCACGACTCAGGTGGTATGTTAGCTCGCCTCTTATTTTTTTCGACCATACAATATCTCCTGTTAATTTAATCTCAAACAGAAAAAAAAGTCAGAATACATACACATATATACACACATATACACATACACATACACATACACATACCCACATACACATATACATGCAAACATATATGCATGCATATATGTATATATATACACATATACATACATATAACATAAACACACATATACATATCCACATATATACGTACACACACATGCATGCATATACACTCATTCATACAAAATACATGCATTTATCCCACAATAATATGTGTTGTGTATATGTGAATATGTGTGTATGTATAAATGTGTATATGTGAATATGTGTGTATGTGTAAATATGTATATGTGAATTTTTTATTTATGTAGATAATCAAATTATTAATATCAAATACCATTATTTGTAGATTCTGATCAATCAGATGGAACTCCACCACCGTCTCCTCATCGTGCAACGACTTTATACTGTAAGTATATGAAATATTTAATTTTAACTATATTTGATGGATACATAACTTATATATTTTTTTTATGTTTCTTATGATGTAGATTCTGATCAATCAGATGGAACTCCACCACCGTCTCCTCATCGTGCAACGACTTTATACTGTAAGTATATGAAATATTTAATTTTAACTATATTTGATGGATACATAACTTATATATTTTTTTTATGTTTCTTATGATGTGCAGATTCTGATCAATCAGAGGGTACTCCACCACCTCCTACCCATGCAACGACTTCACATGTGTCCTCCGATAGGAATTATGATGAATTTTACTATCAAGAGCATATTATATGTTGGTGTAACTCTTGTTATGGCACGTATCTAAGACCACGATTGGAATGTATTCAACATGAGGCAGAGTATGGTACTTTTGAGCATGCACCATCACCTAGTCAACGTGATAATGCTTGGGTATGTATTTTCTATATATATTAATGTCATTTTTTTATTTAAAAACCATGTATAAAATCAAATTATTATTCATATACAGGAATACTTGCTCGATGATGATGATGATGATGATTTTTCTCATAATGTTAATATACCTCGTACACGTCATGGACTTGCTGTTCATCAATTACAAGCAGAGGTTTCTAGAAATCCTCTACCTCCTGGTTTAGAGAATGAAATGGCTGGAGATTATCCATTGCCAGCTCGTGATCGTTCTTTAGTACAAACATATGATAGAAGAAGATATGGAGGATGGAATAGAGGACCACTTCCTTTAGATGGAGAGGTTTTCAACTTTTGGGGTAATCGCTATATGATTGCTCCATCCACTATTACTAATGCTGGTCGTGGTCTCTTTATTGTAGAGGATTTGTATGTGCCTCCGAACTCTGAAGTCACTCTTATGTCATTTTGTGGTCCTATATATGGATGGGGAGATTGGCATCGACTTTCACGTTATGTTCAAAGCATGAGTACTTATGGAATATGCTTGAACACAGCATCTCTTACTAGTAGAAGGATTTTACATGCAGAAAATGAAAGATTATATATTGATGGAAGACCTTACACACATGGAAATATAGCAGGTTTAATAAATAGTAGTCGAGGGTTACATAATAGTTCAAGGACTAATTGCACATTTGAGGAGCGTGAAAATAGTCATGAATCACCATACATGAGTAGAGATGTATCAAGATACATAGTTGTCAATGCTATTACTACATTACATGCTGGTGATGAACTATTAGTGAATTATGGATGGCGTAGACCTCCAAGAGCACCTTTTAGCTAGAGAGAATAAAAATTTTCTATCCATATTTAATAAGTTATATACTTAATTTTATATTTGAAGTTTAATTTTTATTCATTTATGGAATACTAATGAGTTTTATTTATATGTGTAGATTCCAACGTATGATGTTGATGATATTCGTCCACAACATTCACAATTACCAATAAGACCTCATTTATCAGAAGCTTCCATGAGGAGGCTACGCAAAACTAAGCCTGTGCAATATGCAAAGTTGAAAGATCTATATTCAAAAGATGATAAAGTACAAGATTTGTGTGACAATGATGAAGATGATGGCATGGCAGATTTTATTGAGGATTGGTATCAAAATGACAGTGAGAGCATGGATATTTCTAAAAATGAGAAATATCTTCGAGAGGAATGTCTAAAGCATGTATATGAAGGAAGTCATTTGACACGACTAAATGCGAGCTTACTTATTCTCAACCTTCAAAATCGTTTTGGATGGAGTAATGTATCTGTTTCGACACTATTAAGGTATAAATTTCAATTTTCTATCTATTTATATATATATATGCATAAATATATATACATATATAAATACATGTAGGAATTTATTCTTACTTTAGATAAGGTTATAAGAACAAGAACTTGAATTGAATGGAAACTTTTTGTCCGCGCATCTTTTAAAACTATTAATGCATCTTTCCAAATATTCGCAATGGTGACATGGATGAGTCGCATGCACAGAGGTTACTCAAGAGACAGCAATCTGATTATAATGGAGTAGTCCACTTTGTATCCTAAAGTTCAGATGCTCATCATTGACATGCAAGAGGTTTACTGCATACCCGAGAAATCCTGCTCTATCTTGACTAACCTCTGTGCATGCGATTCATCCAGGTCACCATTATATGAACATATGTGTGAATTGACAGGATACGATTGTTTTGCGTAAATATTTTGAAAGATGCATTAATAGTTTTAAAAGATGCGCGGACAAAAAGTATCTATTCAATTCAAGTTCTTGTTCTTACCTTATCTAAAGTAAGAATAAAAACTTGCATATATATATGTATGTATATTTATTTACCTTTTTTAATATATCTTTTTTTGATAAACTTATAGGTTATTATCTGAAAAGTTTTTACCAAGTCAAAATATTCTTCCTACCTCACATGATGAAATGAAGAAGATAATCAACAATCTTGGTATAGATTATCAATGTATACATGCATGTCCTAACGATTGTATTTTATATAGAGGTGAATATGCAGACTCTTTGACATGTCCCAAATGTCAATCTCCTCGATATAAGGGTGAAGAAGGTAAAATCCCGAATAAGGTATTGAGACATTTTCCATTGGCTCCACGGATTAGACATATGTTTCAAAGCCCCGAATTATCAAAGCTTTTGACTTGGAGACATGATCACAAAAGTACTGATGGAATAATCAGAATTCCTCATGATAGTGTTGCTTTTCAGCATATTGATTCTACATGGCCTGAATTTGCACAAAATCCACAGAATCTAGAGTTAGGAGTTGCATTAGATGGGGTTAATCCATTCTCCATGAAAACCAGTAAATGGTCAACATGGCCAGTGGTAGTCATAAACTACAATCTTCCGCCATATCTTAGCATTAAAAAGGAACATTTAATGCTTTCACTTAGTTAAAGATATGAATGTATATCTTGCTCCTCTCATTGACGATCTTCAAGAGTTATGGAGAGGTATTAATGTCATTGATATATCGAAAAGCATCAATGAAAGACATATTACGATTCGTGGTATTGTGGCTTGGACTATTCACGATTTTCCTGGATATGGCGTTTGTTCAGGTATTGATGTAATTTTTTATTCAATATGCATGTAAATAAATATGATTTAATCTAATTATATTTTTATCCTTTTCCATGATGCAGGAATATCTACTAAGGGTTATAAAGCTTGTCCATATTGTGGTGATTGGTTGAGATCAATCTATAGTAAGAATCTCAACAAAAATATTTATCTTCGACATCGACGATTCTTGCCTGATGATCATCCATTAAGATCTAAAAGAGAAGCGATACATTTTAATGGAAAGCTTGAAACAGGCCAGTATCCAAAACCTATGACGCCTATGGATTGGTATAAAAAATGGATAGATGGACCTCTGATAGATCCAGAAGCAGAAATCTTCAGTGATGATTCAGATAATGAGTATGTGAACAGAGGTAAAGGGAAATTGGCACTCGCAGAGAACATATCAATATGGTATTCTTTGGAGTATTGGAAAGAGTTAAAAGTATGTCATCTTCTTGATCCTATGCATATATTCAAAAATATTGGTTATTCACTATGGCAGCATCTTCTTGGACTAAAAGATACCACAACATCAAGGAATGATTTGAAAGATAAAAAATCCAAACCAAAGTTATGGCCAGTTTTGATAGACATCGACAAGAAACGACTTATGCATCTGCTCCTTGGGTACTTACAACAAAAGAGATACAGACTATCAACAATAGAATTCAATTGATCAAGACTCCTACAGGATATGGAGCATCATTTCAAAACATGTTTACTATGGATGATAAGAGCTTATCTGGATTAAAGACCCATGACTGGCATAACTTTTTGAAACATATTTTACCTTTGGTTATCGATGGATGTACAATGAAAGGAGTACGAGATGTGATCTATCGTCTTGGATCACTTATAAGGTAATTATGATACTTTTATATTTAATATGTATGAATATTGGATATCTTTTATTTTTTAATTAACTTCTTTACAATTGTTTTTATGATTTGTATAGGTGGATTACATCCAAAGAGATCGATAAAAATTCGATCCCACAAAAAAAACGTGAATGCAAAGAGCTACTATGTTTGATGGAAAAAGAACTTCCTACTTCATTTTTTGATATTCAAGTTCATTTACTAGTCCATCTTGTAGATGAGATAGAGATTGCCGGTGTTGTCAACACTCGATGGATGTTTTGGGTCGAGCGATTTATGGGAATACTAAAAGGTTATGTGCGACAAAGAGCAAAACCAGAAGGATCCATGGCAAAGGGTTGGATGCTTGAAGAGTGCATGTATTACGTTAGTGAGTACCTTGAAAGAGTTCATGAAGAAGCTCCACGTGCATGGACCAACGAGTCTTCTTCAAAAATAACAGATGAGGTATTATCAGGTAAGGGGATTCCATTCTTATTTACATTTCAAGAAAAAAATGATGTTTCTACTTTTGTAGCATATAATAGCGAATGCATGCAAGCATTCGTTAGCGAGTACAAGGAACTTCAAAGTCTCCAAAGTAAAAGGCGAAAAAACAAAATATCTAGACGTAATCTCGATAATAATGAGATTACAGATATACCTTCTTTCACGGATTGGCTATATAGTCGTTTGCAACGCGCCAACGCAAATAATGAAGAAATCTCAGATGAGCATAGAGAGTTAATGATAGGTTGTGAACAAAAGGTAATTTTATTAAAATATATATTTTATTTTTTTCATATATGTATGTTAGTTTCTATTTACTAATTGAATTTATTTTGCAGGCTCGAATGTTCACTAATATGTGGGCTTTTGGACAGCATATTAGAATCAAAGCCATTGATTCTTTACGTAAAACAGAGGATTCTAGTATTGTTGCTTGTTTCAAGCAACTATCACGTGCTAGCTCAAAAGACACGAACCTTATAGATAGCGAACTTGGTTACGTAGGAACTATTGTTGGTATCTACGAAATTTCATTTCGTACATTCAAACAGGTAGAAAAAAGTTTATATATTTTTTTTAGAGTTGGTTATTTTTTTAAGCACTTAATAATGGGACATTTTTGTTGTTATATATTTTGATAGGTCATTTTGAAGGTTGACTGGTATCGAGCGAAGTATAAAGGTAGTAATTCTACAATAAGAAAGGAATTATCTGGGTTTTGGGCAATTGATTCTTCCAAGCTAATGCGATCTACTAAAGAACCATATATTCTTCCTAGGCATATTGAACAAGCATTTTTTTATAAAATCCCAGATGCTCATCCTTGGTGGCAAGTCATTCATGTGCAACCTAGAGGTAGGTCATTGTTTGAACAGTTTATTGTTAGAGAGATTGAAGAAAGTCCTCTTGATGATTCAGCATCAGATACTGATACATCAACATCTGAAATAGAAATTAGACTCATTATACGTGATAATGATACTAATCTTTTTTATGAAGAGGATAATTCTCTACATGCTGATTCTACTGATGAGGAAGAGGAATTACCAGAAATAGATATTAATCCACCAATAGATGATGTGATTCATGAGAACATAGATTTAACAATAGAAGAAATAAATGAAATCAATAAGGATAATGAAGATGAGACTATATTGATGTCTTACCAAAATGATGGCAATAATGAAAACATATGAGCAGATTAGATAGTAACTTGAAGCTTCTGAATGGATATCAGATAATAGGTTTTTTTTATTAACTTGAATAACGATGAATCCTACTACAGAGATGAAATCATGTTCTTCTAAGTTAGAACATGAAGCTCGGGGGTATGCCTAATTATTTTATATATAGCTTTATCTTCGAGGAGTAAATTTTTATCATGTATGTATGCATATGTGTGTGTATTCATGTGACATATTATATGTATACATATATTAGTATGCATATATATGTATTTCATGTATATGTATGTGTTTGCATGTGTGTGATATATGTATACATGTGTTAAATATGCATGTGTATATATGCATATGCATTTATGTAAAATATTCATGTATTCATGTACGTAATATATGCAAGTGTTTATAATTGTGTACATGTATATATGTATATGTGTCTATGTGTAAATATGTACATGTAAATATGTATGCATGTATATATATGTTTATGTGTGCATGTAGGCATGTACATGTATGTGTAAATATGTACATGTAAATATGTTAGTATGTATATATATATTTATGTGTGCATTTAGGCATGTATGTGTGATGCACAATATATCTACTCCATTTTATATTTATGTATCCTATCTACATGATGTGTATATATCTTTACATATATTATGAATCATGATCCTCGTTGATTCGAGTAGCTATATATAGAGGCATAAGGTTGGGAGGAGAGACATCTCTCTAGTAGGACGTCGGAGGTGTACATATACTTCAAACATATGGCTAAAAGGTTGAATTAGAGTTTTTAAATTAGGGATTTCAAAACCCTAATATCGAGATTAGTGTTCTCTCTCTCTCTCTCTCTCTCTCTCTCTCTCTCTCTCTCTCTCTCTCTCTCTCTCTCTCTCTCTCTCTCTCTCTCTCTCTCTCTCTCTCTCTCTCTCTCTCTCTCTCTCTCTCTCTCTCTCTCTCTCTCTCTCTCTCTCTCTCTCTCTCTCTCTCTCTCTCTCTCTCTCTCTCTCTCTCTCTCTCTCTCTCATATACATACATACCGTGCATTGTCACGATGATGCGCCATAAGTGTCCGCATCTCTTTTAAACACCATTTAAGAGACCACCCTGTCCCAAACTCCGTCTCAAGTGAACTGAGCACGTACTTTTTATCCCTCTCATCATGCTCACTACAAAAATAAAAAACATAATATAAATAAAACATAAGATATATATTTCAATTTATATGTAAAACTTTTACTTACTTCCACGGTAAGTGGATAAAGCGAAGGTAAGAGTCGCATAGTGCACGCATTCTCCTCTTGAACTCCAATCCATTTCCTATGTATACAATATTCCCCTCTGGCTCTATGTCGCACTCTAGTCCTAACGTGCCTATGCATGTCCTCATAGGCAACGTCTCTGCTCTCCTATCACGTGCTGGAGGTGGTATAGGTGTCCTGAAAATAGATAGATAGAAATAAATAAAAATATGTGCTATAATATCATTCAAAAAGTTTATGAAAAAAAACATACCTATGAGCAGATAGCTCTCTTCCTACGTGTGGATCTGCAGAAGAGCCCTCGTCTGATCGCGTAAGCATCTGGATCGTATAATCCAGCTCCTCATCGGACATCTCTGCGTAGTCCCGCATTATGGCCCCTAGAGTATCTGATGGAACTCTTGCTCTCATAAGACTTTTTATGAGAGTGAGTTTCACCTTTCTCTCTCTACTGGGATCCATACTACCTAACATATAAAACAAAATGGTTAGAAATCAATATATATACGTGTATGTGTGTGTGTATGCATGTGTATGTGTGTGTATGCATGTGTATGTGTGTGTATGCATGTGTATGTGTGTGTATGCATCATTATGTGTGTATGTGTGTAGGTATATGTGTGTCTTGTCTATGTGTATGTGTGTATGTGTGTATATGTATGTGTACATATGTGTGTGTGTGTACATATGTGTGTGTGTGTGTGTGCATGTGTATGTGTGTGTGCATGTATATGTGTGTGCATGTGTATATGTGTGTGCATGTGTATATGTGTGTGCATGTGTATGCATTATGTGTGCATGTGTGCATGTGTATGGATTATGCATGTGTATGTGTGTGTGCATGTATATGTGTGTGCATGTATATGTGTGTGCATGTGTATATGTGTGTGCATGTGTATGCATTATGTGTGTGTGTGTCTATGCGTATGTGTGTGTGTGTGTGTCTATGCGTGTATATGTGTGTGTACATATGTATGTGTGTGTGCATGTATATGTGTGTGCATGTGTATATGTGTGTGCATGTGTATGCATTATGTGTGCATGTGTATGCATTATGTGTGCATGTGTGTATGTGTATGCATTATGCATTGTGTATGTGTGTCTATGTGTGTGTATTTGTGTGTATGTGTGTGTGTGTCTATGCATATGTGTGTGTGTGTCTATGCGTGTATATATATATGTGTACATATGTGTGTGTGTGTGTGCATGTATATGTGTGTGCATGTGTATATGTGTATGCATTATGCATTGTGTATGTGTGCCTATGTGTGTGTATTTGTGTGTATGTGTGTGTGTGTCTATGCGTATGTGTGTGTGTGTCTATGCGTGTATATATATGTGTACATATGTGTGTGTGTGTACATATGTGTGTGTGTGCATGTGTATGTGTGTGTGCATGTATATGTGTGTGCATGTGTATATGTGTGTGCATGTGTATGCATTATGTGTGCATGTGTGTATGTGTATGCATTATGCATGTGTGTGTGTGCATGTATATGTGTGTGCATGTGTATATGTGTGTGCATGTGTATGCATTATGTGAGTGTGTGTCTATGCGTATGTGTGTGTGTGTCTATGCGTGTATATGTGTGTGTACATATGTATGTGTGTGTGCATGTGTATGTGTGTGTGCATGTATATGTGTGTGCATGTGTATGCATTATGTGTGCATGCGTGTATGTGTATGCATTATGCATTGTGTATGTGTGTCTATGTCTGTGTATTTGTGTATATGTGTGTGTGTGTGTCTATGCGTATGTGTGTGTGTCTATGCGTGTATATGTGTGTGTACATATGTGTGTGTGTACATATGTGTGTGTGTACATATGTGTGTGTGTGTGCATGTGTATGTGTGTGTGCATGTATATGTGTGTGCATGTGTATATGTGTGTCCATGTGTATGCATTATGTGTGCATGTGTGTATGTGTATGCATTATGCATTGTGTATGTGTGTCTATGTGTGTATATTTGTGTATATGTGTGTGTGTCTATGCCTATGTGTGTGTGTGTCTATGCGTATGTGTGTGTGTGTCTATGTGTGTATATGTGTGTGTACATATGTGTGTGTGTACATGTGTGTGTGTGCATGTGTATGTGTGTGTGCACGTATATGTGTGTGCATGTGTATATGTGTGTGCATGTGTATGCATTATGTGTGCATGTGTGTATGTGTATGCATTATGCATTATTATGTGTGTGTGCATGTATATGTGTCTGCATGTGTATATGTGTGTGCATGTGTATGCATTATGTGAGTGTGTGTCTATGTGTATGTGTGTGTGTGTCTATGCGTGTATATGTGTGTGTACATATGTATGTGTGTGTGCATGTGTATGTGTGTGTGCATGTATATGTGTGTGCATGTGTATATGTGTGTGCATGTGTATGCATTATGTGTGCATGTGTGTATGTGTATGCATTATGCATGTGTATGTGTGTGTGCATGTATATGTGTGTGCATGTGTATATGTGTGTGCATGTGTATGCATTATATGAGTGTGTGTCTATGCGTATGTGTGTGTGTGTCTGTGCGTGTATATGTGTGTGCACATATGTATGTGTGTGTGCATGTATATGTGTGTGCATGTGTATGCATTATGTGTGCATGTGTATGCATTATGCATTGTGTATGTCTGTCTATGTGTGTGTATTTGTGTATATGTGTGTGTGTGTCTATGCGTATGTGTGTGTGTGTGTCTATGCGTGTATATGTGTGTGTACATATGTGTGTGTGTGTGTACATATGTGTGTGTGTGTGCATGTGTATGTGTGTGTGCATGTATATGTGTGTGCATGTGTATATGTGTGTGCATGTGTATGCATTATGTGTGCATGTGTGTATGTGTATGCATTATGCATGTGTATGTGTGTGTGCATGTATATGTGTGTGCATGTGTATGCATTATGTGAGTGTGTGTCTATGCGTATGTGTGTGTGTGTCTATGCGTGTATATGTATGTGTACATATGTATGTGTGTGTGCATGTATATGTGTGTGCATGTGTATATGTGTGTGCATGTGTATGCATTATGTGTGCATGTGTGTATGTGTATGAATTATGCATTGTGTATGTGTGTCTATGTGTGTGTATTTGTGTGTATGTGTCTGTGTGTCTATGCGTATGTGTGTGTGTGTGTCTATGCGTGTATATGTGTGTGTGTGTAAGTGTGTGTGTGCATACCTGTCAACCGTCTCCCTTCTCTCTCTCCCTGTCGCGCGCGCTCTTTCTCTCTCTCTCTCTCGCTCTTGCGTTCAAGGCCCGGCACAAATGTGCCGGGAGAATTGAAATTTTTTGTTTTACATTCCAGAGCGTCGCATATGCGACGCTCTGCAGTTTGCCAACGTCGCTAAGTGCATCGCTAACTAGCGACGCTTTGGTGTTGGGTCGCATAAGTGACGCTACCGTCGCTTATGCGACGATGCTCGGCCAAAAAAAAAAATCCGATTTTTTTACCGTCGCTTATGCGACGCTTTCATCGCATAAGCGACGGTTTTCGTTTTTTTCCTGATTCGGGGGCGTCGCTACGCCCCCCTTTTTCTTGTAGTGGATGCCCTAGGTCCAAATTGACCTTGAGATATCTATTTTGGACCTTGTAATTTTTGAAATTCTAGAGAGAGAAATGAAATCAAGGCATTATCTTACATTGAAGTAGATTAAACGCTGGAGCCTGAAATGAGACGCTTAAAACTGGATTCACAAAGTTTATACAAGGAGACTTTTATTGTCCTATGGATGCTCTACCTTATTATTCTTGATACCTCCATTTTCATGTTCCATTTGCAGCTACAAAACATGATGCAAACGAAACTTTTCATCCCTAAATTTTCCCATGTGCATAAAATGATCTAAGTATCCATTCTAAACATTATCCACACGATATATAATAGAAAGTTCAAAATGAATTATTTCACTATCCAAAGGCCTATTACAATTCCCCCCCCCCCCTTCCCCTTTTAAGAACTTTGTCATCGGAGTTGGAAAGAAGGAAAATGTGCCAGAAAATCATCTAAGTTCACCCAATTCAAATCTTCAGTTGGATACCGTTGTGCCATTTTGCCAAATTCTCTACTACAAAATGATTTCTAAGTAATCTTTTCCTCCTATCTAATATAATTTCAGGTTGAAGATCAAAAGATCAATTATCTTTGAGCTTATAATTGTCTTGCAAAACATGAGCAACATTAGGTACATATCTTTTAAGTAAGCTAATGTTAAATACAAGATGCACATTAATTGTGCAAAAAATTCCAACAAATGTGCAAGGGATCAAATCTTTTGCAAAACTTTAAAATGACTTGTGTACCCTAGACAAAATCTATGATCATTCCCTAATGACAAGTTAGATCGGTGAGGATTGACCTTACGAAATACCCTGTCATCTATTTGAAATTCAAGTGGTCTTCTCTTCAAACCATAGAGTTTATTTTGTATTTTTTGAGTTTCTTTTATGTGCTACTTAATTTTCCCAAGTTCTTCAATCATTTTCATAAGCATTTCTTTAGATATTTCTACTTTATTTCAAAAACTAGAAAAAGAAGGTGGATTCAAACAATTATAACCATAAATAGCATCAAGCATAGTCATTTTTATAGATGCATGCCATGCACTATTATATGCAAACTCAACTAAGGGCAAGTATTCACTTCAATTATCTTTTTTTTCAGATATAAGACTACATAAATTTCTTCGACTCAATGCATCAACAACCTTATTTTCTTTACCAACCAAATAATTAATGTCAAAATCATACTCACTTAATAATTTAATCCAATGATTTTGCCTATTGTTAAGCAATGGTTGTGTGAAAATGTACATTAGACTATGATGAACTATTTTCAATTCAAAATTTACCATTAATAGTAGGTGTCTCTAATGCTTAAGTGCATGTAGAATAGCAAGCATTTCTAGATCATGAGTAGGATAATTACGTTCATGTTTTCTTGATTTCCTGAACTCATATGTAACCACCCTACCATCTTGACAGAGAACACATCTTATTTGTCTACCATTTGCATCACATGCAACCACAAATCCAAACACAATTTTCAATGATCCTTTCATCATTTCATTGGACTGAGAATTGAATGTTGTGACTCCCAACATTCCATGCAACATATGAACACCTCATTGGGTCTTATTTTTATTCTTGGGAATTCCAACAGTCATTTTTCATTTTATTTAGGTTCCAACCCTTATTTTCACCTTTTTTATCATATATGCCCTTGGTCCAAGAGAAGCGGTTTTATATTGGTTTCTTATTTTCTTTCTTTTTCTCCTTAGGCATGACCACATGATATCCAATAGCCACCTCTAAAGATATCCAATAGCCCTTTTTCATGCCATACGGTTGCCTCTTAGATATCCTTTGTTTAAGCCCTCTAGCATCAAGGAATAGAAAAAAAAAATTCGCATATACTATTTGGAGATCATTTTTGCAATATCCATAAGGAATCTTAGATACGACTACATGGCACAAAATTGCCCCATCAAACACTCTCAGATAGGGCATTTTTGCACCCTTTGGTGATATCTTTATTCATACCTTGAAACTTTATTCCCTACTTTCATTGTTTGTATGGATTGAAGCGTTAGTACTTATGGAGAATGATAAATACTTCAGTAGAGATTATAATGGCTACATCCTCTGAGAGACTGTTGGATGCCATCATTCAAGAAGGTGGTGATGCATCTATCTTGCGTGATGCTATTGTCATCTTCAATCGCTCTATTGATCGTCATGCATTGGTTGAAGAGGCCAATTTTTTTTTAGTTGAAGATTTTTCAACTTTCTTGAAGATCATTGAGAACCACATTTTGGCCCTCGATGACATTGATTTGCCTCATCCAATAGTTTTTTGGATAGAAACCTTTGAATAAGGCAAAAAGTATAAGAAAGTGTAGGAAATTGTCTCCAATACCAAGAAGTTAGTTGAATTGTTGAGTGTGTGACGAGGCATGTTATTTTTCCCTATTCATATATTTTTCTTCTTTGTCTTGATCATATTTATTCAAATACATCATCTTCTGAGGAGGAAACGGATACATTGCCCCTTAATTAGTGGATTAAAGCCACAAACCATTCTTAGGCCACTAAAGATGAACAAGAAGAAATTGGCTTTGAACGTGAAGTCAAAACAAGTTGAAAAGTCTTCAAAGAAGTGATAGCTATCATGGGGCCTAATGGAGAAGTAAGTGTCACATCAACGTCTTTAATCTTGAAAACCCTTCCATTCTATCATATTGCGTGGAAGGAGTTCATTCCCTTATATTCAATTCATATTTGTTTTTCAATATTAGAGAGGACTACTCCATTGCAACAATTGTTGAAGCATGTGATGTAGCAAATTCCTTCATTGATGTTGACGAGGAAATAAATGAGAAATTACTATGCCTTGAATTGCACTAATCCAATGAAAGCTTAAAGGACTCTTCCCAAGCCCTCTCAATGTGTTACAATAGGGCTCTTGAAGAGAAACCATGATTGAAAGATAAAGATTTGGAAGCCAAGCTTTTTTACATGGGGATAGATCAATTTGGGAGAGGCTATAAACTTCAAGATGTAGAGAACAACAAAATAGCAATCATCATTGACAAAGAGGAGTTAATTAAAAAAGATAAGATGAAAAAGTTTGTGCCTAGTCTCCACTAATTTTCCATGTGCATGTAAAATTCATATTTATATATTATCCTTTTTATGATTCCAGATTGAAATTCTTAATGAATACAGTTTTTTGAGTAAAGAAAAAGAGTAGAGATTAGCAATTGAATCAAGAATCAAGGACAGCAAAACAAATCCAAGATCATGCTCTTATTTAGTACCTAACAAAAATAAACAAAGATGTGTTTTTTACTTTACATGGGAGTTATTCTCAAGATCCCACCTTTCCAATCTCTTGTATAAAACTTTATCAAAATCCATGGGTTATCATCTCCAAATCTAAATAAAATATTAAGTTACGCACTAGGATTCCAAGCATCAAAAGTAGGATATTTAGTTATTTACTTCTATTCTTAGAAAGAGGATTTTCTTTGAGAATATGTAGTTATGCACCAGGATTCCAAGCATCAAAGTAGGATATGTTTTGTGTTATTCGAGGTATAATTTGGTAGCAAAATATTTAAATGTAGAAAAAATAAAAGGGGTATAGAAGAAAGGATTTTCCTAGGTATAGAGGAGACATGCTAGAAACAAATATTTCCAAGAGACTAAAGAAGAATTCATGTTTGTATGTAAAGGCCTCCTTATTTACCTTAAATCATTTTCATGAACTATATCCTTTTCCGATTCTAAGTGCAGTTGGAAAATTTTTGTTTATTGCTTTTTTCATTCTTCGGTGATGAGATTGTAGCAAAATTTAACTCCAATATGCATGATGAGATTGTAGCAAAATTTAACTCCAATATGCATAGCAAAAGTAAGAAAACCTCTTCTAGAAATTGTCTTGTTAGAAATCTCCCCAATAAAACATATTCAATCATATCTCAAATATCCATTGACTCTAAAATTTTGTCCACACATATTAGACACTACTAGTCTTCTAACAAACTATAGATCACTCCAATTGGATTTCAAATCATTAGGCAACTAACTACCTAAAGACAAAGTACATGTTAACTTAAGTTGAGCACAAAATAGAGGTTTGAAATAATTGCACAATGTAACTATTAGAGATGATTATAGCAGACATATTTTGTGAAAATTAAGTGGAAGAGATAAACTTTCCAACTTGATACCCTTGCATCTTATCTCTTATCTTTACCTTCCACTTCTTGTCCTTTGTCGTTCTGTTGCCTTTGGCAAATTTTGGTGCTCCAATTCACTCCATATGAATAAGATGCCATCTTTTTTGTGTACTTCAACTCAAGAATCTTTTTGGCTTTTATCGAAGCCATAAAGAAATAATCTTGAACCTTAGCTTTCAACCCTTCCCCTCAAGGTTAGGAGTGTAGTGCTTATATCTTCAAGACCTAACTTTTCTTTGAGCTTAAAAGAAATAAATAAATGGTGAAGAGGTAAGCCATGGGAGGTGAGTATGTGTCAAGCCTCACAATTGGAACTTGCACAAGTATCATATCTTTCAACACTCCTCCTTAAGATATAATTGGGAGTCCATGCTATTCTCCAAATCTTATCCTCTTTGCCTTTTGCTTCTATTATCCTCATATATGTTTCTTTGATAGGTTTGTGTATCCCTTCTTTGGTTCCAAGCTTCTTTGGATTCTTTCCAGCTTCATCTTTGGTTCTTTGGCTCTTAGCAAGAGTTCTTCTTGAATCCTCTCATAGACCATGCTTCATACAAACTTATACACTTGAATGAGATCACCCTAGCTGCATGTACATTTGTTGCTTCACTCTCTTCCTTGTTTTCCTCTCTTTCCAAATATCTCTTTCTATATAACTTCATGACTTCATGTCTTTTAAGCTTTTGGGCTTCACTTTGATCATCCTTTGTCTTTGAATCATTTTCAACTTTCTCTATAGTTGCAATTTTTGCATCTTTGTGTTCCTAAAGCTTTCATTTCTGGCTTAAGGTGGATCCTTGTTCATTTTGAATTCTTTCAAAGTTCTTAGATACTCTTGTAACTTTGGAAGGATATCTTCTGGAAGACTTGTAAAAGATCCTTAACATAGGATCTATATCTTATGAACCTTACTTACAGATCATTATCATAAATCTATCCAAGGCTTATATGATTTTTTATAAATGTTGCTACATATATTACTTGCTCAATAGATTAGTGTAACCATTTGAATTATTCACATTACCTATCTTCTCAAGTGAGGGATTTGTGTCATCTCTTATACTTCATGCCTAAACCTTGGGTCTTCCAAGTCAAAAATCAAAGTAACATTTCCTACCACATGAATCAATTTCAAAGTCATTCTCATCCTTCTTACCTTCATTCATATTGAGGTTCATGAGAAGCAAGGAAACCTCTTTGCTTTGATCTTTTGTAAAACTTTTGGATGCTCTTCTACCTTATAACCACCTTGGTAACCTCCTTTATAGTTTTTGTAACCATAGCTTGGATCATAATTTGTATTGTAACTTGAATTGTATCTGCATGTTGACAACCCAAATCTTCCTCTTGAAGCACCTCTTCCTCTTTGATCATTGGGTTTTTTTTAACATTTTTCTTTTTTGTGATTGGTTAAACCACAATATTACATGGAGGAGATGGAATTCTCTTGCTACCTTTCTTATCACGTATGCCTCTACCTCTTCCATATCTGCCTCTTTCCACAATGTTGACTTAAGAAGATTTACCTTCATCTTCTTCATTCTTTTTGTCCTTGCCGTTTACACTTTTACTTTTATCAATATATAGTGTAGAGGTTTGATTTCTTTTAAGCATGTCCCACTTAGTCTCATGAGAGAAGTTACCCCAAAACAATGTTACTTTCATATCTAGATAAATCTCCGAATCTATTGTGAAGGAGGTCCATTTAGAGTCTAATTTAACGCCATCGATAATGTGCCTTATTTTTTTTCTCTTCATCAATAATATTTGCTATGCTAGCTATCTAATCTGAGGTGTCTTTGACCTTGGACACAAAGTTCTTAATGCTCTAGTTTGGTTGCTTCTTAAGGATTGAATACTCCGACCATAATTGGTTCTTCCTTGCCCTTGTACATGAAGAGAACAAAGATTCTAATCCATCTTTCATTTTTTGTGATGTTTTATAACATCTAACATGTCCTTATGGTTCTCATTCTTTATTCAGATGTCACATATCCATAAAGCTTTCTACCTTGTAAATACGATTCCATCCTCATTGAACATGATAGATAGTTTCCTATATCAATATCCTCATTTTCTTATGGGAAATTGTCACCCATTTTGTCCAAATATTAGGATACTTTGATGCCATTGTAGAAGAGTGATTGTAGGTGATGATGGAGTAAATCCTGCTTACAAAGCTCGCTTGGGACCTCAAAATTAACTCTTGAACGGTGCAGTGGTCTTGTATACCTTGAAAATTAACCACTAAAAAGATTATGTTACTTTCTTGGAGGTGCTTCAAAAAATTTATGATAAAAAAGATAATTTGCAATGTCCACATAGTCAAGAAAATCTTTCTATTTTGGGATGTACACACACCTTGCAATGCTCGTTTCTCTTGACCTTAGTATAGTTGAGCTAAACCACTTTTTAGCGCTCATTTAGAAAGGTACTAGACCATCCTTGAAAAAGGAATCAAATTCTAGAAGCGTCAATAGATAGAAATAAGGTTAACACTTCATAGGTGTATCCCCATTGATAGCAAGTCTTCAAATATGAGCATATGGATCACATTGAGGATGGATATATCTGCGAATAAATAGATCTAGAATAATTCCTTGTGCACCATAATATTATAAAGTCCTAATTTCATGATCAAAAATTTTTTTTTTTATTTTAAACCTTGAGCATTACACAATCAACCTCCAAAGTTCACTATTTTGAAAGAAGAGTACACATATAGTAGACAATAGTAGATAGCAATATAAAAATAAATTCAATTCTTCATGGTCTTCATTAAAATGAGTAATAAAATGGGTAGATTAGGTAGGCGAATTCCTTGTTCTAAGTTTTATTCACAAAAAATGATGATCAGGGTCAAAACGCAAAATAGTAGTCAGATATGCTCACACAATTTGATTGATTGCACGGATCTAGAATCCTCTTCACAACAATTGGGCCATACTATACTTGATTTCTTATTAATCAGTCAAGTAATATTTTTTCTGATGATTCATCTCCCAAAACTTATGGATTCCATTTTTGTTACTTCATGTATTATGCCATAAAGGTTCATAACCAAAAATAGAAGGAAGGTTCCATAAGAGTTTACACAAATGAAGTAGAGTACAAACACTTGGGCTTCAATAATAAGATCATGACCATGTCAAATTAATCCTAAATGACCAAGAACAAGCATGAATGCTTGTCTTGATCCAATAGAGTTCTAGTTCTTTGTTCACCATATCGCCACCAAGGAATTTTTGCTAATATATTTTAGTGATGCGAATGAATACACATATGATTTCTTGAGAATTTTTTTCTCTCTTTAGGATTTTTTTTTCTTTGGATTGTATATATAACCATAATCATGATTGGATACTCATCTTTTTACATTCAAGATTTAGAAATTCTTTATGTTGTGCTACCAAGCTTCTAGTTATTCCTTGTGTTTATTGAGGTGTGTTTCCACTTTCCAGAGTCCAACATTATTCACTCCAACATCCAAGATAATGTTGAACTGAATAATGTGCTTAAACAAGCCTCTCAATCGTATCATGAAGTACTTACAAATTATTTCACTTTTATCAAATTTTGTATGTGCAATATAGATCACTCATTATATGTAAAGAAATGTGATAATGGGGTTTGTATTATACTCATCTATGTCTACGACTTAATTATTCATAGTCGTAATGAGGATGGGGTACTTGCTGTGAAGAATCTTCTAAAATCTGAATTTATATTGAGCTCCTATAATTGCTAAGTTATTTTTTGCACAATGGAATCTTGTATCCAAAAATATGTATAGATATCAAAAAATAAGCAAAGGATGTTGTTGGCCTAACTTATTTCACTATTAAATACTATATTTAAGCTCTATTATGGGACCTGAGAGTAAATTTTAGATGAGCTCACCACATCCATGTGCATTGAACCACACATTGTACTATGTGAGTGCTGGTTTTGATTGTGCATTGGTTCATAAGGCTATTTCAGAATTGCAACTTCATGAATACATCATTGTGCATTTGGATGTTAATGTTTTGCACATGATATCTACTAATAGCTTTGCGCTTCACTTGGGATTATTGCTATCACAAATATCAGTAATCAAAATACATACTATCACTTTATTGCATATTTTGAGACTAAGTAAAATATTATTGAAAATAGTAGAATGCAAGGCTACATAACTAGGGATGTTACTTTGATATACAGGGATAGATTTGTAATATCCTATTCACATTTACTATGTGAAATCTCAATATCATACCAAATCATCACCAGATCTAGAGAAGTAAAACTTTTTTGGACACATTTCACAAACAAATGATCTCCAAATACCAAAGTGAATTAGAGAATTGAAGGACCTTTTAGGTGCAAATGGATCCAATCAACCATCATGGATTAATGACATTCAAATATAATGATTCAAGTCGGTGCCATGGGTCATTCTAGTACATACTTATCTCTCATCTATATGATTTTAATTGCTTCAAGTTGCAACCTTGCTTAAGTTAGCCACCTTCGTGCTTATTTCTACACACACGCAAAGCCTTCTCATTGTACTCCCTCTGAGTAGTTGATTACACATTAATGTGTTGATACATTGATTTGTGTTGCCCTTGGGAGTTACTTTAGTTGTCTTCTTTTGTCACTTGTTAACTTGTGAAATTTCATATGAAGTCATTAACGTTTTGGAATCAAATCTACGTACTCTACAACCTAATTCTCAATGTTTGCATACATCTATTACTTGTTGATTATGTTGGCAATGAGTTGTCTCTCTTGAAGGGGATAGTTGGGGAAATTCCTATAATCAATTTGATGTGTAAATAGCTTTTTAGAAACTTCTACTAGTCTACTTTTTGTGACTTAAGTCTTCGATATAATCTCTAAGTGAATTCTGAGAAGTTTAGTTTTAAGCAATTGTGGTAGAATGTATGAGGACCATAAGGAGCATCAACTTGCTTCAAGATGAGACCACAGTCTCCATTATCAATATCAAAATCACATCATAGTTCATTAGACTACATCCAAAGGGTTTATCAGACTTGAAGAAAAAATTGAGTAAAGAACGAAGGTTGGCAAAGGTTGAAGGAAGTTATTGACAAACGGGGAGTATTCTACAAAAAGAAATTGCAGGTGGAACTTCAAAAACTTGAAAGCTTGGATATTAAGGTTTTTTCCACAAATACATCACTAACCGTGCATCAAGAAGGGGCATTCAGAAGTCAAGGAGATTAGGAAAACATCAATTGAAAACATAAATGAACAAATTCAAGAACCAAAAAAGGGCAATTAGAAACTTTTGAATGTGAGAAGGTCTACGGGGCTAGTGAGTGGTATTCAGGTTAAAGCTTATGTTGATCGTATGAAGACTACTGAAATTGAAAGGAGATAACTCAAAGAGTAGGGGGAACCAAAGGATTAATGAATTAAACCAAAGCTAAAAGAGTTACATATTGCATGAGGTTCAGTATGTTGGATGAAGATCTAGTTTCCCATAGACTTGATGGGGTTATGGAAGATTAAAAAGGCTTTCCCAACCTATTTATATGTAATGACTTCCTTCAAGACTTTGGGAAAGTCATCATCCTAATGCTTATTGAAGAAATCAACCTTGGTGGAAGCAATCCCCAAGGTAGCCAAGATTGAAAGAATATGTGAAAGCAACTGGAACAATGGAGGTGGTTTGAGGAAGAGGACGGAACAACTACAAAAAACCCAACCAAGGTAATGAAAAAAAACATCAAAGAGGTCAAGGAAGAGGAGAAAGATGCATATTTAGAGGAAGAGGAAGTAGATATGCAAATAAGGAATAACTCAAGAAATGGGTACTACATCTCTAATATAAAGGAAGTTCGGCAATAGCCTACTCTCCCGGACTTGAATTAAATTAAGAAACAAAGGTACAATGGAAGGGGACTAGTGCCCACGGGACCCCCCATATCCCACAAAGCAGGGGAAGCAAGAATGATTCCTAGGTTGCTTTACAAAGAAGGTTGATCACCCTCTCGTCGCCCTCATGTGGGACCCACTTGGGTTTGAGCTTGTTGTTGATCAAAAGGAGGTTTGATGGTGCCTGAAGGGGGGGGACTTCTTACTATTGACAATCCTTTTGCCAAGGAGGAATAGTGATTTTTCAATCGACCACTCCCTGGGGGGGTCGCCGAAGTTGAGAGCACACCGCTCCCACCAGATTTTCCACAGGACTTCCCCTCTGATAGCATTCCAGAGAGCCGCAGAGTAACAAATCGCTTCTCCCAAAAGGACTTGTTTCCAACTAAGCTGTTTCTGAATTCTGATTTTCAGTCCAACCGTCTGCCAGATTCTGTGGGAGTTGGGGCAAGTAAGGAAGATGTGTGGGACATCTTCGATTGCACGGTGGCAGCGTTTGCACCACGGGGGGATCCCACAAATTTTGCTTGCTTTATGGTTAGTCCAAATTCCTCGATGAAGAATTTGCCATAGGAGGACAGACTTCTTAACCTCTATAAGTGGGTGCCAGATACCCATGAATTTCATGTCCCACCTAAGCCGCGTCCAAGACAGGCACCACTTCTTGTTGAGGCGGATCTGGAGGTCGTCCGTTTCTTTGATGTTCGGGATTTTGAGTAGGCTATTTCCATTGTGCCATTTGAGACCACGCGCGTTCGGAGTATCATGTCCCATGAGAAGGCGAGTTTTGTGACGATCCCAGGCGAGGCATCTGCTTTGTAAGGTGTTCCATTCTTCGTAGGAGATGTTTATGCGAGGGTCGATATCCTCGTAGTTGATCCAGCTGTTGGTGTCATGTTTCCAGAGGTGTTTCCATTTTTTGAATCCTTTGTTCCATAACTTCTTGGCATTTTGAATGTTCCACGATTCCACCCTCCTGATGCCATGTATCGGAAACCAGATAGAGTCGTTTTGTCTGATTCCGGCCGCCCACTTCCAGTCTTCACTAACTCTTGTGAAGCTTTTGACTTTGTTCCAGCCCTTCCAAAGGGAGCACACGAGATTGGAGCCTTTCGGGAAGACGGGGATTGGGGAGAATAGCAGGGTCATGATGTCTAGATTCTTCCAGTTTGGGTGCCCCATGAGGGCCAACTCATGCTTGTTTCTGAAGATCAGCTTGGCCCACGAGGCCTCCCTATTGCACCAAGCCTTGATCATCCATTTGGCCGCCAGTTTGTTGGCCATACACCCAATGTCTAGGATACCCAGCCCCCCACTATCTCTAGGGCTGGTGCAGATGGTCCATTTGATTTTTGGCACCCCCCTTCTGTTATGATCGCCCGTCCAAAGAAAGTTTCTACAAATACTATTCAGTTTGGACAGGCCTTGCTCGTTCGGTCTCCAGCAAGAAAGGAAATAGATGGTAGAAGAGAGGAGGAACGTGTTGATAACCATCGCACGTCCAGCGAGATTGATTTGCATACCTCTCCAATAGTTGAGCTTGTTTTCCAGTTTGGCCATCACCCAACTCCAACGCTGTTCCATAGAGACGCCAAACCCCAAGGGGATTCCAAGAAGGCGAAAGATTTGGCCCTGCGGAATGATTTGACAGCCATGATCAATGAGAAGGCTAGGGTGCTGTCCCACTATAGCCCTGAAGGCGGTCTTAGAGTGGTTGATTTTGGATCCAGAGGCATCACAGAAGGTAGCAAGACACCTCCAGAAGGTCTCCAGGCTCGTATTATCGTTGTGAACGAACGCGTTCATATCATCGGCAAAAAGTCTCATGATGATTTGCCCGTGGTCGCGAGGCAGTCGGAGGCCTTTGATATTGCCAGCCTCCACATGATGTGTCACCAGTCTGCTCAGCCCCTCAGTGGCGACAGCAAAGAGAAGGGGGGCCAGAGGGCACCCTTGTCTAATAGACCTTTTAAGGTGGATTGCTTTCGAAAGTTTGCCGTTAACGTTAATTTGGGTCGTTGCGTTTCCGAGAAGGGTCGCGATCATCTTGGTGAATTTCTGACTACATCCGAGATCAAGGAGCGACTGCAGAATATAGTCCCATTCTAGCCTGTCGTAGGCTTTGTCAAAATCGATCTTGAGGAAGACCACATCTTGGTTAGACTCATTTGCAAATTGAATGCCTTCCCAAATATCCATAATGGTTTCCAGGATAGACCTGCCTTTGATGAAACCTTTTTGGTCCTCACTAAGCCAAGATCTCAGGTGGCACGAGAGTCTGTTGGCGATGATCTTGTATCCAGTTTGGAGCATCGTGATAGGTCGCCAGTTCTCGATTCTGTTCTTCTCCCCCTTCTTGTGAATCAACTTGATAATTCCGTTGTTTAGGCAAGACGGAAGAGCACCAAACTTTAGCGCTTCTTGCCAGACCAACCGAAGAGGGGTGGCAACCACCAGCTTGAAGGGTACTACATCTCTACGAAGCCAAGGCATTCTTCCAATGATTGCTACCAAAATTGAGATTGATACATATATAAAGTCGAACGTAGCTATGCCAAAACTTCTTGCTATACGACATGGAAAATATAACTGATATCCAAATTATGAGATGTGATATAGATAGTGGTTTTATCAACCACATCTTGTAAAGAAAAATTCTCCAGCAATTTGTAGGTCTCCAAGAAAATGGGATGTGTGGAAACATGATATGAAAGGAAGCATGACATACAACACACGGGAGAATTGAACCTTGATCTTTACTACAAATTTAGAACCTCATTTCAATTGGAAACATAGTGGAGGGAGATTATCAACTAAAATTTAATTCTAAGGATCAGAATGATATAAAATATTGCGGAACAAAATGCCAAGCTTAGAGAAAAGAAAGAATCAAGGCAATAAGAATGTTGAAGGCCACCTAAAAGTAGATATGCAAGAAGATAAAGAGAGCGTTGTAGAATAAACAACCCTAGGAGTTCAGAAAAAGGAGAAATAGAAGTTTCATACCACCTCCATGGACAACGAAACTCAATAATATTAAAATACCTACTATTTATGCTGACATATAACAATTTCACTACGAAAAACCATGCATACATGACTAGTATTATAAAAGGTAAAGGGGCAAGTGCATTTAAAGAAATTACACATGTTAAAGGATGATAGGAAGAATGGAAGAGGAATTAAAGAAATTACACATGTTTAAGGATGATAGGAAGTAATGGAAGAAGAATTCAAATCGTTTTGAAGAAAATCACACCATGAGCTTAGTTTTTTGGCCCATTCCCATGGGATTTAATGCGACAAGAATTTCATCCCCATGTTAGGATTGTTACTATCAGTGTCTATGTGAAAGGCCAAATGGTTGCCAAAGACTTGTACATGAATGTTCTAATAAAACATATAGTGTCGTGGTCATCCAAGAACTATATTCAAACGGCCCATTTATGGAATTTACATATAGCAAACTCGCATTCTCTATTCTCTAGTTTTTGCAATTTTCCTACAAGCCTGCATAGATAGATTCAAAGGAACACAATGCCATTCAAAAAGATAATTCATGTTGCGAGGAGCGAAGAATCTCCCCTTTGATAGTATTTAAGTTGTTTCACACGATGCAGAGGTTGTTGCGAGTTTGCACTATGCTATTGAAACCTTCTCTTGACAAGTTCGAGGCTTACAACTAAGGCAACAACCAAGGATATGACATCGGCATACCTTGTCATCTAAGTCACTAAAGTCACCATTAGCATTGTTGGTTGTGCACGAGGGAAGACCTCAACAATCAAGGAAGATGGAGGTTCCCAGTACTTTTTGGGGTCCCACATCCTAGTATTGTTCCCCCTAGAGCTTGCTTAACTCAAAATCTCTATCTCGTATGCTAAACTCATGTGGTGATTGAAGAGGGAGAAAGACTTAGGTTCACATTATCTTGAGTAGGTTTTGGGTCCTCAAGCTATATTCTTGGCTTTTGAAGCCTATTTGAAACAATTTTTGGGTGATTCTTGGAGCCATTTTGGAGTACTTTCATGCATAGTTCTCTTTGTGCTTCTTCAACAACAAGTGTTCAGATTTGGGGTTGTTTTCAGCCATACTAGTGGTCTTATAGGTTTCTTAGACGAGTCTCAAACATGGTTGGAGCATCCATTACTTGTTGATGTTTCATCGGCACTTGCAAACTTGGTTTCCATGAATGTATTGAGCCTCGTGTAAAGCTAACATTGTACAAAGATTGAGCTCTTTTTTCTCATCCACTATTTCTCATTGATCATATTACTATTTGAGCACTCTTGCTATGTACATCTTGGTAGAAACCGCCTATGTATGCTCATGTGGTATAGCATGGTAGTTATGGTTTACATAGTCTTGATGTGTTAAAGAGGTTCATGGTGAGGTTTTTAAGAACAAAGAGACACCCACATGTCGAGGTATCTTTGATGATGTAGGTGGAAGACTTATCCTCACCTCATCATAGGAAATGTATGCTAGTGGATTCATAGGTACTCAATAAGCCTATTTGGCTTCACGTGGTCACTTGCTATATGTTGTGAGTAGGGTAGTGATCTATAGTGACATAGTCATGCAGATTTATGGTTATTGAATCAAATCTTTGATAGTTCTTTGATGATTAGGCTCCATTTTGCAAAGGAGGCTCTTCCAAATTTTTTTGAGATTTCATTTTTTCAATCATACATAGGTTGATCATCTTCTCTCATTTGCTTCTTTCTACAAGTATATAAATTTGAAAACTATTAGTTTGAAAGTTTATCATGGTTCATTTTACTCATCTGCTCATTTTTCTAGCTAAACGCTTCCAAACTTTTCTTAGAGACTTGACACATAGTCATATTTTTCAAAGTGTCAATTTTGATTGGTTGTACCTAGTGTGATCACTATTCTAGTCCCTAATTCATCACCATGGAATCAAGGTATTCAAGAACATCAGGTGGATCAAGTTCTAATGCAATTGTCCCCAAGAAGAGTTATAGCTTGCAAGGAAAACTCGATTTTTAGATTTGAAAGTTCCATGGCACTAGCTTCTCTCTATGGAAGCATCAAGTTCAGGACATCTTGATATAGAGAAGACAATAGAAGCCAATTGGTTATCTTGCAAAGAAACCTAATGATATGGATGATGATGATTAGAAAGATCTTAATTAGATGGCAATGTCCATGATTCCTCTACACCTTGAAAATAGTGCTTATTTCATTGTTCTAGACTCCAAGATAGTACAAGAGGTGTGGAAGAAGCTTTGTAACACTATGAGAAGGAGAATGATTCCAAGTAAGCTTATTTGATGAGGAAGTTTTATGACTTGATGGAGCTCATTTAAATGAGTTTGATGCTCTCTTTTCTCAATTGCAATTTCATCAAAGATAGAAATGGATGATGATATGAAAGAAATTCTTTGCTATGCACATTGCCGCCCTCATGGGATACATTTTCATAGCCATTAGTAATAGTGTGCGAGGAGAAACCTTGTCTATAGTGACAAATGTGGTGCGCTTCTTAGTGAAGAGATTCATAGGAATTCTATTGTGGCCACACATAGTGGACATGCACGTAATGTTTGTGATTTTTACCAAGGAAAGAATCAATCACATGGCAAAAGCAAGAAAAGACACAAGAAAGGTCAACTTGAAAGAGCAAAAAAAAATCACAAAAGAGGGACATTGAGTGTCATCATTTCCACGAGAACGGACATATGAAGAAGGATTGTTAGGCTTTGAAGAATATCAAAAATTCAACATATTGATGGGCATGTAAAGATAGAGGAAATAAATGTTATTTCTAATGATGTTGATGTGTTGACACTTGATAGTATTGTGCCTACTAAGGCTCTTATGGCTGATTTCCTTTCACACACATGAATGTTAAATTATGGTTCTTCTTTTCATGTGACACCACATAGAGAGTGGTTCTTTAGTTATGCAGCAAAGTCTCTTGGTACAATGCGGCTTGGTAATTCTTAGGAGTGTGATGTTTTGGAATTGGAGATATGGTTTTCAATTTTGTTGATGGTTCATAGTTTACCACGCATAATGTATGCCATGTGCCTCATCTTTCATAATGTTTACTTTTATGGAGTTCCACTTGAAGTTATTAACTCTTTGGAATCGACCCTTTGTGCTATATAGCATAAATGTTAATCCACATGTATATTTATACTTGTTCACTTTGCTAAAGTGAGTTGTTTCTTTGGAGGGGATAGTTCAAGGTCCTCCTCAAATCAATTTGATATTTCTAAGATAAAAAAAACTCTAAGGTTTTAATTTTCATAAGTATATTTTTGGCTCTAATCTCTTAGTGAACTAAGATAGTCTATGCAAAGATCCTTGGGAGGGGCAACTTGCTTTCTGTGGCTTAATTTGGAGACCATATTCTCCACCACTTCCCACTAGAGAGAGGGTGGATTGAAGATTTTTCAAACTTAACGAGTGACGAGAAATATGGTCATAAGCTACCATATAAGTTAATTAAGCACAAGATTAAAAATTTAAGAGAAGTTGAATGAATATTCAAAAAAAGGATTTTATTAGAGCTAGGAGTTCATGACGGACATAGCCAATCCTTGTACTTACAAAAATGGGTGGATCTATAAGATTTTCCATAGAATAAGAAGCATTCAACAATGCAACTATATCAAAAATATATTTCAAATGCCTCCCTTGCAAGATTTATTTGATCAATAACATAAGAAACATACTTTACAAAGCGAGAGCTTAAATCAAGGAAATGTACCTAAGATCACTTTCATGAATAGATATACAAACTATGAGTTTTGCTAATACTTTCTTGTCTCATCGTTGCTCCCACCACTTTCATGAAACTTATGTATCATGAGCTATGACTCTATCTAGTTCAATTTATGGTACATTCCTTGAAATATACCTTCATTTATAATAAAACCAAAGAAGTTCATTTGGATTAGTTCTAAGAATTTTCTCAACTTTGAAGAGAATCCACTATTTGTTAAAGAGTCAACGTGCACTAAATTCTTTAAAGAATATATCAGTACCTAGGGCATAGCATCTTCTAAGATTAAATCATCACGAATCCTAATCTAGAGTATTAATAATCATCGAATAGCCACATCCTAGAAACCAAGAGTTGTAGAACTTCTCACGTTTATCAAGATTCTATAGAGCATTCATCGAAAACTATGACAAAATAGTTATGTCAATTATTAATCAACTCAAAAAAATTAGTTATGAAGATGAACAAAATAAAATTATGAAAATGTAAAAAGTAGCAAATCTGATTTCCCCACTTTTATAAATAGTAGAACTCAATTAACCTTTATGATTTATAAAAATTTTAGTGGTTATGCTATGATAGTGTTCTTAAATTAGTATGAATAACCAAATATTCTTTAACAAAAACAATAGGCTTGATCAAAAAAATATTCATTCTACAAGAGGGATTTGTATAACAAAATCCATGTTTTGATAACATGGTCAGTATTTATTTGATGCCAATGTTACTAGAGTTTTTTTATCAAGAGAGCATTGAGTAGATCTCAAATGACAAATACCTTAAAGGTTCTAGGTCCCATTAGGTCTTTGAGATCTTAAATATGATCTTAGATATATGAAGGGAAACTTAATGTAGTGGTTGTTTCACTTAGCTACGAACCTATGTTTAATGGGCCATTACAAAGACATGGCATTATTGCTTGAATGGTACAAGAGATAGGTGTAGCTCTATGAAAAGAACCTTATAGATCATAAGGCCATTTGGATAGGGATCCCGAAGGATCTTCACTAGGAGCTTAGATACATGAAGGAAAATCTTGACATTGTGGTTATCTAAATTAGCTATATGTCTATGCTTCAATGGACCACATTTTACCCAAATCACTAGCAAGCTCCTTGAGTCCATTAGAGAAAGATGTAGGGATGATCATGCATATTTGAACATATGGAAAGCCATTAACAAATCCAAATATATAAGTTTTCATAGATGATTAAATTATTGAAAGATGTTAACAAGGGAATCAAGTGGACTAGGCATGATTTCCATATTCGATAACTACAATATATAAGGGAAAGTGTGTTTTGAACAACCTAGAAATGATATTTCAAGTTTTATATTTGGTTCATGGTACCCGAATGTAGACATTTATGATCTTGTAAAGAGGCAAAATTATTAGTATGGGGGTTCAATAATATGTCATGTAAGAAAAAGACGAAACTGAAATGATGAATGAGTGGTGGGCTAGTTATGCAACTCAAATATCATGTAGGTTACCATAAAATATATATAGGATCAAGTTTAGAGAGAAAGAGAGATATATTTACAATTGAGAATAACACAAGAGATATGGTGGTAATGGAAAGTCGACACAAGATGAGTAGAAGATGAACTCAACTAAATTCAACTCAAACTCAAAACTCTAATAAAATGGAAATCAAACACTACACAAGATATAGATGGTTCTATCCACCCATGCACTTCCTATATGCAGCTTAGATGGTGATCTAGATAGAAGCTAGGTGAAAGGATATAGGACAACCCAATGGGTACTAGGATGGATATCCTGATGGTTCCAAACACTACAAATTATGATCCTATATGGGAAGGGGAACATCTTTATAAGGTCCTCCAAGCCTAAGTTGGCCTACCCATGTTCTAGGGTTGTGGTAGCTTGATCCATGCCAAAACTAATCTCCACCATTGATCTATGGGGTAAATCCAGTGATAGAAAGGTAAGATCAACATTCATTTGTTTGTAACCCTTGATCTTGCTTAATCCACACTTAGGATTTTCTAGATCCAGTGGCCCACATCAAATAGATCATTCCCCAAGTTAAGAAGGCTACTTTTCTTGATAGCACTTGATTTTGGTTGATCTTCACATAGGATCAATCATAAATCCAATGGCTTAGAAGCAACCTTCTACCATCTACTCTAGACCTTACATGACCTCAAAGTTAGGAGGCTACCAATGCCCTACACTCTCACATGGCTTCTCCTCATAATGGGGGCATTACAAAACAAAGTGTCATGGAACAATGGTGGTGTTACATAAGGGTTAACACCCCCCTCAATATCCACCCAAAGGAAAACTACTTTCTTGGCATAATACCAAGAACTCCATGAGGGTGGATCATTGACCATGTCTAAAGCCCCCCCCTCAATGTCCACCCAAGGGTGGACTACCTTCTTGGCCTAATGCCAAGTCTTTGAAAATGTATCTGCAGTAGATCCTATGTAAGCACTTTGGTGAGGGTACTTGCTGCATTCTTCTTGATTGGATATCATGCTATTCCCAACATCCTTCTCAAGTGTACTTGATTGCCGACTCTTCAATGTCCTTCATGAGTTCTATTCATGAGCCTTCTAAAAAATCTGGGTACAAAACTAATATCATGTATGGTACTCCAGAAGAATATAAGACTACCAAATCTTCATGTAGCTCCAAATGTATATCCTCATTTTGGTTTTTTTCATCTCATAGAATGCTTTCTTCAAATTATGTAATGTGCTCTTTGAATGTGGAGCCTCAAACCCTAGTGGCTATGACACATGTACCTCCTCCTTGAGGTCAACATGCAAAAGTTCTAATTTGACATTTAACACAGAAAGTTGCCACTTCATTTGCGTTGTTAGCATTAGTATATGCAAATAGTGCTCATTAGAGCAAAAGAGTCTTGAAAATCAAAACCCTTCACTAGTGAAAGTCCTTGTTTTCCAATTTATTAATAGAATTCCAAGATTCCATCTATCATGTCCTTGACTTGTGATACCCACTTGATGGTAGTGACCTCCCATGCTTCATTCTTCATTAAGCTATCACAAATGGCTTGCATAACCTCCTTCCATACCGGATCTACAAGTGCTTCATCTTCAATTATTGGCTTTCTTATCTCAACCATCATGGCTATACTGACTATGCAAGTAGAAGCCCACTTGTCTCCTCTATTCTATGTGATCTTTGTGCTCATTTTGCCTTCTCTTCAATAGTTGTTGGCATAGGATTACTCTCACAATAGAGCTTCTTCTTCAACCATTGCAATGACAACCGATTTGTTTGGGTGATTTTAGGTTGGTAGACTCTCTTCTCACCATTTGATGATGATGCTTCCTCTTGATCATAGGTAAGGACGATTCTATGGCTAGGTACAAAGTGAGTTACTCCTTCACTTGATGATAAAGTGGCAAACCCTTTCTTTTCCTCCATTGCATGTGGCTGCTCCATAGACACCACATCGTGACTCCCTTTGATCTTCTTTGCCTCATGGTCATACAATATGAAAGCCATTTGTTTTTCATTATGACCTAAGAAGATTTATCTCTTGCTTTTTGGTTCCAACTTTTTCTTTCTTTGACATGGGACAAGAGCATAGCACACACTCTCAAAAACTCTAAGTTGGGAGGTTGATGCACTCTTACCAATGTAGTCTTCATGATGAATAAGTAAAGCTCATGCCTTCCCTCATACACATTGTTATCTCAACAATGGTATGACTCTTGCATTCCATATGGCCATCATGTTTTGATGTGTGGGATGTGACTATTCAACACTTTACCCCTTTGCACTTGCAAAAGCCATCCAACTTCTCTGACTTGAGCTCACTACCACCGCATATTCCAAGATTTTTCACACTTTTTCTTGGTTCATTTTCAACAAGTTCTTGTTGTTCTTAAATCTTACCAGAAGAATGATTCTTATCGTGAAGAAAGTAGTTGCATATATTTTCTCCTCCTTCACTTTATCTGTTGTCAGGATCTTGCTAACGCGCATACAGAGATTACAGACGCAGAAAAACACACAGAAAATAGAGAAAACATGAGACGAGACAGAACGCAAGATTGGGTGCAATCTCCCCCCATGCACTCTGTTTCGACAGTCCACAGATTGCATGTATTTATAGGACTTTTGATTACGTCAAAAATAGTGGTTACATGAGGGCGGCTTCGAAAAGCAGGGGTGAAACTAAAAGTTGGTAACTTTTACAGAAAGCCATTGCTTTTAATAACAAAAATTGTGGTCTACAACGACCATTATTCTAACCCTTACTTTTCTAACAATAGAACCTTCTACGCAGGTTTATTTACAAAATAAATAATAATTATTCGGATTATTGATGTCCGCCCTTTCACGCCTTGCATGCTCCTCACGAACCTTCAGCTGCTATATCAAAAACATCAAAAACATATTAATACATTAATAATTTAACATTTTAACAATGCCTTGTTCAATAATATACAACATGCCTCTCAGTTGACAAGCAATTGACCTCAGTTGATAAAATAATTCAACACTCTAACATTTATAATGCAGTGTTCAACATATTCCATGTTATTGTTACAATCCAACAATGCATTGGCTAACATATTCCATGTTACAATCCAACAATGCATTGGCTATTCCATATTTCATGTTATAATCCAACAATGCATTGGCTAACATATTTCATGTTATAATCCAACAATGCATTGGCTATTCCATATTTCAATCCAACAATGCATTGGCTATTTTATATTTCAATCCAACAATGCATTGGCTATTTTATATTTCAATCCAACAATACATTGGCCAACATCTTCCATAATACATTAATAATTTAACACACTCCAAAAATTACTTGTTCAACATATTCCATAATTCATAACATGCCCCTCAGTTGAAAAGACAATTGACCTCGGTTGAAAAATAATAAACATGGATAGCCAGTCACATGTTTCATCACTGAACGAAAAAAAAAAATAGGCATGTGCCATGTAAAAATACATGCATGGAAATGTTCATGGAGGTGTTAAGTTATTAAGAGTATCTGTAAGATGCTGACATAGTCTTTCTAATGAATTTGGGCAAGCAAAACTTGAATATGCTCCTATAAACTAAATTCAATATGTAAATGCATCACAATTATCAAACATGTAGGGTAAACTTTAAAGGTAGAAATGAATCCCGAAACTCTTCTTGAAAATCCTTCCATGTGTGTGGACAATCTGCAGTCTGAGAAAGATCATTCCACCATTGTTGCGCTCTTCCGACCAAATAGTTAGTGGCAAACTCGATTTTCTTATTTTCTGAATATAACTCATCGGAAAAGAAATCGTTGAAGAGGGATAGCCATGATAAGACAAAGCGGCCATCTATTCGTCCGTCGAATTGAAGCATAGCATAACGTCCTTGTATGGCTTGTGAAGTGTTTGAAGTTCTTGGTTCATAATCTCTAACTCTTGCTCGAATGAAACTCCAGGTAAAGGTGAATTACGGTAATCCTCCATGGTGCTCTTGGATCCTTGCTCTCAACCTTGCTTGGTATCTTGAACACTCAATCAAGTGCCACCCAAGGATTTTGAAGGAATTCACACTTCCAAGCTAGCTCATTGGAAAGTTCGTTCCGAGAGCTTTCCAACGGTATATTACATGCCTCAATCCGACCTACGGATTGAAAGTTACACTTGATTCTTTGTTGGGTCCATCCTTGAAATCGCCGCGAGCGCCTTCCACAAGTAAGAGAGAGAGAGAGAGAGAGACTTGAGTACAACTCCAAGAGATGGTGGAGTGGTCAAAGTACTTCCCTTGAAAGTAGGAGGTTGTGGGTTCAAATCCTCCTACCTTAGGGACTCTAAACCTCTCTATTACCACTCAAAAATTAAAATTACCTCGCGCGTAGCCAACGGCTGCCAACGGTCGCCAAGGGAGCCTTGGGTGCCAATGTATTGCCTAAGTTATTGCCTAAGTTCTTTGCCTTAGTCGACGCCGAAGGAGTAAACGTAGGTTCTGGTTCTGGAACAAGAACAGAAACCAAAACCGGAACTGGAACTGAAACCGAAACCGAAACCGAAGACGGAGACGGAGATGGAGATGGAATCGGAATTCAGAATCGCGAACAGAGAGCAGAACCCTCTGTATTGACGCATGCAGAGCTCTGATACCACTGTTGTCAGGATCTTGCTAACGCTCATACAGAGATTACAGACGCAGAAAAACACACAGAAAATAGAGAAAACAGGAGACGAGATAGAACGCAAGATTGGGTGCAATCTCCCCCCATGCACTCTGTTTCGACAGTCCACAGAGTGCATGTATTTATAGGACTTTTGATTACGTCGAAAATAGTGGTTACATGAGGGCGGCTTCGAAAAGCAGGCGTGAAACTAAAAGTTGGTAACTTTTACAGAAAGCCATTGCTTTTAATAACAAAAACTGCGGTCTACAACGACCATTATTCTAACCCTTACTTTTCTAACAATAGAACCTTCTACGCAGGTTTATTTACAAAATAAATAATAATTATTCGGATTATTGATGTCCGCCCTTTCACGCCTTGCACGCTCCTCACGAACCTTCAGCTGCTATATCAAAAACATCAAAAGCATATTAATACATTAATAATTTAACATTTTAACAATGCCTTGTTCAATAATATACAACATTATCTATCCTTTTGACATGACAATCTGCAATTGCACGTCCCTTCCTTTTGCAATGGAAGCATTGTCATTGAAACTTCTTCTTACTATTCTTCTTTACACTCTTACCTTTGGTTGAGGAACCACCTTTACCTGATGCATTGTTGGATAATGTATCATCTCCTTGGCTACTTCTTACTTGGGCTTTAAGCTACAAATAAAACATATGAGGCACATATAGGCTCTTATATCGTTGAAAATACACATGGGGAAAATGTTCTTGAGATTGAAATAGTCATCAGTAGAAGGGTTGATTTCATAATGCTAGTATAAACATCGATATAAGCATTCGTATATGCATCGATATGTGCATCGATATATGTGTCGTTATATGCATTTGCATAAGTGTCAATATATGCATCGGTATACACGTCAATAAAAGTGTCAGTATACGCATCGGTATATGCGTCAGTATATCCTTGACAATATCAATGGTATAAGCATCTGTATTTCCCTAAAAATACCAATGCCTATATGGACGGCCATATCCACAAAAAACATGACAATGTTTTTGTTTAGCAAAGGACAGTACACTCTGCCCAAAACAAAAATTGAGTACATGTTGTGACATGTACTCTAGTCATTGTCGGTTCAGGGTTTAGATGATCGGCAACCAAAACAAGATTTGATAAAGCAAAACACATTGTCAAACATAAAAGAGATATGTTGGAGCACAATGAACCATCAACCATGTACAAAAGAGATTTTCCATAAATGAACCATGTTCAAAAGAGATATTCCATAAATGAACCATGTACAAAACTATGGCAAACCACTGCCATATATGAACCAAATACAAAATTATGGCAACCACTACCATGTATGAACCAAATAAAAAGTTGTGGCACACCACTACCATGTATGAATCAAATACAAACCTGTGGAACACCACTACCATACACAAAAGCAGAGGGATAAAAACATCTATATATGCAGACCTCTAACAAAGCACATCCATGAAATCAAAAAATTTGAAATGATGTTTATAAACAACAACTAAAAAATCCTAAACCAAACTCAAAAGCTCACCTCATAGTAGATTGTCCCATGAAATGACCGGAGTGCATCCCTCCAAGTCGTGCAACATTGCAACTAGCCCATGACTTGTATATGTGTGTATATATGTGTGTGTATGACTTTATATGTGTGTATGTGTATGTGTGTTCATGTACATTTGTGTGTATGTATATATGTATGTATGCATGGACATATTTATGTAAAACCCTAAATCCTAACCCTAAAACATGTGTGTATGTACATGTGTGTATGTACATGTGTGTATGTACATGTGTGTATGTACATGTGTGTATGTACATGTGTGTGTATGTGTATGTGTGTATATGTGTGTCTATGTGTGTGTGTGTATATGTGTGTCTCTTATGTGTGTGTATGTATGCATGTGAGTGTATGTGTGTGCATATGTGTGTGCATATGTGTGTATGTATGTATATGCATATGTGTGTGCACATGTGTGGGTACGCATGTGTATATATATGTGTGTATGTGACTTTATGTGTATGTATGTGTATGTGTGTGTATGCACATATATATATATATATATATATATATATATATATATATATATATATATATATATATATATATATATATATATATATATATATATATATATGTGTGTGTGTGTGTGTGTGTGTGTGTGTGTGTGTGTGTGTGTGTGTGTGTGTACGACTTTAAATGCGTGTATGTGTATGTGTGTGTATGTGTATGTGTATGTGTATGTGTGTGTATGTGTATATGTGTGTATGCATGTGTGTATGTATGTAAAGCCCTAAAAGCCTAACCCTAGAACCCTACCCCTAAAACCCTAACCTTAAAGCACGTGTGTATGTACGTGTGTGTATCTATATGTGTGTGTATGTGCATGCCTATGTATTTGTCTCTATGTGTGTGTATATGTGTGTCTCTTATGTGTGTGTATGTATTCATCTGAGTGTATGTGTGTGTATGTATATGTACATGTATGTTTATGTGTGTGTATCCATATATATATATATATATATATATATATATATATATATATATATATATATATATATATATATATATATATATATATATATATATATATATATATATATATATATATATATATATATATTATATATGCATATGTGACTTTATGTATGTGTGTGTATGTATATGTGTGTGTATGTATATATGTGTGTATGCATGTGTATGTGACTTTATGTGTGTGTATGTATATGTCTGTGTATGTGTATATATGTGCATGCATTTGTGTACGTATGTAAAACCCTAAAGCATGTGTGTGTATGTACATGTGTGTTTATCTGCATGTGTGTGTATGTATATGTGTGTTTATCTGCATGTGTGTGTATGTACATGTGTGTGTCTGTGTATGTGTGTATGTGTGTATGTGTGTCTATGTGTGTGTATATGTGTGTCTCTTATGTGTGTGTATGTATGCATGTGAGTGTATGGGTGTGCATGTGTATGTATGTGTCTATACGCATATGTGTGTGTATGTATATGTGTGTGTATGCATGTGTGTATGTATGTATGCATATGCAAGTGTGTATGTATGCACATGTATGTGTGTATGTAGGCATGTGAGTGTGTGTGTGTGTGTATGTGTATATGTGTATATGTGTATATGTGTATATGTGTATATGTATATATGTGTATATGTGTATATGTGTGTCTATGCTCTAAAGCTCTTACACCAAAACCATAACCCTAAAACATGTGTGTATGTACATGTGTGTATGTGTATGTGTATGTGTGTATGTACATGTGTGTGTATGTGTCTATGTATGTGGATGTATATGTGTGTACGTATATGTGTGTGAATGTGTATGTGTGTGTATGTGTATGTGTATGTGTATGTGTACGTGTACGTGTATGTGTATGTGTATGTGTACGTGTACGTGTATGTGTACGTGTACGTGTACGTGTACGTGTATGTGTACGTGTACGTGTACGTGTATGTGTATGTGTACATGTATGTGTACGTGTACATGTACGTGTACCTGTACGTGTACGTGTACGTGCACGTGCGCATGCGCGTGTACGTGCACGTGCGCCTGCGCGTGTACGTGCACGTGCGCCTGCGCGTGTACGTGCACGTGCGCCTGCGCGTGTACGTGCACGTGCGCCTGCGCGTGTACGTGCACGTGCGCCTGCGCGTGTACGTGCACGTGCGCCTGCGCGTGTACGTGCACGTGCGCCTGCGCGTGTACGTGCGTGCGCCTGCGCGTGTACGTGCACGTGCGCCTGCGCGTGTACATGTACGTGCACGTGCGCCTGCGCATGTATGTGTATGTGTACATGTATGTGTATGTGTATGTGTGTGTATGTGTATGTGTATGTGTATGTGTGTATGCAAGTGTATGTGTATGTGTGTATGTGACTATATGTGTGTGTATATGTGTGTGTATGTGTATGTGTGTGTATGGATGTGTATGTATATGTGTGTATGTGTGTGTGTATGTGCATGTGTGTGTATGTGTATGTGTGTGTATGTGTGTGTATATGTGTATGTGTCTGTGTCTATGAGTGTATGTATATGTGTGTATATGTGTATCCATGTATATATGTGTATATGTATGTATATGTGTGTTGATGTATATGTGTTTGTATATGTATGTGTGTCTGTGTGTGTATGTGTATGTGTGTTTTTACATGTGTATTTATATGTGTGTACTATGTGAGTGTATATGTGCATGTATATGTGTATGTGCGTACGTGTCTGTGTGTATGCATATGTGTTTGTATGCATATGTGTTTGTATGTATATGTGTGTGTATGCATGTGTGTATGTATGTATGCATATGCATGTGTGTATGTAGGTATGCACATCCATGTGTGTATGTATTCATGCATATGCATGAGTATGCATGTGTGTATATGTATGCATGTGTGTATATGTATGCATGTGAGTGCATGTGTATTTATATGCATATATGTTTATATCTATGTGTGTGTATGTATATATGTGTGTATGTATATATGTGTGTATGTATATATGTGTGTATGTGTGTGTGTGTATGAATATGTGTATGTGTATGTGTATATATGTGTATGTATGTGTGTACGTGAGTGTATGTGTGTATGTATATGTGTGTCTCTTATGTGTGTGTATTTATGCATGTGAGTATATGTGTGTGCATATGTGTATGTATGTGTGTAGGCATATGTGTGTGTATGCATGGGCGTATGTATGTATGCATATGCATGTGTATGATCTTAGATATATGAAGGGAAGCTTAATGTAGTGGTTGTTTCACTTAGCTATGCACCTATGTTTAATGGGCTAAATTAAAAAGACATGGCATTATTGCTTGGATGGTACAAGAGAGCATTACGTGTCTCTCTATGAAAAGAACCTTATAGATCATAAGGCCATTTGGATAGGGATCCTAAAGGATCTCCACTAGGAGCTTAGATACATGAAGGAAAATCTTGACATTGTGGTTATCTAAATGAGCTATATGTCTATGCTTCAATGGAATACATTTTACCCAAATCACTAGCAAGCTCCTTGAGCCCATTAGAGAAAGATGTAGGGATTATCATGCATATTTGAACATATGGAAAGCCATTAGCAAATCCAAATATATGAGTTCTCATAGATGATTGAATTATTGATAGATGTTAACAAGGGAATCAAGTGGACTAGGCATGATTTCCATAATCAATATACAATATATAAGGGAAAGTGTGTTTTGAACAACCTAGAGATAATATTTCAAGTTTTATATGAGCTTCATGGTACCCGAATGTAGAATTTTATAATCTTGTAAAGAGGCAAAATTATTAGTATGGGGGTTCAATAATATGTCATGTAAGAAAAAGGCGAAAATGAAATGATGAATGAGTAGTGGGCTAGTTATGCAACTCAAATATCATGTAGTGCTTACCACAACATATATATAGGATCAAGTTTAGAGAGAAAGAGACATATATTTACTCATGAGAATAACACAAGAGATATGGTGGTAATGGAAAGTCGGCACAAGATGAGTAGAAGATGAACTCAACTAAATTCAAATCAAACTCAAAACTCTAATAAAATGGAAATCAAACACTACACAAGATATAGATGGTTCTATCCACCCATGCACTTCCTATATGGAGCTTAGATGGTGATCTAGATAGAAGCTAGGTGAAAGGATATAGGCCAACCCAATGGGTACTAGGATATATATCCTGATGGTTCCAAACACTACAAATTATGATCCTATATGGGAAGGGGAACATCTTTATAAGGTCCTCCAAGCCTAAGTTGTCCTACCCGTGTTCTAGGGTTGTGGTAGCTTGCTCCATGCCAAAACTAATCTCCACCATTGATCTATGGCGTAAATCTAGTGATAGAAAGGTAAGATCAACAGCCATTTGTTTGTAACCCTTGATCTTGCTTAATCCACACTTAGGATTGTCTAGATCCAATGGCCCACATCAAATAGATCATTCCCCAAGTTAAGAAGGCTACTTTTCTTAATATCGCTTGATTTTGGTTGATCTTCACATAGGATCAATCATAAATCCAATGGCTTAGAAGCAACCTTCTACCATCTACTCTAGACCTTATATGATCTCAAAGTTAGGAGCCTACCAATGCCCTACACTCTCACATGGCTTCTCCTCATAATATGGGCATTACAAAACAAAGTGTCATGGAACAATGGTGGTGTTACATAAGGGTTAACACCCCCCTCAATATCCACCCAAAGGCAAACTACTTTCTTGGCATAATACCAAGACCTCCATGAGGGTGGAGCATTGACCATGTCTAAAGCCCCCCCCCCCTCAATGTCCACACAAGGGTGGACTACCTTCTTGGCCTAATGCCAAGTCTTTGAAAATGTATCTACAATAGATCCTATGTAAGCACTTTGGTGAGCCTACTTGTTGCATTCTTCTTGATTTGATAGCATGCTATTCCCAACATCCTTCTCAGGTGTACTTGATTGCTGACTCTTCAATGTCCTTCATGAGTTCTATTCCCAAGCCTTCTAAAAAATCTGGCTACAAAACTAATATCATGTATGGTACCCATAAGTATATAAGACTACCAAATCTTCATGTAGCTCCAAATGTATATCCTCATTTTGGTTTGTTTCATCTCATAGAATGTTTTCTTCAATTTATGTAATGTGCTCTTTGAATGTGGTGCCTTACACCCTAGTGGCTATGACACATGTACCTCCTCCTTGAGGTAAACATTCAAAAGTTCTGATTTGACATTTAACACAGAAATTTTCCACTTCATTTGAGTTTTTAGCATTAGTATGATGCAAATAGTGCTCATTAGAGCAAAAGAGTCTTGAAAATCGAAATCCTTCACTAGTGAAGGTCCTTAATTTCCAACTTATCTTGATAGAATTCCAAGATTCCATCTATCATGTCCTTGACCTGTGAGACCCACTTGATTGTAGTGACCTCCCATGCTTCATTCTTCATTAAGCTATCACAAATGGCTTTCATAACCTCCTTCCATACCGGATCTACAAGTGCTTCATCTTCAATTATTGGCTTCATTATCTCAACCATCATGGCTATACTCACTATGCAAGTAGAAGCCCACTTTTTCTCCTCTATTCTCTATGATCTTTGTGCTCATTTTGTCTTCTCTTCAATAGTTATTGGCATAGGATTACTCTGACCATAGAGCTTCTTCTTCAACCATTGCAATGACATTAATTTGTTTGGGTGATTTTAGGTTGGTAGACTCTCTTCTCACCATTTGATGATGATGCTTCCTCTTGGTCATAGGTAAGAATGATTCTTGGGCTAGGTACAAAGTGAGTTACTCCTT
>CM035431.1:33770600-34000600 GCA_020310875.1 Ceratopteris richardii
AAGGGGAGACAAAGTGCAGGTGAGATGGATGTGTTTTGCACGTGTATTCAAGTGAAAAAATAGAAGTCAGCCTTAAAGTTCAAAACAAAGGAAGGTATCATGCCATAAAGGTTTATAACCAAATATATAAGGAAGATTCCATAAGAGTTCATACAAATGAAGTGAAGCATATATGTTAAGTTAGTACAAACACTTGAGCTTCAATAATAAGATCATACACATCTCAATATAATACTAAATGACCAAGAACTAGCATAAAGGCTTGTCTTGCTCCAATAGAGTTCTAGTTCTTTGTTCATCATATCACCACCAAGGAAGATTCGTTAATAAATTTTTTGGTCATGCAAATGAATACACATATGATTTTCTTGAGCACTTTATTCTCTCTTTAGGATGTTTTTTTCTTTGGACTGTATATATGAACATAATACTAATGAAATACTCATCTGTTTACATTCAAGATTTAGAAATTCTTAATTTTGTGCTCCCAAGGTTTTGGTTATTACTTGTGTTTTTTGAGGTGTGTTTCCACATTTCAAAGTCCAACATTATTCACTCTAACATTCAAGAGAATGTTGAAGTGAATAGTGTGCTTAAACAAGCCCCTGAATCATATCATGGAACACTTTCAAATTAATCGACTTTTATAAGATTTTTTCGTGCAATATAGATCACTCGTTATATGTAAAGAAACGTGATAGTGGGATTTGTGTTGTAGTCATCTATGTTTATAACTTAAATATTGAAGAATATTTAAGTCATAATGAGGATGGTATACTTGCTATGAAGAATCATCTAATGTCAGAATTTATATTGAAGTCCTATAATTTCTAAGTTATTTTTTGCACAATGGAATTTCGTATCCAAAAAATATGTATAGATATCAAAGAATAACAAAGCGTGTTGTGGCCTAGCATGTTTCATTATTCAATACTAGATTTGAGCTCTATTATGGGACCTGAGAGTAAATTTTTGATGCGGTCACCACATTCATGTGCATTGAACGACACATTGTACTATGTGAGTGCTACTTTTGATTGTGCATTGGTTCATAAGGCTATTTTAGAATTGCAAGTTCATGGATACATCGTTTGTGCATTTGGATGGTAATGATTTGCACATGGTATCTACAAATAGCTTTGTGCTTCACTTGGGAGTCTTGTTATCACATATAGTAGTAATAAAAATGCATACTATCACTTTATTACATGCTTTGGGACTAAATAAAAGATTATTGAAAATCGTAGAACGCAAGGCTACATAACGAGAGGTGTTACTTTAATATAGAGGGATAGATTTGTAATATCTTACTTACATTTACTTTGTGAAAATTCCAATATCATGCCACACCATCACCAAATATAGAGTAAAACTTTTGTGGACACCTTTCACAAACAAATGATCTCCATATACCAAAGAGAATTAGAAAATTTAAGGACCTTTTACGTGCAAATGGATCCAATCAACCATCATGGATTAATGACATTCAAATATAATAATTCAAGGGGGTGCTATGGGTCATTCTAGTGCATACTTATGTTTCATCTATAAGATTTCAATTGTTTCAAGTTGGAACCTTGCTTAAATTGCAACCATAAATACATCACTAACCGTGCATCAAGTAAGAAGTCAAGGAGATTAGGAAAACATCAATTGGAAACATAAAATGCACAAATTCAAGAATCGAACAGGGCAATTTCTAGCCATAGGGGTTTATAATTAGAAGCTTTTTAATGAGAGAAGGTCTATGGGGCTTAGTGAGTGGTATTCAGGTTAAATCTTATGTTGGTCTTATTAATCCTACTGAAATTCAAAGGAGATAACTCAAAGAGTAGGGGTAACCAAATCATTTATGAATTAATACCAAAGCTAAAAGAGATACCTATTGCATGAGGTTAAGTATGTTGGATGAAGATCTAGTTGCCCATAGACTTGATGGGATTAGGGAAGATTAAAAAGGCTTCCCCAACCTATTTATAGGTAATGGGTTCCTTCAAGACTTTGGGAAAGTCATCATCCTAATGGTTATTGAAGAAATCAATCTTGGTGGAAGCAATCCCAAAGGTAGCCAAGATTGAAAGAATACGTAAAGAAACTGGAACAATGGTGGTGGTTTGACGATGAGGATGGATCAAGCACAAAACACCCAACCAAGGTAATGAATAAAAACAACAAAGAGTTCAAGGAAGAGGAGAAAGATGCATATTCAGAGGAAGAGGAAGCAGATATGGAAGAAGGAATAACTCAAGCTATGGGTACTACATCTCTACAAAACCAAGGCATTCTACCAATGATTGCTACCAAAATTAAGATTGATACAGACAAAGGCGAACATAGCTATGCCAAAACTTCTTGTTATGAGACATGGAAAATATAATAGATATCCAAGTTATGAGATGTGGTATAGATAACGGTTTTATCAACCACATCTTGTAAAAAAAAATTATTTAGCAAGGTCTCCAAAAAAAAAGGATGTGTGGAAACATGAAATGAAACAAAGCATGACATCCAACACATGGAAGAATTGAACTTTGATCAAAATTACAAATTTAGAAGTCTATAAAAGTCCTTTGTGAATAATCACAAAGGACCTCATTTCAATCGGACAAATAGTGGAGAGATTACCAAGTAAAATTCAATCCCAAGGATCAATATGATATAAAATATTACGAAACAAAATGCCAAGCTTAGAGAAATAAATAATCAAGGCAATAAGAATGTTGAAGGCCACCTAAAAGTAGATATGCAAGAATAGAAAGAAACCGTTGTAGAATAAACAACCCTAGGAGTTCAGAAAAAGGAGAAATATAAATTTCATACTACCTCCACGGACAACAAAATTCAATAAGATTAAAGTACCTACTATTTATGCTTACATATAACAATTTCACTACAAAACACCATGCATACATGACTAGTATTATAAAAGGACAAGTGCATCTGAAGAAATGACAAATGTTAAAAGATGATAGGAACTAATGAAAGATTAATTCAAGAAATTACAAATGTTAAAGGATGATAGGAAGCAATGGAAGAGGAATTCAACTCTTTTGAAGAAAATCACACTTGGAGCTTAGTTTTTTGGCCCATTCCCATGGGATTTAATGTGACAAGAATTTCATCCCCATCTTAAGGATTGTTACCATGAGTGTCTATGTGAAAGGCCAAATGGTTGTAGAAGACTTGAACATGAATGTTCTAATAAAACATATAGTTTCTTGGTCAACCAACAATTGTATTCAAACCACCTATTTATGAAATTTTCATACAGTAAACTCGCATTCTCTGTTCTCTAGTTTCTGCATTTTTTTTGCAAGTCTGCATAGATAGATTCAAAGGAATACAATGCCATTCAAAAAAATAATTCATGCTGTGAGGAGCAAGGAAGCTCCCCTTTGCTAGTATCTGAGTTGTTTCACATGGTGCACAAGTTATTGCCAGTTTGCATTATGCTACCGAAACCTTCCCTCGACATCTCTGAGGCCTACAACTAATGAACGACCAAGGCATTGACCTTGGCATACCTTGTCATCTGAGTCCGGGAAGTCACTCTTGGCATTGTTGGTTGTGCGCAAGGGAAGACCTCAATGATCAAGGAAGATGGAGGTTCCCAATACTTTTGGGGGTCCCACACCCTAGTATTGTTCCACCTAGAGCTTGCTTAACTCAAAAAAATTATCCACTAAGCTTAACTCATGTGGTGATTGAAGAGGGAGAAAGATTGTTTGACTTTTGGGTCATCAAGGCTTTATTCTTGTCTTTTGAAGCTTATTTGAAACAATTTTTTATTCTTAGAGCCATTTTAGAGTACTTTCATGCATAGTTCTCTTTTTAACCTCAACACTGGATTTCTTTGTGCTTCTTGAACAACAAGTGTTCCAATTTGGGGTTGTTTTCAGCCATACTAGTGATTTTACATGTTTCTTAGACAAGTCTCAAACATGATGTGAGCATCCATTATTTGTTGACATTTCATCAGCACTTGCAAATTTGGTTTGCATGAATGCATTGAGCCTCATGTAAAGCTAACTTTGGAAAAAATTTGAGCTCTTTTTGCTCATTCACTATTTCTCATTAATCATATGTACTATTTGAGCACTATCACCATGTAGGCCTTGATGGAAATAGCGTATGTATGCTCATGTGGTATAGCATGGAAGTTATGGTTTACATAGTCTTAATGTACCAAAGAGGGTTGTGGTGATGTTTTTATGAACAAGGAGATACCCTCATGTCAGGGTATCTTTGATGATGCAGGTGGAAGACCTACCCTTGCCTCATCCTAGGAGATGTATGCTAATGGATTCATAGGTTTTGTATAAGCCTATTTGGCTTCTTGTGTTCACTTGGTATATGTTGTGAGTAGTGTAGTGATCTATAGTGACATAGTCATGCAAAATTATGGTTATTTAATCAGTTCTTTGATAGTGCTTTGATGTTTTGACTCCATTTTGAAAAGGAGACTCTTCCAAATTTTTCACAGATTTCATTTTTTCAACCATACATAAATTGATCATCTTCCATAATTTGCTTCTTTCTACAAGCATATCACTTTAAAAATTATTAGTTACAAAGATTATCATGGGTCATGTTACTCATCTGCTCATTTTTCTAGCTAAAATCTTCCAAAACTTTCTTAGAAACTTGATGCACAACCATAATTTTCAAAGTTTCAATGGTGGTTGGTTGTATCTAGTGTGATCAATAGTCTACTTACTTATCCATAACCATGGAATCAGAAGTTTCAGGAACATCATGTGGATCAATTTCTAGTGCAAGTGTTTCCAAGAAGAGTTATAGCCTACAAGGAAAACATCATTTTTAGATTTGGAAGTTTCATGGCATCAATTTTCTCTATGGAAGAGCCAAGTTCGTGATTTCTTGATACAGAGAAGACAATAGAACAGTTGGTGATCTTGCAAAGAAACCTATTGATATGGATGATGATGATGATTAGGAAGATACTGATTAGATGGAAATGTCCATGACTCATCTACACCTTGCAAATAGTGCTTATTTCATTGTTCTAGACTACAAGATAGTAGAAGAGGTGTTGAAGAATCTTTGTAATACTGTGAGAAGGAGAATGCTTCGAACTAAGCTTATTTGATGAGGAAGTTGTATGACTTGCCAAAGCTCGTTTAATTGATTTCGATGCTCCCTTTTCTCAATTGAAAGCTCAAAATATAGAAATGGATGATGAGCTAAAAGCAATTCTTTTTCTATGTACATTGCCACCCTCATGGATGCATTTTCATATCCATTAGTAACAATGTGCCTGGACGAAAGCTTGTCTATAATGACATATCTGGTGCACTTCTTAGTGAAGAGATTCACAGGAAGTCTATGGTGGCCACACACAGTGGAGATGCATATAATGTTTGTGATTATTACCAAGGAAAGAATCAATCGCATGGCAAAATCAAGGAAAGAGACAAGAATGGTCAACCTAAAAGAGCAAAAGCAAATCACAAAAGGGGGACATTGAGTGTCATCATTTCCACAGGAATGGACGTATGAAGAAGGATTATTATGCTTTGAAGAATACCAAAAGATTAACGTATTGATGGGCATGTTAAACAGTTACATGCACCATCTACTTCGTTTGTAAAGATAGAGGAAACAAACATTATTTCTAACAATGTTGACACTTGAAAGTATTGTGCCTACTAAGGCTCTTATGGCTGATTTCCTTTCACACACATGGTTGCTAAATTCTAATGCTTCTTTTCATGTGACACCACATAGAAAGTGGTTCTCTATTTATGCAGCAAATTTTCTAGGTACAACGAGGCTTGGTAATTCTTACCAGTGTGATGTTGTTGGAATTGGAGATATGGTTGTCAATTTTGTTTATAATTCACAATTTACCATGCATAATGTATGCCATGTGCCTCATTTTTCATATTTTTTTACTTATGGAGTTCCATTTAAATTCATTAACTCTTTAGAATCAACCCTTTGTGCTATACCACATAAATGTTAACTCACATGTATGTTTATACTTGTTCACTCTATTGAGAGTGAGTTGTTTCTTTGGAGGGGATAGTTCAAGGTCTTCCTAAAATCAATCTGATATTTCTAAAGGAGAATTGCATGTAACTATATCAAAAGAAAAGGTATCAACAATGGTATAAAGGTGACTTTTCATGCATTTAATAGATGGGTTTGCCTCTATTTGTATCTTTTAGCTAGATTTATTCAAGAGTTAAATAACTTTTTGTTGCATCTTACATCGATTATAAGGTCTCACATTAGGTAAGATCTCCTATTTCTTGGCAAATCAAGTGACCATTGAAATCCTCAAAAACTTCCTATTGAAGTACAAGATCACAAAGTGCATGATACGAATGCATGTCAAATCTTCAAGATAAGAGTGTACATGATAACATTAAAGCTAGAAATTCTTTCTTGATTGTATCCCATAATATTTTTGGGACATCCTACGGACTGTTGTTCAAAAGATTAAGATTTAAGATGACCAAAAATTTCCTTTATACTTTTCATAGGGTGATTAGCAAGTGTGATTACAATCAATAATATCATGGGTGATTTTGATAGGTCAAAATAGGGTCTCTATATGTAAAGATAAAACATACAATCAATCATTTTTCATACTTTATCCTTTGCTCCAAGTATGATGGTGATATCATTATTACTCAAATCCTACATTTTGATTGGAGATAAGTTATGCTAACTAGAACCTAGAGATTGATGTACAATGTTTATTAAATTGTGCCCTCTTCATGCAACAAAATCGATGAGAACTAGATCTAGATTGCAATATTGTTGAAACATTTTCATACCCTTTGACCTTGCAATGTCACACAACCAGTTCTTTTATTTGAACCATCCAAAAGCACAATAGATTAAATCCTTTGCATTAACCTTGCATTTTCATGCTCCCTAATGGTTGTCATTCTTCCATCATTGGAAACATACTACCTTTGCCAACTTATCCTCTTTCTCATCCTTTGCCAACTTATGCATTACTAGTTATGGTTAATATGGTTGGAAACATACTACCATGGTTTTAGTAGACATGTAGTTTGTTGTGCAAATATAAAAAATTTGGATTTAAAAAATTTTAAGTGTCTTGCACTATTAAGGATTCATATATCAGAGATGAGGTGAAACGCATTAACAAACATGCATCATGAAAAGATAAGATATTAATTCTCATAATCGCATGGTAGAGAAATGAAAATTTAGTGCAATATAGCTAGTTGATGATGCTTCATGATGAGGTCATGTTGAATTTGCATTGTAAATAACACAAAAATTCTTGAAGTTATGCAATGTTGCTTGAGTATGAGTGGAAATTTTTACATATGCTATCATGAAGAACAACATATATTAAGGGTCCTTGGTGGACCTCTTTTAGGAATAACTTTTTTGTATACTCTATCATGATAATTCTTGGGCTTCTCATAGTATTTTCTTGATCATTGGTTTTGTTGAGTGGTTTGAAATTACTTATAGAAGCTTAAAAGGACATTTGAAATGTCTTAAAAAAATAGTTGAATGTCAACATATGTAAAAAGCACCTTCAAATACCCTCTTTGTGAAGATCTAAGGATTTTTCTAGAAGTGCTTGAAGAGGTTATGATGATGATAATGATCATCTCTAAGCATAGACACATTGAGCCATATTTGCATGTTGCCTAGAAGCTATGTGATGCCTCCCTCTTCATGTACCATAGCCACATTACATCCTTATGTGGTCTTATACTAGGGCCACTTTACATGCATGGAGTGACCATTTAGATAGGATTGTTAGGGGATTTTTACATTCTCTTCTCTCATCATACAAAATTTCCTTCCCCTTAAGCCTACTTTTTTCTTCAAAAATGTTTGGAAGGTTTATGAGAAAAATAATATAATCATCGCACCGACTAAATGTGCACAACCTACACATGGTCATCATCTCGATATGGTCTTTCCTCGTATCTTTTCTCTTAATAGGCCACTTGGGAAGGTATAACAAAATTGGGAACCCATCTTTGTAAGGTCCTTACCCTTTCCTATGTAGCTTTATCTTCTATGCTATCTTTCCACTTGTTGAATTATTCCCCATTTAGGTAACTTCAGGTAACATCTAGTCCACTTCTCTTGAATAAATAGTATTTTTTTGCTTCATGTTGAACATATTGAACATGTTTGAAAGTAATAGGCTGTAATATCTCAATCTTGATTTATAAAAATAGATAATATATTTCTTGCTTCATGTGGAATAGGTTTGAAACAATCTCTCAATTTCGAATATTAAATTAACCTAAATTTCTCTTTACAAAACATGTTCAAAATATTGGATGCATATGAATATCTTTCAGAAGTAGGATTTGGTACACCATCTTTTGTATCTTTTCAAGGCTTGTGAATGGTGCACAATACTTAGGAGATAGCTTTGGATACATTAAGGGAACTCTTGCTCTCTTATCTCAAACTTTAATGTTCCTTTTTGCCTATTAGTATAGGATTTCACACTACCTTGAGCCCTCCTAATGCTTTCCATTTCAACCCTTGCCATATTATTCATGTATTTCAAAACTTCCTTTGCCACATGATTATGCATATGAATGTTTATAGATGATACAAGTGTTGTAAGATGATAAGGAAACGAGCATAAACCAATTTCCAGACTATTTACAATCTATTGTAGAACACATAAACTCGGATGTGTTAGATATGCTCAATGACTCACCCTTATGTAGCACCACCATTATTCCATGACACTCTATTTTTTAAGGCCCCCATTATGAGGAGAATCCATGTGAGAGTGTAGGACATTGGCAGGTTCTTGACTTTGAGGTTAGATGAGGTCTAGAGTAGATTGTAGATGGACATGAAGGTTGCTTCTAAGCCATTGGATTTGGGATTGATCCTACGTGAGGATCAACCAAAATCAATGGCTAGAAAAAAGACTAGTCTTATTTACTTGGGGAAGGGCCTATTTGATGTGGATCATTGGATATAGACTTGATCCTAAGTGTGGATTAAGCAAGATTAAGGGTTACAAACAAATGGTTGTTGATCCTACCTTTCTACCATTGGATTTACCCCATCGATCAATGGTGGAGATTTGGAATTCTATCAAGATACATTTGTAGCACAAGAACTTTCACTAGTGAAGGGTTTTGGTTTTCAAGAGTCTTTTGCTCTAATGACCACTATTTGCATCATATTGATGTAAGCGGCTCAGATGAAGTGGCAAGTTTTTGTGTTAGATATCAAATCAAAGCTTTTTGAATTTTGACCTCAAGGAGGAGGTACATGTGTCGCAGCCACTAGGGTTTGAGTGTCCACATTCAAAGAGCAGATTACGTAAATTGAAAGGCATTCTATGAGATGAAACAAGCCACAAAGAGGATACACATTGGGAGCTACATTAAGGTTTTTGGTAGTCTTATCTACTTATGGAGTACCATATATAATATTAGTTTTGCAGATAGATTTTTTAGAAGGTTTGGGAATAGAATTTGTAAAGGACATTGAAGAGTTAGCAAGCAAGTACACTTGAGAAGGATGTTGGGGATAGCATGCTATCCAATCAAGAAGAATGGAACATGTACCCTCATGAAAGTGCTTACAAAAGATCTACTTCAGATACATCTTCACAGACTTGGCATTGGGCCAAGAAGGTAGTTCACCCTTGGGTGGATACTGGCGGGGGGGGGGGGGGAGGGGGGGGGGTGGGGTACACATGTTCAATGCTCCACCCTCATGGAATTCTTTTCATCATGCCAAGAAGGTAGTTTACCTTTGGGTGGATATTGACAGGGGTGTTAACCCTTATGTAACACCACCATTGTTCCATGAAACTCTATTTTGTAATGCCCCCATTATGAGGAGAAGCCATGTGAGAGTGTAGGACATTGGTAGGTTCCTAACTTTGAGGTCGGATGAGTTCCAGAGTAGACCGTAGATGGATAGTTATGAAGGTTTCTTCTAAGCCATTGGATTTAGGATTGATCCTATGTGAGGATCAACCAAAATGAAGGGCTAGAAACAAAAGTAGCCTTCTTAACTTGAGGAAGGGTCTATTTGAAGTGGGTCATTGGATCTAGACTTGATCCTAAGTGTGGATTAAGCAAGATCAAGTGTTACATACAAATGGTTGTTGATCCTACCTTATTACGATTTGATTTACCCCATAGAGCAATGGTGGAGATTATTTTGGGCATGGATTAAGCTACCACTACCCTAGAAAATGGGTAGGCCTACTTAGGCTTGGAGTTGTAGGATCATTGTTTTTTAGTGTTTGTAACCATCATGATATCCATCCTAGAACCCATTGTGTTGGCCTACAGCCCTTCAGATCATCATTTATGCTCCATATTGGGAGTGCATGGGTGGAAAGAACCATCTATATCTTGTGTAGTGTTTGAGTTCTATTGTATTAGAGTTTTGAGTTTGAGTTAAATTTAGTTGAGTTCATCTTCTACTCATCTGGTGACTACTTTCCATCACCACCATATCTCTTGTGTTATTCCCATGAGTAGCTATATCTCTGTTTCCCTCTAACCTTGATCCTATGTATGTTTTGTGGTAACCTCTACATGGTATTAGAGTTTTACCACTAGCCCACCACTCATTCATCATTTCATTTTTGCCTTTTTCTTACAAGATGTACTATTGAACCCACATACCAATAAGTTTGCCTCTTTAAAAGATCATAAGTTTCTACACTTGGGGTACCATGAACCTCATATAAAACTTGAAATCTCATCTCTAGGTTATTCAAGACAAACTTTCCCTTTATATATAGTAATTATCGATTATGGAAATCATGTGTATTCCACTTGATTCCCTTGTTACCATCCTTAAATAATTCAATCTATGAAAACTCATATATTTGGTTTTGTTTTCTTAATGGCTTTCCATATGTTCAAATATGCATGATCATCCCTACATCTTTCTCTAATGGACTCAAGGAGCTCACTGGTGATTTGGGTAAAATGTAGTCCATTGAACATAGACATATAGCTAATTGAGATAACCACAATCTTGAGATTTTCCTTCATGTATCTAAGCTCATAGTGAAGATCAATAGGGATACCTATCCAAATGGCCTTGCGATCTATAAGTTATTTCATAGAGAGACACCTAATGCTCTCTTGATCAACATTGTAGTAACTTTTGTACCACTCAAGAAATAATCCCATGTTTTTTGTAATTTAGCCCATTAAACATAGGCGTGTAGCTAAGTGAAACAACCACTACAATAAGTTTCCCTTCATATGTCTAAGATCATATTTAAGATCTCAAAGACCTAAGGGGCCCGAGAACATTTAAGGTATTTTTCATTTGAGATCTACTCAATGCTATCTTGATAAAAAACTCTAGTAACATTGGCATCAAACAAATAACGACACATGTTATCAAAGCATAGATATTGTTATACAAATCCCTCTTGTAGAATGAATATTTCTCTGATCAAGGTCCTTATTTTTTTGTTAAACAATAATTGGCTCATCATACAAAATTAAAACCATCCTCATAGCATAATCACTCACATTTGTATAAGCCATAAAGGTTAATTGAGTTCTACTATGTACAAAAGTGGGGCAATCAGATTTGCTACTTTTCATATTTTCATACTTTATTTTATTTAGCTTCATAATTAAAGTATTCCTCATACCTTTTGAGTTGTTTAATACTTGGTATAACTATTTTGGCATAGTCTTTCATCAATCCTCTATAGAATCTTGATAAACTTGAGAAGTTCTACAACTCTTGGTTTCTAGGAGGTGGCTATTTGATGATTATTAATACTCCACATTGGGATTCGTTATGAATTCTACTTTGAAGATGTTATGTCCTAGGTAACTGACATCTTTTCTAAAAAATCTAGTGCACTTCAACTCCTTAACAAATAGTGAATTCTCTTCAAACTTGAAAAACTTCTTAGAAGTGATCCAGATTTACTTTCTTTGTTTTATTATAAATGAAGGTATATTTCAAGGAATCTACCATAAATCAAACCAGATAGGGTCATAACACATGATGCATAAGTTACATGAAAGTGGTAGGTGTTGATATATTTAGGTGGTGATATGCGTGAACACATTAGGACCACCGGGGCACTTTTTTCCCTCTTTAGGAGGTTTTTTCCCCCGGCTTGTATATACGCCTATTGCCGTAATGGGCTACTTTTCTTTGTACATTCTCTAGTAATACATTCAGCATTGTGTGTTGAGCTCCAAGCTTCTTCTTCTTCTTCCTTGTGCTATTTGTGTGCTTTCACATACGTCTAACTCCAACAATTGGTATCAAAGTGGGTCGCTGCTTCATCTCAGCTCGTTTTGACCTCCAAACACACTATCGTAGCGCTTGTGCAGGCTATTTCGTCTTTTTGTGCCAAAGGTATATACCAATTTTGGTTCGCCAATATAAGACGTTTAGCGAGAAATGCATTAAAATTAGAAGACATATATTCCCCCCCTCGATCAAAATGGAGGGTGTCCATTTTACATACTGACAGATTTTCAGCCAAAACTAAAAACTATTTGAAGCACATGAACACTTCGGACTTTGCCTTCAATCGATATACCTATGCATGCTTGGAAAAATCATCGATGAAAGTCACGAAGTAAAGATAATTTCCAAAAGAAGGTGTCTGCATATGACCACATGCATCATTATGTACAAGTTGCAATTTTTGAGTAGCCTGAATTGAACCATCTTTTGGAAAGGAGGTATGCTGCATTTTGCCCAAAATACAGCCTTCAGAAACATGTTTCCTAGGTGCCTCAAGTTTGGGAAAAGAGGACACCATTTCAGATTTCTACAAGCATAGCAAACTAGCAAAATTCAGATGACCAAAGTGTGCATGCCAAAGCTTTGCATCTAACATATCCTGAGAATCATGTACTGCACATGCCGAATCATTTACACATCTTTCATAGTCTATGAGCTTATACAGCCCACGGCATAAAATGCCAGAAGCAATAAGCACGTCTCCATTTGAAAGATCATGAACTGTACATCTGTCATCAACAAATTTCACAACCAAGCCAATCTTGGATAATGTAGAAACTGATAACATATTTTTCTTGATCCCTGGCACAAACAAAGCATCTGACAAAGTGAAAGAACTACCATCAATAGTAGTCAAAATGATCTTACCAACTCCCATAACATGATAAGAGGAGTTGTTAGCGCATGTAATAGTATTCCCTATAGGGGCAGACTCGAGTGAAGAGAAAACCTGTAGCAGACTTCAAGAGTCTTAAGAATGATGTATTTACCCCTCCAGAAGATGAGCAAGATGATGTGTTATAAGTCTTTAGTTGTTTTATTGGGGGTTCAAGTCCTCCGGGCATGCCAATGTTAGCTGTCGGACACCTATGTAGAACTATCCCGAAGCGATTCGCCAAAGAGGCCCCAAAATGTAACTTTTCATATATAATTCACACCGTTCTGTCTTGTGTGCAAAGAGCAAGGAGACAAAAGACTTAGACGAGTACTAGACATGTATATGTTCTGCTGCACAGTGATGGTTCGATTCTACATATTGTTGTGCATTGTTGTTTGAAGTATTTTGCTATGTTGGGATTGAGTGAGTTTGATGGCTGTTTGGTGAAGTTAATCAGTCTAATTAATTACTCGATGGAGCATAAGTTTGTAATCTATTCGGTGTAATTTAGTGAAGATAATGCAATGTATTATTAATATCGTGTTCATAAGTTTGATGTATATATATTCGGTGAGAGAGTTGGGAAAAATATAGGGACCTAGCATTATTGGATTTTGCTAGCCCAAGAGCCTCGTCGACCTTATCCTGCTCATTAACTGGATTGGATAACAAAGGGTAACAAGTGGTAACACCTTGGATTATTTTCTTGCCCATTCATCTACTTATTTCAGGTGTCTACATAAGTAACTTGATAGAGATTCCATGGTTGTATGATTTTCCATGCATTGTTCCCACCCTTTCATCTACTTATTTTAGGTGCTCAAAGTAACTTGATAGAGATTCCATGATTGTATGATTTTCCCTGCAAACAACAAATATGAATGGTTTTTGAAAGTTTATATTATATTGTCGTCAAGATGTGATTGAAGTCTCACACCATGTTCAAGTCAAATGTTTATCTAATGCTACTTTGGCTTGGATAGATTGATGGTGATAATTATCTAATGCTACTTTGGCTTGGATGGATTGATGGTGATAATTTTGTTTGTCTATTGATAAGTAATAAGATGCCAAATATGAATATTTTAAGGTACATCAACCGGTTTGAAGAATGCTCAATATATGCATTACACGTTCTTAGACCAACTTTTTATCCAAAGTTCAACATCTTAATAGAGGAGAGACGTGGTATGGGATTTATAATCTTATTGCAACTACATGGGAATGATTCTTCATATGTTTGAGGTAATTTAATTACTTACAAGATATCAATATTAACTTCAAAACCATTTCGGTCTAGATCCGTGAAGTTAAGTAAGCCTAGACGTCTTAGAGATACATTTACTTGCCTCACATGAGAAGGTGGTGAAAAGTTTTCCTTTTTTCAAAGAAGGTTCAACAAACGCTTACTCCGTCAGAAGAACAATTGTATAATTGAATGGATGTAGTACTTGTTAGACCCCCCTAACCCATAAAGTAGGGGTTAGATTGGGTCACAACCAGTTTACACTGGCTAGAGCCATGATATATCTTTGCTTGGGAGTTGAACTTTGGAGCTCTGCCTGAAGAGGCCAAAGCATTACCAAACCACCTACGGGATGTGGACGGTGAAAATATTTTTATGTGTTGATATATTTAGGTAGTGATGTGTGTGAACACTCTAGGACCGCCGGGGCACTTTTTTCCCTCTTTAGGAGGTTTTTTTCCCCCGGCTTGTATATACGCCTATTGCCCTAATGGGCTACTTATCTTTGTACATTCTCTAGTAATACATTCAGTCTTGTGTGTTGTGCTCCAAGCTTCTTCTTCTTCCTTGTGCTGTTCGCGTGCTTCCGCAGACGTCTATCTCCAACAATTGGTATCAGAGCAGGTCGTCGCTTCTTCTAGGGCGCCGTCGACACTCCTCCGTTTGCAGTCTCAGATTCGCACGAAATTTGGTGAGCATACTCAGGGTGTTTCCGAGTTCAAAACTGCTTCGCTTTGTGGTGCCGAAATTGCGATCTGAGCTTGTTTCGGCCTCCGAACGCACTATCGCAGCGCTTGTGCAGGCTATTTCGTCCTTTTGTGCCAAAGGTATATACCAGTTTCTGTTCGCCAGTTTAAGCGTCTCGAAGTCTGCTACAGGTCTAGCAGAACTCGTCTGGGCAGTTCGGTTCAACTTTTTGAGATACAGTCAACTTTCTGCATCAAGGTATTTTAGTCACCGGCCATGGCTGAAAGCAGTGATGTATTCCGTATGTTGGCTGTTGAGGATAAGTTGGATGGTACCAACTACCCATTATGGGCTTATATGATGCGACATGTACTGGTTGCAAAAGGATTGTGGAACATTGTGCAGGGTGTTGAAAGACGTCCTGTTACACCTATAACGACAGGTACTACAAATACAGGTGTTGGAGCTGATGAAGATGGTGTCGAAGATGATATTCCGCAGATTCCTGTTCGTGCTGCTGTTTCTGTTGCACCTACTGCAGAGCAGATTCGTTGGGATGGCAGAGATGCCCAGGCACATGCATTGATAGCCTTGTCTGTCAAACGTGCCATTATTCCTCACATTCGCTCTTGCAGAACAGCAAAGGATGCTTAGGATACACTTACCACTTTGTACCAGGCTAGGAATGAGGCTCGTGTTGCTTACCTCCGAAAACAGTTGGAGAGTGAGCACATGAATGAAGGTGATTCTATGGACAGTTTTCTTACAAAGATCAAAGACCTGAAGGAACAATTGATTTCTGCTGATGAGGTTATACCAGATAGCTCACTTGTGCAGACCGTTCTGAATGGTCTTCCTGATTCATATCAGAGTTTTGCCTCTACTCTTCGGTTGATGATGAAAGGCAATCCGAATGCCTTGTCATTTGAGGAATTAGTCTCTATTCTGTTGCAGGAAGATCAGTCCAGGCAGAACAGGTCCATTATGCGTGTTGCAGATCAAGCTTTCCTGGCTAGTCAGAAGGGCAAAGGAAAATGGAGCTCTTCCACTAGTAAGCAAAAATCTGCAAATGCTGCACAATCGAAGAACCAGGATAAAGATGAAAAGAAATCAGAAAAGCAGAAATTGTTCTGCAAGTACTGTAAAGGAAATGATCATATTATAAAGAACTGTCCAAAACTGGCTGCTAAAGAGGCAAAGAAGAAAGAGGCTGGAATGGTTGTTGTAGAGGCCTCTACACCAAAAACAGAGTCTGCAAATCTTGTGCAGGAAGAAGAATGGGCGTTTACTACTGTCTGCAGTTTTGACCCATCTTCTCATGATCAGTGCATGTCTGCAATAGACTCAGATGTTTGGTACTTTGACAGTGGGGCGACCAAACATATTACCTCGCAGCGCAGTTTCTTCTCTTCACTCGAGCCTGCCCCTACAGGGAATACTGTCACATGCGCCAATAACTCCTCTTATCCTGTTATGGGAGTTGGTAAGATCATTCTGACTACTGCTGATGGTAGTTCTTTCACTTTGTCAGATGCTTTATTTGTGCCAGGGATCAAAAAGAACCTGTTATCAGTTTCTGCATTAGCCAAGATTGGCTTGCTTGTGAAATTCGTTGATGACAGGTGTACAGTCCATGATCTCTCAAATGGCGATGTGATTATTGCTTCTGGCATTTTATGTCATGGGCTGTATAAGCTCATAGACTATGAAAGATCTGTGAATGATTCGGCATGTGCAGTTCATGATTCTCAGGCTATGTCAGATGCAAAGCTTTGGCATGCACGATTTGGTCATCTGAATTTTGCTAGTTTGTTACGCCTGCAGAAATCTGAAATGGTGTCCTCTTTGCCCAAACTTGAGGCACCTGGAAAACATGTTTGTGAAGGCTGTATTTTGGGCAAAATGCAGCGTTCTTCCTTTCCAAAAGATGGTTCAGTTCGGGCTACGCAGAAATTGCAGCTTGTACATAGTGATGTCTGTGGTCCTATGCAGACACCCTCTTTTGGAAATTACCTTTACTTCGTGACTTTCATTGATGATTTTTCCAGGCATGCATGGGTATATCCACTCAAAGCAAAGTCCGAAGTGTTCATGTGCTTCAAACAGTTTTTGGTTTTAGCTGAAAATCTGTCAGCATGTAAAATGGGCACCCTCCGTTCTGATCGAGGGGGGGAATATATGTCTTCAGATTTTAATGCATTTCTGGCTGAACGTGGGATAAAACACCAGTGTACAGTGCCGTATACACCTCAACAGAATGGAGTTGCTGAACGAAAGAACAGATCACTCATGGAGATGACGAGGTGCATGGTCAAAAGTCAGGCTTTACCACATAGTTTCTGGCTTGAGGCTGTCATGTGTGCAGCATATGTACTGAACAGGTGTCCCACTAAAGCGTTGCAGTCTATCACTCCATATGAGGCTTGGCATGACCGCAAGCCATCTGTTGCTCATCTGCGTGTTTTTGGTTGTTTGGCATATGCATTAGTGCCTGAACAACATCGCAGAAATTGGATGATAAGGCAGTAAAATGTATTTTTGTTGGGTACAGTTCTGAAAGTAAAGGCTATCGTTTGTATCATCCACAGACTAAATGCATTCTGGTTAGCCGTGATGTTGTCTTTGTGGAAGATGCTATTCAACCATTGCTTTCATGTACTAAGGAGACATTTGTTAGCTCCAAAGACATGTATGATACTTTGATGCCTCTTTTTACAGGTGGACAGGCTAGTGCTGGTCCTAATGAGGCAACTTCTCAACCTTTGCAGGTTTCATATGATGATGCAGATCATTCCATTTCTGATGCAGATTTACATGATGCACTTGTTGATGAGAGAGCTGATATTGAGCAGGCAAAAACTATGCCGAAATGGCTGGTGCACACTTTGCGTGACAGCAAATTAGATGCACCTTTGTCATATCGTACTCGTTCAGGCTCTCATAGTGCCTCCTTTGCATCAGATTGCTATGCTATGGCTGCATCTAGTCTCTGTGATGAAAATGAGCCTGTTTCTTTTGATGAAGCACAAAATTCAGAAAATTGGATGGCTGCTATGCAATCTGAATATGATGCTTTAATGAAGAATGGTACATGGTCTTTATGTGACTTGCCTCCTGGCAAGAAGGCCATTGGCACTAAGTGGGTATACAAGCTGAAGCGTAAACCTGATGGTACAATTGACAGGTATAAGGCTAGGCTTGTTGCAAAGGGTTATGCACAGGAAAGAGGCATTGATTTTGATGAGACCTTTGCACCTACATGCCGTATGACTACTGTTCACAGCATTTGTGCACTTGCAGCCCATCATGGTTGGAATGTACATCAGTTGGACATTAAAACAGCATTTCTGAATGGTGACTTGCATGAAGAAGTGTATGTTTTTCAGCCTCGTGGCTTTGTGCAGAAAGGGCATGAAAACCAGGTTTGCAGGTTAAAGAAGGCATTATATGGTTTAAAGCAAGCACCACGTGCTTGGTATGAGAAGATACGTGCCTATCTGATTGCACATGGTTTTGAGAATAGTCCAACTGAAAGCACCTTATATGTTAAGCGTGCTAATGATGTGCTTCTGATCATTGTTGTCTATGTTGATGACATGCTGCTCACTGGTCCTATTGAGACACATATTGCTGATTTTAAGGCTGATTTGCATGCCTCATTTGAGATGTCTGATTTGGGGCATTTGCATCACTATTTGGGCATTCAGTTTATGCATGTTGATGGTGGAATGGCTTTGTGTCAAACGAAATATATTGACACATTATTGCAGCGTTTTGGCCTTGAAGACTGTAAGCCTATTGCCACTCCTATGGAGACAGGTTTACGATTGAGTCTTCATGATGCTGGAGATGCATTTGATGCTGTTCTCTATCAGCAGGCTGTTGGATGCTTGATTTACTTATGCATTACTCGGCCAGATATTCAGTTTGCTGTCTCACAGATGAGCAGGTTTATGCATTGCCCAGGAGTCACGCATTGGAAAGCGGTTAAGCGCATCTTTCGCTATTTGAGTGGTACTCGGCTACTTGGGTTGTTTTATCCCAAGGGGGGATCACTACCGCCAGATTTGCATGCTTTTTCTGACTCAGGTTGGGCTGGTTGCTATGACACTCGTGTGTCCACCAGTGGTTTTTGCTTCATGCTTGGTAGCTCATGTATATCTTGGTTGAGCAAGAAGCAGCCTACTGTGGCCACTTCTAGTTGTGAGGCTGAGTATAGGGCAGCTTTCACAACGACTGTTGAGTGTGTGTGGCTCAGACGCCTTATGGCTGATTTGGGTGTTGGCCAGTCTTCTGCCACCACCATCTTCACTGACAGTCAGAGCACATTGGCAGTTGCGAGGAACCCCGTGTTCCATGCTCGCACTAAGCACATTGAGGTGCATTATCACTATGTCAGGGAGAGGTTCTCTGCTGGGGAGATCAGCTTGGCATATGTGCCCATGCAGGAGAACATTGCAGACCTTTTCACGAAGGCTCTGCCTAGGGAGAAGTATGAAGCTTTTCGCAAAGCTTTGGGCTTACTTCCTTTTGTGGAATGATTTCCACATAGCTTGGCACTTCCTTATACATGAGTGCCAGCTCCTTGTTCACCGCATCACTCCCAGGGGGGATTTGTTGATATATTTAGGTAGTGATGTGTGTGAACACTCTAGGACCGCCGGGGCACTTTTTTCCCTCTTTAGGAGGTTTTTTTCCCCCGGCTTGTATATACGCCTATTGCCCTAATGGGCTACTTATCTTTGTACATTCTCTAGTAATACATTCAGTCTTGTGTGTTGTGCTCCAAGCTTCTTCTTCTTCCTTGTGCTGTTCGCGTGCTTCCGCAGACGTCTATCTCCAACATTATGTAAGTTGGTCTACATTTAAATGAAAGTTGGAATTCTACATATGCCACGGATGCTATTAAAATGAGGAGAAACGAATGAAAGGAAAAAAAACATATGCAATGTGTAATGGTAGAGTATTCCCAAATGTATAAAGCATATAGAACATATAAAACTTATAAAATGTAGAAAAATGTCGAGTAATAGTAGTGAAAAACTAAATCTTTAACTAACCAAAAAGTTTTAAATTTGGAATTTTCTCATTGAAGACAGACTTTCTACTTTGAAAGGTGAACTGATCATGTCCGGAGCCTGAAATCTCTCAAACCAACACCAACAAAATCTATTTATGTCACATGGAAGCATATGTGATTAAAATGTATTCGTCATCCCATGTTTGGCTCTACACGGCATATCCCAAGGGAAGCAATGGATCAGTTATGGGCATTAAAAGCACTTGGCACTCGAAACTTGTGGATACCCTTGTGGATTAGAACCATCAGTGGATTGAGGCTTCCTTTGGGGATCCTATGTAGTCATCATAGTCTTTGTGTATGCTCCGAATGTCGATTCCAAAAGAGTTGCTACTTGGCAATCGCTTGATTCTCTGCACCTCAATATTGTTCTTTGTGGTGTCTTTAATATGGTGGAAGTTCTTTTTGATGGATGGGGTAAAAGAGGTGGGTTATCGAGGGTCATAGAAGAATGTTTGGGACGAAGTCAAGCTGCACCTTGATTAAGCAAAGATCAGAGATGAGGTTGGTTTCTCTTTGATGAGCCTCTAGTTTGGAGTTGACTCAAAGAAAGCTAGACTTGACAAAAGCTATATTACGCAAAATATCATTAGCAAGTATGGGCCCTCTTCCTTCTTTCAATTTGTGGATTTTGATGTCTCTGATCACTACCCGATTGTGCTTAGCTTCAAGCTATATGTTAATCTCAAGAAAGCCCTATGGTTCCATGCCAATCCAAAAACCTTATCATCCCACTCAGTCTCGTAGGAGATTGTTGTTGGCTAGAATTGGGCCTTTTCCATTCACTCCTCTATAGCCGTGTTAGAGGATGGCAGTTAGGAAAACACCACATCTTGGTCAGGATTCAGAAGAATCTTCAAAAAATTCGTTGAGTTAGAAGGGAAGATCTTTATCGAAGGCTTAGGTGTCTTTAGGAAGAAGACAACAAAGGTCACTCTCAATACCAAACATGGTTGCAAAAAATTAGAAGCTTTCTAAGATACGAGGGGGAAATTCAAAGAAAGAATCTCCAAATATACTTAAAAGATTGATGGGAAGGAAAAGTGGACAACCTACTAAAGAGATGTGCTGAATCCTTAAGAAGGATCAATCGAAGGAAGCAATCCCTTTCGTGATGGATATCGATGATGTTTGCAAGACGGATGAATACTCAATCACGTGCCCAACTTTTGGGGGTTTCTTGGCCTCTCTCTTCATAGAGGTGATAGCATGGTGGCCATCTCTAGAGTCGGAACCAAAAGAATTCCACAAAATATGAATACTATTCTTGAAGCTTCCATTTCAAATAATGAGATTCAAAGCTATTGATGTGTTTCCTAATGGAAAAATCTAGGGGCTCGATGGCCTTAACAACAAGTTTTCAAGGCCTTCAAGTACGTGGTGACTATTTTATTATGTTTGGTGTGGATCTCTATATCTTTCGGTGTAGTTCCCCATTGCCTCAATGGAGTTATCAAGCTTATTCATAAAGAAGGAAGGAAAAAACAAGATTGAAAACTGGCATCTAATTATGATGCTACAAACTGATTATAAGATCATGTTTAAGGTAATTGTTAATCGCATTGTTGATCACCTACATAATTGGATCTGTGAGGATCAATAGGTCATCAAGGGGGGGCCCATCCTTGAGGTTGTCATTGATGTTTGGGAAGGTTTGGCTTTTGGTGAAGAGTCACCTCAATATATCGTCTTCCTAAGATTGACTTTGGCAAAGCTTATGATAGACGAGTGGGACTTCATTCTCCAATCTTCAAAAGACCTCAGTTGCGGCCATGAATTTATTAAGATGATCCGAATAGCTTAACTTAGATAAACATCAATGGCTAGAATCTATTCGTTTAAAATGTTCTATTAGACAAGGATTCCCCTTGGCTCCTCTTCTTTTTGCAATTGTTGCTGATGGTCTTAGTTGCCTAGTTTAACATCAGGCTCTCTTAGGTCTTATTCATGGCATTGTTGTTCCCCTCAGTCAAGACCAAATGTTCATGAGACTCCTTGCTGATGATGTGAATGCTTTTGTGTATAACAATTTGACCATCATTGATACCTTTTGGTGTTGCCTTCATACTTTTTTTGAGGCATCGGGCTCCAAAATTAATCTCTATTTTTGATGGTTCAACCATGGAATTGGATTCTTTCTAATTTCGGTAACAAGTTGGCATATTGGAAAGGTATGCAAATCAACCTGGTTGGGCAAGCTATGTTGGTTAACACGTTCCTTCTTTCTTCGATTATTTAGTTTTTATCTTACTTGATACTGAATGTTCAAGAGATTGCCAAATTAGAAAGAGTTTGAAGAAACTTTCTTTAGATGGGAGATCCTAACAGGAGGGGTTTGCCCAAAATTAAATGGACTAGCATAAGCTAGAAAGACATTGAAGGGCATTCTTGACATTGAAGGAATGAATGTCCAATAACTTGGTGGCCAAATGGCTAAATAAATCTTGGAGGAACCCTCTTTGGCCAAACCAAACTTTATAAGCAAGATCTTTCTTAGGCTGGTGGGCCTTCTTGGGTGGAAATTACTTGATCTTATGACCCTTTTGTTCTCCTCCTATCCGATGACTCCTAAAGGTTGGAGCTTAGTTTTCTCTCTATGGAAGAGTTGGAACAAGATGAAATAGTATGTCAGGATCAATGAAGATTAGAAATGGGTGGCAGGTATTAGAAAACCTAATTCGATCTGATTCCCTATCAAAGGCATCAGAGGGGTTGATTCTTGGAACCTCCAAAAAGCTAGATAGCTTTGGAACAAAGGGTTTTGTTTGTGGAAGCACCTGTCGAATCAAGAAACAAACCAGTGGATTAGATTTGAGGACATTGGCGTGGCTAGGATAGTGCACTATGAAGATTGGTGCTTGTTGCAGAGCAAATTCAATTCTTGTGATTACTCAAAACCTTGCCTCCTAACTGGGCATGAACCCCCTTCTTTGGAGGGGCTAAGATGGCACAATGGAATAATATTTCAAGATTCAAGCAGAATGTGGACTTTCATATCAGGTTCAATAGGAGGTGTTGTTTGAATAACTTGAGTTTAAGGTGGGATTTTAAGTTCCAATCCCTTTGGCATCCCCTCATCAAGATAATAAAAAGCGCTTCTTATGTGACAAGTCCTCCATCGGGGAATTCGGTCGAATGTTAAAGCTCAAAAAATTTCTGGTGGTGCTCCTAGATGTAAACATTGCCTACATGGCAATGAGGACTTGTAACACCTCTTCTTTTCATGCCCCAAGTCAGCCTTGGTTTGGAGGGCCCTTAGGAGAATCTTGTTGTTGTAGGAACAAATCAATTGGAAGTGTGCGTTACTAGGTGAAGCGATCCATTTTTCTTCAACATTGTGGAATGTTATAAGAGGATAGACCCTCTGGAAGATCTAGGAAGAGAGGTGTATTGGCAACTTTGACAACAGTCCTAAAGGATGGTCAATCAAAAAATCTCTTTTCCTTTTAGGCAATATAATTTCCAATTGTTAGATATCCTGGTCATTTAGACATCGTAGAGTTTTGTTTCTTGAGAGAAACAAGATTAAATTGAAGCGGGTCCCCCATGAGGGGGAGGAAAGGATTATTAACTTTCTTTGTAATGTTCTCTAGTTCTAGAAAGTTTGTCTTATTCAACCCTTGCTTTGTGGGATTCTGGAGGTCCCATGGGTACTAGACACATTCATTTGTACAATTGTTCTTTCTATTAATTAAAGCTTGGGAGAGTAGGTTGTAGCTGAACTTTCTTTTATTGAAAAGAAAGAATTATTTGGTAAATTTGTTCTCAAATATAACATAAAATTTTGTTCACAAAGATTTCCATGCTAGTGTGCCTACATCACTTAAAAAGGAACTTGGAGTCTTGCAAATGCCACATATGCTATTAAAACAAATAAAAACCAATAAAAAGGAATAAAAGGAAAAGAAGGAATAAAAAGCTTAAAAAGTAGAGTATTTCCAAACATAGAGGATTTCAAAAACCTCAAAAGTGGAATATTAAATTTTTAACTTAAAAGTTTTGAATTTGGACTTCTCACATTGAAAAATTAGACTTCTTATTTTGAAAGACAATTATTCACATCCAAAACCTTGTTGTGTAGAAGTGTGAGACACACACAAGAAGCACAAACAAGGAGTACAAACATAGCAAGATTCATGAAGAAGACGAATGGTTGGAATAGCTCTCTCTACGGATGATGATCATAATTGAAGTAAGAGCTGAATAATATCCCTAAGTACAAAGTGCCACCACATATGAGTGAATCATGTATGTGGTAACTTAGGGAAAAACCCTCTAGCTAGCACTAGAGTAAAAAGTACCCATGTATAGGGAAAAGATTCACATCAAAGCTACTTGAGGTACACATAAGTCTAACAAACCCCCTTATAGAGAATGATGTGAACACATATACAGAGTGACAAATCAACCCCCACTAGGCAATAAGCCTAAAGCTTTGCAAAAAACTTCAAACATTTCTTGTGGAAGAGCTTTGGTGAATATATCTGTCACATTATCTTGTGTAGGCACATATACCAAGTCAATATCTCCTGCATGAAGGCACTCTCTCACATAATGATAATGCACCTCAATATGTTTGGTTTGTGCATGAAACATTGTGTTTCGAACAACAGCCAATGTACTTTAACTATTAGTGAGAATATGCATAACATCACCAATCTCCATGCAAAGATCCATCATGATAATACACCTTAATATGTTTGGTCTATGCATGAAACATTAGGTTTTGAGCAACAACCAATGCACTCTGACTATGAGAGAGAATATGCGTAGCAACATCATTCTCCATGAAAAGTTCCATCAATAGGCATCTCAACCATATACACTCCACTATAGCTGTGAAAATTGCCCTATACTCAACTTCACAACTCGATTTCACCACTGTAGCTTGCTTCTTACTCAACCAAGATATGCATGAGTATCTAAGGAAAAAGCAATTATCACTAGTGGACATGCGAGTATCATAATAACCAGCCCAATCACTATCTGTAAAAGCATGTCGGCATGGCTAAATATCTCAGCCATAAAGAGACCTAAGCTCAAAGTGCCTTTGAGATACTAAACACACGTTTCATTGCTTGCCAATGCTTAGTGCCAAGGCTATGAATGAATCAACTCAATTGGCAAATTGCATATTGTATATCCAGCCTTGTGTAACATGCTTATACAAGACATCCCATATCTCGCTGATAAAGAGAAATGTAAAACGCATCACTAGAATCCTCAAGTGAGAACCTAAATCATGTCTCACTTGCAAAATGTTGAAGTAGTTCTTCAACATACTTTGCTTGATGCATAACAAGTCCCCCCTCAATGGATACAAAGTGGATGCCAAGATAGTAGCTAAAAAGACCAAGATAAGTGACACCAAAGGTATGCTACAAATCAACCATAAGAATGTCAAGTTTTGCATCACATAACCCAATCAATATTATGTTATCAACATAAAAAGGTCAGTCCCATCTTTGTGTACATAGAGTATGCTTTCTATTGCACTACATGTGAAGCCAAGAGCAATCATATGCTTATGGATTTTGTCATACAATGTCAAGGACCATACAAGGCTTTATGCAAGTGAAAAACCATATGCTCCATTCCTTTCATAGCAAATCTAGGTGGTTGCTTCACATAGATTGTTATTGTTAGTGTCCATGTGAAAGGCCAAATGGTCACCAGACACTTCTTTGTATATGTTCTTTAATAAAACATATAGTGGCTTGGTCAGTCACAGGCTAGAAGTTCGACCACATTTGTAGCTCCTAAGAAGTCTGTGTTCGTGCTCCTTGTGTATTGTGTGTTTTTGCGTATTTTGCAACCTTTGTGCAGAGTATAGTGTGCAACCCTAGGATTTTAGTTTTCTACTCCGAGGATATCATCGTGGAGCTCTCGAGAAGCAGAGCGCACTATGGTGCATCGCCATCAAATACTTCATAGGCCTCTTCTTGCAAATCACCATACAAGAAAGCTATTTTTATGTCCTACTGATGTACGTTGGAACCTCAAGGGGCAACCAATGCAACCACAATATGAATGGTAGTCATGCATGAACTAAGTGCAAAAGTTTCCTCATAATCTCTTAGTGAACTTTGAGTTCTACGAAATTTAAGTGAATAAGATAGTCTGCACAAAGATGTTTGGGACGGGCAACTTGCTTTTTGTTGCATAATATGGAGACCACATTCTCCACCACTTCCCACTAGAGAGAGGGTGGATTGAAGATTTCTTGAACTTAAGGAGTGACACGAAATATGGTCATAAGATACCGTATAAATTAGTCAAGCACAAGATTAAAATTTATAGAGAAGTTGACTAAATATTCAAAAAAGGATTTCATTGGACCTAGGAGTTCATGATGGACATAGCCAATCTTCAACTTAGAAAAATGGGTGGATCTATGAGATTTTCCATAGAACAAGAAGCATTCAATAATGCAAATATGTAAAAATTACATTTCAAATGCCTCCCTTGAAAGATTTATTTGACCAATAACATAAGAAATGGTACTTTATAAAGCTAGAGCTTAGATCAAGGTATCATCATCCAAGGATGTACTTAAGATCACTTTCATGAATAGATATGCAAACTATGAGTTTTGCTAATGCCTTTCTTGTGTCACCGATGCTCCTACTGTTGGAGTTAGACGTTTGCAGAAGCACGCGAATAGCACAAGGAAGAAGAAGAAGCTTGGAGCTCAACACACAGTGCTGAATGTATTACTAGAGAATATACAAAGATAAGTATCCCATTAGGGCAATAGGCATATATACAAGAGGGGGGCAAAAAACCTCCTAAAGAGGTAAATCAGTGCCCCGATGGTCCTAGTGTGTTCACACACATCACTACCTAAATATGTCAAAAAATCCCCCCTCGAAGTGCTGCGGTGAACAAGGAGCTCGCACTCATGTATAAGGAAGTGCCAAGCTATGTGGAAAACACTCCACAAAAGGAAGTAAGCCCAAAGCTTTGCGGAAAGCTTCAAACTTCTCCCTAGGCAGAGCCTTTGTGAAAAGGTCTGCAATGTTCTCCTGTCTGGGCACATATGCCAAGTTGATCTCCCCAGCAGAGAACCTCTCCCTGACATAATGATAATGCACCTCAATATCCTTAGTGCGAGCATGGAACACAGGGTTCCTCACAACTGCCAATGCACTCTGACTATCAGTGAAGATGGTGGTGGCAGAAGACTGACCAACACCCAAATCAGCCATAAGGCATCTGAGCACACACACTCAATAGTCGCTGTGAAAGCTGCCCTATACTCAACCTCACAACTGGAAGTGGCCACAGTAGGCTGCTTCTTGCTCAACCAAGATATACATGAGCTACCAAGCATGAAGCAAAAGCCACTAGTGGACATACAAGTGTCATAGCAACCAGCCCAATCAAAGTAAAAAAAAGCATGCAAATCTAGTGGTGGTGATCCTCCCTTGGGACAAAACAACCCAAGTAGCCGAGTACCACTCAAGTAGCGAAAGATGCACTTAATCGCCTGCCATTGCGTGACCTAATTATCTGTGAGACAACAAACTGAATATCTGGCCGAGTAATGCATAAGTAAATCAAGCATCCAATAGCCTGCTGATAGAGAACAACATCAAATGCATCTCCAGCATCATGAAGACTCAGTCATAAACCTATCTGCATAGGAGTGGCAATAGGTTTATAGTCTTCAAGGCCAAAACGTTGCGATAATGTGTCAATATATTTTGTTTGATACAAAGCCATTCCACCATCAACATGCATAAGCTGAATGCCCAAATAATGATGCAAATGCCCCAAATCAGACATCTCAAATGAGGCATGCAAATCAGCCTTGAAATCAACAATATGCTTCTCATGAGGACCAGTGAGCAGCATGTCATCAACATACATGACAATGATCAGAAGTACACCATTAGCATGCTTGACATATAAGGTGCTTTCAGTTGGACTATTCTCAAAACCATGTGCAATCAGATAGGCATGTATCTTTTCATACCAAGCATGTGGTGCTTGCTTTAAACCATATAATGCCTTCTTTAGCCTGCACACCTGGTTTTCATGCCCTTTCTGCACAAAGCCACGGGGTTGAAAAACATACACTTCTTCATGCAAGTCACCATTCAAAAATGCTGTTTTGATGTCCAACTGATGTACATTCCAACCATGATGAGCTCTAGGTGCACAGATGCTACAAACAATAGTCACCTGGCAAGTAAGAGCAAAGGTTTCATCAAAATCAATGCCTTTTTCCTGTGCATAACCCTTTGCAACAATCCTAGCCTTATGCCTATCAATTGTACCATCAGGTTTACACTTCAACTTGTATACCCACTTAGTGCCAATGGCCTTCTTGCCAGGAGCCAAGTCACATAAAGAACAAGTACCATTCTTCATTATAGCATCATATCCAGATTGCATAGCAGCCATCCAAGTTTTTGAATTTTGTGCTTCATCAAACGAAAGAGGCTCAATCTCATCATAGAGACTAGATGCAGCCATAGCATAGCAATTTGGTGCAAAAGAGGCACTATGAGAGCCTGATCGAGTATGATATGACAGAGGTGTATCTACTTTGCTGTCACACAAAGTCTGCACTAGCCATTTTGGCATAGTTTTTGCCTCCTCAATATCAGCTCTCTCATCAACAACTGCATCATGTAAGTCTGCATCAGAAATGGGATGATCTCCATCATCACATGAAATCTGAAAAGGCTAAGAAGTTGCCTCATTAGGACCAACACTAGACTGTCCACCTGTAAAAAGGGGCAGCAAAGTATCATACATGTCTTTGGAGCTAACATATGTCTCCTTAGTCCATGAAAGCAATGGCTGAATAGCATCTTCTACAAAAACAACATCGCGACTAACGAGAATGCATTTAAGCTGAGGATGATACAAATGATAGCCTTTACTTTCAGAACTGGACACAACAAAAATACATTTTACTGCTTTATCATCTAATTTTCTGCGATGTTGTTCAGGCGTTGCATATGCCAAACAACCAAAAACACGTAGATGAGCAACAGATGGCTTGCGATCATGCCAAGCCTCATATGGAGTGATAGATTGTAGCGCTTTAGTGGGACACCTATGAAGTACATATGCTGCACAGATGATAGCCTCAAGCCAAAAACTATGTGGTAAAGCCTCACTCTTGACCATACACCTCACCATCTCCATGAGTGACGTGTTCTTTCGTTCAACAACTCCATTCTGTTGAGGTGTATATGGCACTATACACTGGTGTTTTATCCCAGGCTTCTACAAAAGTGTTATGGACTTTTTTAGAAATATTTTTTAATAGCTTCTACTCTTCCTCCAACAATAGAGTGACAGAGCCTTCAAAGTTACCAGAGGTGGAGGCTTGGTTTACAATAGAGTGGCTCTGCGCTTCAACAAGATGCAGGTCAAACTCTTCTTGGAGGTAGAAATCTGGCTTCGCCAGGTGTTTCTGACCCTTTGTCTTCACTCGAGCTACCTAGGTAGCCTACTCCTTGAGGGACTTCTCAACCTTTAGAGACTCTTGGAGATTGCTGAGTTGTTGGTTGACTATAGCAAGTTATCGTTCTTGTTGCATTGTCTAATTAGACAACTGCTCATTGGTTTCTCGAAGTGCAGTGGCAGTCTGTTGAAGAAGTTCGTATTCGTTAGCTTGATCTTGCAACTGGAATTTCATCTCATTTATGGAAGCTGTCTACACCATCATCTCCTTTTCAAGCTCTTGGATATGCACGAGATGGCAAGCATTAGCCTCTTACAGGTTTATGACCTGCTTTCGATACTTTTCTGCCTCTCCCTTGGACTCTTTAAAGAAGACTTTGAAATATTGCGTCTATTTTGCTTCCTGATACAAGGTGTCACCCAGTTGTTGGTTAGTGAGCACCTATTGGTCTAGATCTTGTTGTAATTGTTGGTTACAGTATTGCAACCAAGTACAATGTTGCTCGAAGTGGTCTATCAACTACTGATAATAATCCATGTCATGGGAAATCAAAAGTCTACATGTGGACTAGGTAGCTGCTAAGCCGACCAAACTCTTGGACGTTGCACTCATCATTGACGCCGAATTGCTAGTATCTTTCATGGGCGGCAGGAAGGGGGGGAAGGGCAGGTGCGTCTAGTTGATCTCTCACAAAGAGTCTCAACATTCCATGAGGAGGTTGGTGGAGACAGCGAAGACCATTCGCCACTGGGAGGTGTATCAAGTGGAGAATATGAGGGTGACGAAGGTAGGGAAGGGCTAGAAGGTGCTCTCTCAGGAGAGGGTGTGGTGACTTTTTCCACCATCTTTAGAGAAGGCAAGAGAGATGGTGAGGGTTCTTTACTCTTTGAGGTGAGGGTGAAGGGGGGGGGGGCAATATCCGGCATGATAGTATCCTTCGATGGAGAGGGGGGTGGGAGAGGTAGGGGAGCAAAAGATGATGATCATGCATTGTCTATTGCCGAAGGCAAGGGTAGCAAAGGAGGATTATTCATCTATTGGTTATAATGCTTGGCACTAGAGGAAGAAGAAATGATAGCATGGGTTGGTCAAGAGCGACAGAGGATGAGAATTGATGCTACGTCTTCCTCATCTTTCAAAAGAGGGGTGGTCCGTGCAAAGTGGCGAGGAACAAGAACACAGATGGTGATGGGCAATTCGCCAAAGTATAGCATGAACAGCAGATATGGCAATCTGGTTTTCTGATAATTGCCATTATCTAACAATCGGATGACATACTAGCATTCTTTATGAATGTCATTGAAGAGTATGACTGACTAGTTGATTGGTCGTTGGGCAACAGTGACGACGAACTAACCGGATATGTCGTATGGACGGTGCTGAAGATTAAGCGCGATAAGTAAAAAGTGCAAAATGGAGCGCTCTAGCTCTAGTCGACAACTGATAGCATACTCATTGGAATTATGTTGAGGAAAGAGTTGCTCCATAGCAAGGCGGGACAAGGGCAACACTAACGTTGAACCATCTGGGCAAGGAAAAACACTGACAAACTTCAATCCACATTGTGTGAAGCTCTTGTCTGCTTAGAGGGACTGCCCAAAATGCAACAGATGCTAGTTCCACTGCAATGGCACAGATGAGACTCTACAACTAGATGTGGCAAAGTAGCTTCCCACTATAGAAGACAAAAGTGTGCAAGGCGACATGGGGTCAAAAAATTGTTAGTCTCATCGAAGACTATAGCGGAAAGGGGTCCAAAAGGCGCTAAGACTTCCATGATCACACGTGCGCACAGAAGTCGAATGTTCACAAAGCTCACTATTAGCACAAGCAAGCACGCAGACACAATAGCACGTCATTGCGAAGCAAAGGGGTTTTTTAAACAAGCAATGTGGCATGGCAACATGATTAAAGAATGGAACGATCGTAATAATGAATGCACATCAAGGAAGATATGTCATAACAATCATGCAAACCATGTAGACATGGGTGGCACACTAATAATCGATTATGTGGAAGGCAACCGAATAGGCCAAAGCTTTGACCCATTGACTGGATTTTTAATCAATGTTCCAACAAGGGCCTCCAACCAAAAGTTGCCAAACCAATCTATACCAAAATCCGATATGGACGAACCACCACACTTTGAATTTTCCTGCAACACGATCCGACTTAGAATTTGTAGAACAGAACAAGTTGATTGACTTCGAATACTCGAGTCCTTAAGAAATGGTCATGCATCTAGGCTTGTCGCAACTCTACTTCCTACATGAGCAAAAAGCTTTCAAACCTCTAATCACCTAGTGCTCACAAATCATTAATACAACTATAAAGCAACTCAGCTGGTAATAATTTGTGCTCGATAGCAACTCGCAAACTGAGTACGACCTACATAGGGGCAATAGCTTCAAATCCATAAGCAACGTTGAACGGGATGTAACCTGTAGTAACCTTATAGTGTAGTATGCCCAAACCCAAAGAACAACAGACAACAACTGATCCCATCGATCATGAAAATCCGAAATTAATTCTTTTAACAAATTCAAGTGTTTTGTTAGAACTTTCTGCAAGACCATTGGCACGAGGATAATATGGAGTATTGAATTTATGTGTAATATTGAAAGAGGTTGTCAATGCTTCAATTAGTTCATTTGCAAAATGGGCGCCTATATTAGACACTAATTCAAGGGGAAAATCAAAACGGGGAAAAAGATCTCGAGTCAAGCACTGGCAATGATTGTAGCCGTGGAAGAACGAACTATCAAGACTTCTACCCAATATCTAGCATAGTCGGAACAAATCAAAATGTAATGATTAACACTCAAAGCAACTAGGCGAGTAATTTAATTGGGCCAATAAAATCCAAGCCTCACTTTTGGAATGATTCTTAAGGGATACACACTGTGGAACATACTCATGCACATCATGTTAAGACCAATTTGTAGGATCTTGTGTGTTAATTCCATCCGAAAATGGTATACTGAGGGTGTAGAGTGAGCCAAGGCCAAAACTGATGGTACTTCATGTGTTGGGACACACGGAAGCCAAACTCCTAATCAACATAATATAGTTGGCCTACAATAATTCGAAACCACTGATTGTTCAAAGCTAGTTTTTGCCATGCTGTAATCGACATAGAGTCTGATGGACAACCAATTGTCAGAAAATTCATAATGGTATCGTAATAGGAGTCATCCAAATTCCAGTGAACCAATCCGCGAGGTGCAATCATATAAATAGCTGAAAACAAATCATCACCCACCGGAGCTTTGCTTAAATCTAACCAAGACAAAAAGTCACCAATTGTGTGAGAAGAACCCAGACGATGGACCACATCATAGTCAAAATCCTGCAAAAGGAGTAACCATGGAGCAATTCTGCAACCTAAATTTTGTTCACATACCAAATATGTTAATGCAAAGTGGTCCACATGGAAGGTAAATTTACATCCCAACAAGGATTGGTGGAATTTTTTCAAAGAATAGATAAGTCCTAGACATTCAAACTCTATAATGGAATAATTTTGTTCAACTGGAGCTAATCGATATCTGGCGTAATACACCGATCGAAACCATTTATCTTGAAGTTGCATAAAGACACTCCCTATAGCAATGTCAAATGCATCCATGAAAACATGAGAAGGTCCTAATTTGGGGCTTGCAAGATCGGTGCCTGCATAAGTAATCTTTTCAATCAAACAAAACTTCCTTGATGTTCGGAGGTCCACTGGAAATCTCGAGGTGCCAACATACATACTCCGATGCACAAGGGGAATAGTTAAACGGGCCAACCACCATAAGTGATAGCCATACTATCTAATTTGTCCAAGGAAGCACAAAACATCTTTGGGTGACTTCAAGGAGGGGGCGTATAAGATTACTTGGACTTTATCAAGGTCGACGTGAATGCCACGTTGCCCAGTGTACCACAAGAAACAACAAAGATAGATTTGTTGGGATTTAAACATAGTCGATAATTCCATCATTTAAGTAAAAAGAGTCACAAATGCAACAAATGTGCATTTATAGCACCAAAGACAAAGAAATCATCCAAATCGCATAAATCTTCTTAGGAAAGGAGAAAAAATAGCAGTGAAATGTGACTGGGACATTCCAAAGCCCAAACCACGTAACGCTGCATCCATACACTCCCCGATTGGTAATAAAAGTTATCTTTGAGATATCCGCTTCAGCCATCCGAACCTGATTGTAACCACTATATCTGTCTAAAAAAGAATACATTTTGCATCCAACGACTTCAAGCATACTATCTAAGAATGGCAAAGGAAAAGGATCGAGTATGGTGGCCACGTTCAATTTTTGGTAATCTACACTGATGCGTAATTGTTTGTTCTTCTTGGGAACCATAACAATTGGGGATATCCACTCAACATGTTCAATAGAGACTATGAACCCAACCTGAAGCAAAGGATCTAGTTCCTCTTTAACCTACTTAGCATAGTGCAAGTTCATGCGATAACTCTATTGTTTAGTCAAGTAAGCGTCTAGTTTCAAGACGACTCGATGTTGATAAATCCCACAGTCAAGGCCCTTCATATCTATATAGTCCGAACTGAGAACATCGATGAATTCCATAAGGTTAGCAATTCCCGTTTGAAAGATTCTTCCAAGCCAACTTTAATTTTACATCATTACCTAGGTCACATATGATGAGTTGGTCTTCGAACACATAAGTTTGTGGGCTAGAAGTATTGTCCATCCCCTGATGTAAATACTTTGGAAGGTCTACAAGGTCCAATAAATCGTCCGATAGCGTTGCGATATCTTCCTCAATAGGCTACACAGTGCAAGAAGCCGAGGACCACTTATCCAAAACATGTTGTAAATCAATTATGCCTAAGGAAAGTAAATCCTCTTTGGTCGAGAGGAAAACAGTTTCCTTATCATCTAACAAACCGTCAAACATATGGACGGGTTCGACAATGTAGGGTCACGCATGCAATTCATAGGGTTTAATTTCATCAAGAGCCAGAATATATTACCTATATTTGCACGCAAAAATTAATTCATGGGGCAACCAATCCTACAAGACCTTAGCCTGCTTTAACGATTCCTGCATGCAGTTCACAGGGTTTAATTTCATCAAGAGCCACAATATATTACCTGTATTTACACTTTAAAATTAATTCATGGGGCGACCAATCCTACAAGACCTTTAACCAAGGATGATCAGGGTTTAATTTCATCAAGAGCCACAATATATTACGTGTATTTACACTTAAAAATTAATTCATGGGGCGACCAGTCCTACAAGACCTTTAACCAAGGATGATCGAACAATAAATTGTAATCTAAGCTGGACTCAAGCATATCTAAGACCACAAATGTCATGCAAAAGATTGCACCTTGCAATGTGATGGGAATATTTCTATATTTCTTACTAAGCCTAATGGGTGGACTCGAGACTAACCAACCATTCCCACAAAGAATTTCACCAATTCAATCTTGTTCCAACCTAATTTCTTGCATAGTGTTGTAGTGGTGATATTAATGTCGGATCCACCATCAACGAGTACTTATGTAATCTTATGATCTTTACACCATACTATAATTAAAAGGACCACATGGTCCGTAGTTTGTCTGATTCCGGATGGATTGTAGCTGCACTTGGCATCGAGATCGGATCCACTTTGATCTACTAATGAAGTTGTTGCCTGATCTCGAGAACAAAGTACAACAATTACCTTTGGGGTAACATAATTGGGGCTTTGGACAATGTCAATTTAAATGCTTTAGGAACAATCGATTGTGTTGGTTGAGTAACAAGTACAAGATCAAGAAAAATAGAAACTTCAATTTTGGCTTGTGCCCACTTAGTTGCCTTGGGAGAGTGTTATATGCTTCTTGAATCCTGGTTCAAATATTTCCACATCAAGTTGCAAAATCTTACCGAAACGAGTATGGATGGTCGCTACTTGTGTCTCCACAAGTGAAATCACTACCATATTTGGTATCGGGTTTTAACAATCCTTCTTCCTTTCGTCATAATCCTGAGCATCTTTGCAATGCTTGAGAATATGACCCAATTCACCGCAAAAGCGACATCTGGGCTGGAATGCTCAATTTATGTTGTTTGCTTCTCTTGGAAGCCACCATTGACAATCATAGTTGCTAGTTCGTGGTGCTCTAAAATTTGTATACAAGGAATAAGTTGGATTTGCATCCGAGGAGGAACATAGCTAGTTGCCACCTCACCACATTCATATATAACTACATTGATTACAAGTCTATTTTGTGCCTTGGCATTATATGAGCACATATCAATATAATGGCTCCCATTATCACAAATTGCACATTAAACTAGGTTTGAAGCACAATTGATTGCTACATGTCCAAAATTTTTGCACTTGACACAAAAAACCTATTTTAACTCTTCAGTTATACTTTTCCCAAACTTTGTCCATTCCAAGTCTTTCAACGACTTCACCTACTTTATGTTCCAATTTAAGGGCGATTTCGATTACTGCATCTAGTGTCATACCATCGATACACCATATAATCATTACCCATCTCATTTGTGGATTTTAGTCCATTTATGAACCATTGTGTTATGACATCATTTGGCATATTAGCATTTAACAATGGGAGCTGCCTAAGGTGGGTGCAGAGGATGGTGGCATATTCTTGCACTCCTTGATTCGATTTCTATCTATTATTTTGTAAGAAATCAAAAATTCCAACAGCATTCTTTAACCTAAATCATTGCAAAAACGCATTCCACATATCATAACATTGGAAATGGTTAAAATCAAATTCGCTCAACCATCAGATGGCTTCATTATCCAAACTAGAGTGAAGAACAATAGCTTTATATTCTGCATCATCGAGGTTGTCAAGCACGCTATGGTTAATTTAACATGTTCTAACATGGACATAAGAGTCCTCTCCTAGAAATCCCCCAAACTTTGCATTAAGTTGCACCACCGAGGAATCACCTTCTATGCCTTCCCTACTGCCTATTTTGCTGGTCACCCAAATCTTCCATCACCTTTGGGCTGAGATACTCACAAGCATCTACTACCTCGTCAGATTTAGAGGTCATGGGTGATGCTTGCTCACTGAAGTAAATCTTGCGTGAATCGTATATTTATAGGTTGATTCGGCTCAACGTCTTGTCTGGGGCAATTTCCTATTGCTCCAAAATAATGGGAATTATGTCAGACGCCTCTCAATGGGCATTCTCCAGCCCTCTCGTCTAACCACCGACTTCGGGTTTGGCTCTACAATTATTGCAATATGTACCGATACTTCCGGAGTTGAGTCAACCTGTGCAGATTGCGTGTAAACCAACATGTATTTGACAGTAACCAATCCCCGGCACGATTGCCAGTTTTAACCCCTATTATTGAATCTTGTTACGGAACAAGATAAGGTGGATGGGCTTCTTGAGTTGCCAATATCCAATAACGACGGATCCCTGTGTTTTTCGCAACTCTCACCAAATAGATATACACCGACTTATGAACACAATATTAATAATACACTGCATTATCTTCACCAAAATTACACTGAACAAATTACACACCTGTGCCTCTCCAAGTAATTAACTATTAGACTGGTTAGCTTCACCAAACAACAATCAAACTCACTCAATCCCAAGAGAACAAAATACCTCATACAGCAATGCTCAAAAATATGTACAACAGACCATCACTGCATGGCGAAAAACACACAGCACAGCCTGTCCATTCATGTCTTAGAATTTCGTCTCCCTGTTCTCTGCGCAGAAGACAGACTATGAAAAGTTTTATTTTGGGGCTCTGCCTCTTCAAAGAGTCTCTTGGCGATAGTTTTACATAGATGTCCTGCGGTTAACACACTATTTCTCAGCAAGATTGTTCCTAGTTCCACAAATATGTTGCTTCAAGGCTTGTACTGATTCTTAAAGATTGGTCCTCCAAAGTGGCACTTAATTAGTGCTATATTATTCATGAAATCCACAAGGAGTTTTTGAGTGACATCTCATATTTTACACTATTACATTGACTTCTACGTTTGGATGTTTCTTGTACTGTTGCAAGACTTGTTGCAAGACTTGCATGGTGCACACTTTGGATTCCTCATAGGAAGCTAAATAACGGGCCCCTCATTCTTGACAAAGCATTTTAAAATCCCTTGGCCAGGCCAAGACTAGACTTGTTGATTCAAAATATTTTCAAAATACATGCAACAATATCCCCAGGTGTCTGCATGGTGCACATTTTGAATTCCTCATTGAATGCTAAATAATGCACACCCCATCTTAACAAAGCATATCAAAATACCTTATGCCGACCAACACTAGTCTTGTTGATTCACCTCTTACACCGCTACTTCACCTGCTACAATACCATAGGTTCCTCTAATTCCAAGACCTTCATAATGACTTCTGGAATGAACAATGACATCCCTAAATGTGTGCATGGTCAAACATCCTGGATCACAAAAATTCTCTGCACTAGATCACATACTTGTTCTCCATGGTGCAACAGCCTGGGCCACAAAAAGCCTTTCTCAAATCCAGGTCTAGGACATTCCATGCTTAAGAAACATTTTATTCTATCTCATATAATCCCCATGTGAATCAAGACTGATTTTCTTCCTGATCCACCATGTGGTGTCTGTGGATTATATGCCACACCATCAGCCCTAACACTGTCACTTCGTCCTATTCCAAGACTTTCACAATTTACTGCTTTCATATTGTGCAACGACAGCGTCAGAGAGTACATGTGCATCCATAAATGCATGATTGTGTGCATAAAAATGTATGGCTCCTGTTCCTAAAACATGCAAAGACAAATGCAGAAAAAAAGACATCAAGTAAAGGAAACTCAGAAAAATATGCAGATATTGAATCCAAACATGTACATTGCAAGTCTAATCTTGCTGCAAGACTTGCAGGCTCGATGAACTGAGACTGAATGGCATCATCAAACACAGGCATGCTTGGCTCTATACATCCGTACCATGTATGGATGTATAAGCAACTAAACAGACAGCAAACACCCACCTTTTCTCCCACCACTTAGGTGCAAGGTGAAGACTTGCATACTCAATCGCATCATCAAACACAAACATTACAAGTCTAATCTTGCTACTGGTTGCATACTCAATGAACTGAGACTGCCACCACTTAGGTTTGTAAATCCAGTGACAGCTACCACATTTACACCAGACAGATTCAGTACCCTTCTTTCTCAATTTCTTCATGCTCCAGTCAAAGATGAATTAATAAAATCATGTGATATTTCAATAAACATGCCAATACTCTAGTGAATGCTGATCTATAAAAGTATCTAGCACATCACAGAAGCATATTGGAACAAAAGACCCATACCACATTACCATTCACAGTGACAGAGACATGCAACATCCAGACTGATGCCTATGAAGTTCACATGCCTCTCCAAAAAACACACGCAAGAGCACTATCCAAGGAAACCAAAAAAAAAAAAAAGAGGAAAATAAAAAGAAAAGCAACCCACATTGATTGATCATCATGGACATTTATATGTAAACTCACATATAAGCCATCAGTTTCTCTTTTAACGCTCGCATAGCTCCCAACAAAGAATCAAACTAAATAGGCATATGAGCATTACAGTCCAGCTGCGCTTAATTGCTGTATATCCACCCCACACCTCCAGTGATGCTGTTATGCCTCTGATTAAGGATCAGGCACTTGTAACAAGATCATCCCACCTACCTCATACCTTTGATACAGACAATTCCTGTCACATAAGCAGGCAGTTTAGCAGGCAACAGGCATGAATCAAAGGCTCTATGCTCATGCTCAAGTCCCACCATGCCTTCCAAATTTCAGTTGAAAAAAACAGTATAACAGTAGGATTTCCTGCTAAAAACTACAAAAATCAAGGAATATCTATGCCAAAACTCTGGAAGAAATCATGTGTATCAACTCCATCGGAATATATATGATGTTTAAAGGAGAGAGTGAAAACACTTGTGCACCAATAACAGGAATAATATCAAATAAACGACACAATGTTACCCTTCATACAACTCGATTGGTAGACCTCATCTCCCAAACATTCCCCTCCAGAGGCCCATGTGCCCAAAACCACAAGTGACGTATTACTGTATTGTTTAAGATATATATCATACCAACAGCATAACAAGTAGCACAAATATTTAAAGACCACACCGAGAGCATCTCAGTTGAACTCTATCATCACCTCTTCTGACCCAGAAGAATAACCCCTATAAATTTAAATTCTATGTGAGCACTTCTTTTGGGATGGCTCACAAAAAAAGGTTTCAAAATGCCCCATGGATTCATCATGGAGCTGAGGCATCTACTTAAGCACTCATACTATGTATTAAGATTGATAAGATCTAAATTAATGGCGACCCGATAAAACTATAAACCCATGGAGCCGATTTAGACTTAGAGATAGTCAAAATTTCCAGTGCCTCTGTGACATCATGAAACAGATAAACAGCCTCTGTGACATCATCAAAGAGACAAACAATCATGTACAGCTCCTGGCACTGATAGCATGATTTCTGGCAATACCCAAGCCAAATATACATGAGCCAATGTACTCGTACACCTTTCAGGCAATCGCTGCCTCTGCATCACTCTGCTTGCAGGTAATTTCCTCGGATTTGACTTGCTTGCGAGCTGATGCACCAGCTTCAGCTTCATTATCACCTTCATCAAACCGTTTATGCTTTCCAAGTGTTCCATCATTCAGTGGCTTTCCTCTGCCTCCCTTTCCTTGGCCCCCGTCATGACTGTTTTCCCTGGGTTCATGACAAATATACTAGGAATAAAACTAAAGCTACAGCAAACAAATAAGTAGTTCAATACATAGACTCAAAATAGAAGCAGACAATATACAAAGCAACCTTCTGGATTTCTCATATGGTCTTCCACCTCTTCCTCCACGAAACCGATCATTCCCTCTCCCTCCCTTTGGTCGGCCACTATCCCCACGTACTTTGTCTTGGGAACGATAGATATTTCTCCAGTACTCTTCTTCAGCTGCACCTGTTTATAAAAGGTCATTGATTGACAAGGAAACGCATACTGGCCTTCAAAGGGCAGAAATCAAAAACACAATAACAAAAATTTATGGTGTTGACAGTTATCTTGCGACCACATGATTTTGGACGTATACTACAGAACAAAGAATCACCATCAACAGCTTCAAGTGTTGCAATGTAGTCTTTCACAACAATTCCACCACTTTCTGCCAATACAGCTGCTGTGCGTGCCTTCTGCACTTCTTCAGGCTTGTCAAATCGCAAATATCCACTACTTGCACCTCGGGAATAATCAACATACTGAAAAATATATCTATGAAAATCAGATTTGTACCATGAAAACATGAACCTAATCCATCAGCAATTGATACTTACCTTTATGAATCCAAACCCCTTGAAAGCCTCCTTTATATCTTCACGTGAGACATCTAATTCTTCTTTACTTGGCTCCAGCTCCTCTTTAGTTGTGTCTGCCTCTGCAGCGGGTTTTACTTCCCCTTGGGCCAATTCATCTTTCTCTTTGGCTGACTCATCTTCTCCTGCCACGGATTCCTCACAAGAAACACCATCAGCAGGGGGGGACCCCTTCATAGTTTCTGACTTCTCAGTGTCCACAGACATGGGTTCTTCTTTCTTGACATTGTTCTTCTCAGACTCTCCTGCAGAATCCACCTTCTGAAGGAAGAAAGCTACAATAAGCCCCTTGGTGAATCTTATTTCTGCATCCTTCCTTGCAGTTCTGCACAGAATATATAAATCACAATTAACTGTTTGATTTAAGAATCTAATGCATTGAAAGAAGTTAAGGCTAGAAGAAGCAAGCCTTCAATCAACATCATCACAAACTACCCCCCACATTAAATTAGTGGAAGTAGAATCTAAACCAATGAAGGTAGAGGAGGAAGGAAAGACTAGGACAACCCTGTTGTCAGTCCAAGATCATCACAAACTGACTCCCACACCCGAGGAGAGCTCAGGCTTGGATTGGAAGAGGGCAAGGAGGAAGGTACAAGAAAGATATAATCTAGTGCAGACTGCATTTTTATGATGTTGCAGATGCCGACCTCATATGGGCCTCGGCACTTCACAATATCACAAGCCCAAGCCCAAGCCCAAGCCCCTTAATATTTATGATGTAAGCTCTCATCTACCATCATCATCTTTCCGTTACTAGCTCAAAATGTTTGTTCCTCATAATACCGGTGTTTTGAGTTAAATTGTGATTGTATATCACTGATCTATACAGACACATCGGAAATGGACACATATATCAGATAAGTTCACAGAGCAGTTTTATAAAAGCATAATGCATTAATTGAATAATTAAACTTCAGCAGTAACGATAATTTCTGACAACATACCTCTGCTCATATGATTCTTCCCTTGCTTTCACCTGTTTCATCTCCATCTCTGCATCAAAATCTTTCCTGTACAAAATTAGAGAACTAAGATATTGCTTTGCTATCTGTTAAACACAACCATCCTCACATAATGAAAACTGTGGATCCAAAATAGAAAGCAACAGACGATAGCCATAGCTATAACAACTAGGCTTGGTTTTCAATATGAAACTAATAAACCAAACAAAACAAGTGGATATGCAAGATGTTAGACAGGCTTGTCTGAGGCTGTGATGCTAACACAACTGGTAGGTGGCATATGATGCAATGATAGACACCTGCCCACATGCCAAAGAATGCAGGAATTGATCAGAGAGGACAAATGATAAAATCCATAATGAGAGTGCTAGATCTCAAAAATTTATCAACAATTTTAACAAACAATGTAAAACTAGACTCAGCAGTTCATGCTGCAGGCTCAGTATCATCAGCCTTGTATGTGCCCTGTTGTACCCAGGTTAGGTGTCCTCTGTGTGTGTGTGTGTGTGTGTGTGTGTGTGTGTGTGTGTGTGTGTGTGTGTGTGTGTGTGTGAAGCAGGTTGGAGCAGCAAAAGGGATGCAGGCACATTGAAATCAAATGAAAGAGAAGAAGTTGAGTTCTAGAAAAAATATTGCTCATTTTATAATCATGACAGCTTTTGTTACATGGATACTGTGAAATCCATTAAAGGTTCCAAGTTAGCAGAAGGGTATTAAACGTGACCAGACAATGACTTTCTGACTTCATTTTAGCATCACAACCCATTGGGCACTAGGAGAATGTGAAAACAAGCTAAAGATCTAAATGGCACGAACAGCGTAAATGAAGTAAAAATTTGCATAAGGTAGTCCATATATGGGGGCATAAAAATAATGTGAAATTTTATGAAGAAAGCTCTCCTTAAAAGTTCTAGTATATTTGATGGTCCTTGAATCCATCAAAGGACGTCTTTAGGATCCTTCAACCCACAGCCACCATCCCGTTACAGATGTTTAGGTTGAACCCATGGGCATGCACAATGAAAGTATCTGCGAGACACTCACGAACTTGGCTTCATTGATCTTGACTCTTGATCAATGAAGTCAAGCCAACATCAAATACCTCTAATACATTTGCAATGCACATCCATATGTTCCTACATATACAGAACACTGCATTGTCAGCCACAAGCACAATATGCCCCACTTTGGATGTCACATAAAGACAACTGACATACTATGCTAGGTGTTCCAAAACCAACACGTGCAAGCTTGTTGAATGGCCTCCTCATTAGCTAATAATACTAGAGGGTGCAGCTACCTGTTGAAGTTCAAGCACTCCGAAACAGCTTGTTACCAACATGAAATATGCATTTTGACTAGCAAGTTTGAAATTAATGTTCGAATCAAAATATAATTTACTTATTTATATATGTTTTTATGAGTATTTATGCACTTTAGTAATGGAATCGACTCACTGATGTAATCACTTGTGACTATGTATGTGCTGCGTGTTATGATTTAAAATGAATATATGTGTATTCTGCCGTAACGAACATCATATCTGGATTCAGTTTTCACATTGAATGCTATGCCCGGAGTGCACTTTAGAATATATATATGTATATGAATGGACATGTGTATGTCGTTCTAATGTAAGTGCTTGCAACTCTGTATGCACTATGTGCAATGGTTTAATATTAGTATATATGTAATCTTCCATGATGAATATCATTACTCAATACGAGTTAGTGCACACATCAAATGTAATGCTGTGTACAAAATACTCATTGCATGTGAAGCACCAAAACTTCTATGCTACCACAAGATAAACAAAGTAAAGTATTCTGGCAATAAGAACATACATGACAGAAATGCCAGAATGTGCATATTACATAAAGGTACACCTATCATATTATTGTCGTACAAAACCTGTCATGATTCATAATTCATACATTATATTGATGAAAGCAAACATATTATATAACTTAATCTCTGTAATTGTGTTACCTTTTAATTTTATTTATATGTAAAAGTGGATGCTATTGACATGTCAGATGTCAAAGACATTCCAAAAATACCCCATGAGGAAAGAATATCTATACTACAAAACATAAGAAACAATACTTTACAAAACTAGAGCTTAAATCAAGGTATCATCATCTAAGGATCAAGGAAATGTACCTAAGATCACTTTCATGAATAGATATGCAAACTATGAGTTTTGCTAATACCTTTCTTGTCTCATCAATGCTCCCACCACTTTCATGAAACTTATGTATCATGAGCTATGACTCTATCTAGTTCAATTTATGGTAGATTCCTTAAATACCTTCATTTATAATAAAACCAAAGAAGTTCATTTGGATCACTTCTAAGAATTTTTTCAAGTTTGAAGAGAATTCACTATTTGTTAAAGAGTCAAAGTGCACTAAATTCTTTAAAGAATATATCAATACCTAGGGCATAGCATCTTCAAAGATTAAATCATAACGAATCCTAATGTGGAGTATTAATAATCATCGAATAGACACATCCTAGAAACCAAGAGTTGTAAAACTTCTCACGTTTATCAAGATTCTATAGAGGATTCATGGAAAACTATGCCAAAATAGTTATGCCAATTATTAATCAACTCAAAAGATTTAGTTATGAAGATGAACAACATAAAATTATGAAAATGTAAAAAGTAGCAAATCTAATTGCCCCACTTTTATAAATAATAGAGCTCAATTAAACTTTATGGTTTATAAAAATGTGAGTGATTATGTTATGATAGTGTTCTTAATTTAGTATGATGAACCAATTATTCTTTAACAAAAAAAATTAGGCCTGATCAAAAAAGTATTCATTCTACAAGAGGGATTTGTATAACAATATCCATGGTTTGATAACATCGTCATTATTTATTTGATGCCAATGTTACTAGAGCTTTTTTTATCAAGAGAGTATTGAGTAGATCTAAAATGAAAAATACCTTATAGGTTCTAGGTCCCATTAGGTCTTTGAGATCTTAAATATGATCTTAGATCTATGATGGGAAACTTAATGTAGTGGTTGTTTCACTTAGCTACGCACCTATGTTTAATGGGCTAAATTACAAAGACGTGGTATTATTGCTTGAATGGTACAAGAGAGCATAAGGTGTGTCTCTATGAAAAGGACCTTATAGATCATAAGGCCATTTGGATAGGGATCCCTAAGGATCCTCACTAGGAGCTTAGATACATGAAAGAAAATCTTGACATTGTGGTTATCTAAATTAGCTATATGTATATGCTTCAATGGACTACATTTTACCCAAATCACTAGCAAGCTCCTTGAGTCCACTAGAGAAAGATGTAGGGATGATCCTGCATAGAACATATGGAAAGCCATTAACAAATCCAAATATATGAGTTTTCATAGATGATTGAATTATTGAAGGATGTTAACAAGGGAATCAAGTGGACTAGGCATGATTTCCATAATCGATAACTACTATATATAAGGGATGTGTGTTTTGAACAACCTAGAGATGAGATTTCAAGTTTTATATGAGGTTCATGGTACCCAAATGTAGACATTTATGATCTTGTAAAGAGGCAAAATTATTAGTATGGGGGTTCAATAGTATGTCATGTAAGGAAAAGACGGAAATGAAATGATGAATGAGTGGTGGGCTAGTTATGCAACTCAAATATCATGCAGTGGTTACCACAACATATATATAGGATCAAGGTTAGAGAGAAAGAGAGATATATTTACTCATGAGAATAACACAAGAGATATGGTGGTAATGGAAAGTCTCCACAAGATGAGTAGAAGATGAACTCAACTAAATTCAACTCAAACTCAAAACTCTAATAAAATGGAAATCAAACACTACACAAGATATAGATGGTTCTATCCACCCATGCACTTCCTATATGGAGCTTAGATGGTGATCTAGATAGAAGCTAGGTGAAAGGATATAGGCCAACACAATGGGTACTAGGATGGATATCTTGATGGTTCCAAACACTACAAATTATGATCCTATATGGGGAGGGGACCATCCTTATAAGGTCCTCCAACCCTAAGTTGGCCTACCCATGTTCTAGGGTTGTGGTAGCTTGATCCATGCCAAACCTGATCTCCACCATTGATCTATGGGGTAAATCCAATGATAGAAAGGTAATATCAACAACCATTTGCTTGTAACCCTTGATCTTGCTTAATCCACACTTAAGATTGTCGAGATCCAATGGCCCACATCAAATAGACCATTCCCCAAGTTAAGAAGGGTACTTTTCTTGATAGCCCTTGATTTTGGTTGATCTTCACATAGGATCAATCACAAATCCAATGGCTTAGAAGCAACTACCATCTACTCTAGACCTCATATAACCTCGAAGTTAGGATCCTACCAATGCCCTACACTCTCACATGGCTTCTCCTCATAATGGGGGCATTACAAAACAAAGTGTCATGGAACAATGGTGGTGTTACATAAGGGTAAACAACCCCTTCAATATCCACCCAAAGGCAAACTACTTTCTTCGCATAATACAAAGACTTCCACGAGGGTGGAGCATTGACCATGTATGAAGCCCCCCCCCCCCCTCAATGTCCACCCAAGGGTGGAGTACCTTCTTGGCCTAATGCCAAGTCTTTGAAAATGTATCTGTAGTAGATCCTATGTAAGCACCTTGGTGAGGGTACTTGCTCCATTCTCCTTGATTGGATAGCACGCTATTCCCAACATCCTTCTCAAGCATACTTGATTGCCGACTCTTCAATGTCCTTCATGAGTTCTATTCCCAAGCCTTCTAAAAAATCTAGCTACAAAACTAATATCATGTATGGTGCTCCATAAGTATATAAGACTACCAAAGCTTCATGTAGCTCCAAATGTATATCCTCGTTTTGGTTTGTTTCATCTTATAGAATACTTTCTTCCCATGGAGCACCTATGCAACTAACAGCTCTCATTGCCCTCTTCCATGCACTGGTATTGGTTACATTGAAGGGGATGCCACATAAAATAAACAATCTTGTGATCCTTGTCTTAGCTTTCTCTATTGCTTGTTTTTGCATAGATGCTCTTATGCTACCCTTCACGAAGACATTACTTTCAGGCAAGTTCCTACGTATGGTACCACTACTAGAGTGGTGCTCATACTCGTGGAACTGGAGGAGCAGTAGCATCTCGAGAAGCACCACTGGGGCTCACACAATCAGTACGAGCCTTTCCAGAAGGTCCCATAGTAGACTCTTCAATATTGTGATGCATCTTAGAAGTTTGAAGACGGTCTTCACTCACTTGGATATATCCAATACCTTGAGAAAATTGAAACTTCGCAATCAAGTGCTCAATGGCTTGTCGAGGCACAAATAACATTTTCTAGTGCCACCACCTCGCAAACCAAGAAGATGTGCATTGATCCGAGATGCACTACCAATGAACATAACCTAGCAATACTTGCAATCCCATGTATCAAGTCAATTGACCTTGATATGGGATCATATATCCGCAAGAGTACGATCCATAATGTCTCTCTCCCCCTCCCTCCCCCCCCCCTCCCTCCCTCTCTCTCTCCCCCCCTCCCTCCCCCAATCCCCCAATCTCTCTCTCGCTGCCAAAACCCTAGAACCGCCGAAACTATCGAAACCCTAGAACCGCCCAAACTGTCAAAACCCTAATTGTCGCTCCCGTCGCCTTCCCCGCCTCCATCCCGCAACCCTTTGCCTCCTTCAACCCTCGCCCTTCCACCCTCGCTGCTGCAGAAGGTTTCGAGTTTAGCAAAGGTTGACACATTATCAATCAGAAGGTTTCGAGTTTAGAATCATGGAAGCAAAGTGTCTTAGAATCATGGAAAAGTGATCATGGAAGCAAAGTGTACCTCTCTCTCTCTCTCTCTCTCTCTCTCTCTCTCTCTCTCTCTCTCTCTCTCTCTCTCTCTCTCTCTCTCTCTCTCTCTCTCTCTCTCTCTCCAAACCTAACCTCAAACCCGGACTAATAACTGCTTCCTACAGTTATTAGCCACTCCCACCCTTGCTCCATCGCGCATCGGGCGCGCTCCCGTCTTCATCGCAAGTCTTTAGGCTCAGTACTCTGAGCATTTTTTCATCTTCGAATGCAATGAGCGCTACGGCTAAGAAGGACGATTTGACAAAAATGGAGGACAAACTGACCATAGCTATCAAAGAAAACAAGAAGATGGTGGACTCCACTATCACGGCTATCATCAGCCGCCTCTCAAAGCTCGAGAAGGAAGTAGAAACATATCATAAGGAGAGGGAAGCATGGCAGAAAGAGAAAGAAGAATGGGCTAAGGAGAGGGCAAACATGAAAGAGGAATTGGAGCTCCTCAAAGCTTCAATGGTCTCTCTTACACCCGAAGAAGGAGAGATTAATATGAACAAGACAGAAGCTCTCAAAGAAGAACTCACCAAATCCTTGACCGAGAGCATGGAAAACAAATTAGAAGCTACCAAAGAAGGGTGGATCGACATAGTGAAGAAGAACATCAAAAAAGAAGCCAAAGAGAAAGCACAAAAGGAAGAAGCCCTCATCGTGCACACCACTATTGAGGAAGAAAAGATGAGACATGCCCGCCGTCTCAATGTACGCATCACGGGCATTGAAGAAAAAGAAGGCTCTACCCCCGAGTCCGATGGGAAGACACTATGCAAGATACTCGGCTACAAAGAGGAGTCCCCCCCATTCATCAAGTCTTGGAGAACGGGACGAGACCCCACGAAGAAGAGAGCTCTCATTCTACACTTCCCTTCCGAAGATATAAGATCTACTTTCCTACGCAAGAGGGTGATCTTGAGAGCACTTGATGGCCCCCCCATCTACCTTGACGATGATCTCACACCCATGCAGGTAGCACACCGTCGTGCATGCATGCCGAGAGTACATCAAGCTCGCAAAGAAGGAAAGAAGGCTTCATACAGAGATGGTCGTGTCATCATTGATGGCAAGGCCATCCCATAGGGATTCGCGGCTTGTGAGACACTCGAGGAGATACACCTTGCAATTTGGAACTGCAATGGAGATCTATGGACACACCCAGAGAGATTGGAAGAGGTGCGCAAAGGCAAAGACATCATTATGCTCACAGAGACACATGAGAGCCCGGACCGGGGCCTACCTCGTGTCCAAGGTTTTCAGTGGGAGTCCACATACAGAGAGTGTACACGTCAGCACACCACCCGAGGATCAGGAGGAGTAGCCATACTCTTTAGAGATGGACTTCAGAGCAGGATACAGATAGTCGCACGTGATTCACAGGCAAGATATCTTTGGATTCGACTCAAGCTCTCGCTGGAGCGGATCATCTTCATAGCATTATGCTACTTTGCTCCTTCTAGCTCGCGTTTCGCTATCATAGATCGAGAGGAGGACTCACCATACACTTGCTTGTCAGAAGAGATTACAGAGTACTCTGCATTAGGGGAAGTCTTCCTTACAGGCAATGATCAGTGTGAGATATTTGACCCAGAAGACCCGGAGATACTACATACCATAGAGGATGAGTCTACAGCTCGAGCTTCAGCTGACGCTACACACACTCACTATGGCACTCACCTACTCAGACTAGGCTCTCGACATAATCTCGTTATCTATAACGGGATGACTCAGTGGCCTACCTCAGGAGGATTGACATGCATACCACACTCAGTCACAGATGGCGGGGGAAGTACAGTAGATTACGTCATGGGGTCCAGAGAGGCCATCCACCTACTTACCTCATTCACCATCCCACCCATACCCATTGGGGCCGATCACACATACCTCGCACTCTCCCTGAAGGGAGACACCCCTACACGCATACCCGCAGCACGCATCCCACACACCACCATCCACTTCACACACGAGCTAGCTCACATATATGCGGCTCGAGTCGAGCAGGGTCTTCTCTTACTTCATCTTGACACTCCACTATCCCTACTCACCTCTCAGATAGCATCAGTTCTTCATACATCAGCCATCAGCTCCTTCCCACACACCATCCATTCTCGTCACACACCTCCTCCCGGGACTATGCCACAACATCGTTGGTATGATGAGGATTGCAGAGATCTTTACCGCCGACTACGAGCTCAGCGAGCATTGGGAGAGATCACAGAGAGAGAGGCCAAGGGACAGATGAAGACTCTCACACGTCGAAAGAGACGAGCCTTTGAGGAGGCACAGGAGCTTGAGCTATACCATCTCTTTATGAGTATGGACAGTGCTGCAGCATGGCGCAGCCTACGAGAGCCACGCCCGACCACACCTATTGGAGACCCACACACATGGCATGATTATGCTCAGAGGTTATATGAGGTACCTAGGCAGCCTCCCATTCCCCAGCCACTTGAGCCTCGCCCTACTAGTTCTTCTCTCTTCACAGCAAAGATGATTGAGAGGGCCATACGACGACTTCGACATGGACGTTCGACAGACCACGCAAGATTGCAGAGCGAGCATCTCATATATGCAGCCTCCACTATAGCCCCGTTGATTGCACATGTCTTCAACCGGGCTATAGGAGAGGGCTTCCCAGAGGAGTGGACTAGGCACACCATTGTGCCTATCCACAAATCTGGCGACACCCTGGATCCAGGGAACTACAGGACCATCATGATTGGCCACACCATGGCCAAACTATACGGTGCCATACTTGAGACAGAGCTCAGTTCATATGCAGAGACTGAGGGGCTACGAGCACGAGGCCAAGCAGGTTTTCGACGAGCTTTCTCTACTATTGATCACATCTTCATTCTGCGCTGCCTCATTGATGGGGCAAGGGTGCGGAAGAAGAGGCTATATTGCTGCTTTGTGGACTTCCGCAAAGCTTTTGATACAGTGCCGCGAGAGAGGCTCTTCCAACGCCTCCAGAGCTTGGGAGTACCATCAGGGATGATTTGGGCCATCTATGCACTCTATGAGTAGGTGACTGGGAGGGTACGGTGTCCAGGAGGTATGTCCGAGGCCATTGCTAGCACCATCGGTGTTAAGCAAGGCTGCCCACTCTCTCCCACTCTATTTGGTCTCTACATTGACGAGATTGAGGACTACATTCTCCGAGCTGGAGGAGAGGGTCCAGACCTCGCAGGTACACATGTCCACATTTTATTATATGCCGATGACATTGTCTTGATTTCAGAGTCACCCGAGGGATTACAGCGCCACCTTGAGGCCCTGGATGAGTTTTGTACACAGAGGGGCTTGACAGTAAACCTTGGCAAGACCAAGGTCATGATCTTCCACACCTCCCCCATGGTGAGGAATGGAGCAGGATTCAGAGCTGGTGGTGGACAGATTGAGGTGGTCACTTCCTATGTCTATCTCGGAGTCACATTCACGAGCTTGCCTGGCCCCTTCAGCATGAGACAGGAAGCCACCGATAGACTCACACGCGGATATGCAGCTTTAGCCATGTTAGAGCGGAGATGTCACCAAGCACACTTCCAGGAGCCCCGCACGAAGGGCTGGCTATTTGACACACTGGTCAGACCAGCTATGATGTATGCTGCGACGGTTTGGGCCCCAAGTCTCACAGTCACCCAGTGGAGTGCGATCGAGAGGCCACAGGTACGTATGATCTCGCGATTATTTCGTGGGAAACAGTCGGTGCCACATGACATCATCAGGGCAGAGCTAGCTGCACCACCCATGGTGGTAGAGGCACTATTCCAGACTATCTGCTTTATTCAGAGGATTAGGGACCTCCCTACAACAGATAGACTCACACACAGAGCTCTTGAGGCATCTATACAGCTATCAGAGTTAGGATATGAGAGAGCTTGGTACACTCAGGTTAGAGTCTGGTTTGATAGTCATGGACTTGATATGGACAGATTGCCGCCTTTTCAGTATGACCCAGACTCACCTCACATCCACCTCTCTCGTCGTGAGAGGAATGTTGTGCTCAGGATCTCTGGCAGCTCTACATTAGTCAGACATGGCACACACCACACATGGGATCGAGACTATCGCACTATCGAGACCAGTTCATAGACATACTAGCTGACGGTTTCATCCAGCGACCACGCTACATGGATACTCACATGCCTCATAGCTTGAGGGTAGCGATTGGCCAGCCGAGAGTCTCATCACACCGACTCGAGATTGAGACGGGCAGAGCCGCAGACATTCCCAGAGAGGAGCGGATATGCAGAGTATGCAGAGTAGAGATGGAGGATGAGGAGCACTTTGTATGCAGATGTAGCGCATATGATGGCATCAGAGGCAGATACGAGACTCTGTTTGCAGGGCAGCCCACCCTCCGAGAGATCATGGACTCTAGAGACCAGCGACAGCTCGGGCGATTCTTACTAGAGATACAGAGTCACAGAGATTCCCTACTCCAGCCTACTGTAGCACTCCATACAGGAGGGAGACAGAGTCAGCTCACTGACTTCTTTATTCCACGACGTGCTTCAGCCCTCCCCCCCTCAGCCCACATACCGAGCGGGGTGACTCTTCAGCAGGCTCAGATATCTCGAGCTAGGAGACGACCCCGTGATATAGGATATCGGGCCCCGAGACTTCACCGACACCAGATTGCGGAGATCCAGGCTTGTGACCATCGCGCCATGGAGGAGAGACGATCCCAGATGATGGCCGATCCCGTTGCAGCCATCAAGGTGGCCCTGACTCCACCTCCACCTATGTATCACATATTACATCCCACCCACTAGCACAGGATGGAGCTAGTTAGTCGTTTTAGATGCATTCTCATGGTTGTTGTACTACCCTTTTGCATATAGACTATCATAGATATAACACTCCATACACCCCCCACCACTTTCATGGGTATCCCCACATGCACACTACGGAGATCTATATCAGCTTAACCAGTTTCTTTTCACCACTTTTATCTTTTCTGATTGACAGAAGATACACCCATGTACATCGATTTGTCTCATAGGCCGAGTTCGGCCTCCTAATAGACGTAAAATCACTTTCTTTCTTTCTCTCTCTCCCCCCCTCTCCCCCAAATCCCTCTCTCTCTCTCTCTCTCCCCCCCTCTCTCTCTCTCTCTCTCTCTCTCTCTCTCTCTCTCTCTCTCTCTCTCTCTCTCTCTCTCTCTCTCTCTCTCTCTCTCTCTCTCTCTCTCTCTCTCTCTCTCTCTCTCTCTCTCTCTCTCTCTCTCTCTCTCTCTCTCTCTCTCTCTCTCTCTCTCTCTCTCTCCCCCCCCCCCCCCAAATCCCTCGATCCCTCTCTCTCGATCCCTCTCTCTCTCTCTCTCTCTCTCTCTCTCTCTCTCTCTCTCTCTCTCTCTCTCTCTCTCTCTCTCTCTCTCTCTCTCTCTCTCTCTCTCTCTCTCTCTCTCTCTCTCTCTCTCTCTCTCTCTATACTGCCGAAACCCTAGAACCGCCGAACTGTCGAAACCCTAGAACCACCGAAACTGTCGAAACCCTAGAACCACCGAAACTATCAAAACCCTAACTGTCGTTCATGTCGCCTTCCCTGCCTCCATCCTGCATCCCTTTGCATCCTTCAACCCTCACCTTGCCACCCTCACTGCTACAGAAGGTTTCGAGTTTAGCAAAAGTTGACACATAATCAATCAGAAGGTTTCGAGTTTAGAATCATGGAAGCAAAGTGTCTTAGAATCATGGAAAAGTGATCATGGAAGCAAAGTGATCAATCCCGCATCCCTTTGCCTCCTTCAACCCTCGCCCTACCACCCTCGCTTCTGCAGAAGATTTCGAGTTTAGCAAAAGTTGACACATTATCAATCAAAAGGTTTCGAGTTTAGAATCATGGAAGCAAAGTGTCTTAGAATCATGGAAAAGTGATAATGGAAGCAAAGTGTACCTGCCCCGGACTAATAATTGCTGCCTACAATTATTAGCCACTCCACCCTTGCTCCATCGCACATCGAGCGCGCTCCCATCTTCATCGCAAGTCTTTGGGCTCAACACACTGAGCATTTTTTCATCTTCGAATGAAATGACCACTACAGCTAAGAAGGACGATTTGACAAGAATGGAGGACAAACTGACCATAGCTATCAAAGAAAACAAGAAGATGGTGGACTCCACTATCATGAGCATCATCATCCGCCTCTCAAAGCTCGAGAAGAAAGTAGAAACATATCATAAGGAGAGGGAAACATGGAAGAAAGAGAAAGAAGAGTGTGAGGGGGAGAGAAAGAAAGAAAAAGAAGAATGGGCTAAGGAAAAGGCAAACATGAAAGAGGAATTGGAGCTCCTCAAAGCTTGCAATGACCGCTACGGCTAAGAAGGACAATTTGATAAGAATGGAGGACAAACTGGCCATAGCTATCAAAGAAACAAGAAGATGGTGGACTCCACCATCACGAGCATCATCAACCGCCTCTCAAAGCTCGAGAATGAAGTAGAAACATATCATAAGGAGAGGGAAACATGGAAGAAAGAGAAAGAAGAGTGTGAGAGGGAGAGAACGAAAGAAAAAGAAGAATGGGCTAAGGAAAATGCAAACATGAAAGAGGAATTGGAGCTCCTCAAAGCTTCAATGGTCTCACTCACGCAAGAAGAGGGAGAGATTAATGTGAACAAGACAAAAGCTCTCAAAGAAGAACTCACCAAAGCTTTGACCGCGAGCATGGAAAACAAGTTGGAAGCTACCAAAGAAGGGTGGATCGACATAGTGAAGAAGAACATCAAAAAAGAAGCCAAAGAGGAAGCACAAAAGGAAGCACTCATCGTGCACACCACCATTGAGGAAGAAAAGATGAGACATGCCCGTAGTCTCAATGTACGCATCACGGGCATTGTAAAAAAAGAAGGCTCTGCCCCGGAGTCCGATGGGAAGACACTATGCAAGATGCTCCGCCACAAAGAGGACTCCCCCCATTCATAAAGTCTTGGAGAACGAGACGTGACCCACGAAGAAGAGAGCTCTCATTCTATACTTCCCTTCCGAAGATGAAAGATCTACTTTCCTACGCAAGAGGGTGATTTTGAGAGCACTTGATGGCCCCCCCATCTACCTTGATGATGATCTCACACCCATGCAAGTAGCACACCGCCGTGCATGCATGCCGAGAATACACCAAGCTCGCAAAGAAGGAAAGAAGGCTTCATACAGAGATGGTCGTGTCATCATTGATGGCAAGGCCATCCCATAGGGATTCGCGGCTTGTGAGACACTCGAGGAGATACACCTTACAGTTTAGAACTGCAATGGAGATCTATGGACACACCCAGAGAGGTTGGAAGAGGTGCACAAATGCAAAGACATCATTATGCTCACAGAGACACATGAGAGCCTGGACCGGGGCCTACCTCGACTCCACGGTTTTCAATGGGAGTCCACATACAGAGAGATTGCACTTCAACACACCACCAGAGGATCAAGAGGAGTAGCCATACTCTTTAGAGATGGACTTCAGAGCAAGATACAGATAGTCGTACGTGATTCCCAGACCAGATATCTTTGGATTCGCCTCAAGCTCTCACAGGAGGATCATCTTCATAGCATTATGCTACTTTGCTCCTTCAAGCTTGCAGTTCACTATCATAGATCGAGAGGACTCACCATACACTTGCTTGTCAGAAGAGATTACAGAGTACTGTGCACTAGTGGAAGTCTTCCTTCTGGGAGACTTCAATGCAAGGACAGGCAATGATCAGTGTGAGATATTTGACCTAGAAGACCCACAGATACTACATACCATAGAGGATGAGTCTACAGCTCGAGCCTCAACTGATTCTACACACACTCGTTATGGCACTCACTTACTCCGACTAGGCTCTCGACATAATCTCGTTATCTATAACGGAATGGCTCAGTGGCCTACCTCAGGAGGATTGACATGCATACCACACTCAGTCACAGATGGCATTGGAAGGGGAAGTACAGTAGATTACGTCATGGGATCTAGAGAGGCCATCCACCTACTCACCTCATTCACCATCCCACCCATACCCATTGGGGCCGATCACACATACCTCGCGCACTCCCTCAAGGGAGACACCCCTACACGCACACCTGCAGCACGCATCCCACACACCACCATCCACTTCACACACGAGCTAGCTCACATATATGCGGCTCAAGTCAAGAAGGGTCTTCTCTTGCTTCATCCTGACACTCCACTATCCCTACTCACCTCACAGATAACATCAATTCTTCATACATCAGCCATCAGCTCCTTTCCACACACCATCCATTCTGGTCACACACCTCCTCTCAGGACTATGCCACAACATCGTTGGTATGACGAGGAATGTAGAGATATTTACCGCCGACTACGAGCTAAGCGAGCATTGGGAGAGATCACAAAGAGACAAGCCAAGGGACGGAGCTCTCACACGTCGGAAGAGGTGAGCCTTTGACGAGGCACAAGAGCTTGAGCTATACCGTCTCTTTATGAGTATGGATAGTGCTGCAGCATGGCATACCCTACGAGAGCCACGCCGGACCATACCTATTGGGGACCTACACACATGGCATGATTATGTTGAGAGATTATATGAGGTACCTGGGCAGCCACCCATTCCACAGCCACTTGAGCCTCGCCCTACTAGTTGTTCTCTCTTCACAGCAAAGATGGTTGAGAGGGCCATAGGACGACTGCGACATGGACGTTCGACAGACCACACAAGATTGCAGAGCGAACATCTCATATATGCATCCTCCACTATAGCCCCGTTGATTGCACATATCTTCAACCGGGCTATAGGGGAGGGCTTCCCAGAGGAGTGGACTAGGCACACCATTGTGCCTATCCACAAATCTGGCGACACCCTGGACCCAGGGAACTACAGGACCATCATGATTGGCCACACCATGGCCAAACTATATGGTGCCATACTTGAGGCAAAGTTGAGCTCATATGCAAAGACTCAAGGGCTACGAGCACGAGATCAAGCAGGTTTTCGACAAGCTTTCTCTACTATTGATCACATCTTCATTTTGTGCTGCCTCATTGATGGGGCAAGGGAGCAGAAGAAGAGACTATATTGCTGCTTTGTGGACTTCCACAAAGCTTTTGATAGAGTGCCGCGAGTGAGGCTCTTCCAACGCCTCCAGAGCTTGGGAGTACCATCACAGATGATTTGGACCATCTATGCACTCTATGAGTAGGTGACTGGGAGGGTACAGTGTCCAAGAGGTATGTCTAAGGCCATTGCTAGCACCATCAGTCTTAAGCAAGGCTGCCCACTCTCTCCCACTCTATTTGGTCTCTACATCGACGAGATTGAGGACTACATTCTCCGGGCTCGAGGAGAGGGTGCAAACCTCGCAGGTGCACATGTCCACATTTTATTATATGCGGATGACATTGTCTTGATTTCAGAGTCACCCAAGGGATTACAGCGCCACCTAGATGCCCTAGATGAGTTTCGTACACAAAGAGGCTTGACAGTAAACCTTGGCAAGACCAAGGTCATGATCTTCCACACCTCCCCCGTGGTGAGGAATGGAGAAGGATTCACAACCGCTTGTGGATAGATTGAGGTGGTCACTTCCTATGTCTACCTCGGAGTCACATTCATGAGCTTTCCTAGCCCCTTCAGTATGAGACAAGAAGCCATCGATAGACTCACACGAGGATATGCAGCTTTAGCCATGTTAGAGCAGAGATGTCAACAGGCACACTTCCAACAGCCCCGCACGAAGGGGTGGCTATTTGACACACTAGTCAGACCAGCTATGATGTATGCTACGACAGTTTGGGCCCCAGGCCTCACAATCACCCAATGGAGTGCGATCGAGAGGCCACAGGTATGTATGATCTCGCGACTATTTTCACGGGAAAAAGTCTCTACCACATGACATCATCAGGGCAGAGCTAGCTGCACCACCCATGGTAGTAGATGCACTATTCCAGACTATCTCCTTTGTTCAGAGGGTGAGGGAGGTCCCTACACACAGACTCACACAAAGAGCTTGTGAGGCATCTATACAGATATCAGACTGAGGATATGAGAGAGCTTGGTACACTCAGGTTAGAGTTTGGTTTGATAGTCATGGACTTGATATGGACAGATTGCCGCCGTTTCAATGACGAAGACTCACCTCACATCCACCTCTCTCGTCATGAGACGAATGTTGTGCTCAGACAGGATCTCTGGCAGCTCTACATTAGTCGGACATGGCACACACCACACATGGGATCGAGACTATCGCACTACCGAGACCAGTTCTTAGACATACTAGCGGACGTTTTCATCCAACGACCATGTTACATGGATACTTACATGCCTCATAGCTCAAGGGTAGCGATTGGCCAGTTGAGAGTCTCATCACACAGACTAGAGATTGAGACGGGAAGAGCCGGAGCCATTCCCAGAGAGGAGCCGATATGCAAGGTATGCAGAGTAGAGATGGAGGATGAGGAGCACTTTGTATGCAGATGTAGCGCATATGATGGCATCAGAGGCAGATACGAGACTCTGTTTACAGGGCAGCCCACCCTCCAAGAGATCATGGACTCTAGAGACCAGCAACAGCTCGGGCGATTCTTACTAGAGATACAGAGCCACAGAGATTCCCTACTCCAGCCTACTGTAGCAGCCCATACAGGAGGGAGATAGAGTCAGCTCACTGAGTTCTTTGTTCCACGACATGTTGCAGCCCTCCCCCCGCTCAGTCCACACACCGAGAGGGGTGACTCTTCAGCAAGCTCAGACTTCTCGAGCGGAGACGACCCCGTGCTATAGAAGCCTTTAAATGATAAAGCAATGTTCGGCTGCTCTACTCTTTTGCTTCTCAAACAACCACATTTCATTTAATATAGCACAAAAAAATGATGAGTCTTCAATCAACATTCTTCTTAGTGCAAAAATAATAGTCTACATGACTTCTTTTAAAGTCATGCATTGTTTCATGTACAGCTAATCATTTAAAGTCATGCATTGTTTCATGTACAGCTAATCATCGAGATCAACATGCAAGAAAGTTGTCTTTACATCCAATTCGTACAACTCAAAATCCAAGGGAATAGTGAGAGCAAATAACATATGTTAATAATCTGGTGATTTTTTACCACAAGAGAAGACTTCTTGGAAATCTATACCTTTGTTTTGGGCATCTATCCCTATGCAACCCCCCTTGACCATACATTGTCTTCATCTTCTTATATACCCATTTGTTAGTAATAGCTTTCCCTCCCTCCAGCAATTCAGCCGATTCCCAAGTATCATTGGCATTCAAATCTTTTCTCTTCAACATGGAAAGCTCCCATTTCTTGTACTCATGTCACTTGGCCTCTCCATTTCTTAGGGGCTCACCCTCATCAATAAATACAATGTAATTTAAAGAGGGATTGTATGTGCTGAAAGGCCTCCTACGACATGTAGATCTTTTCATGGAAAAGGGTCTACAGTCTCTCACAAAATACTACATCGAGACAAATAATTACATCATCATCCAAGGATTGTTCGCATTACTTACTTCCAACCTTGTTTTCAGCATGATCATGGGGCTGCTCATGTCCTTCAAGTTCATAATTTTGTTGCCCAACATCATCTTGCTCAATTATCTTCATGTTCATTTTCAGCCGTTTGTCAAGCAGCTTGAGAATCAACTGCAGGCCAAAGAGATGGTAATACATGTTGAAGTTTCACATTCTTTTGATCAGGTTTTGAGACACAATTATTTTTAAGAAACTTGGCTTCGTATAAGAGAACATCCCAACTGCACAATCCTTTTCTTAAGTTGAGGTAGCCATATGTAATAGTCCATTTCACCCTCCTCTCCATATCCGATACAGATGTCGTTTTTTACCGACTATGCATCTAGCATGTTTTTTAATCACACCTCACATGTACATATGTATCATAGCTAAGATGCATAGGTAGTCATATAAAGAATAGGTAGTCATATAAAGAATGACCATTCCACGAATGCCACGTTTCAAAGACATGTAACCAAATCGATTGTAAATATGTACTACAATTTTGAATGCCTCTCCAAAATCCATGAGGGAGGTCAGCTATGGACAACATTCAGAAAAGGGATTGTATGGGGCTGTCACCTCCCTCTTTATGCCTTGTGAGTCATGAAAGCTATTAAATTTAAACCTTTACACTCATCTCAATTGTCTATGCATTGATATTTTGATTTAAGTGCAGCAAAGGCTTCATCCATTGATTTCAAAGAAAAGTACCAAAAGCTTCCAAAGAAAACATTAACAATAGATATTAAATAACAAAGAATCCCCCATAGACTTGGTGGATGTGCTATCAATGTGCATCAGATCAAAAAACATAAGTTTTAGAAGAGACACCTGAGTAAAAGAAGCTTTTTACTTGTTTATTAAACCTTTGTGTCACATCTCCCTACGCAGTTCACTTCAAGCCTCTTTATATGAACTAACCTTTGCACATTAAATTCTCATAACATATTCTCTATTCTATGATCTTACTTTTCATGCATTGTACGAACTTGGATGAACAAAATCCAAGAGCACTTAGGGCATATACTCATCCAAACGAAGTTACCATGAATATAGTTAGCATTTGTGAACTCGATGACCTTGTGCAGCTAAAATGGATCTATTAAGAATTCAATTCGATGGATGAGGGTGAGCCCGTATTTTCATGAAGTTGTAGAGCTATGATTGACTCATAATATGGTGAGCTTATGAGAAATTCATCCAAAACATGCAATAACTATAGTAATTATAAAAAGTGTAGTTCAAAACTTGCATGAATTTTTATAACAAAAAAGATATATGCTCAAAAACATCCTAAGATTAGTAAGCAAATTTTATTTCTTTTTTTTCAAGGATTTTTTTCAAGCTGGTTCAGTATATACATCTCAAAGATTTTCTTCATTAATGAATTATGTTACATAAATTCATGATTTATGTTGAATGTACACAATGATGTATTCTAAAAATTATGATTCATGTATCAATCTAGACTCTTGACTCTTGAGATGGTATTCGTATGAGTCATGACATTCATGATCATATGACACTCTTTATTGTAATGAAACATCAATAATCACTATCTCAAATCATGATGCAATCTGAATTCATAATTCGTCTACATTCGTTGATGACTTTCAAAATGACCTACCTATTTAACTTTAATGTATGTGAAAATTGTGATGAGTCACACACAGTATATTGTGCAAGTCAAGATATGTATCATGCTAGTCTACATTATAGTAGATCAGGTATTTTGTGTGTTTTAGCACTAAACTCATAAAGGAGTGCTAAATATGTATTGCTCATAACTTAAAAACATAAAAAGATAAAGTCATTTCCAATGAATATGATTCTCCATTTTATTTCCAGTTTTTTAATCCTCTACGAATCAAACGATTTGAATCCTGATTTGAATCATGATTAAAACCTACGAGATAAAGTGCACCCTTGAACTATGATAGAAAGACAAGAGAAGGTTAAAATTTGATTGCAATAAACTAAAGCAATTGTCTAAGGTAATAAACAACCTTTTCTAAAAATTGTTTAGAAAGGAGCCAAAATACCCTAAAGGCTTCTACTCTAAAGCATAAAAAGCTCCCTCTCACATTCTTTCTTTTCTCTACAAAAAGGGAAAGATAAAGCAACAAACAATAATCTATACAAAAAGAACTTCACCCTTTAATAAGATGCAGCACAATCATGAAACTTAAAATGATAAAATTATGAATCCTTAATAAGGATTAAGCCTGGCATGAACAAAAAATAGAGATCAATTATTAGTCTACATGATCCATAAACCAAAGCCGCAATCTCAAGCACAAACAGATTAACATACTCCTTACTTTGCTCTTATCTCTTGCTCAACACCATCAAATACTAGCTTGAAATCTAGTGCCTTCTTAGCTTCCTCTTCAGATTCAAGTTCCAAAATGGCACTGCCACAAAAAGCTTTGCCACCAGGATGGCGAGGCAAGCGCACACTTTTGACCTTCAAAGGCACAGAAAAAGTATCAGTAAAACCTATCAAAAGAAAAGACACATTATACACTGGGAAATTCAGATTCCAGAAGTATGTTGTATTGATATTTCAGCATTTGATTTGTGAGATTCACCTTGGTATGCTGAGAAAAGAAAGCTTCGACTTCTTCCATTGTTACATTCCATCGAAGAGGGCCCACTGCAATGCTTCGAGCCTCTATAGCAGCTTGAACTTCTTCAAACTTTGACATGGGTACAGTTCGGCCAACCTTCAGCCCTAGAAATTTGCAAAATACAGCACAAGGATATTGGCATGCATCTAACCAGAATACCAGAAAAGAACTAAAATTGTTTGAAAACCCAAATCAATTTCCAGAAAATGCTTTTAATTCTCCCTATTCAGAATGGCTTTAAATTTATTGACCTCTTTCTAAAATACTTTTATTCTGAAACACATCCATGGTGCACCCAATCGAGCAGGTACTATTTTATAATAATATGTCTGTATATAGATAGATAGGACAGCAATTCACTTATACGAATCTGGATCAAAACTGTGAACAACAAGCAGTCTGATGATGAAGCACGACAAACTCAAATCCAGATTAACCTACAAAATTATTACCATCTTCTGAAACCTTTAGTACTGTAGACTTTCTTAGCACTTCCGCAACAGCTGCAGCAGTTTCAGGAGGAACATTATCAGGGCCACTCTCCTTCAAGTTGAGGTGGCTTCTCATACGTCCAAAAGAACATATAAGAGGCAGGCTGACCACTGAAAAAAAGTATTAAGAGAAAACACAGCACAATTCTTTTGGGAAAAGGACTTTCAACAAGGATACTGCCATCTGCAGCTTCTTCAACACATTGTCGCAGAAATTTGTCACCAGGTAAATTGCTATCACTGAAGTAGAATTCAACCTGGAGAACTCTCTCTCTCTCTCTCTCTCTCTCTCTCTCTCTCTCTCTCTCTCTCTCTCTCTCTCTCTCTCTCTCTCTCTCTCTCTCTCTCTCTCTCTCTCTCTCTCTCTCTCTCTCTCTCTCTCTCTCTCTCTCTCTCTCTCTCTCTCTCTCTCTCTCTCTCTCTCTCTCTCTCTCTCTCTCTCTCTCTCTCTCTCTCTCTCTCTCTCTCTCTCTCTCTCTCTCTCTCTCTCTCTCTGTCTGTATATGTGTAGAAGTAATTTTTTTTTAATGTCAAAAAGCACAAAATTCAAGCTAGAAATAGTGAAAGTAAACATAAGATATTTAACATTTTTATAGCAAAAAATATCTACAAAGCTAAATAATTGCAATAATTCTATTCGCCAAAAATTAGCTAAACAGCTAGAAGCCCTTATTTTCAGCCCTCCTTGCATTTCTAAGATTCGGGCAATAGAAGGTTCTAAAAATTGCATCAGGTCATCGAATATGGACAAACACGACGACGGTATGAATTTTGCCTTTTGTGGTCAAAAACTTAGATAAGCAACAAACTCCAATTCATAAAAACCCTAGATTGACACCTCTCTCTCTCTCTCTCTCTCTCTCTCTCTCTCTCTCTCTCTCTCTCTCTCTCTCTCTCTCTCTCTCTCTCTCTCTCTCTCTCTCTCTCTCTCTCTCTCTCTCTCTCTCTCTCTCTCTCTCTCTCTCTCTCTCTCTGTGGCTGGACACTTTTAAACACAAACACCCGGGTGTCCTTTAACTTTGGGGACATAACACTTCCCCCCTTATTTCTAATAGTTGTCCTCGGCAATATCTGTCTTGATCGCGTCCTCCTCCCTTAGTAACAAATTCGGCTTCCAAGAGGAGTCTCTACTAGAGACTGAGAATCCATACCTCTTGGTCTCATGATCTAAGAAAAGGTCAACTCATGATTAAATATCAACATCAACGGGATATACAATAGCCAATGTTGAATACTATAAAGAACATACAACGAGCAAGGAAAGTCACTCACCCAATCAAACCATATACAAGAAGTATCTGCTAGGTGAAACCATACCATCTATAGCAAGGTGGATCGGTATGCTCTGTACGGTATGTCTAATATGTGTACGGTACGTGGCAAGAAGATTTGCTACAATACGATACATGTATATACACATACACATACATACATACATACATACGCACACACACATATATATGTGTGTGTGTGTATATATATATACATATGTGGGTGGGTGGGTGTATACACACACATATATATGCGTGTATATGTATGTACTATGTAGGTCCTACATGACGATGAAGAAATGTGAACCAAAAAGCCATTGCCTACATAAGGATGGCATATCTAATGAGATATTGGAAGATCTCAAGGGCCTTGATAATGCACATATTCTGTATGAAAAAATCACCGACAATTACAAAAATACAATACATTTAAATCAAGTACATTTGATGCCCAAGCTGATCAACATGAAGTTGAATACGTTAGTGCATGTACATGTAACATGAATATTTTCTTGATCGAAAGAATTCAGCTTCCTTGCCTTCGATGATAATTGAAGGCTATTTTTCTCTCCATAAACTCGTCTTAGCACCGTGTTGACCTTCTCCCAAGATCCTCCTTGCTAACAAGACAAAATGCAAGCCATATCCACAAACATAAAAGGGAAGGAACACACTCACTTCCCAAGATAAAGCCAAACATGCTCACCCTATAACCTAAGAGCCTAAAACCAAGCAAGTGGCAGCCCCCCTCTAATGCATGCTTACCCACAAGCCACACCATATGGGTGTGTGAGGGACTTCACCAAGGGCTAAGAGTCCAAGTGCCTCATACAAGGAATGAATAACAATCGAACCCAAGGGTCCTATTTATAGACTCATTTAAAGTGGCCCAATTGACAATTTTCACACACTCCACACTTGGTCGAGCACTTATAACTCCAGGCACCCATCCAAATGCCATTTGGGTTTGGGGACATAGCTCTTATTCTTGAGTGTGCTATCCTCGTCAATTTCCACTACTAAAAGTCAAGGATCCAATCCTTCAATGCCCTAACTCACTCCCAAGTCAAAACGGACTCCAATGTTTCCACTTCATTAGATACTCAAGATAATTGGTCTTTAAATTTCAAAACCTCCTTTCCCCCTCATTCAAAAACAAACTTAACTCCAATGGAATATGTTAGGTTGTATCTCCCAAACTCCAAATCTCCTTCAAAGGTACCACTAGATCATCATGCCTAAGTTGCTCACCGAGAAACTAACATCAAACCAAGATGCATTGTGATTCCTCGAGTTAGTTCAAGCTCGTAAGAGACCAATAATCGTCTTTGTGATCGAATATGAACCACAATACTGAGAAGATAATGTCATGCACATATCAATTCGAATTGTCTCAAAATCTAAGGTTACCCTAAGATTCATTTTTCTTTTCAAGCAACTACTTCATTAGAGTGCTTTATAAATTACCACATTCGTTGCACGTAATGTTGAGAGAATTTATCTTGGCAATAATCATGCTTGCACTATTAATGGTACCAATACCATACACTTGGTCCATGAAAATGGGCAAGATCTTTTACACAACAATGTAAGATCTTATACACAACAATGTCTGATTTGTACTTAGCATCAAGAAGAGCCTACTATTTGAGAGAGAATTAGACCAACATTGGCATAACACTCAATAAAGAATCATGAAAACTCATAAAGTGATCTATGTTGATTGTTAAAAGTAGCAAAAAAGAGACTTTTTTGTTTCCATTGTAAAGCCTTCTTAAGCAAGTTCCATATTGTTGTTGAATTGGGTCTCATTTAGAGCTTTAGCATAGACGTTTGAGCTACATGAGCCAAAAGGAACTTGATGTCCTTTCTTCTTTGAAACATGTTGATGGTAAGCTCCATTTTTCTCATGAATGTTGATTTAAAAAACAAGGAGTTCATGTCATTCTAGTGTATCTCATGAGTTGCGTACTTAAGTTTGGTGCACTATGATGTATGTAGCATGGTAGACAAATATGTGGGAATCCACTTTATTTTCTCTTTTACTAATTATTATTCTAAAACAAATTGGGTCTATTCGTTAGAAAACAGAAGTGATGTCTTTGGTGCATTTTTCATGCATTTGTGGCAGCTCAAACTAGAAAAATGTGGAAAATTCTTAAGAAAATTGAGGAAGGAGAGTTCACATCTACTAACTTTAACAAATTGTGTCAAGCATAATGTTAAGGAGGAGTTAACAACCCCTTATAGGCTCTCCTCTAATGGTGTGGCAAAAAGGTATAATTAAACCTTGTGGAAACTATTTATGCTATCCACGGGTAATCTCCCTCAAGAATTTTGCAGACAAGCATTGAAAACCATGATTCACATATGCATCGGCTCTCCTAAAACATTTCTGTAAAATGACATTCTTATGGACATTTGATAGGGCAAACTAGCCCCATATGAACATGTGCTTTTGGTTCCGATCAATTTGAACACATGAGAAATGAATTGAGGGAGCAAGCTTGACAACAAACTCATTAAGGGCATCTTCATGAGTTTTGGAGATGAAACAAAGATGAGCTTCAAAATATGGCTCCCTCAATTTAGGAAAATTATGCAAAGCTAGAATATTGTTTTTCAAAAAGGCTAGATTACTTAAGGTGTAATGCAACATTTGATATAGACTCTAAAAGAGTCAAACTTCAACATGTACAACCACCCACTATGCGTCAAAATGAATCTTGTTGAAGACATCGTGTGCACTTTTTTCTTCTCTTGGAGCCTTTACTTTCCACGCAAAGGCCATGATACATTGCTTAACAGGAATTTCTACAAACATGGATAGTAAATTACAATTCATCTTCACATGAGACTCCTTTTGCAAAGTGTTTTGTCAACTTTCATACACAACTATAGTCAAGTCTATATTGATAACGATCGCGATTACTCTTATGAGCAACATTAGAATGTTGAATTTGATTTTGGATGTGGTCAAGAACATGTATAACATGATACTAACATATATGGTATACCTATCATGAAGAGAAGTTAACAATCTATTGCATGAGTTGACATGGATGGTAATAGCACCATCTTTCGAGGGTCGGTATTGAAAACTCTCAAAATGCATTATGCTTGTGTGGAAGGCAATAAGAAGGCTGCATTGTAATTTGTATTGTTAGACTATATATAGCCACCTATCCCGGCATGCATGATATCACCCAAATGCTATAGCAAACCCACTAATGTCAATGACCAAGAGTGAGTATAGAACAAAGACAAATGCATGTCAACCGACCACAACTATGAATCCGTTTCCACGATACATTAAAGGTTGGTATCCCTAAAGAGGTTTGTTTAAACCCAACTTGGTCCATAGAATTGCTTGAACATCTTTAGTTATGATGCATCCATCATGCACGAGAAGCTGAGTTGTAGCTTTGATACCAACTCCATGAAATGAGCCCCAATGGAATACATTGAGAAAAAGTAAAATGGGCAATGTATCCAAGTGATCTCAACAAAAAAGATTTTGTACATCCAAGTTATGCCGTTTATTGACAGAATATTTACTTGAAAAATTTACATTCTCTCTATTGTTGCTTCTCAAAAGGACAAGTTTGAATATGTACATGAATCCACTAGGGCTGAATACGAGCCACTCTAGGAACCTAAAAATGATCATGTGCCATTGGTCATCGCGCAAGAAACATAATAGACAACAGATCCAAGCTCTTGATGGAAGTAACGAGCCAAGAAATCATGTTGAGCAAAGGGTTCTAGATGATGAACTACAGCCCATACATAATGATTGTGGTTCCTCTTATTGTGCACCCATTGTTTGATAATGTTTATCATCAAGTACAATCCACTAGGGTTACAAGGTCTAATTAAAGATATTACCCCTCTTCATAGAGCACTACTATGATTGATGAGAGAGAGGGTCCTACTTTTGAAGAGGCAAAGTCACGTGAGCAAAAATGCAAATAATAAGTAACACTTCAAAAAGCAATTAAGACAAAGATCTCTACAAGTAGTAGGATCAATGCACATTGAACATGAATGGTTTGTTTGGTTCATTTCAAGTGCATTGAAATTGCTCATTCCCTCCGAATCCAACTAAGTGTTTAAAAAACACTTTTCTTTGAGCTCAAAGGGTGACCAATTTGGATTTTACAATGATGCCACATATTATGATCATTGATATGTGAGCCATTGTCCTCATGATATGTATTGGAGTTTTTGACCCATAATAATGGACACTAGACCCTCATAGTATGTATTGGAGCTTTGACTTATGATTGCATACATTAATGATTAAACCCTCATGATAAACATTGCATTTTTTGAACATTGATATGTAATATCACTTATGTTTGAGACACATCATTTATGCATAAAATAAGCCATTTAAGTATCTTTGAGATTTGCGATGTGTATATATTTTTGTATTTATGACCTTATGTCTCATAAATTATTCAATACAAATTTGTGAAATTGTGAGTGATTCTAGGAAGGTGAAAATTGATAATTTATTTTTAAATGTTTTTCGAATTGTAAATTGTCTTATGTTTTCCAATCATTAATGTCAAAAATATTGACTTAAAACTAACCAATAAATCCCCAAAGTGTTAATTGTTATGAGTCATGACTAGTCTATGAAATTTCGATAAATACAATTTATTATTATCATATAAAATAGTAACAACATGAAATCATATGTTATCATTTATATGATTGTGGACAATGATATACATGACTTTATGAAAATAACAATACACCGAACACAAAGAACCCCACTGTTTGGTTTGAAACTCAAGCTCTACACTTACAATATACACTAAATCGCAAGCATCATTCCACATTGATACTACTAATACAACAAACATATACATCAATGTGAATCAATGCAAACTCCATATCCACCCTAGAACGGAAGTATAACCATCAGCTCATGGTAATAACCCACAAGTCTATATGACCATAAGCTCCACTATGCTTAGTATTAAAGAGATAGTATAACATCCCCACTAATTTTATCGATGCCCAATTGCAAGTATGGAACTAAATACTACAACATCCACACTAGCATCATCAATGCCCAACAATAAATGTAAAGTTAAAAAGGAATAAATGCTTATGTGCACCTCACAAACACATATCACATAATGAGCTTCTAGCAAGCTTTAAAAATTGAGTTTCTACAACTTCTAAAAGTCATGGCAAACTAGCCCACAATGAAGCCCTAGCCCAAGAAGCATTTGTGGTTATGAATCAGATCAAGATTGTTTTAAATATGAATAAATGTCTGACACAATGTAGAAACTGAAACAATTACGATAGAATGTTTTCAACAATATTACATGGTAGCTACTATATTGGGAAAAAATTACAACAAACTTGGGTTCTATGATCGTATGCAAACATATACATATGATGATAAAACTCTGACAAATAAGAGGATCATCACACCAAAGTAAAGTTCTCAAGTACAAAGCTTGGAGGAAAAAAACTCAAATGCAAACATTCGACACAAAACCTGCACAAATCAACTAAACAATGGATGCAGCATACATGAGTGCTATACAAAACCTTCACAAATTAACTAAACAATGCATGCAGCACACATGAGAGTCCTTACATATGCATACAATTGTATACATTCATCTGTGTTTGCACATATATGTACATATTCATAAATTATACACATAACCACCAGGAAATGATGTGTAGATAGATATAAAGGTGCAACTTGCAAGTATGATTTCGTACAAAGATCAAATCAATTAGCATCAAAAGTTCTAGGCCGTAAAATCTGCAAGGACATAAGATGAGTTACAACAAGTCTGGGCAGCATACACGATAGTCATGTTGGCAATGTATTCATGAAAAGGAAAATCCTGCATATTCAGATGTACTGGCAGGTGAGAAATTCATGATAACTGTTCAGGCTCTTTACATTCATTCGAAAGAGGAAAAAAGATAGAAAGAACAAAGAATATACTGAATACTGGATAACCAAATCAGCTCATGAGGCAAAACATATAATCTTAAAGATTCCAAAATCTTTTCACAAACAAAGATATAGAATGGCAGTGTAAAATGAAAACTGTGCAACGAATACATCACATGCTGGACTGGGTGTATGATGGCATCATGAAGAGACTAACTCTAAGGGTTAATAGGACTAACCCAAAGCTTTGCTATGAGAAGGTATGCATTCTAAGCTGTCAGTCGAAAAAGCTTCAGGGATGCACTAACGAAAGAGCACATTAAGGGTTTATATGCCCTCTTACAAAGTGACATTTGCATATAAATACCTTCTGGCCTGAAGATTGGTACCACTAGCAATACTTAGAGAATATGCTACCAAGCACAAAGCTTTGTGTGGACATTCCAGTGCGTGGACATCTAGGGATGGCTGTAGGTAGCTCCAACAGATCATGAACAGGGAAATGCCCCTACATGCATCCCAACGCCCCTCATTGTGCATGTAGATGGAAAGCTGACAGTGTAGATGCGAAATTAAAGTTCTCTAGCGGAAAATTAAGCACTCTTTGAACAATTCTGGATATATCCAAGAGGATGCCAAATGGCCTGGCACAATCTGAACTCTTAAGTAATCATCACGCCACATCGCTTAGATTTCCACAGTGCAAACACTATAATATGGGGCCGCACACTACCGTTTTAATCAAATGGGCATCATTCCACGTGCGGGAAACGATAGAACTTGCTACCATACCATAAATGAGGGAAGAGTGTCCAAACCAGCTACAGAAAGGATCTCACGTATAAAAAAAATAGACATAAGCTGAATCAGTTATATGCAATTTTTTATTGAGAGGAAAGAGTGTCCAGATCAACTAAAAAAGGTGTTCATGTATGAAAAGGACAGGTGTACGGCTGAATCAGTTATGTGCATGATGATTCTTCAATAGCCGTTACAACCAAACAAAATATGACCAACAGGCAAAATTTATTCGGACAACGAGCTATCACGACTTTCCTAGCTGAAAAACCGCAGGGGACAGGCAACGAAAAAGTTGGCTTCATGAACTCCACGTGGAAACGCTATTCAACTAACGAGCTATCGCAAGTTTTTCAAGCCGAAAACGGAGAAAGAGAGAACCATGCGGATTCTTCATAATCTCAGCAGAGACCTCGCCACTGAAGGCTCGAAATACATGATTGAAGACAAGACACCGATTTCTCTTTAATCATTTGAATAGTGCATCAAACAAGGTCTCTTTATCTCTCTCAAAATACAGGATACCGCGCAGACTTCTGTCCTCCCTAAGCTCACCAGCCACATACCTGACGAAGGACTAGAGCAGCGGTCTTCTCATCCAAACCCATAGAAGCAACGATCGAACAAGATGCAGAGCACAGTCACCGAAGTCACTCAAAACCCTCGAGTGACAAGGTCGCGAGAAGCTGGAGAATCATTATGTACATTTTGGCCCCGCACATTATTGACGTTATTTTTGCTTTCTAAATTCGATCACGTTTTCTAACTTCGAAGAAATCTAAATCATTCATAATTTCTTTTATCAGTTTTGGATGAAAACAAAGAAGAGGGAGGGAGTGCTACTCGAAATTTTCTTTCATTATGACAATCAATGAGACTCAAACTAACACATAAATCAATGAGAGTCAAACATAAATCAATAAATTTTTTATTTGGTTTATTTGTTATCAGAGATTATTAGATTTTTTTTTTGAACAATTATAGTAATATATTAGGAAAACCGTTTGTTGGAATCTCTTTCGAGGTTCAAACCCTCAAATGAACACCTTGGTATTTAAAATTTATCGCCTTTTATAAAAATTTAATAAGGTTAAAAAAAAAACACATATTTTTGAATTGGTGCATCTTTTATCAAGGATTATGTTATATAGTTATATACGTTGGAGGCACATGAGAGTGGGTTTATGAAACCACCCTTTGAATAGACATATGTGGGCTCTCACATGAGTGTCATGTGGCACTCATGTGAGAGACATGGGTGTCTCTAATATATATATATATATATATATATATTAAGGAATATGTACATGGCTAGGAGGTAAGACTCAGCAGAGATCTCTGTGCACATTCATTGCTAAAAATTGGACTGTTTTCGTCTTCATCGTCGATTTTGTGCTTGCCATTGTGTGGAAGAGAGAGGATGGAGGAATTAACACTAGTATCAGAGCCACTAACAATCGCGATAGGCACAATCGACAACACGCTTGACTTCAACAATCATCATCGCTATTGAAGGAGTTAAAGAAAGCATCTGACAGGCGCACGTGCACATGCAAGGAGGCAAGAGCTCCTTCCTTCCTCTCATCCTTCCCTCTTGGAGTGTAGAATGAGGGGGAAGCTCGACAATTTGAAGGTTGAATTTTCCGTTGTTGCCCTCTACATGAGATTTATCAATGTACATGTGATGTGTTTTTAGATGGATATCAACTTTGACTTCATTATTCTCCCAAGAACAAGGTGAAAAGAAATTTTGTTTTTCTTTGATTTTGGAAGGAGACACTATAAGAATAATGTGGGTGTAGTGATGCCACCAATTGAAAAAAAAAAGTAGGTACCATCACTTATGCGACGCCCTTGTTAGAAAGCATCGCATAAGTGATGCCCCAAAAGAAGAAAAAAACCCAGAGTGTCACATAAGCGATATCAGGTGTCGCTTATATGACGCTCATAATGATTGTCGCTAATAGCATCAAAGCCTAGCAACGTTGCTAGCGATGGTGGCAAACTGGCTGCGATGCTTTAGCAATGCACTGGGACTTGAAAAAAAAAAGATTTCTACCGACACATTTGTGCGGAGATGAAGTGAGCGAGTGAAGGAGCAAAGGTACATGCACATACATACACACATATGCATACACACACATACATACACATACACATATAAATACTTGCACATACACATACACACACATAGACACACACACATACACTCACATGCATATGCATACACATGCATATGCATACACTTGCATATGCATACACATGCATATGCATACACATATGCACCATATGCATACACATGCATATGCATACCCATGCATATGCATACACATATGCCCATACATACACACATATGCATACACACACATACATACATACATATACACACACATACATACACTGATACACAAATTCACACATATGCATACACACACATACAAGTATACACATACACATACATATATAGATACTTGCACATGTACATACACACACATAGACATACACACTCACATGCATCATACACACACATGCATACACATGCATATGCATACATACATAGACACATGCATACACACATGCACATACATACACACATATGCATACGCACACATACATACACACATACACATAAACACATATGCATACACACACATACACATATACACACACACATAGACATATAGATATAGATACTTACACATACACATACACACACACATGCACTCACATGCGCACATACACACACATGCATGCACGTACATATGCATACATACATAGACACATGCACATACATACATGCATATGCATACACACAGATACACACATACACACATACATACACACATACACATACACACACATACATGTACACATATAGATACTTGCACATATAATACATGCACATAGACACACACACACACATACACTCACATGCATACACATGCATATGCATACATACATACATAGAAACATGCATACACACACATGCACATACATACACGCATGCATACACACACATACACGTACACACACACATACATATGCATACACACATGTGCAAAATACACACACATGTGCATACATACTCACATGTATTCGTACACACACATGCATATGTATACATACATACACACATGCATATGTATACATACATACACACATGCATATGTATACATACTGTTGGTCATAGATTCTCATGTGACCCTCCTATTTTTGGGAGTAGGTCTTCACAAACTCCAAGACGAAAGTCCAGCCGATGGAGCGAAGAAACACAAAGAGCTTTTTCGATTGTCCTCCCAGCCACGCACGTACTTCCATATGATCTCTCTATCATCATAGATACTCCCAGGTGGCTACTCACATGAGTGCCACTTGGCACTCATGTGTGAGCCCATCTAATAAAGGATAAGAGGTAGTTCATACCTCTTTCCTAAGAGTCCTAAGAGTTCTCTCACATAACATTTCCTTCCCCTTAGTTCCATTTATGTCCTCAAAAATGGGATTGGAAAGTCTAATAGAAAGAGATAAATAATGGAAATAGTACTCCCACTATATCCCCATGTACCTCATGTACATGGTCATATCTCTGTGTTGTTTCCCCGTATCCTTCCCCTTAAGAAGACTCTTGGGAAGGTAATCTAAAATGGGGAAACTGTCTCTGAATGGTGCTAACCCGCTCCCATGTGCCACTATCTTCTTAACTATCTTTCCATTTTACTAGACACTCTTTATATAAGTGACTTCTCGTCCGTTTCTCTCGAGTGAGTAGTATGCTCTCAGGCTCATGTGGAATAGATTGAACAGAAATAGGCTCTACTACCTCACTATCTAGAATGGGTTATTAGATTCACCCAGCCTTTTCTTAAGGCGGCTAACATGAAAAACTAGATGGATTTGACTATTCTCTGGAAGTTGGAGTTGGTAAGCCATCTTTCCTATTCTCTTAAGTATTTGGAAAGGTCCACAATACCTAGAAGATAGTTTTGGACAGGGTCCCGTCTTCATGGTTTCAGATCTAGATGGAACTCTAAGATAGACCCACTCTCCTACCTCAAAGTTGATATCTCTCCTTTGAGGGTCAGCATAGGCTCTAGCTCTATCCTGAGCTCTCCTAATGCTATCGTTAGCAAGCCTAAGCATATCGTTCAACTCTTCCAAGAAGTCCTTTGCAACTTGAACTTTCTCATTCTACAAGCCTACTGCATAAGGAGCTCTTGGTTGAAACCCATACATAAGCATAAATGGACTATGCCCAGTGGAAGAGTGCTTGGCACTATTATATGCAAACTCTACTGTAGGTAAGTACTCTTCCCAATTAGTTTGCCTTTCATTCACATATGCTTAAAGCATATCCTCTAGGATTTGGATAACCCTCTTTGTTTGCCCCTCCGACTGTGGATGTTCGGCAGAGACTATGTCTAAAGGAAGACCATATAACCGGTATAGGTTCTCTACAAAGATCCTAGTCAACTCTAGTGTCTTCACTGTAGTACGTGTCGGAATAAACCTAGCCATTTTGGTTAACCTATCCACAATTACCCAAACCAAGTCGTGGCCTCTCTGTGTCTTAGGTAATCCGACTATAAAGTCCATGGAGATACTCTCCCACTTCCCATTAGGAATGTCCAATGGGTGGAGTAGACCTCCAATCCTCAATCTCTCAGCTTTGTTGACCTAGCATTTGGTGCACTTAAGCACATACTCTAGGATGTCCTTATGAAGTCCAGGCCAATAAAACTGCCTCTTAACAATATCATAAGTCTTGCTAACTCCTGGGTGTCCCACACTAGGTGTGTCATGACACTCATAAAAAATATGCTGCCTCATCTCAAGATCTCTAGGGACACACACTTTACCTTTATATAACAGATATCCATCATGGACATTGTAATTCTTCCACTTGAATCCTTCTTGAGTACCCGTCAATACTCCATCCTTACTGGAAACCTGTATATCACGATCCCCATTCGCTATGGCTTCCCAAATCTCGGAATATGTAGGATCAAGCCTACATTACCCTCTAATGGATTCAAGTAGCTCACTAGTGATCTGAGTAAAACTCAATCCATTGAGCATAGGCATGCGGCTAAGTGAATCAACCACTACATTAAAGTTTCCCTTCCTATACATAAGCTCATAATCAAACTCCTGAAGGGTCTCTGCCCATCGGGCCTTATGACCTTTAAGGTCTGTTTGATTAGAAAGCCACTTAATGCTCTCTTGATCAAACACTATCGTAACTTTGGCACCAAAGCATGGACAATTGCATACAACTCCTTCTCATAGACATAGTAATTCTTCTGAGCCGGTTCTAGTTTCTTACTCTCAAAAGATACTGGTTGACCATCTTAAACTAGAACCGCTCCTATGGCAAAATCACTTGAGTCAATCTCAACCACAAATGGTTTGTTGCGATCTGCTATATGTAAAAGTGGAGCTGTAACAACTGCTACTTTCAATTTCTCCATACTTTGCTTCTGTTTGTCTCCCCAATGAAAGAGTTTCCCTTTCCCTTTAAGTTGTTCCATCATCGGGACAACAATTTTGGCATAGTTCTTAATGAATCTTTGATAGAAACCTGATAAACCTAGGAAGATCTACAACTCTTCCAAGTTCCTTGGATGTGGCCATTCCATAATAGCCCTTAGTTTTTTAGGATCCGTCTGGATTCCATTCTGGGAGACTATATGCCCAAGATATCTAACCTTTGTTTTTAAAAACTCACACTTTGACTCCTTAGCAAAGCGTGAATTTTCTCGTAGCACTTGAAATACTTTTCTTAAGTGTTCCAAGTGTTGCTCTTCTGATGCACTGTAGATCAGAATGTCATCCAAAAAATATACTACAAAGTGTCCTAGATAATGTCGTAAAACACTATTCATGAGCTTCATGAAAGTGGCAGGAGCATTGGTGAGACCAAAAGGCATCACCAAAAACTCATAGTGCCCATATCTAGTCCTAAATGTAGTCTTAGGAACATCCTCTACCCTAATCCTAATCTGATGATATCCTGATCTAAGATCAAGCTTGGTAAAATACTTAGGTTGATGTAATTGATCAAATAGATCTTCTAATCTAGGCATTGGAAACCTATTTTTGATAGTTGCCTTATTAAGTGCTCTATAATCTATATATAACCTCATAGAGCCATCTTACTTTTTAACTAGGAGCATTGGCGATCCCCAAGGTGAGTTACTAGGTTTAATGAAGCCCTTATCTAAATAATCCTGCAATTGCCTCTCAACCTCCTCATGTTGAGAAACACTAAGCCTATAAGGTGGCTTACAAATAGGGTTAGTGTTAGTAACTACCTTGATGGCATGGTTAATGTCCCCTCTCTCAGGTGGTAGCCCTCTAGGTAAGTCAGTGGGAAAAACATCTCTATAGTCAAACATAAGATCCTTAAAACTTTTAACCACACACTCTTGCAAGAAAGAATAATAGAAAGTCCTATCCATATTTACATTCCTAGCATGAAAATAAACATTAGATGAACTGTCTGTACAATGCTCAATATCATGACTATACAATAAAAACATCTCCTATACATGCTGAGAATAACAAAGATTATACAACTCTAATGATGAAATGAGAGGTGCATTAGGTACATCTCTCTCTCCTTGAATACAAACTTTACTTCCATTCTTTTCAAATTAAAGTGTGTTGTTTTGATAGTTGTGTTTAAGTAATATGTATAGTCGTGCATCTTGACTTCCAAATTGGATACCATAGTATCCCATATCCCCTTATCTTGCCCTTGCATCATAGATACTATGTATTTATGTGCACTGGGCTACTGGGGAATCTTTAATTTCTTGTCCAGAGCATAGTTTATAAAGTTATGAGTGGTAGAGTCATCTATCATGACCTGCACCCTGGTCCTGTACACAATACCATGCAGTTTAACTAGGTCATGTGGTCCAAACTGTGGTCACCACAATGATTGAGTCAAACAATAGGTGTGCTCTATATCCTCGTGCATCACCTCCACTCCCTTGCAGCTAGAGCTGCCATGAATAGGAAGGGTCTGCACTAGGTGGACCGCCTTTTTGTCCTTTTCAGGGTACTATTCTCTGGTCCCCTCTTCTTTTCTTCCCCCCTCTTGAGTGGACAATTCCACTATGAATGGCTAGGAGACAAACACCTAAAGCACATGTTCTCTCTTTTGGCCCTCTCAAACTGATCTGTAGGTAACCTAGGCCCTTGTGATCTTTGTTTTTTAATAAAAAACTTTGTTTTTCCCAAATGGCAACTTCTTCTTGAATTTAGTGGTACTAAGAGGCTTGAGGGGCTGATCCGTCTCCATAGGAGTGTATTGAGGATGGTTATGGTCCTCATAAATCTGGGCATACTTGATCGCCTCCTCAAACGTCTTAGGAGCATTCCTTCTAACTTCTCTCTTAATGGCTTTATCTAAGCCTCTAACAAACTCCCTGGTTTTCTGGAAATCGTCTAAGCCCTTAAGTTTCAAAAAAGGAAGAAACTCTTTTAGAAAAAGAGTCTCAAACTAAGTCCAATCTGCAGGGATAGAGTTCGCCTCCTTAAGACTCATCCACCACTTGTAAGCACGCGGGCCAAGTGAGAGACTCACCTCTAGCACACGGTACTCTAATGGGGTGCCCTTCAATTGATGCAAATCATGCCACTTTTGTAAAAAATTGTAGATTGCATCCTTATTCCTATCTCGGTCATCCCTCGTAAAAGTAGGTGGCTTCAAGTCTTTCAGGAGAGGAGCTTCCCTAGAGCTTTCTCCTTTATGCTTACTAGGAAGAGAAGTATCTTTCCTGGTCATCTCTAGAGGAAGAGTAGGGGTTTCTCTTTCCTTCCTAGCTAGGAAAGAGGTGATGTGAGTCTCAAGTGAGATCATTTGAGACTTTAACTGTTGAATGAGAGATGTGATGACACTTAGATCTCTCTCTAATTAAAGGGTTTGCTCTTTCAAATCTATGAATTGATCATGAGTGACAAACTCATCTAAAAGTTCCTCATATGTATATTCTTCTTGTTGAGGCACTTTCTCTTCTAAGTTTTCCTATACTGCCTGCCCCAATTCTACTTCTTCCATTCTAGAATCAGGATCCCTGAGTTGCGCTTTAGAGGAGAAGTGTTTTCAACTATTTGTTTCCCTTTAGATTCCATGTTTCACTTCCCTTCCCCCATTTACTAACTAGAGTATCTAAAAATGAATGGAAGTAAACCTTGAATATGCAAGAAGAAGAGGAATATATCACAAGAGCACTTCCTTGGTACAAAATGAAGTTGCGGAAGCGAAATCCAACTGATCTTTGAAGCTTGAGGTCGCTAATATTGAATCCTTGCTAGGCCCAAACAAAAATTGGAAATATTCGGTTGGTCGGGGGAGGTTCTAATCACCAAAAACCAACAAGAACAATTCCAAAACCATATAGCAATAGCCCCAACCGGGCGAACTGAGTGAAACTGAAAAACTTTTGAGATTTGACAATCCTCATCAGTCCAAGAAATGTAGCCCAGCACGTGTACTTCAAAGATATAAAGCTATCCCAAGTGAAAAAAGTGAATTTCGACACCGTATGATGAAACAATAGGCCTGGAAGTGGTTGTCTAGTTCCTGCTAAAGCGCTGCAAAGAGATTTTGGTTAACCAAATCTTGTCCGAATCCAACAATGATGGTCTCTGAGCAAGCTATGGCGCGAAGAATATAGGTATGTCATGGGTAGGAAGTTAAAAAGATACTTTGTAACAAGTCTCTTAAACTTGAGTCACAATCTCACACAGAATAATGGGTTTTGACACCACAAGATATAAAGAAGGCAAATAGAGTATACGCAGAACAAGAAGAGAGAGAATTTTATTATCTGTGCAGATTTACAAGTAGTTCTGATCTACGTTACAAAATCTATCAGATTGCTTCAATGTGAAGCCTCATCCACCCGACCACCCCCGAGCTGATCTCAATCCCAATCTCAATCACAATCACAATCTCAATCCCAATCTCAATCACAATCACAATCTCAATCTCAATCTCAATCTCAATCTCAATCGCAATTCCAAAAGCCGAAAAACGATCATAATGACTGTACGACCATCATCCTTTTCTATCTCTCAGTCTTCGTCTTTTTGGGATCTCCGCCTTTCGCCAGCGCACGAACAATCACGCCTTCCTAGACCCGCACTTTTAGAATCTGCATGCTCCAAGATAGCGTCTTTTCGCATGTCTCATGCAAGACTTCCGGACCACCCATGCATCTACTTTTCATGTCCACCATCAAGAATCGTACCTGCAAAAATAGAGGTAATCCCTGCAACACACTCACACACACGTCAATCACCCAAAAATAACCCATATACCCATGTGCGTTTTCTAAATCCTCGAACATGAATAAGATGAATGAATGAAGGATTTTTTTTTTTTTTAAGTGTTGGAAAACGGCACTTTTCAAAACCCTGTAACTCAAAAACAGTGAGGAATCAGCTTGAGCTTGTGAGAGACAAAAATATTCAGTTCTTAAATCTGTACAATAATGTTAGAGATGCCTCAGGTCCTAATATGCTTCCAGATATCACTTTTGGGCCCTGTAAAATCGAAAATTCTAGAGAGAGATGAAAAAACATGAAAAATCTCTTCATTAACCTATCTTCATGGAACCAAATGAGACATAAAATATAGGAACTACAAAAAATTCAATCAGGTAAAATTTTTCTACTAAGAATACTCTACCTTTCTCTCATACAACACTTTTTCAGATTCCTTCATCTTCATGCTCGAAATTAACATACAAATTTCATGCGACAACTTTCTAGAGAGAGAATGTAAAAACTTATTGCTACAAAATTTTGCAGACATGATCAAAATATCCTAAACATAAAATTTCATTATTACCTACACATCTTTTTTTTTTTCCAGGTGGAAAATCAACGTGGCATCTTACAATCTTCATGGAAGGGTGACTTTGAGAACCCATAACTGAGAACCTGAAGCTTTTCAAGACAAACCCATGACCCATATCCCATATCCCATATCCCATATCCATAGCCCATATTACATGTATACATCATAGTTTTGCCCAATCCTTGCTCCAAATAATGGATTTTGCCCCTCCAAAATTGGGAGAAAACTCGAACAAAACGAAAAAAAATCTTCAGCTTCACCTTCTTGTAGCCTCTTGAGGCAAATCGGCATGGAGCAGCAAGAGCGATGGGGATGTATCCCATATATCAGGCTGCAGTGCCTTTTTGATGAGCATATATAGAGGACACTTACTTCAATCCCTCCATCTTAGAGAGGAGGTGAGGAGAGAAGCCTCTCTCTGCATGGGCGGCACTTATTGTCTCGTGTGGCTTCGTCGAGCATGCTCTGTCGTGTGTGTGGCTCTGTTGACGCTGATTGTCCTGCTCCGATACCAAATGTGTGACCCTCCTATTTTTGGGAGTAGGTCTGCACAAACTCCAAGATGAAAGTCCAGCCGATGGAGCGAAGAATAAAGAGAGCTTTTTCGATTGTCCTCCCAGCCATGCATGTACTTCCATATGATCTCTCTATCATCATATATACTCCCAGGTGGCTACTCACATGAGTGCCACTTGGCACTCATGTGTGAGCCCATCTAATAAAGGATAAGAGGTAGTTCATACCTCTTTCCTAAGAGTCCTAAGAGTTCTCTCACATGACATATACATAGACACAAACACATACACACACTTATGCATACACACACATACACATATACACATACAAATACAGATACTTACACATACATACACACACATAAGACACACACACACACACTCACATGCATACATAGACTTATATGCATACATACACTTACATGCATACATACACATACACACACATACACATACACATAGATATTTACACATACACACACACATATACACATATAGATACTTACACATACACACACACATAGGCACACATATACATATACACATACACATACACATACTTACACATACATACACATACATACACACACATATACATACATACACATACACATACTTACACATACATACACACACACATATGTATACATACATACACACAAGCACATACACACACTTATGCATACACACACATACACATACACATACTTACACATACATACACACACATAAGACACACACACACACTCACATGCATACATAGACTTACATGCATACATACACTTACATGCATACATACACATACACACATACACATACACATAGATATTTACACATACATACACACACAGAGACACACACATATAGATACTTACACATATATACACACACATAGGCACACATATACATATACACATACACATACACATATTGACACATACATACATACACATAGACACACACACGCATAAACTCACATGCATACATACACTCGCATGCATACATACACACACATGCATACACAACACACATACACACACTATATATGCATATGCATACATGCACATACACACATGTATACATACACACACATATACATACACCTACATATACATACACACATACACATACACACACATAGAGACACACACATAAACATGCATACACACAAATATACATACATATATACATATAAAAACACACATACACACACTATACATACATATGCATACACACACATACACATGTATAAATACATATACATACATGTATACACACATAAACACGTATACATACACACACTATACATACATATGCATACACACACATACACACACATATACATACATACACATAGATACATACACCCACATATACATACACACACATAGAGACACACACATACACATACACACACATAGAGACACACATATACACATACACACACATACATACATATGCATACACAATGCACATGCATATGCATACATACATACATACATGCATGCATACACACCCACATACACATATACACACATACATACACTCACATACACACCTACATACACATACACATGCATATACATACATACATATACATACACACACATATACATACATGCATATACACATACATACAACAATGCATACACACATATACACACACACATGTGTGTGTGTGTGTGTATATATATATATATATATATATATATATATATATATATATATATATATATATATATAGAGAGAGAGAGAGAGAGAGAGAGAGAGAGAGAGAGAGATTTCTAATCCATTTTGTTTTATATGTACAAATATTATGGATCATAGTAGAGAGAAAGGTGAAACTTAATCTCATAAAGAATCTTATGAGAGGGAAAGTTTTGCCCGATTCCTTAGGGGCTGACATGCATGAGTATGCAGACATGCCCCATGAGGAATTAGACTTTACCATATAGATGCTTAGCGAGCGGCCAGAGGAAGGCTCCTCTGTGGCTCCATTTGCAAGAAAATATTTATTTGTCCATAGGTATGTTTTTTCTCATAAATTAATATTTTTAATGATATTATAACACATTTTGTCTATTTATTTTCAAGACACATATACCATCTCCAGCTCGTGAGAGCACAACAAAGGTGCCTATGCGGACATGCATAGGTAGCCTAGGGTTGGAGTGTGACATAGAACCTGAGGGGAATATAGTATACATGAGGCATGGGTTGGAGTTTAAAAGAAGAACGAGAGCTTTATTTGACTCCTACCTACATTTTGTTCACTTGAAATGGAAGTAAGTATAAGATTTACATATAAATTGAGATAAATATTCTATGTTTTACTTATATGATTTTTTTCTTTTGCACTGAGTTTGATGAGAGAGACAAAAAGTATGTACTTAGTTCATTGGAAATAGAATTTGACATTGGGTGGTCTCATAAGTAGTGTTTAAAAGAGATGTGGATACTTATGGCACATCGTTGTGATAATGCATGGTATCTATTGCTTTTATTTTTTATATTTATGTGTGTATCTCTCTCTCTATCTATCTATCTATCTATCTATCTATCTATCTATCTATCTATCTATCTATCTATCTATCTATCTATCTCTCTCTCTCTCTCTCTCTCTCTCTATATATATATATATATATATATATATATATATATATATATATATATATATATATATACACACACACACACACACACATATATATATACACACATATATATGTATTTGAGTCTAGTTATAACACATAGAATATAGTTAATCAACTTGAGCGTTGAAAAAAAAAAGTATATATACATGTTGCATCTAGTCCTCCCACCACCTTCTAGAGAGATGTCTCTCCTCTCAACCTTATGCCTCTATATATAGCTACTCAAATCAAGGAGGACCATAATACATATAAAGATACATAACACATCATGTATATACACATACATATATATAAAACACACATGTAGATATATACACATCACACATACATGCCTACATGCACACATGTATACATATACATACACAATTGTAAACACACTTTCATATATAACACAAATGCACATGCATACATGCATGTGTACATACTAACACATGCATACATATATCACACACATGCACAAACATAGATACACATGAAATACACATATGTGCATGCTAACACATGTATAGATATACTAGCAAATAAAGGTACTAGATATTAATAATCTGATTATTTACATACATACACATTCACATGTACACATTCACATATACACACATATTCACATATACAAAAATACACATTCTGATATATAAATACACATACAAAACTATAAATGTATGATGTGTGTATGTTTGTATGTATATGTGGGTGTATGTGTGCATGTATTTATTATGTATGTGTGTGTATCTATATGTGTGGGTATGTGTATGTGTGTGTATATGTATGCATGTTTATAAATGTGTATGTATTTATTATGTATGTGTCTGTATGCATGTAGTATGTGTAAGTGTATGTATGTATGTATGTGTACGTGTATGTATGTGTGTATATATGTGTATGTGTATGTTTGTGTGTTACGTATGTGTGTATATATGTGTATGTGTATGTTTGTGTGTTATGTATGTGTGCGTCTAGGAGTATGTGTATTTGTGTGTATGTGTGCACATATTTAGTATGTATGTGTGTGTATGTATATGTGCAGGTATGTGTATGTGTGTGTATGTATGTATATGTAAGTGCATGTATATGTGTATGTGTATGCATGTATGTGTGTGTATGTATGTTTACGTGTGGGTATGTATGTATGTGTATGTGTATGCATGTATGTGTGTATGTATGTGTATGAGTGGGTATGTATGTGTGTGTGTATGTATGTGTAAGTGCAATATGTATGTATGTGTGGGTATGTAATGTATGTGTAAGTGTATGTGTGGGTATGTACATATGTGTAAATAGTATGTGTATGCATGCATGTGTGTATATATGTGTATGTGTGGGTATGTATGTGTGTGTATGTGTGTGCATGTATGTGTATATGCATGCATGTATGTGTGGGTACGTGTATGTGTGTGTATGTATGTATGAGTAAGTGCAGTATGTATGTATGTGTATGTGTATTTGTGTATTTGTGTATTTGTGTATTTTTGTATGTGTGTATGTGTATGTGGCATGCATTTAGTATGTATGTGTGTGTATGTATATGTGTGGGTATGTGTATGTGTGTGTATGTATGTATGTGTAAGTGTATGTATGTATGTGTAAGTGTATGTATATGTGTATGCATTTATGTGTGTGTGTGGGTGTGTGTATGTGTGTGTATGTATGTATGTGTAAGTGTATTTATGTATGTGTAAGTGTATGTATATGTGTATGTGTATGCATGTATGCATGTGTGGGTATTTGTATGTGTGTGCATGTATGTATGCGTAAGTGTATGTATGTATGTGTAAGTGTATGTATATGTGCATGTGTATGCATGTGTGTGGGTATGTGTATGTGTGTATGTATGTATGTATGTGTAAGTGTATGTATATGAATATGTATATGCATGTATGTGTGTGTGTGGGTATGTGTATGTGTGTGTATGTATGTATGTGTAAGTGTGCGTATGTGTATGTGTATGTGTGCATGTGTTTAGTATGTATGTATGTATGTGTATGTATATGTGTGGGTATGTTTATGTGTGTATGTATGTATGTGTAAGTGTATGTATATGTGTATGTGTGGGTATGTTTTTGTGTGTATGTATGTATGTGTAAGTGTATGTATATGTGTATGTGTATGCATGTATGTGTGTGTATGTATGTGTATGTGTGGGTATGTATGTATGTGTGTATGTGTATGCATGTATGTGTGTGTATGTATGTATGCGTAAGTGTATGTAAGTATGCATGTATGTGCGTGTATGTGTGTGTATGTATGTATGCGTAAGTATGTGTAAGTGTATGTATATGTGTATCTATATGCATGTATGTGTGTGGGTATGTATTTAGTATGTATGTGTGTGGGTATGTATTTAGTATGTATGTGTGTGTATGTATATGTGTGGGTATGTGTATGTACTTGTAAATGTATGTATGTGTGTGTATGTATATGTGTGGGTATGTGTATGTACTTGTGAATGTATATATGTGTGTGTATGTATATGTGTGGGTATGTGTATGCACTTGTAAATGTATGTATGTGTATCTATGTATGCATGTTTATAAATTTAAATTTTTTAAAATTTTGATCCTTTTTTTGTTTGAGATTAAAATAACTAGAGATATTATATGGTAGAACAAAATAAGAGAAGACCTAACATACAACATAAGACATGGCAGTTTTTTCACAGATAGCTACATCTTCAGGAACCGTTTCCTCAATAGAAGGTATACAAATTAATAATTTATATTATTGTGACTTATAATTCTCATATGTTTTATAGATGTTTTACATTTAATCTATGTATTTTTGTTTCATTAAATAAACACAGGCTGCTGCAAAGAAGAGAGTTGAGTCAGGTCATACATCGCACTTAGGCCAAATGGGCAATCATGGTTTTGTAGCTACATTTGTGGGGATATGTATTATTGAAACTATATTTTTTATTTTATTTAAAACATTAATAATTAATCTTTTTTATTTATTTCAATGCAACGAAAGGATTATGGTCGATATCCTACGAAAAAGGAAATTGATTTTGCTACACATTGTGGATATCAACATTTGAGTGAGTACATGAAAGATCATCCAAATGCTTTTGTGACTATTATTAAAGTTCATAATAATTATTTTATTTTTATTGATGTTTTATATGTTTTATTTATTTATGTTTGTTATATGTAATACAAGAGTATTATGGAGAGGTAACTATGGATGAGGTGGAGAGATAGACACAAGTGGGATGATCTCGATCGTCACAGAGTTCTCACACCTCTACCCATGATGCCACTACATATACATCAGATCATGTGGATTATCATGATGATGACCATGATGATGAGGATTTACATGCTGATGTGGATGATAATGATCATGATGACTAATATATTACATTGGACATATATTTTACATTAATATACATATTATTTTATATCTATATATTTTCTCATTCTAGTTATGTTTTGAATTGTGTCTATGGTACTAAGTAATGAAAAGTCTTGTTTTAGTGATTTTTATTAATTTTTATATTTAACATGTGATTTATTACTTTAATTATATAATTCATTCATATTATATGTGTGTTTGTGTGTATATATGTATGTATGTGCATGTAGTCGTGTGTGTATAAACTATATGTATGCACATGTAGGTATATATCTATATTTGTGTAAGTGTGTCTATATGCATGTATATGTGTGTATTTGTGTGTGTATATATGTGCATGTAATATGTTTTATGCATATGCATGTGTGTATGTGTGTGTATGTGTATGTGTATGTGTAAGTGTATGTGCATATGTATGTGTATGTGTGTGTATATGTGTATGAGTGTGTATATGTATGTATGTGCATGTGTATGTGTGTGTGTGTGTATATATATATATATATATATATATATATATATATATATATATATATATATATATATATATATATATATATATACACACACACACACATATATATATATATATATATATATATATATATTCCATTTGCATCCATGTGTATGTGTATATGCAATAATGCATGTGTCCTTTTATGTTTTTGTAGATATGTTTGTGCATATGCATGTGTATGTGTGTGTATGTGTAAGTGTATGTGTGTGTATGTGCACGTGTATGTGTATGTGTGTGTGCACGTATGTGCATGCATATGTGTGTGTATATATATGTGTGAACATGCATGTTCATGTATATGTGTATATGTGCATATGAATGAGTAAGTGTGAGTATGTTAATTAATGAGAATAAAACAATTTAAATGATATAAAAACAATGAAAATCGTACTTACAATAATTAGCCATATTTTATGCTTGGTGAACTTCTTGAATAACCTGCAATAAAGAGAGAGAAAGAGAGATAGAAAGATCAAAAGAGAGAAGAAAAAAGAGAAAGAGAGAGGGAGAGATAGAAATTAAAAGAGAACAAGGTAGAAAGAAGGAGAGAGAAAGAGAGAGATTAGAAAACAAAGATTTAGAAAGAGATTTTTGGGACTTGTAAGCGTAGCGCAAATCTAAACGTTGGAGAGCTCTTCAATTAGATGCACATAAAATGATGATCGAAGAGCGATCCAACATTTTTTTTTTTTTTTGATCAAAAAGCACCATCACATAAGCGATGCAAAAGCTTCATGTATGCGATCATGCAAAGCATTGCATAAGAGACACATGTGAGCATTGCATAAGTGATGTGCGTGAGCGTCCCATAAGCAACACACTCTTATAAGTTGTATAAACAACTCTCAGTTAGCAACGCTTTCATGAACATCGCTATGCGCATCGGAAACAACATAAAAAATAACGTCATTTAGACGATGTTGTGTGCTCGATGCATGGTCTGACAAAACACATGATCACATAGCGATGAAAATGTGTCATGTTATTCGTCGCTATGCCCCCATATTCCTTGTAGTGAGAATTGAATAGAATTTGGGGAAAATGACCATGCATCTATGTAGTATGGGATGTGGATGATGGGTGGCGATAGAAAATCAGATGAAGAACCTTCTTGAGATAGTTTTTTGACCTTGCAAAGTGACCTTCACACCAATTTTCTCATTTTCACCTACTACACCAACATCACCAACTTCCCTGAGCCATAGCTTCACGCTCAAAGGTCAGATTGAAGCGATTTTGGTTTTGATTTGAAGATTATCTTCCAAATCTTTGGTTAGAAGAAATGTGCATCCTTTGGAAGAGATTTATCAAGTTAAACAAGCTTTCTGGCACTTGAATAGGAATTAGTCGACCACTCATGGGCCTCATTTTCAAGCCTTTGATGTCTAAATTCACTTTTGTATGCATAGGTGCTTGAGATCTTTTTCTTGATTATTGAGGATTGGTAAGAACCTAAAAATTGCTTAAATTTATTGCATTTGTCTTTTTGAGTGATTAGAAGTCATTTTGATTGGTTTTTGGTGCCAAGATTCTCAATCAAACCAACCGGACATTTCAAATTTTCTTTTGGGCCTAGCGAGGAGTCCAAATCAGAGCTTTATCACATCAAGGATCAATTTTTCTTCAATATCACTTGGGACAGCTTGGATAGTAACACTTGTGATATTTCTCTGTTTCTTGTCATATAAAGTTTCCTTCCATCTTTATTTAAACTCTCTAGTTTCACATTTGGGGGGGGAGTTAAACATGGAAACCAAGGTCTGAGGAAAAATAGAACATAATTCCCCACTTAAAGATCAAAATCTAGAGAGACAAGACCAAAAGATGGGAGAGGCCAAACAAAAAGAAGCGTATTCCTACAATGAGCTCTATGATGAGTTTGTGACTCACAAACAATTCAATGAGCTCAAAGAGAAAACCCATAGGATAGAGATGGTTATTGGTAGCATGAGCTCTCTAATAGAGCAACTAAAGACTCAAATGGTCTCTTTAAAAACACAAGTTACCTCTTTTCTAGCTAGGAAGGAAAGAGAAATTCCTACTCTTCATACATCTTAGATGGCTACGAAGGAGATTCTCATTCTGCAATGCCACCTTCTAGGGGATCTCTTGACCATAGGATTGATTTAATTCCTGGTAGCTCTCCTCCTCATAAAGTACCTTATAGGTATGGACCTATACACCAAAATGTGACCTGTATTTTTCACAAGCATAGATTGCTTTCAATAATTCCACATCACATCATGAGGATCATTACACATTTCATAATGGATTCTTGTATTTCCAACACAAGTTATGCATTACACAAGTATTCAAAGAGTTTGTTATGAAAGAGATGCATGAACCACCATATATGGTTCATAGGGGCATATAAAGTACTATTTCTGCATGTAAAGATTTCTTCTTTTGGCCCTAACATGGAAAAAGATGTTGCACAATATGTTTCTCACTGCATTGTTTGTGAGCGTGTAAAACGACATCATGGTAAACCATTTGGATTATTAATGCCTCTTCCTATACCTGATGGACCATGGGAATAGATTTCTATGGATTTCATTACTGGTCTTCCTACAACTGCATCTCACAATGATATGATTTGGACAATTGTTGATAGGTTTAGTAAACATGCATACTTCAATCCTTCTAAAAGGACTTTAACTGCACCTCAAGGTGCTGAGTTATTTATTAAATGTATTTTTCCACATCATGGTTTTCCTAAAGTTATTCTTTCATATCGAGATGTTCGTTTTTGTAACCATTTTTGGGTGGCATTATTTCAACATCTAGGATCAAAAATAGACTTTAGTTCTGCATTTCATCCTGAAAGTAATGGTCAAAGTGAGGCTACAAATAATACTATTTTGGATTTATTACGTTGTTACTCTTTGGATAATCCAAAGTTGGGATGAAAAACTCCCTTTACTTAAGTTTGCATATAATAACACCCCCCACACTACTACTAGTCGTGCACCATATGAAATTGTTTACGGAAGAAAGCTTCCCACTCCCATGAGTCTCACTCAAACTGACATTCCTATGGCTAATTCTTTTGCACAAGATCATATTTCTACACTTGCTGAAGTGCATGAGCATATTAGGAAGAGTCAAGAACGTTACATGTGTAGTATTAATAAGAAGTTCATAGCCAAACAATTTAATGAAAACGATTTATTTTGGTTATGAATCATTAAAAGGCGTTCCAAAAATATTTTTCAACATCCTAAGGTAAAACTTGCCCCACGGTATTATGGGCCTTTTCGCATTATTGAGAAAATAAATGAAACTTCTTTTCGATTAGATATACCTTCTCATTGGGGTATACATAATTCTTTCCATATAAGTTTGTTGAAATCTTTTCAAGGTACTTTACCACTCATGCCTATTTTAGATGATCCTCCTTTACTTGAAGAGGATGCGGAAATATTAATTCTTGAGAAAGTAATAGATTATGATGTTACCACTACACGAACTGGTATTTAGTCAAATATAAAAATCACTCACTTGAGGAATCACAATGGATACATAAGACCTCCTTATCACCTCACTATGATCATTTAATTTCTGCATACCATTCCCAATTACATTAAAATTTCAGGTTTTCGATTCCATGCATGTGTTTTACATGGTTCATGCTTAATATTGTTCAGTGATGGGACATGCGACTGATCATCCATGTCTATTTTTATATTTATCAACTGAGGTCAGTTGCTTGTCAACTGGGAGGCATGTTGTATTTTATGGAATCATGGAAGGTTAAATGGATTTTTAATGTTTTAAATATCCATAAGGTTTTAATGTGGTTACCTTTGATCTAGCAAGTGAAGAAGCATGAGGGCATGGATACAAGTGGATGAGCATAAATAAATAAATTTGAAAACTAAATCGAAAACTTCTAGAATAGTTATATTTAGGTTTATCTTGTTGTAAAAGTAGTGGTTCGCTTTAGAAAGTGACGCCTTTTGTAAATAAAGTATTTTTTTTCTCAAAGACGCTTCTAAAAGCGACGGCCCTCATGTAACTTCTAGTTTTAGGACGTAATAGAAATAAACCTATAAATACATGTACTCTGAGAGACTCGTCCATCAGAGTACACGAGGGGAGATTGCACCCAATATCACGTCGATTGCTTCTCTATTTCTGATTCTTGTTTCATCTTCTTTCTGCCTCTGTGTGTGCGTGCGCTGAAGGACCTGATAACGGTGTATACCAACATGAGGAGACATTGACCATGCCATTAAGGTAGTTGCTAAAATTGACCCTATCTATAAGCCACCTTATAGGCTTAGTGTATCCCAACATGAGGAGGTAGCCAAGTGTTGGGAATTGAACTCATAACCTAGAGAGGGGACATTAACGCTGACTTACCTAGAGAGGGGACATTAACACTGACTTACCTAGAGAGGGGACATTGACCATGCCATTGAGGTAGTTACTAAAAGTAACCCTATTTGTAAGCCACCTTATAAGCTTAGTGTATCCTAGCATGAGGAGGTAGCGAAGTGTTGGGAATTGAACTCACAACCTCCCTGTTAGGAGTGTGATGGGCTAACCACTTGCTCCAAAAGCCATGGTTGAGGATTAGTCCCTAATCCTATCTCTTAAGGCATGGTTGAACCATTTCCTACTAGGATTATGTGACATTCCTTCCCCCTTAGATTGAGTATTTTCCTCAATGCTCACTTGTGCACCCTTCTATATAACTTGATCCCTTTCCCACATTTGAGTGCCTCCATTAGCCTTAAATTCTAGTGCATGGACCTATTTTGGACCTATCCAATCCTTTGTTGGTGCCCAAATGTCCATGCACCTTACTTCTTGGCTAATTTCAAACCCATCCACAGTCAAACACTTCCCAAGTGCCCACGATTGAGGATTCTTACCTCTTTCTTGCCCAAGTTCCTCAACTAGGCTTGATATCAATGTTGGGAATTGCACTCACAACCTCTTGGTTAGGAGTGTGATGGGCTAACCACTTGCCCAAAATCCATGGTTGAGGATTACTTCCTAATCTTCTCTCTTAAGGCATGGTTCAACCATCTCCTACTATGATTATGTGACAAGAAGAAACTTCAAGTCTATGTAGATAGAGGCTTCATTAGACCTAGTAACTCACCTTGGGCATTGACAATGCTCCTAGGCAAAAAGAAAGATAGCTCTATGAGAATTTGCATAGATTATATAGGATTAAATAAGGTGATGATCAAAAATAGATTTTCGATTCGTAGGTTGGAAGACTTATTTGAACAATTACATCAAGCTAGGTTTTTCACCAATCTTGATCTTAGGTTAGGATATCATCATATAAGAATTAGGGTAGAGGATGTCCCTAAAACTATTTACAGGACTAGATATGGACACTATGAGTTTTTGGTGATGCATTTTGGTCTCATCAATGCTCCTTCCACTTTCATCAAGCTCATGAATAGTGTTCTATGGCCATATCTAGGGCAATTTGTAGTAGTTTTTTTAGATGATATTATGATCTATAATAGATCAGAACATCACATTTGGAACACTTGAGAAAATTATTCCAAGTGTTAAGGGAAATTTCACTCTTTTATAAGGAATCAAAGTGTGATTTTTTCAAAACAGAGGTTAGATACCTTGGGCATATAGTCTCCCAAGATGGAATCTAGATATATATTGATAAGGTATGGGCTATTATGGAATGACCGCATCCTAGGAACTTGTAAGAGCTTCATATCCTCCTAACTTTATTAGGTTTCTATCGGATATTCATTAAGAATTATGCCAAAATTATTGTCCTAATGACATAACAAAGAAGAGGGAAAGGGAAAACCTTTCATTGGGGAGACAAACAGAAGCAAACTATGGAAAAGTTGAAGATACCAATTGCTACAACTCCACTTTTACATATAGCACATCCCAATAACCTTTGTGGTTGAGACTGATGCGATTGATTTTGCTATAGGAGTGGTTTTAGTTCAAGATGTTCAACTAACGGCTTTTGAGAGAAAATCTAAAACTCGCTGAGAAGAATTACTCTGTCTATGAGAAGGAGTTGTATGCAACTATCCATGCTTTGAAGAAGTTGTGTCATTATTTATATGGTGCCAAAATTACATAAGTGTTTGATCAAGAGAGCATTTAGTGGATTTCTAATCAAATAGACCCTAAAGTCATAAGGCCTACTAGGTAGAGATCCTTAACGAGTTTGATTATGATCTTAGGTATAGGAAGAGAAAGTTTAATGTGGTGGCTAGCTTGCTTAGTTGCATGCCTATGCTCAAAGGGTTGATTCTTACTCATATCACAAGAGAGTTACTTGAGTCCATTAGAGGGGAATGTAAACTTGATCTTGCATATACCGAGATTTGGGAAGCCATAGGGAAAGGGGAGCTAGATAGACAAGTTTCCAATGAGGATAGAGGATCAATGGGTACTCAAGAAGGATTCAAGTGAAAGAATTACAATATCCATGTTGGATATCTATTATACAAAGATTAGGTGTGTGTCCCTAGAGATTTTGAGATGAGACAGATCATTTTGCATGAGTTTCATGACACGTAGTGCAAGACACACAAGAGTTAACAAGACTTATGATCTTGTAAGGGGTAGTTTTATTGGTTTAGACTTCATAAGGACGTCCTAGAGTATGTGCTTAAGTACACTAAATGCCATGTTAATAAAGTTGAGAGGTTAAGGATCGGAGGACTACTCCACCCATTGGACATTCCTAATGGGAAGTGGGAGAGTATCTCCATGGATTTTATAGTGGGGTTACCCAAGACATAGAGAGGGAATGACTCGGTCTAGGTAATTGTGGATAGGTTAACTAAAATGGGGTTTATTTTGACATGTAGTATAGTGGAAACACCTGAGTTGGCTAGCTTATTTGTTGAGAACCTATACTAGTTATATGGTTTTCCTTTGGACATTGTTTCGGATCGGGATAGGAAGTTTACTAGCCACTTTTGGAGAGCATTATTCAAAAGGTTAGATACTAAACTTAGCATGAGTACTATCAAGCATCCATAGATGGATGGGAAAACAAAAACGGCTAACTAAATCCTAGAAGATATGCTTTGGGCATATGTGAATGAAAGGCCAATTAATTGGAAAGAGTACTTACCTATAGTAGAGTTTGTATATAATAAGCCAATCACTCTTCCAGTTCGCATAATCCATTTATGCTTATGTATGGGTTTCAATCAAGATCTCCCTATGGAGTAGGATTGCAGCATGAAAAATTCCAAGCTACAAAGGACTTCTTGGAAGAGATGAAAAATATGCTTAGTCTTTCCAAGGATAGCATTAGGAAAGCTCATGATAGGAATAGAGCCTATTATGATCCTCAAAGGAGAGAAATCAAATTTTAGGTAGGAAAGCAATCCATCTTAGATTTCCCTCTAGGTTTGAAACCATGATAATGCGACCTTGTCCAAAATTATCTCCTAGGTATTGTGTACCGTTCTTGATGCTAAATAGAATAGGAAAGATGGATTAATAGCTCCAACTTCCAGAGAGTAACCAAATCCATCTAGTAATTCATGTTAGTTGGCATCAAAAGAGGTTGAGTGAATTATACAACCTCATTCCTGATACTAAGGTAGTAGAGACTATCTCTATTCAATCTATTCCACATAAGCATGAGAGCATACTATGTACTTGAGAGAAATGGATGAGGAGTCACCTATATAAAGAGTGCCTAGTAAAGTGGAAAGATAGTTTAGAAGATTTCTACATGGGAGCAGGTTAACCCTTCAAAGAGGGTTTCACAATTTTACCTTGCCTTCCCAAGTGCTTTCTTAAGGGGAAGGATATGAGAAAACACCAAAGATATGACCATGTACTTTGGATACATGGGGTTCAATGGAATTATTTATTGATAGTATGTCTTTGTCTTTCGCTAGGACCTTCCAACACCACTTTTGAGGACAAAACTAGAATTAAGGGGAAGGAAATGTTATATGGTTATATAAGTTGGAGGCATATGAGAGTGGGTATATGAACCCATCCTTTGAATAGACATATGTGGGCTCTCACATGAGTGCCATGTGGCACCCATGGAAGAGGCCATATGGGTGTCTCTACTATATATATATATATATGTGTGTGTGTGTGTGTGTGTGTGTGCAATCAAGTACACATGTATCTTTTTGTACCAAGCATGTGGTGCTTTCTTCAAACCATATAATGCATTTTTCAACCTGCACACTTTGTTTTCATGCCCGTTTTGCATAAAACCACGGGGTTGAAATACATACACTTCTTCATGTAATTCACCATTCAGAAATGTAGTTTTAATGTCCAATTGATGTACATTCACTCCATGATGAGCTGCAAGTGCACAAATGCTATGAACAGTGGTCATTTGGCATGTTGGAGCAAAGGTCTCATCAAAATCAATGCCTCTCTCTTGAGAATAACATTTTCCAACAAGCCTAGCCTTATACCTATCAACTGTTCCATCAAGCTTATGCTTTAGATTCTATACCCATTTAGTGCCAATGGCCCTTTCACTTGGAGGCAAATCACATAAAGAACAAGTACCATTCTTCATAATAGCATCATATTCTAAATGCATAGCATCCATCCAATTTTTGAAATTTAGTGCTTCATCAAAAGAAATAAGCTCATTATCACCACAAAGAATAGAGGCAACCATTGCATAGAAATATGGTGCAAAACAAACACTATGAGAACCTGAACAAGTATAATATGATAGAGGTGCATCTTATTTGCTATCTCGCGAAGTCTGCACTAGCCATTTGGGCAAAGTTTTTGCCTCCTCTATATCAGCCCTCTCATCAACAAGTGCATCATGTACATCACAAATGGAATGATCTGCATCATCATAGGTGCATCCAATTTGCTATCTTTCAAAGTCTCCACAAGTCATTTGGGCATAGTTTTTGCCTCCTCTATATCATCCCTCTCATCAACAAGTGCGTCATTGAAAGCATAAAAAATGGAATGATCTACATCATCATGTGAAAACTGCAAAGGCAGAGAAATTGCCTCATTTGGACTAAAACCTTATTGTCCACCTATAAAAAGAGGCAACAAAGTGTCATACACATCTTTTGGAGCTTACTAATGTCTCCTTAGTACATGAAAGCATTACCATTCGAGGAAGTTCCATGGCAATCCATGAAGTATAAACGATCTAAAGATGGCTCAAGGGAACTTCTTTCAAGAATCAACATCAATTTTCCTATTTTTAAAGGATCTTGAGTGGAAGACCCAGATGATGCTATCTAAAGTCTTCATGGCTCTATTCTTGACAACTTTAGATGGACTAGCCAATATATGCTTTAGTCAATTTGAGGACAACCATTTCACAATATGACATGAAATGAAGACTAAGTTCTCTTCCATGTTAAGACCAAGGAAATCCACAGAAAAAGTTTTGGATGAGCTTGAACATCTGAATCTGAGAGAAGATAAGTCATTTCCAAAACCGATGACCCGGATGAAAGCATTAGTGGCAAAGTTACCGTATGTTCCATGAGAATTTCTTAATAAAGAAATGGGTAGAAAAGTCGCTTCTAATGAGCACCAAACATAAGCTTTGATACTTGTTAGCACCAAGTGCTTCAATCAAAGATTTTGTCAACATGGCCAGAAGAATCAAACAAGCCAGAGTTCACTTTAACAATGCCCCATCAAGGCTAGAGAGGTGGGCTCACATCCAAGGACAACCATAATTTGCTACTATATAAGAAGATATGATGGCTAAGTTGTGACGAGAAATCAAGGAACTAAGGGAGCAAGAGACAAGGGAAAGTCTTTGGTGTATTGTATGTCACCAACAAGGGAACCTACAAACCGATTGTCCGAATAAACTTCTATCAAGGTCATGGAAAATGAGGACATGAAGCTCACAATTGTTAGTACCTGAAATGGATGGAGAAATCCAAAGCACCTGCATTCTAGGGACAATCGACCAGACAGGTGCCACTTGTGGTACCGATGACATAGTTGATGGTGGCTCCATTACTTGTTCGGGGTAATATTCTCGTAGCCCCTACCTTTTATGCTACTCATACTAACATAGGTATGCAGAACAACATGAATGATCCGGCCTCAATGTTCAAAAATAGGCCTTGATGGCCTATATTATGTTTTAGATGTGGAGAATACAACCATGTGCAAGCTCACTATCTTTTACCAGAAAATGCACCACCATGCTCCAATTGTTTAGAATCTAGGGACCCCTACACAAGAGATTTCTTGACGCAGGTGATGGCAACCCAAAACATGGCGAACAATGCTTTCCATGTCTTAGTAGAACTACTACCAATGATGAATGTACTATGACGGTTTCCTAGTGCTCCGATGGTGCAGATCTGAGGGATTTCTCCATTACGAGATTAGACTAGGGCCCAGATGGCAGAAGCAAGGACAAAGGTGGTAAGAAATGAAGAATTCCAATGGCAACAAAGAAGTGATACAAGCTATGTGCCTAGTCCCAAGGAAACAACCTTCACTAAGTGTCTAAAGAAGGATGATGCAGAAGAAGTAGAGGTGAACCAGAAAACTACTAAGACGGAGGATACGACAACCAAGGAAGGAACAATCCTAGTGGTGAAAGAAGAGAAGCTCATGATGAAGCAAAAAGGGAAGTGCAAAGACTAGACACTTTGATATTGATCCAGACCACAAAAGCACCTAAGGGTAAGGAAAAGGAGCCAAGGTAAAAAGAATGATAGAGCATGCATATCAGACAACCCAATATGAACTTAGAGGTAAGATGTCAAAACTTACAAGAAGCACCCCGACAAAAACTCTTTTAGTAAACTAGATCCTAAGGAATACCTACCAACAATTCTACCTGTATGAACTACTATGCATGGATGCCAAATTCAAAAGTGAGTTAATAAGCATCGTTGCCTCGCTTAGAGCATCAGTCTCCATAGAGAGTGGCTTAAGTAATTGCTTTATAACACATGATCTATTAATTGATTATCATAGTGCATGAATCACAATTTATGTAGTTGGGTAGGATATTTCAGGAGTTATCATCGATGGTGGGTCCGAGATCAACTTGATGTCAGAGTCAAAAATGAAAAAGTTGGGACTCTACCCAACAAAGGAAGCACAATTCACTATAACCATGGCAAATAAGTAGGGTGAATCCATTGAGAGTAGTGGAAAGTAGCGTGAATCCAAATTTATCTTGGATTTCATCTCACTTAGACTCTGACTAGACATAGGGGGTTTTCCATTACTTATTGGAAGACCTTGGTTCAAAAATGCAAAAGTCATCCACGATTGGGGACATAATTACATGTGGATATATGATTAGGAAAAATCAAAGCAATTCCAAATGGAAGCTTGTCTCGATTATGCACCCAAGGGTATTTCTTTGAATGAGGCCATCAGATTAGGAGAAACAAGATGGAAGAAAGAGGTCATGGGGGAATCCACACTTGCTATATCATTTCATGGACCAAAGACAGTCGGGAAAGGATCAATGGGTTAGCACATTAAGATGTAGCATCATGGTACATATATGATAGTCCCAAAGGATGCATCTGATGAGAATAGAATGCCAAACAAGGGTAATGAAGGAAAGATGGATGCAATAGTTTTGGTTAGAGAAGATCTCCCCAAGGCCTAGCCAAGACCAAGGCAGAGGATAAAAGTGGCACAATGGAGTGAATGAATGATTAACATGCACTAGAGAAGTCAAGTACAAGAGGGGGGAATAGAGAGCTACATCTAGTGAAAAGTGGATTATGGCAGGAGTTTATAAGTCTACAAACACATCATAGGTGTGGGGAAGAACTTTAGAACTTCACTTGGATGGGGATATGCGAAACTAGAAACTCGCATAGCTACCTTGAAAGATGAGCTTCTCCCTCTGGTAAATGTATGCGGGCTCAAGGTATACCACACCTAAAATAAAGAAAAACACCATTATACATACCTTAATTTTTGGATAAAGTTAGAAATTCAAATAAAACCCGACGATCTCCCTCATTTGATCCTTAGGTCTAGACTAGAATCTCTCTTCACACATCCTTTTTGTTCTGTACTCTTGTTTTGTCCACTCGGGGTGGAGCGAACTTTGTAAATGGGGCATTGTACATCTGGTGGTCTTCAAGATATCTAATATCGCAAAAGGTTCTTTTTGTAGAAAAATTTGGACTATTTTTAGAGTCATGTCACTCTTGAAAATTTGAGGGCCAGCTAGTCTAAAGCAAATGATGACACCGACTATGGAGGACATTACCAATGGATTTTGGAAGCAACTACAAGCCAGTCCAGATCAATGTCTACCCAAATATTGTTACGTGCCCATGAGTATTTCAACTATGCATGAGAATTGATAACGATCATACCAACTATGGAGGAAATTACCTATGGATTCTAGAAGCAAGTACCAGCTAGTCCGAATCAGTGTTCGCCCAAATACTATTACACGCCCATGAGTATTTCAACTATGCATTAACTTCAACCAAAATTTATGCCGCCATCCTAAGGTCACCATGTGTAACACCCTTCTTGGGGGTGCAAATCCAAAGATCTTAGTATAGTTCCCTTGCGTAAATGGACATGTTAGGCAATCAAAGCCATCATGATACAACATGGCAAAGTAGGGCAATATCAGTATATAAGGAAACCTATAGGGAGGCAATGGGTGACACTGACAGACTACACACACACACAAGCACATATTGTTGGGTAGCAACGGAGTGGTGTTGATATATTTAGGTAGTGATGTGTGTGAACACTCTAGGACCATCAGGGCACTTTTTTCCCTCTTTAGGAGGTGTTTTTCTCGCGGCTTGTATATACGCGTTTTGCCCAAATGGGCTACTTATCTTTGTACATTCTAGTGGTAATACATTCAATATTATGTGTTGTGCTCCAAGCTTCTTCTTCCTTGTGATGTTTGCATGCTTCCAGATATGTTTAACTCCAACAATCGGTATCAGAGTAGGTTGTCGCTTCATCTAGGGCATCATCGATACTTATCCAATTGCAATCTCAAAATCACACAAAATTTGGTGAGATTTCTGGTGCCAATATCACGATCTGAGCTCGTTTCGGCCTCCAAACACACTATCACAGTGCTTGTGTAGGCTATTTCATCTTTTTGTCTCCAAACATATATACCAGTTTTGGTTCGCTAGTATAAGTGTCTCAAAGTCTACTACAAGTTTAGCAAAATTTATCAGGGTAGTTCTGTTCAACTTTTTTAGATAAAGTCATTTTTCTGCATCAGGGTATTTTAGTCAATGACCATGGCCGCAAGCAGTGATGTATTTCGTATGTTGGCTGTTGAGGATAAGTTGGATGGTACGAATTACCCATGTGGGCTTATATGATGCATCATGTATTGGTTGCAAAAAGACTATGGAATATTGTGCAGGGTGTTGAAAGACGTCCTATTACACCTGCAAATATAAGTACTACAAATATAGGTACTACAAATACAAGTACTGAAGCTAATGCAGATGGTGTCAAAGATGGTGAATATTTTGCAGATTCCTGTTCGTGCTGCTATTTTTGTTGCAGCTACATGCATAGCAAATTTGTTGGGATGGTAGAGATGCTCAAACATATGAATTGATAGCTTTGTATGTCAAACATGCCATTATTCCTCACATTCGCTCTTGCAAAACAGCTAAGGATGCTTGGGATACACTTACCACATTGTATCAAACTAGGAATGAGGCTCATGTTGTTTACCTCCAAAAACAATTGGAGAGTGAGCACATGAATGAAGGTGATTCTATGGACAATTTTCTGACAAAGATCAAGGATTTGAAGGAACAATTGATTTCTACAAATGAAGTCCTTCCTCACAGTTCACTTGTGCAGACTATTCTAAATAGTCTTCCTGAGTCATATCAGAGTTTTGATTCTACTCTTCATTTGATGATGAAACTCAATCCAAATGCCTTAACATTTGAAGAGTTAATTTCTATTTTGTTGCAAGAAGACCAATCTAGGTAGAACAGGTCTATATGCGTGTTGCAGATCAAGCTTTCTTGGCTAGTCAAAAGGGCAAAGGTAAATGGAGATCTTCTACTAGTAAGCAAAAATCTGCAAATGTTGCACATTCGAAGAAGGAAGACAAAGATGAGAAGAAATCATAAAAGCAGAAATTGTTTTGCAAATACTGTAAAGCAAATGATCATGTCATTAAGAGATGTCCAAAATTGGCTACTAAAGAGGCAAAGAAGAAAGAGGCCAGAATGGTTGTTGCAGAGGCCTCTACATTAAAAACAGAGTCTGCTAATCTTCTACAGGATGAAGAATGGGTGTTTACTACTGTTTGCAATTTTGACCCATCTTCTCATGAGCAGTGCAGTCTATAGTAGACTCAGATGTTTGGTACTTTGATAGTGGGGTGACCAAACATATTACCTTGCAATGTAATTTCTTCTCTTCACTTGAGCCTACCCCTACAAGGAATATTGTCACATGTGCCAACAACTCCTCTTATCCTGTTATGGGAGTTGGTAAGATCATTCTGACTACTACTTGTGGTAGTTCTTTTACATTGTTAGATACTTTATTTGTGATAGGGATCAAGAAAAATCTATGATCAGTTTCTGCATTAGCCAAGATTGGCTTGATGGTGAAATTTATTGATGACAGATGTACAATTCATGATTTGTCAAATGGCAATGTCATTATTGCTTCTAGCATTTTATGTGTGGGTTGTATAAGCTCATAGACTATGGAAGATCTATGAATGATTCAGCATGTGCAGTACATGATTCTCAGGCTATGTCAGATGCAAAGCTTTGGCATGCACACTTTGGTCATGTGAATTTTGCTAGTTTGCTATGCTTGCAAAAATCTGAAATGGTGTTCTCTTTGCCCAAACTTGAGGCACCTGGTAAACATGTGAAGGCTGTATTTTGGGAAAATGCAGCATTCCTCCTTTCTAAAAGATGGTTCAGTTTGAGCTACTCAGAAATTACAGCTTGTTCACAATGATGTTTGTGGTCCTATGTAGACACACTCTTTTGGAAACTATTTTTACTTCATCACTTTCATCGATGATTTTTCCAGGCATGCATGGGTATATCCATTGAAAGAAAAGTCCAAAGTATTTATGTGCTTCAAAAAATTTCTAGTTTTGGCTAAAAATCTGTCAGCATGTAAAATGGGCACCCTCTGTTCTAATCGAGGGGGGGAATATATGCCTTCTGATGTTAATGCATTTTTGGCTAAACATGGGATAAAAAATTGGTGTACAATGTTGTATACACCTCAACATAATGGAGTTGTTGAACAAAAGAATAGGTCACTCATGGATATGGCGAGGTGTATGGTCAAGAGTCAGGCTTTACCATAGTTTTTGGCTTGAGACTGTTATGTGTGTAGCATATGTACTTAACAGGTGTCCCACTAAAGCACTGCAGTCAATCACTCCATATGAGGCTTGGCATGGTTGCAAGCCATCTGTTGCTTATTTTCATGTTTTTGGTTTTTTGGCATATGCATTAGTGCTTGAACAACATCATAGAAAATTAGATGATAAAGCAATAAAATGTAGTTTTGTTGGGTATAGTTCTGAAAGTAAAGGCTATCGTCTGTATCATCCATAGACTAAACACATTTTGGTTAGCCCTAATGTTCTTTGTGGAAGTTGCTATTCAGCCATTATATTCATGTACTAAGGAGACATCTGTTAGCTCCTATGCATGCTACTTTGCTGCCTCTTTTTACATGTGGATAGTCTAGTGCTAGTCCTAATGAGGCAACTTCTCAACCTTTGCAGGTTTCATGTGATGATGCAGATCATTCCATTTCTGATGCAGATTTACATGATGCACTTTTTGATGAGAGAGCTGATATTGAGCAAGCAAAAACTATGCCAAAATGACTGGTGTAGACTTTGCATGATAGCAAATTAGATGTACCTCTGTCATATCATACTCGGTCAGGCTCTCATACTGTCTCTTTTGCATCAGATTGCTATGCTATGACTGCCTCTAGTCTCTCTGATGAGAGTGAACCTATTTTATTTGATGAAGCACAAAATTGTGAACATTGGATGGTTGCAATGCAATCTCAATATGATACTGTCATGAAAAATGGTACTTGGTCTTTATGTGACTTGCCTCCTAGCAAGAGGGCCATTGGCACAAAGTGAGTATACAAGCTCAAGCGTAAAACCGATGGACCAGTTGATAGGTATAAGGTTAAGCTTATTGCAAAGGGTTATGAGCAGGAAAGAGGCATTGATTTTGATGAAACCGTTGCTCCTACTTGCCTAATGACTAATGTTCATAGAATCTATGCACTTGCAGCTCATCATGGTTGGAATGTACATCAATTGGACATTAAAATAGCATTTCTGAATGGTGACTTGCATGAAGAAGTGTATGTTTTTCAACCCCATGGCTTTGTGCAGAAAGGGCATGAAAACCAGGTGTGCAGGTTAAAGAAGGCATTATATGGTTTAAAGCAAGCATGACATGCTTGGTATGAAAAGATACATGCCTATCTGATTGCATATGGTGTTGAGAACAATCCAACTGAAAGCACCTTATATGTTAAGCGTGATAATGATGTGTATTTGATCATTGTGGTGTATGTTGATGACATGCTGCTCACTGGTCCTCATGACATGCATATTACTGATTTTAAGGGTGATTTGCATGCCTCATTTGAGATGCCTGATTTGGGGCATTTGCATCACTATTTGGGCATTCAACTTATGCAAGTTGATGGTGGAATGGGTTTGTGTCAAAGGAAATATATTGAAACATTATTGTAGCGTTTTGGCCTTGAAGACTGTAAGCCTATTGCCACTCCTATAGACATGTTTACGATTGAGTCTTCATGATGCTGAAGATGCATTTGATGTTGTTCTCTATCAGCAACTTGTTGAATGCTTGATTTAATTATGCATTACTTGGCTAGATATTTTTTTTGCTATCTCAAAAATGAGCAAGTTTATGCATTGCCCCAGTGTCAAGCATTCGTGGGCGGTTAAGCGCATCTTTCACTATTTGAGTGATACCCGACTAGTTGGATTGTTTTATCCCAAGGGGGGATGACTACCAGGAGATTTGCATGCTTTTTCTGATAGTGATTGGTTGGTTTCTATGACACTCGTGTGTCCACTAGTGGTTTTTGCTTCATGCTTGGTACCTCATTATATGTTGGTTGAGCAAGAAGCAGCCTATTGTGGCCACTTCTAGTTGTGAGGCTGAGTATAGGGCAACTTTCACAATGACTGTTGAGTGTGTGTGGCTTAGATGCCTTATGGCTAATTTGGGTGTTGGTCAGTCTTCTACCATCACCATCTTCACTGACAGTCAAAGCGCATTGGCAGTTGCGAAGAACCTTGTGTTTCATGCTCACACTAAGCACATTGAGGTGCATTATCATTATGTTGGGGAGAGGTTCTCTGCTGGGGAGATCAACTTGGCATATGTGCCCATGCAGGAGAACATTGCAGACCTTTTTATGAAGGCTCTACCTAGGGAGAAGTTTGAAGATTTCCGCAAAGCTTTGGGCTTACTTCCTTTTGTGGATTGATTCCACATAGCTTGGAAATTCCTTATACATGAGTGTTAGCTCCTTGTTCACTACATCACTCCCAGGGTGGATTTGTTGATATATTTAGGTAGTGATGTGTGTGAACACTCTGGGACCATCAAGGCACTTTTTTCCCTCTTAAGGAGGTTTTTTTCCCTGACTTGTATATACACCTATTTCTCTAATGGCCTACTTATCGTTGTACATTCTAGTGGTAATACATTCAGTATTGTGTGTTGTGCTCCAAGCTTCTTCTTCTTCCTTGTGTTGTTTGCATGCTTCCCTAGACGTCTAATTCCAACAAGTATTACACCATCGATAAGATAGCCCTCCATGTGAAGCATAGTAAGATACATGCAAATAGATGCATGCAAATATAAGAACTCTAAGATAAGAAGGAAATAACATCATGTAGGAGATGGGGGACGCAATGGGGATACAGAGCCAAACAACAATGAGAATAGATGCAAAGGAGGAAGATTCAAGGAATTTTAGAACGAAGACTGGAGTGATGCAATAGAGAAGATGAAGAACTAGGTGACAATATGGTTGATGATTATTGTGTGGATTAGAGAGGCTCCCTAGAGTGTCAAGGAGGAAGACAACCATGTTGGCAATGGTTAACGAGTGCTCACTGAGTCGGATAAAATTTGACTACCATGCACTCTGAGAGGTGAGGAAATCAGGAGGAAGAATGACAACGAAGCTTGGGTGTCAACAATGGGAAGTGTTCGACTGCAACTATTTGATGGGGGAAGTATCTCAACCCCTAAGCAACGACGAAGCGTGAATGACCTCCACAGGTATCTTTCTTTGACCTCTGCACACCAAAAATGCTCTTACTCAGAGCTTATGCAGAGAACTCCAGTGAGCTTTTGTAGACCTGTAGTAGACACCAAGAGCTTTCCAACAAAACAAATTTCACTTCAAATGGATGCTTACACAAGGAGAAACAATGTCTACAACATGAGCTAGTTCAATGCTCACAACTGCCAGTCAAGCAGATACCTCACTTCACTCCAGCAAGCTTTTCTCAAAGATTATACAAAGAATGAATCTCAAACTTGGGTCAACTTTAGAGGCCTTTAATATCTACCCAATGACACCAAAATCATAGCAAATGGATACATAGAGAAGGAGAACCAGCCCTTACAACAGAGAGCAAAATATTTCCAACAGAGCCTACACACCAAGAGAGATATCAATCACACAACTTCACTAAAATGCATGTTGCTCCCAGATTACTCAAAGAATGATCCAGAGACTTTGTGAGCATAAAATAGACTCTAATAGCTATCCAATGAGACAAGAATTACATCAAATGGATACAATATGAGGGAGAACCAATGCTAACAACTCAGGGGTAGAGAGTTGCAACACTGCCTGCGCACACACATAGATATGCCTACTAAAAGAAAACAAACAAGCAAGCAAGGGGCTAGCTTAAGCAAGGGGCTTGCTTATCACAACTCCAGCACTTAGTGCTCACTTTACATGAGCTAAAACTCCAAGAAGATGGGCCAAAAGAAGTCGGGATACATGCTCCTTTTATAGTGAGAGGTGTGCCCCTAAAATCTAGGAACTACCTTTCCAAATCAGCCTCCTAACTTGGAGGAATTAGTTGAGATGACTTGGGGAGTGGTTGAGTGACTTTTCTTGATGGAATCTCGTGGCTTTTGGCTTCCTTTGATTGCTCCACATGTCCATAAAAGATTCCCCACGAATTTTTAGCTTGAAGCTTGACTTTTAACACTATTCAGTACAATACGGGATATCCAAAGTAATGGGATTTGGGAATGGGGATTTATGAATACACAGTATTCATAAACATGCATTTTTGTTCCTTACTAATTGTGTTAACATAGACTTCATACAACACCACTTCGGTACAATAGTGGGATAACAAGAGAACTAGATTACACAATAAAAGATATAGCTTTCATCTACAAAGATACATAGGGCTGAGATACATCATCTTCTTACTGATAATATTTTGAATAGGATCTAATAGAATTCACAGATTTAGGCACTATGTATCTTCATCCTCCGAACTCTCTCTTTCGTAATACATATCGTAATGATCGTCACCTAACTTCTTCGTGATCGATACACACCATTCCATAATTTCAGATACAATGAACACAAAATTTTGGAAACTCTTTGGATCTCCTTAAAATCTCGTTTTCCTATTAGAAATACATTTTACAATTTAAGTGGTCGTCCACACAGGCTACTAACATTGGCATGCATGATGGATCCGAACCCACTGATTACAAGGAAAATTTACAAGTCATAATCCCGATTTTCCATCTCTAGAAACATGATTGTTTCTATATCATAGTGCAACTCATTTATCATTTCTGCTATATTTTCTTCCACAAGATTAATCTTTGCCTCAAAAAATTCCTTTGGATCTAAGAGTTGCTGGCTACTACCTTTATAACTAACTATAGATGCTTCTAATTGTTATCAGGATCTTGCTCACGCGCATACAGAGATTACAGACGCAGAAAGACACACAGAAAATAGAGGCAACAAGAGACGGGACCGAACGCAAGATTGGGTGCAATCTCCCCCCATGCACTCTGCTTCGATAGTCCACAGAGTGCATGTATTTATAGGAATTTTGATTACGTCGAAAAGAGTGGTTACAAGAGGGCGGCTTTGAAAAGCAAGCGTGAAACTAAAAGTTGATAACTTTTACAGAAAGCCATTGCTTTCAATAACAGAAACTACGGTCTCCAATGATCCTTATGCTAATCATTACTTTTTTAACAATAGAACCTTCTACGTAGGTTTATTTACAAGCTAAATAATAATTGTTCGGATTATTGATGTCCACCCTTTCACGCCTTGCACGCTCCTCACGAACCTTCAGCTGCTATATCAGAAACATCAAAAACATATTAATACATTAATAATATAACACTTTAGCAATGCATTGTTCAATAATATACAACATGCCTCCCAGTTGACAAGCAACTGACCTCAGTTGATAAAATAATTGAACACTCTAACAATTATAATGCAATGTTCAACATATTCCATGTTACAATCCAACAATGCATTGGCTATTCTATATTTCAATCCAACAATGCATTGGCCAACATCTTCCATAATACATTAATAATTTAACACTCCAACAATTACTTGTTCAACATATTCCATAATTCATAACATGCCCCTCAGTTGAAAAGACAACTGACCTCAGTTGATAAAATAATAAACATGGATAGCCAGTCACATGTCTCATCACTGAACGAAAAAAAACATAGGCATGTTCCATGTAAAAACACATGCATGGAAATGTTCATGGAGGTGTTAAGTTATTAAAAGTATCTGTGAGATGCGGACATAGTCTTTCTAATGAATTTGGGCAAGCAAAACTTGAATATGCTCCTATGGACTAAATTCAATATGTAAATGCATCACAATTATCAAACATGTAGGGTAAACTTTAAAGGTAGAAATGAATCCTTAAACTCTTCTTGAAAAGCCTTCCAGGTGCGTGGACAATCTGCACTATGACAAAGATCATTCCACCATTGCTGCGCTCTTCCTACCAAATAATTAGTGGCAAACTCGATTTTCTTATTTTCTGAATATAACTCATCGAAAAAGAAATCGTTGAATAGGGATAACCATGATAAGACAAAACGACCATCTTTTCGTCCGTCGAATTGAAGCATAGCATAACGTCCTTGTATGGCTTGTTGAAGTGCTTGAAGTTCTTGGTTCATAATCTCTAACTCTTGCTCGAATGAAACTCCAGGTAAAGGTGAATTACAGAAATCTTCCATGGTGCTCTTGGACCCTTGCTCTCAACCTTGGTGTATTGAACCTTTTTGTTTGCAACCTTGGTGTCTCGATCCCGTGTTCTCAATCTTGCTTGGTATCTTGAACACTCAATCAAGTGCCACCCAAGGATTTTGAAGGAATTCACACTTGCAAGTTATCTCATTGGAAAGTTCATTCCGAGAGCTTTCCAACGGTATATTACACGCCTCAATCTGACCTACGGATTGAGAGATACACTTGATTCTTTCTTGGGTCCAATCTTGAAATCGACGCGCGCGCCTTCCACAAATAATAAAGAAAGAGAACTTGAGTACAACTCCAAGAGATGGTGGAGTGGTCAAAGTACTTCCCTTGAAAGTAGGAGGTTGTGGGTTCAAATCCTCCTACCTTAGGGACTCTAAACCTCTCTATTACCACTCAAAAATTAAAATTGCCTCGCGCGTAGCCAACGGCTGCCAACGGTCGCGAAGGGAGCCTTGGGTGCCAATGTTGCCAATGTATTGCCTAAGTTATTGCCTAAGTTATTTGCCTTAGTCGACGCCTTAGAGTAAACGTAGGTGAAAACGTAGGTTCTGATTCTGGAACAGGAACAGAAACCGAAACCGAAGATGGAGATGGAGATGGAGATGGAGAACAGAAATAGAAACCAAAACCGAAATAGAAACCGAAACCGGAGACGGAGATGGAGATGGAGATGGAGATGGAATCGGAATTCAGAATCGCTAACAGAGAACAAAACCCTCTATATTGACGTGTGCAGAGCTCTGATACCACTGTTGTCAGGATCTTGCTCACGTGCATACAGAGATTACGGACGGAGAAAAACACACAGAAAATAGAGGCAACAAGAGACGAGACCGAACGCAAGATTGGGTGCAATCTCCCCCCATGCACTCTGCTTCGACAGTCCACAGAGTGCATGTATTTATAGGAATTTTGATTACGTTGAAAAGAGTGGTTACAAGAGGGCGGCTTTGAAAAGCAAGCGTGAAACTAAAAGTTGATAACTTTTACAGAAAGCCATTGCTTTCAATAACAGAAACTACGGTCTATAATGATCCTTATGCTAATCATTACTTTTTTAACAATAGAACCTTCTACGCAGGTTTATTTACAAGCTAAATAATAATTATTCGGATTATTGATGTCCGCCCTTTCACGCCTTGCACGCTCCTCACGAACCTTCAGCTGCTATATCAGAAACATCAAAAACATATTAATACATTAATAATATAACACTTTAGCAATGCATTGTTCAATAATATACAACATGCCTCCTAGTTGACAAGCAACTGACCTCAGTTGATAAAATAATTGAACACCCTAACAATTATAATGCAATGTTCAACATATTCCATGTTACAATCCAACAATGCATTGGCTATTCTATATTTCAATCCAACAATGCATTGGCCAACATCTTCCATAATACATTAATAATTTAACACTCCAACAATTACTAATTCAACATATTCCATAATTCATAACACTAATTCTTGTACTCTTTTATGAAAACCTTCTAACAAATTGTCGAAAGCCAAAGTTATATCAGCTAACTTAGTTATATAGCCTTTTGTTAGCTTTCATGCTTCTTCTAATTTTATCGTATAAGTTATATAAAAAACTATTACTTCTTTTCTCAACTTCTCCACCTCTGCTTCCTTGTCCACCAAGACTACGTTTGCATCGTCGCAATGTTGCTTCCACTAAGTAATCTGCTTTTCTAATTCCAGAATCCTTGCAACCTGTGCTGATACAGTGTCAAAATTCTCTAGAATATTTTGGAGTTTTTCTTCAATTACCGTGAAGTCAGAATTCCATACTGCCAATCTGTTCTCCACTTCCGTAGTCAAAATACTTTGGCATTTTATTTCTCCGATCTATTCTTTCAATTTTGTCTTGAGTTTCTACGTTACTTGCTCTCACTTCTGCAAATTAGTCACCAATTCTTTATTAGCTTTCTTCAATTTATGCTTGAAGCCTTGCTATAATCTTCGACTTTTCTTCAATAGTTACTTTTAGAGTATTATTCTCTGTATCACCTTCATTCAGCTCATCCATCATTTATTTGTGAATGACACTATCTCTCAAAGAGTACTTTTGCTTGAAGCCTTGCTATAATCTTCGACTTTTCTTCAATAGTTACTTTATAGTATTATTCTCTGTATCAACTTCATTCAACTCATCCATCATTTCTTTGTGAATGACACTATCTCTCAAAGAGTACTTTCTATTTTGGCTTCTTTCGCCTAAGCCCAAAGTCAATTAAGTTCTTCAGTCAAATCAGCTTTCTCCATTAACCACTTATCCTTTTCCATAATCATGTTATTGTATTTTGTCTGAATCTTTTAACTTAGTCGCACTCCATGTTATCCCTCTATCCAGATCACCAAGTAGCTCTGATCGAACTATTTCATTGTTATACATCCATGGATAAATGTAGCCGTAACACCATATTGCAGGCAACTTTACTGTTCCTTCTTCATTTTTCCACCTGTTTGTAAGTTTGATAGATGAAAATGTGTGTAGTACCGGAATTTTTTGAGCTGATCCTCTCGAATGATCTCCTTGTTCCTATTGTTGTTTTTTGCGTTATTTCTTCCTCGAAAGCCCTTTTTTTCCCTTCCTCCCCCTTGTCTTCTCTTCCTTTCTTCTTCCTCCTATTGCCATCTCCTTTCTTCTTCCATTCATTCTCTTGCTGTTTCTTCTTTGCTCACCTTCCTCTCGGCTTCTTCCCTGGCCTTTCGGTCTGCTTCTTCCTTGGCCTTCCTCTCGGCCTCCTGCTGCTGATTCTTCTCTACTTGTTGCCACTGAGATTCCTCATCCTCATCTCTGTCAGTCTCTATCTAATTATGAGAGGTACCTTCGATTGGTTTCTGCTCTACCGCCCTTTTCTTAAGAATCTGCAAGAAAACTTTCACCGAGCATATTGTGTATTCTCGAGGTAAATATGCCAGAGTCTCTGTAAATAGCAGAGTGAAAACTACTCCCACCTTGGAATCCAACATTGCGTTCACTTCTCGTCCGGTCCATCTAAAGGGTCTTCTTACCTCTTTCTTTAATTTCTGGAAAATTATCTCAGCCCAATATATGTGTGTTGTAGCAGACTCCTTCACCAAGGAAAATAACTATTGAGATACTCTGTAATGTTTCACTTGCAAGTTGATAATCATAGTTGTCAGTACTAATCCTAACTTCAAGGGGTTCTCATCCAAGAGTTCTGCAAATCTGTAGTCACTTGAACATGGTTTTCCCAGTAATCTGTCAATCTTTGTTGCATCTATTGGCTCAATACTGGTCGTAATCCCATGGTTAGCAATACTAAACCTTTCTACGATTAATGTAGATGACAACTGAAAGACTTCTTGCCCTATTCTGATACCGATCTCTTGTGCGTCGATGTCATTACCATCATTCTGCCTTGCTATCTCCATTGCAATACCCTTTGCCTATGGGTGAGGACAAAGGCTCCTTCAATCTAGCATGGTACATTGCAATAAACCTGTATAATCGAACCAACTTTTTTGTTTGTGGGAGAGTTTCTCTGGGATGTACAATAGATGGCAATCAGATAAGGATAATTCCACTGTTGTGCTACTGCTTCATTGCTTCGCTCTTGTAGAAAGCTGAACCACTGATTTTTGTAATTGCTCTGTGTGCACACTGACCAAATAAGCCGAATTCGGTAGACTGCGTAGCCTTTTATGCTCGGCCTGCCTGTGTAGAGAGCTACGAGTCTGAGCCATGATTGCTGATTGTGGGATCTTAACTCTCAAGTCTGGACTTATTAACGGCTCACAAAACACTAATTAGATTTGAAATGTTGTGGCCATCGCCGCTCATTGATTGCATGTAGAGTAGTTACGCTGCGTATTATTATTGATATTCCATGATCATGATATATTCAAATTTTATTTTTCATTTTTTGTATTTATTTGTTTATTTAATTTTTTTTAAACTGAAGTGATATTAGTCATGGAAAGTCTGATAGGGCCATAATTTGGACCCATTGATTACTATTGATAGAACTTCTCTAGCCAACATGACCAGTTGAAAGGAACCTGGTCCACACATCTCGTAAATCCAGAATGGACGAGTCTGCCATAATTTTAATTTGCCCATTTTTCTCTCCATTTTAGAGTGAAAATACAACACAAAATCTCCATGCTGAAAAATCTTTTTTCGCAAATTTCAATCATACCACTTCTTATGTCTACTCTATACTTCTTATAATAGTAAAAAATTGTGACATTGCTGTTTATCCATTTCTTGTAATTGATCCATTCTGTAAGCAAAGGAATCCTCCAAAACCAATCTCTTTCTTATCGCAATTTAGAGACTTGATACTGCAAATTCAAATGGGAGGATTGTCTCCTATCCATAGAGCAATTTAAAAGGTGTACTGCCAACTGAAAGTTTCTAGGAAGTCCTATACGCCTAGAGTATCGTGGGAAGCATAATTTCCCACTGATCCATCAAATCGAGTAGCATCTTCTGAAGCATTTGCAGTAAAACCTTATTGGTACTCTTTGCCAATCCGTTTGCTCTTGGGTAATAGGGAGAACTGAATTCATGTTTAATATGGTACTCCGAAGTAAGTTCAAAAATCAAATGATTTAAAAAATGAGTTCCCCTATGAGACATGAGTTCCAAAGGAAGGCCGTACCGAGGAAAAATTTCATTTCGGAGTTTCTTCGCTACTGTACATGCAGTGGCCTATTTGGTTGCCCAAGCTTCCACCCATCAAGTGCAATAATCTGTATAGGTCAAAATATATAGAGCTCCTATTCGAACTACTGGTGGCTTGATCGGACCTATAAAATCCAAACCCCAAAGGTTCAAGTAGAAGGATTGGGTGCAATAAAAAGTGCTGATTGTTGTGAGGTTCACTAGTGCATTGGCACGGATCACAATTCCACACTGCATGTTGTACATCTGTATACATTGTAGGCCACCACAATCCAGACTGCTGAATTTTTCAGACCGTAATGAGATGGCTAAAGTGCCCACTGGCCTCACTTGCATGAGCTTCCGAAATGACTACCAACACCTCATGTGGAGGTACACATCATAACCAAATTTTGGTAGGGTCTTTATGGTACAATTATCCCATAATAATCGTGAACCTGCGACTTCATAGTCCAAGTTTCTTTGTCACCACTGACCGCAAGTAAGAGGGAACGATGCCATTTTAAGAAAACTTAATGTTTCCTCGTACCAAGTAGGAGAAGCTTGTGGAGCATTCTCGATTTTGGCCAATGTAAAGACTTCCGCATCCGAGAGAGTACCATCAACACCTTTGGGAGGTTCTCCATGGTCAATGCAAGAAAAAAAATCTGCTATAGCATGGGTGGCACCAGGCGATGAACAATATCATACTCGAATTCTTGCATCAAAAGGACCCATCTCGTAAGACATCCAACCAAATTTTGCTGCTTTACTAAATACAAGAGAGCACTATGCTCTACATGGAAGGTGAACGCTCGGCCCAACAAATAATGCCAAAACTTCTTTATCGAATAAATGAGACCTAAACATTCCTGTTCTATCATTGAGTAATTCTGGTTTACTGCAGTCAATTTTTTATTAGCATAATAAACAAGGCGGAACCAGGTACGGTCTTCCTTTTCATAAGGACACTTCCAATAGCTTTGTGTGAAGCATCCACAAACACATGAGGCTGCTTCCAATCCGGGGCTTTCAAAATAGGTGATGTAGCTAACATTTTCCATAGGTGCTCAAAGGTAGTTTGGGCATCATTTGTCCATATAAATTTGGCCGGTCGAACATGTACTAGCTTATTCAACGGAATATCAATGAATGCTAGCCCTTGTAAATGTATGTTGTGCCATTGGACCTGCCCCAGGAATCGTAAGACCTCCTTTGGAGGGTTATGGGGTCTCCAGTATCACTTTAACTTTATTTGGGTCACTGCAATACCTTTTTTGGAAATAACATGGCCCAATGCCTTTTCACATTTGAGTGTGAAAGTCGATTTATTCGGATTCAAAGAAAGGTGTACCTGTCTGCAAGAATCCAAGCAGGCATGTAAATGTTCCACATGCTCAGCCATTGTGCTGAAAACTTAAAAGTTGTCTAGAAAAATGCACATAAATGATGTAAGGTAGGGAGAAAATATCTATTGCATACACCACTAGAAAGCGATTGGTGCATTTCGCAACCCAAACCACATGACTGTGCAGGCAAATACTCCCTAGTTCGTAATAAATGTTGTTTTAGGTATGTCTACTTCCAACATCCAAACTTGGTTATATCCATTGAATCCATTGAGAAACAAATACATTTCTTGACCTGAAATCTCATCAAGCATACCATCCAAGAATGTCAATGGGATCCGATATGGTTGCCACATTCAATTTTCTATAATTGACACAGATTCATAATTGCTTTCTTTTTCGGAACAATAACAATGGGTGAAACCCATTCCAGACTCTGAATAGGTACAATGTATCCCACTTTAATTAATCTATCCAGATCATGTTTCACCTGCTCTACAAATTTGGGGTTCATCCTATACCACTCCTGCATGATTGGGGTAGCATCCAGCTTAAGCAAAATGCGATGATGATATATCTTCAGATCAAGACCTTTCATGTCCGCATACGTTCATGCAAAAACATCTTTGTATTGTTGCAATACAACTATCAGTGCCATTCAAAATTCCAGAGGAAGCTTTGAATAGATTCAGACTGGATATGGATCTTCCATAATACCAAGATTTACAACTTCGAAAGAATCTTCTTCTACCCGAATCTTCCCAAATTCCATGGGGTCTTTTATCACTAGGTCAACAATATCCAAAGTAATGGGATTCGAGAATGGGGATTTACAAATACACAGTATTCATAAACATGTGTTTCTGTTCCTTGCTAATTGTGTTAACATAGACTTCATACAACACCACTTCTGTACAATAGGGAGATAACAACAGAACCAGATTATGGCAATAAAAGATATAGCTTTCATTTACAAAGATACGTAGGGATGAGATATGCCATCTTCTTACTGATAATATTCTGAATAGGATCTGACAGACTTCACAGATTTAGGCACTCTGCGTATCTTCGTTGTTCAAACTCTCTCTTTCGTAATACATACCATAATGATGTTCACTGAACTTCTTCGTAATTGATACACACCGTTTCGTAATTTCTGATACAATGAATACACAGTTTCGAAACTTCTTCACAATCGACAATATCCCATCGTGTTCACTAATATCTTTGTCATTTTGTTCCAAAGGTTCGATACAAACTGCAGCCACCATATCGTCCTAGCTTGGGCCGATGACTGAATTCACATCTACCACTCCGAAAGATAGCAAATCTGTATTCATTTCTAAAAGCTATTGCTCTCCATCATCCTCGAGCCTGTCCAGCATATGTAGAGGTTCTGCTAAAACTGGTTTATGTTTAGGGAGGCAATGTTGCTCTTCCTCTAATGGGATGGAAAATTTTGCATGTCCTCTTGTGAATGTGATCGTCTTTTCATCCCAGTTCTGTTAGACTTTAGCATTTCATAACCAAGGCCGCCCCAACAACAAATTATAATCTAGGTTCTGCCGCTTAAGTTCCAACACAACAACTGTAATATAGAATAATACCTGTGAAATACAGATAGGGATGTCCTTAACCAACCCCACTGGTTCACCCACAATTGATCCACCATTTCGACAAAGAAGGGTGTTGGGTCTATTCTGTTCCAACCCATTTGCTTACATGTGGTAGTCGAGGTGATGCTTATGCTGGACCCACCATCAATCAAAACCTTGGGAATAGCTTTATTTTTATATCTTACTGTAATGGTAGGAACTGCATCTACTATTCTGTCGGGTACATCTCTTACCATCGAGATGGATGGTTCTGGACTCAAAAGTGGTGAATATTTTTCCTGTAGCTTTCGTAATAACTGCTTCCAGAACAATAGAACAAGCTCTAGTAAGGCCCCCAATGAGAGTGTGATATGTGAATCATGTAAAAACTCACAATACGCACCATCTATTGATGTTCCAAGTTTGGTATTCCCGTGCTTCTATTTTGTCGAGACATTCTGACACCGAATCCTGCTAGTAATCTCTTGGTCAGTAGACTCTGGTTGTAGCACTTTCGATACTTTTGAAGCAGTTGGTGGTCGAGAATTCTCCTTTGTCTCTTGAATAGATTCACCAGCCTTCATACCAAATTTGTTATGTCGCTCTTTTTTGGAAGGTTCCATCAGATGTAAGATGATTTGAATAGAAGAAGTTGTTCTGAGAATTGCACGTCGATCTTTTCTCCATTTCTTCTTCTGTTCTAGATCATTTTAGAAATCTTTTTGTAGATGTCTAAGTCCATAGTTAATGCATCTATGGTCAAGGTTTGAGAGTCTAACTATAATCAGGCTGAGAGAATTCTAAATAGGAACATTTGTATGTGAAGAGGTGATAAGCTAGGTTGCATTATTCGTTATTCGACAATTCGATTATTTGAGAATAGTTACGGAATAATTTGATGACCCCTTATTATTCGACCAAATTATTTGGTGCCACATCAGCTTATTCCGACAAGTTCAAATAGTTTTTGCATGAAAATTTGAAGGTTTTTGATAGAAGGCGCTCTCGATCGATTTTTTTTTTATCGAAAAGGTTTTCGATCAAAAAGATTTTCGATCGAAAAGGTTTTCGATCAAAAATATTTTAGATTGAAAAGGTTTTAGATTGAAAAGGTTTTAGATTGAAAGGGTTTTAGATTGAAAAGGTTTTAGATTGAAAACATTTTAATCGAAAATATTTTAGATAAAAAATCTTTTAGAATAAAAATATTGTTGATTGAAATTATTTTAGATAGAAAAGATTTTACATTGTATTTTATTCATCTAAAATTCTTTGAGATTTAACATGATCAAGTTGATTATTCATATTTGAATTTTTAATTTTTTACTATTAAAACTACAATATATCAAATAATATGATAACACTTGATCACTCATCATAGGATATCATCATGACACTCCACATCATAAGATTTGAATCAAAATCCACATAATATGAGCACAGATCTTAATTTCTAAATTAAAAATCATTTGACATCATCAATATCATAACATTTGAATTAAAAATCCATGTAATATCATTGCACATATTAACTTTTGAAATCCACATATAACTTTAGCTTTTAAGGTTTAGGGTTAGGATTTAAGGTTTATGATCTAGGTTATAGGGTTTATGGTTTAGCGATTAGCGTTAAGGGTTTATGCTTTAGGGTTTAGAGTCTAGGATGTAAGGTTTAGGGTTTAGGGTTTATGATTTAGGGTTTATGGTTTAGGGTTTGGGTTTTAGGGTTTAGGTTTAGGGTTTAGGATTTAGGGTTTAGGGTTTAGGGTTTAGTGTTTAGGGTTTAGGGTTTAGGATCTAGGGTTTAGGGTTTGGGGTTTTTGTTTTAGGATATAGGGGTTATTGTTTAGGTGGAGGGTTTGGGATCTAGGGTTGAGGGTTTAGGGTTTAGCCTTTAGGGTTTAGGATCTAGGGTTTAGGGTTTAGGGTTAAGGGTTTAGAGTTTGGGGTTTAGGGTTTAGGGTTTAGGGTTTAAGCTTTAGAGTTTATGGTTTAGGGTTTAGGATTTATGGTTTAGGGTTAAGAGCTTAGGGTTTAGGGTTTATGATTTACGCTTTAGGGTTTAGGGTTTAGTGTTTGAGGTTTATAGTTTAGGGTCTAGGGTCTAGGGTTTAGGGTTTTAGGATTTAGTGTTTAGGGTTTGGGGTTTAGGATTTAAGTTTTAGGGTTTATGATTTAGTGTGTAGGATTTAGAGTTTAGGGTTTAGGCTTTTTGTTTTAGGATATAGGGGTTAGGGTTTAGGGATTGGTGTTTGGTGTTTAGGGTTTTGGGTTTATGTTTTAGTGTTTAGGGTTTAGGGTTTGGGCTTTAGGATCTAGGGTTTAGGGTTTAGGTTTTAGGGTTTAGGGTTTGGGGTTTAGGGTTTAGGGTTTGGGGTTTAGGTTTTGGGGTTTAGGGTTTAGGGTTTAGGGTTTAGGATTGGTGTTTGGGGTTTAGGGTTTAGGGTTTAGAGTTTAGGGATTATGGTTTAGGGTTTATGTTTTAGGGTTTAAGGTTTAGGGCTTAGGGTTTAGGGTTTAGGGTTTAGGGTTTTGGGTTTAGGGTTTCAGGGTGAGGAAATCAGGAGGAAGAATGACAACGAAGCTTGGGTGTCAACAATGGGAAGTGTTTGGCTGTAACTATTCTGTACAACGGTGGATATCCAAAGTAATGGGATTTGGGAATGGGGATTTATGAATATAGAATATTCATAAACATGCATTTTTGTTCCTTGCTAATTGTGTTAATGTAGACTTCATACAACACCACTTCGGTACAATAGTGGTATAACAAGAGAACTAGATTACAACAATAAAAGATATAGCTTTCATTTACAAAGATACATAGGGCTGAGATACATCATCTTGTTACTGATAATATTTTGAATAGGATCTAATAGAATTCACAGATTTAGGCACTATGTATCTTCATCCTCCGAACTCTCTCTTCCGTAATACATATCGTAATGATTGTCACCTAACTTCTTCATAATCGATACACACCATTCCATAATTTCAGATACAATGAACACAAAATTTTGGAAACTCTTTGGATCTCCTTAAAATTTCGTTTTCCTATTAGAAATACATTTTAGAATTTAAGTGGTCGTCCACACAGACTACTAACATTGGCATGCATGATGGATCCGAACCCACTGATTAGAAGGAAAATTTACGAGTCATAATCCCGATTTTCCATCTCTAGAAACATGATTGTTTCTATATCATAGCGCAACTCATTGATCATTTCTGTTATATTTTCTTCCACAAGATTAATCTTCGCCTCAAAAAATTCCTTTGGATCTAAGAGTTGTTGGCTACTACCTTTATAACTAACTATAGAGGCTTCTAATTCTTGTACTCTTTTATGAAAACCTTCTAACAAATTGTTGAAAGCGAAAGTTACATCAGCTAACTTAGTTATATAGCCTTTTGTTAGCTTTCGTGCTTCTTCTAATTTCGTCGTATAAGTTATATAAAAAACTATTACTTCTTTTCTCAACTTCTCCACCTCTGCTTCCTTGTCCACCAAGACTAGGTTTGCATCGTTGCAATGTTGCTTCCACTAAGTAATCTGCTTTTCTAATTCCAAAATCCTTGCAACCTATGCCGATACAGTGTCAAAATTCTCTTGAATATTTTAGAGTTTTTCTTCAATTACCCTGAAGTCAGAATTCCATACTGCCAATTTGTTCTCCACTTCCGTAGTCGAAATACTTTGGCATTTTATTTCTCCTCTCTGTTCTTTCAATTTTGTCTTGAGTTTCTATGTTACTTGCTATGACTTCTGCAACTTAGTCACCAATTCTTTATTAGCTTTCTTCAATTTATGCTTGAAGCCTTGCTATAATCTTCGACTTTTCTTCAATAGTTACTTTTAGAGTATTATTCTCTGTATCAACTTCATTCAACTCATCCATCATTTCTTTGTGAATGAGACTATCTCTCAAAGAGTACTTTTGCGTGAAGCCTTGCTATAATCTTCGACTTTTCTTCAATAGTTACTTTTAGAGTACTATTCTTTGTATCAACTTCATTCAACTCAGCCATCATTTCTTTGTGAATGACACTATCTCTCAAAGAGTACTTTCTGTTTTGGCTTCTTTCGCCTAAGCCCAAAGTCAATTAAGTTCTTCAGTCAAATCAGCTTTCTCCATTAACCACTTATCCTTTTCCATAATCATGTTATTGTATTTTGTCTGAAAATCTTTTAACTTAGTTGCAGTCCATGTTATCCCTCTTTCCAGATCACCAAGTAGCTCGGCTCGAACTGTTTCATTGTTATACATCCATGGATAAATGTAGTTGCTGCACCATATTGCAGGCAACTTTACTGTTCCTTCTTCATTTTTCCACCTGTTTGTAAGTTCGAAAGATGAAAATGTGTGTAGTACCGGAATTTTTTGAGCTGATCCTCTTGAATGATCTCCTTGTTCCTATTGTTATTTTTTGCGTTTTTCTTCCTCGAAAGCCCTTTTTTTTCCCTTCCTCCCCCTTTTCTTGTCTTTGTTTCTTCTTCCTCCTATTGCCATGTCCTTTCTTCTTCCATTCATTCTCTTGCTGCTTCTTCTTTGCTCACCTTCCTCTCGGCTTCTTCCGTGGCCTTTCGGTCTGCTTCTTCCTTGGCCTTCCTCTCGGCCTCCTACTATTGATTCTTCTCTACTTGTTGCCACTGAGATTCCTCATCCTCATCTCTGTCAGTCTCTATCTAATTATGAGAGGTACCTTCCATTGGTTTCTGCTCTACCGCCCTTTTCTTAAGAATCAGCAAGAAAACTTTCACCGAGCATATTGTGTATTCTCGAGATAAATATGCCGGAGTCTCTGTAAATAGCAGAGTGAAAACTACTCCCACCTTGGAATCCAACATTGCGTTCACTTCTCGTCCGGTCCGTCTAAAGGGTCTTCTTACCTCTTTCTTTAATCTCTAGAAAATCATCTCAGCCCAATTTATGTGCGTTTTAGAAGACTCCTTCACCAAGGCAAATAACTATTGAGATACTCTATAATGTTTCGCTTGTAGGTTGATAATCATAGTTGTCAGTACTAATCCTAACTTCAAGGGGTTATCATCCAAGAGCTGTGCAAATTTGTATTCACTTGAACATGGTTTTCCCCAGTAATCTGCCAATCTTTGTTGCATCTATCGACTCAGTACTGGTCGTAATCCCATGGTTAGCAACACTAAACCTTTCTACGATTAATGTAGATGATAATTGAAAGACTTCTTGCCCTATTCTGATACTGATCTCTTGTGCATCGATGTCATTACCATCATTCTGCCTTCCTATCTCCATTGCAATATCCTTTGCATGTGGGTGAGGACGAAGGCTCCTTCAATCTAGCATGGGGCATTGCAATAAACCTGTATAATCGAACCAATTTTTTTGTTCGTGGGAGAGTTTCTCTGGGATGTACAACAGATGGCAATCAGAGAAGGATAATTCCATTGTTGTGCTACTGCTTCATTGCTTCGCTCTTGTAGAAAGCTGAACCACTGATCGTTGTAATTGCTCTATGTGCACACTGACCAAATAAGCCGAATTCGGTAGACTGCGTAGCCTTTTATGCTCGGCCTGCCTTTGTAGAGAGCTACGAGTCTGAGCCATGATTGCTGATTGTGGGATCTTAACTCTCAAATCTGGACTTATTAACAGCTCACAAAATAAGGAACACTAATTGGATTTGAAATGTTGTGGCCACCACCGCTCATTGATTGCATGTAGGGTAGTTACGGTGCGTATTATTATTGATATTCTATGATCACGATATATTCAAATTTTATTTTCCATTTTTTGTATTTATTTGTTTATTTCTTTTTTTTTAAACTGAAGTGATATTAGTCATGGAAAGTCTGATAGGGCCATAATTTGGACCCATTGATTACTATTGATAGAACTTCTCTAGCCAACATGACCAGTTGAAAAGAACCTGGTCCACACATCTTGTAAATCCAGAATGGACGAGTCTGCCATAATTTTAATTTGCCCATTTTTCTCTTCATTTTAGAGTGAAAATACAACACAAAATCTCCATGTTGAAAAATCTTTGTTTGCAAATTTCAATCATACCACTTCTTATGTCTACTCTACACTTCTTATAATAGTAAAAAATTGTGATATTGCTGTTTATCCATTTGCTATAATTGATCCATTCTGTAAGCAAAGGAATCCTCCAAAACCAATGTCTTTCTTATCGCAATTGAGAGACTTGATACTGCAAATTCAAATGGGAGGATTTCCTCCTATCCATAGAGCAATTTAAAAGGTGTACTGCCAACTGAAACTTTCTAGGAAGTCGTATACGCCTAGATTATAGTGGGAAGCATAATTTCCCACTGATCCATCAAATCGAGTAGCATCTTCTGAAGCATTTGTAGTAAAACCTTATTGGTACTCTTTGCCAATCCGTTTGCTCTTGGGTAATAGGGAGAACTGAATTTATGTTTAATATGGTACTCCGAAGTAAGTTCAAAAATCAAATGATTTAAAAAATGAGTTCCCCTATTAGACACGAGTTCCAAAGGAAGGCCGTAGCGAGGAAAAATTTGATTTTGGAGTTTCTTCGCTACTGTACATGCAGTGGCCTATTTGGTTGCCCAAGCTTCCGCCCATCAAGTGCAATAATCTGTATAGGTCAAAATATAGAGAGCTCCTATTCGAACTACTGGTGGCTTGATCGGACCTATAAAATCCAAACCCCAAAGGTTCAAGTAGAAGGATTGGGTGCAATAAAAAGTGCTGATTGTTGTGAGGTTCACTAGTGCATTGGCACGGATCACAATTCCGCACTGCATGTTGTACATTCGTATACATTGTAGGCCACCACAATCCAGACTGCTGAATTTTTCAGACCTTAATGAGATGGCTAAAGTGCCCACTGGCCACACTTGCATGAGCTTTCGAAATGACTACCAACACCTCATGTGGAGGTACACATCATAACCAAATTCTGGTAGGGTCTTTATGGTACAACTATCCCATAATAATCGTGAACCTGCGCCTTCATAGTCCAAGTTTCTTTGTCACCACTGATCGCAAGTAAGAGGGAACGATGCCATTTTCTAGAAAACTTAATGTTTCCTCGTACCAAGTAGGAGAAGCCTGTGGAGCATTCTCGATTTTGGCCAGTATAAAGACTTCTGCATCCGAGAGAGTACCATCAACACCTTTGGGAGGTTCTCCATGGTCAATGCAAGAAAAAAAATCTGCTATAGCATGGGTGGCACGAGGCGATGAACAATATCATACTCAAATTCCTCCAGCAAAAGGACCCATCTGGTAGGACATCCAACCAAATTTTGCTACTTTACCAAATACAACAGAGCACTATGATCTACATGGAAGGTGAACGCTCGGCCCAACAAATAATGCCAAAACTTCTTTATCGAATAAATGAGACCTAAACATTCCTGTTCTATCATTGAGTAATTTTGTTTTACTGCTGTCAATTTTTTATTAGCATAATAAATAAGGCGGAACCAAGTACGGTCTTCCTTTTCATAAGGACACTTCCAATAGCTTTGCGTGAAGCATCCACAAACACATGAGGCTGCTTCCAATCCGGGGCTTTCAAAATAGGTGATGTAGCTAACATTTTCCATAGGCGCTCAAAGGTAGTTTGGGCATCATCGGTCCATACAAATTTGGCCGATCGAACATGTGCTAGCTTATTCAACGGAATATCAATGAATGCTAGCCCTTGTAAATGTCTGCTGTGCCACAGGACCTTCCCCAGGAATCGTAAGACCTCCTTTGGATTCTGGGGTTATGGGGTCTCCAGTATCACTTTAAGTTTATTTGGGTCACTGCAATACCTTTTTTGGAAATAACATGGCCCAATGCCTTTTCACATTTGAGTGTGAAAGTCGATTTATTCGGATTCAAAGAAAGGTGTACCTGTCTGCAAGAATCCAAGCAGGCATGTAAATGTTCCACATGCTCAGCCATTGTGCTGAAAACTGAAAAGTTGTCTAGAAAAATGCACATAAATGATGTAAGGTAGGGAGAAAATATCTATTGCATACACCACTAGAAAGTGATTGGTGCATTTTGCAACCCAAACCACATGACTATGCAGGCAAATACTCCGACTAGTTCGTAATGAATGCTGTTTTAGGTATGTCTACTTCCACCATCCAAACTTGGTTATATCCATTGAATCCATTGAGAAACAAATACATTTCTTGACCTGAAATCTCATCAAGCATACTATCCAAGAACGTCAATGGGATCCGGTATGGTTGCCACATTCAATTTTCTATAATTGACACAGATTCATAATTGCTTTTTTTTTCTGGAACAATAACAATGGGTGAAACCCATTCCGGACTCTCAATAGGTACAATGTATCCCACTTTAATTAATCTATCCAGATCATGTTTCACCTGCTCTACAAATTTGGGGTTCATCCTATACCACTCCTGCATGATTGGGGTAGCATCCAGCTTAAGCAAAATGCGATGACAATATAGCTTCAGATCAAGACCTTTCATGTCCGCATACGTTCATGCAAAAACATCTTTGTATTGTTGCAATACAGCTATCAGTGCCATTTGAAATTCCAGAGCAAGCTTTGAATAGATTCAGACTGGATATGGATATTCTATAATACCAAGATTTACAACTTTGAAAGAATCTTCTTCTACCCGAATCTTCCCAATCTCCATGGGGTCTTTTATCACTCGGTCAATAATATCCAAAGTAATGGGATTTGGGAATGGGGATTTATAAATACACAATATTCATAAACATGCATTTCTATTCCTTGCTAATTGTGTCAACAAAGACTTCATACAATGCCACTTCTGTACAATAGGGAGATAACAACAGAACTAGATTATGGCAATAAAAGATATAGCTTTCATTTACAAAGATACGTAGGGATGAGATATGCCATCTTCTTACTGATAATATTCTAAATAGGATCTGACAGACTTCACAGATTTAGGCACTCTGCGTATCTTCGTTGTTCAAAATCTCTCTTTTGTAATACATACCATAATGATCTTCACCAAACTTCTTCGTAATCGATACACATCGTTTCGTAATTTCTGATACAATGAATACACAGTTTCAAAACTTCTTCACAATCGACAATATCCCATCGTGGTCGCTAATATCTTTGTCATTTTGTTCCAAAGTTTCGATACAAACTGCAGCCACCATATCGTCCTAGCCTGGGCTGATGACTGAATTCACATCTACCACTCCGAAAGATAGCAAATCTATATTCGTTTCTAAAAAATATTGCTCTCCATCATCCTTGAGTTTGTCCAGCATATGCAAAGGTTCTGCTAAAACTCGTTTATGTTTAGGGAGGCAATGTTTCTCTTCCTCTAATGGGATGGAAAATTTTGAAAAATTTGAAGGTTTTTGATAGAAGGTGCTCTTGATCGATTTTTTTTTTATCGAAAAGGTTTTCGATCAAAAAGATTTTCGATCGAAAAAGTTTTCGATCAAAAATATTTTAGATTGAAAAGGTTTTAGATTGAAAGGGTTTTAGATTGAAAAGGTTTTAGATTGAAAACATTTTAATCGAAAATATTTTAGATAAAAAATCTTTTAGAATAAAAATATTGTTGATTGAAATTGTTTTAGATAGAAAAGATTTTACATTGTATTTTATTCATCTAAAATTCTTTGAGATTTAACATGATCAAGTTGACTATTCATATTTGAATTTTTAATTTTTTACTATTAAAACTACAATATATCAAATAATATGATAACACTTGATCACTCATCATAGGATATCATCATGACACTCCACATCATAAGATTTGAATCAAAATCCACATAATATGAGCACAGATCTTAATTTCTAAATTAAAAATCACTCGACATCATCGATATCATAACATTTGAATTAAAATCCATGTAATATCATTGCACATATTAACTTTTGAAATCCACATATAACTTTAGCTTTTAATGTTAAGGGTTAGGATTAAGGTTTATGATTTAGGTTATAGGGTTTATGGTTTAGCGATTAGCATTAAGGGTTTACGGTTTAGGGTTTAGAGTCTAGGATCTAGGGTTTAGGGTTTAGGGTTTAGGGTTTTAGGGTTTAGGGTTTAGGATTTAGGGTTTAGGATTTAGGGCTTATGGTTTAGGGTTTGTCTTTTAGGGTTTAGGGTCTAGGGTTTAGGATTTAGGGTTTAGGGTTTAGTGTTTAGGGTTTAGAGTTTAGGGTTTAGGATCTAGGGTTTAGGGTTTAGGGTTTGGGGTTTTTGTTTTAGGATATAGGGGTTATTGTTTAGGTGGAGGGTTTGGGGTCTAGGGTTGAGGGTTTAGGGTTTAGCCTTTAGGGTTTAGGATCTAGGGTTTAAGGTTTAGGGTTAAGGGTTTGGAGTTTAGAGTTTGGGGTTTAGGGTTTAGGGTTTAAGCTTTAGAGTTTATGGTTTAGGGTTTAGGAGTTAAGGTTTAGGGTTAAGAGCTTAGGGTTTAGGGTTTATGATTTACACTCTAGGGTTTAGGGTTTAGTGTTTAAGGTTTATGGTTTAGGGTCCAGGGTCTAGGGTTTAGGGCTTAGGGTTTGGGTTTAGGATTTAAGTTTTAGGGTTTATGATTTAGTGTGTAGGATTTAGTGTTTAGGGTTTAGCCGTTTTGTTTTGGGATATAGGACTTAGGGTTTAGGGATTGGTGTTTAGGGTTTAGGGTTTGGGGTTTATGGTTTAATGTTTAGGGTTTAGGGTTTGGGCTTTAGGATCTAGGGTTTAGGGTTTAGGTTTTAGGGTTTAGGGTTTAGGGTTTAGGGTTTGGGGTTTAGGGTTTAGGGTTTGGGGTGTAGGGTTTAGGTTTTAGATTTTAGGGATTATGGTTTAGGGTTTATGTTTTAGGGTTTAAGGTTTAGGGCTTAGGGCTTAGGGTTAAGGGATTGGGGTTTGAGGTTAAGGATTTTAGGTTTAAGGGTTTAGGGTTTATCATTTAGCATTTCGGGGTGTAGGGTTTAGGTTTTAGGGTGTAGGGTTTAGGGTTTTTTTATATAAAATCTTTTGGATGTAAATCTTTTTTAGATTTAAAGCCTTTTCAATCTAAAAACTTTAGGGTTTAGGGTTTAGGGTCTACGGTTTAAGAAATTTCCTAGTTAATAAAAGAGTGAAGCACATGTTTGGATATAGGGAACTTGCAAAACTTTTATGTGGTTTCAAGAGAATAGATAAACTAATGGAAGACTAAATGTTTGAGCTACATGTGTTGTATTTAAGAAAGTAATCTATGTCTTTTTTCGAAGCATAGAAAGGAAGGAAATCTAGGCCCACTCATCAAGATGTTCATAATGGATCATCCCACTTACACAATTTTATAACCTTTGGAGCCAAATGTGAGTTTTGATGCATAGTTCATCCTCATGATATTCTCACAAAACCTATAACACTAAGCTTGGAGAATACTGTGGGCATGTTATAGTGATTTCCTCATGGCCGATTGAGCCCTTGTGCAAGATTTGGCATTGATTTCATTATCTTTCTAGACTTTCTAAAATTTCAGGTTTTAGGGTATAGGGTTTAGGGTTTAGGGATTTGTGTTTAGGGTTTAGGGTTTGGTGTTAAGGGTTTAGGATTTAGGCTTTAGGGTTTAGGCTTTAGGCATTAGGGTTTAGGCTTTAGGGCTTAGAGTATGGGGTTTAGGGTTTGGGGTGTAGGACTTATGGTTTATATTTTAGGGTTTATGGTCTAGGGTTTAGGCTTTTGCATTAAGGGTTTATGATTTAGGGTTTAGGGTTTAGGCATTAGGGTTTAGGGTTTAGGGTTTAGGATTTAGGGTTGGGGGTTTAGGACTTAGGGTTTAGACTTTAGGGTTTAGGGTTTGGGGTTTAAGGTTTGGGGCTTAGGATTTAGGGTTTAGGGTTTACATTTTAGTGTTTAGGGTTTAGGGTTTATGGTTAATAGATTGGGTTTTGGGGTTTAGGGCTTGGGGTTTAGGCTTTAGGGTTTAGGATGTGGGGTTTAAGGTTTGGGGCTAAGGACTTAGGGTTTAGATTTTAGGGTTTATGGTTTGGGTTTTAAGGTTTTAGGTTTAGGATTTAATGTTTAGGGTTTTGATTTTAGGTTCTAGGGTTTAGGGTTTATGGTTAAGGGATTGGGGTTTGGGGTTTGGGATTTAGGGTTTAGGATGTAGGGTTTAGTGTTTAGGGTTTAAGGTTTAGGGTTAAGGATTTAGAGTTTAGGATTTAGAGCTTAGGATTTAGGGGTAAGGGATTAGGCTTTAGGGTTTAGAATCTAGAATTTAGGGTGTAGGATTTAGGGTTTAGGATTAAAGGTTTGGGTCTAGGGCTTAGGTTTTAGGGTTTTATAGTTTTAGGGTTTAGGGTTAAGGGTTAGATAGATAGATAGAGAGAGAAAAAGGTAGGTGACTCCATTGTTTCTTAAGTTGAAAGGGCATATATAGATGCTATAAAAGATTTTACTAGGGGAAACAACATGTGGACATAAACAAAATAAGAAAGAATAGCTTCGGGTATAGTTTTCCTTGATTATGACTATAGACATGCATGCTTAAATGACCATGTCTTATTTCAAAGTAATTTGGTTAATGCAAATTATATCTAGCATATGGAGCCACTAAATAGAAGATATCCATTGGAAGATAAAAAATTATGGGGAGGTTTGAGAAATTTCCCACCTAATACAAGAGTGAAGCATATGTTTGGATATAGGGAACTTGCAAAACTCTGATGTGGTTTCAAGAGAATAGATAAACTAGTGAAAGACTATATGTGAAAGCTATGTGTGTTGTATATAAGAATATAGATGAAAAATGGAAATTGTGCCAAAGAGATCCATGGCATTTACATTTCACACTTTTAGATGATGTGAGTCTTTTGGGACTCTCATCAACAAATTGGTCATATTGTTTAATAAAGAAAGTGGATTATAATATGATATCATGTTTGGCTATATAAAAAAAGGCATCTTGTATTATTCCTTGTGGATGTACACAAGCACATAGTAAGAGAAAATGAGTGTTTATGTAGCTCTTATTGATGAAACATATTTAAAAGGTTTTTTATTTAAAATCTTTTAGATCTAAAACTTTTTAGATCTAAAAATTTTTAGATCTAAAACTTTTTAGATCTAAAACCTTTTCAATCTAAAACTTTTTCAATCTAAAATTTATTCAATCTAAAATCTTTTCGATCGAAAACATTTTCAATCGATTTTTTTTTCGATCAAAAATCTTTTTGATTGAAAAATTTTTCGATTGAAAGATTATCAATCCGAAAAAAGGGCATATGAATTTTTATTCGAGGATATTTAGAAAATCTCGAATTTTTTGCATTTATTCAGTATTTTTTCATTATTCGGTTGAATAAATGCAACCTAGGTGATAAGTATCTTCTGAAATAGGTGCAAATTTGATGATAAAAAAATTGATAAGATCTCAGTGTATTGTGTAAAGTTTTACACAAATGAGGAGTCAAAATCTAAGTTGGAAGGTAAGCCATCTATATCTAAAAACATTTCATTAAATGGGTCACATTTTGTGAGAACTAATTGTTTAAAGTTGCATAGGTAAAAGTCGCCTGTAGAAAGTGCTTGTTTCAAACACAAGTTTACTTATTGAAGTAAATCTAAAGTTTTGTAAGTTCTTTTGAAGAAGTCTAACTTTGACTAGTTGCATAAACACTAGAAGAGTGTTGTGTCAAATTTTCATAGAAAACTTTAATCATTTCATTAGTCAATGAGTGAATTTTGTGAGGCAGACTTTTCTGAGTGAAGCTAGTTTTATAGAGAAGCTAAGTGTTCATATTTTGGTAAAAGATTTCAAAATTGGTGAAAGTTTTGAGCTATACTTGACATAGAGGTGTTCTAAACTCAAGTGTAGCTTGTCTTTTGGAGATTAATCATCTCCATTAGTGGTATTAGAGCCAGCATAATTAGATTTAAAGAAAAGCAAGACCCCAACTACTACAGACATACAAAAATTCAACATTTGAAGATTCAAAAGGAAAAAGTGTAAAGGAAAAGCTAAAGGGAGACACACGAGAGAAATCAAAAGGATAAGAAGGAGTAAATTTGGAAGCTAAAGTACGTTCATTACTCATAAGGTTGAAGATTTGATAGTAAAGGTGAAGAAAGGATGGGAGATAGTCTCCAAATTGAGAAGTTGGATAGAGAGAACTATCCAGCTTGGTCTATGAAGAAGGAAGCTCATCATATGAGCAAAGATCTTATGGGATGCATGAGAGGAGAAGAAGAGAAGATAGATTTCAAAGATCCTAGTGTTCCAACTAGGGAGGAGCTTGCAAATTTAAAGACTTGGATGAAGAAGGATGCTCAAGCAAGGAGCATTATCTACATGGTAGTAAATAATTACTTGCTTCCTCATATCAGAGGACTTGAAAGTGCAAGTGATATATGAAGTGCTTTGGAGGAGCATTTTCAGAATACAACCAAGTCAAGGAAAGCATCACTATGGGTAGAGTTCAACACATTCAAGAAGAAGGCTCCACAATCAATATCTGATTATGTGACAAAGATGAAAGACATTATTGATTCCTTAGGTGCAGTTGATGAAGACATTGAAGAGGATAATTTGGTAAGAAAAATTCTCACAGGTCTAAGAGGAGATGAGAGGTGGAAGCCTTTCATATTGTCAATAGAACTTTCATTGGATCATTTTACTCTTGATTTGAATCAATTGCTAAGGCATATGCTAACTTTTGAGAATGATATCAAGGGAGATGTTGATAAGAATATAGGTCATGCAATGTATTCTAAGGATAAGAAGAAAGCTATCAAAGGAAAGCAACAATCAGTTGAAGACGAAGGTACTTCAAGTCAAGCAAACTTCCTAAGAGGAAGAGGAAGTGGCAGAAGTAGAGGAAGAGGCAGAAATAACAAAGATAATGTCAAAACTTGTTGGATATGTGGTAAGACCAATCATTTATCTCATGAATGTTGGCATAGTAATCAAAGCAATGGTGACTTTAATCATAACTTTAACCAAAGAGGAAGAGGTGGAGGAAATTAGAGAGGAAATTACAGAGGTAGATCTGGTAGGAGTTTCTTTGGAAGAAATGGAGGAAGAAACTTCCAAAAGCCATCCTACAATAACACCTACTACAATTATGCATCAGATCAGAAAGAAGATTCAACTCTTATTATGAATGCAACATATGAAGCTTCAAATGAAGACTTACGGGTATTCTATATTGACTCAAGGTGTAGCAATCACCTGAGTGGAAACATTGCTTTGATGACTGATTTGGATCATAAGGCAATCAATCATACAATTCAAACAAGTGACGATACAAAGCACAAGGTGAAGTCGATTGGATCAGTTAAAGCCAAAGGTGGAAGTACTCTCTTGATTAAAGTTTTGTATGTTCCTACAATTCCGAAGAATTTGATTAGTGTAGGACAAATTGTGGAAAAATAATATGAGGTGAAGTTTACTAATGATGGAGTTTATGTTGAAGAACCTAACCAAGGGTATAAGCAAATTGTTACAGGAAAGAAAGAAGGAAGGCTCTTCACATTGAAGGTACAAGGTAATGCTGGACATGCCATGTTTACATATGGAGATGAAAAGGTGTCTGAGTTGGATCTTTGGCATAAGAGGCTTGGACACTTCAATGAAAGAGGTATCAAAAAGATGATTAATAATGGTTCAATACTTGGATTACCTAATGTTGTAGGTCAACACATGACATATAGATGTGAAGCATGTCAAGTAGGTAAGGCTCATAAGCAATCATATAATAAGCGTGGTTTCATGTATTCAGAAAGACTAAAACTGGTACATATAGATGTGTGGGGTCCTTCAAAGGACTAGCATAAATGGTTCAAGATATTATGTCATATATGTTGATGATGCTACTAGGTGGATCATTATTTATGTGATCAAAGTCAAGTCAGAAGTGTTAGTACATTTAAACACTATCATGCATATGCAGAAAGAATTACACGACAAAAATAGAAGAGGTTAAGATCAGATGGAGGGGGAGAGTATTTATCAAATGAATTCAGTGATTATTTGTGGAATGCAGGTATAAAGAGAGAAGTTACTTGTAGGTAGTCTCCTCAACAAAATGGTGTAGGAGAAAGGAGAAATAGAACTCTTGTTGAGTTTGCAAGATCAATGATGAAAAAAAAGAATTGCCCTAATTATTTGTGGGCTAAGGCTGTAAGTACAACCACATACTTGGTTAATAGGCTACCATGTAAAGCTTTGTAGGGTATGAAACCATATGAAGCTTGGTGGGGTAAGAGACCTACATTAGATCATTGCAAAGTATTTGGTTGCTTAGCTTATGCTTATGTTCCCTCTCAATTAAGGCATAAATTGGAACCAAAGGCTGAAAAATATGTGTTCATTGGTTATGATGATAAGAAAATGGGATACAGGTTGTGGAGTCCATCTACAAAGCAATTTCTTGTATCAAAGGATGTCACATTTGATGAGCAAAGTACTTGGTATTCAAGTACAAATAATACTTATGCAGGTCTTGAAGAAACATTGAATAAGAAGAAAGGTAAATCAAAGGTTAAAATCTTTGAAGAAGAAGAGAAGACTGAAGCACTAATTGAAGTTGAATAAATGCCAAGGTTTGATCCAAAATGTGATGAACCAGAAACTTCAAGAGGTGGAGAACTCAGAAGGTCATCAAGGCACAAATGGCAACCCATAAGGTATAGCTATGATACTTCATTCTTGGCTACTAAAGATTATGCTTACATGATAAAAGCAGATGAAGACCCATCTACATATGATGAAGCCAAACAAAAGGAGAATTTGGGAAAAAGCTATGAAGGAAGAGTATGATGCACTCATTGAGAATGAGACTTGGGAATTGGTACATAAACCAATTAATCAGAAGGTAATTGGATGTAAGTGGGTTTACAAAACAAAAAGATTTGCAAATGGAAGTGTGTCTAGGTACAAAGCTAGACTTGTTGTAAAAGGATATGCATAGACATATGGGGTGGACTATGATGAAACTTATAGTCCTATTGCAAAAATGACAACCATAAGGACTCTCATAGCTATTGTTGCTTACAAAGGTTGGAAATTATCTCAACTAGATGTGAAGAATGCATTTTTGAATGGTTACATTTCAGATGAAGTTTACATGGAACAACCACATGGTTTTAAAGATCAATTTTATCCAGATCATGTGTGTAAGCTCAAGAGAACTTTGTATGGCTTGAAACAAGCCCCAAGGGCATGCAATTACAGGCTAGTAAAGTCCTTGAAGGAACTTGATTTCCAAGCATCAAAGGCAGATAGTAGCTTGCTAGTTAAAGCAAGCGAAGAAGGGTTTATCTATGTTTGTATCTATGTTGATGACATAATACTTACATGTACAGATGACAAAGGCATACAAATACTTAAGAAGCAGATGGAGAAAGAATTCAGGATCAGTGACTTGGGAAATTTGCCATATTTCTTGGGAATGGAGATCTCATGTACACAACATGGAGTATATGTAACTCAAGAAAGGCATTTGAAGAATTTGCTAATCAAATTTAAAATGGAAGATTGCAGGATAGCACCAAATCCAATGGAGGTGAATCACAAATTGAGTAGATATGGAGGAGAAGAATTCAAAGACATGAAGCTTTATCAGAGTTTGGTGGGTAACTTGATTTATGCTACATTAACAAGGCCTGATTTGTCATATGCAGTTGGAGTTTTATCTCAATTCATGCATTGTCCTAGAGAAGAACATTGGATCGCAAGACAAAGGGTGCTTAGGTATATTAAAGGCACACTTAAAGAAGGTTTGTATTATGGGTTTACTTTAGATAGAAGGATCAAGATATATAGTGATGCAGATTGGGTAGGTAACTCTGATGATAGAAGATCAACACATGGGTATTTGTGTTATGTGGGAGATAAGTTAATTTCATGGTGTTCTAAGAAGCAACATACAATTGCTTTATCATCTACAAAAGCAGAGTACAAAGGTATGGTAGAAGCTGCAAAGGAAGTCATATGGCTAAAAACTCTCATGAAGACTTTTGATATCATTCAGAGTACTCCTATCATTTGTGGAGACAACATGAGTTCTTTCTAATTTGGCAGGTAACCCTCTGTTTCATGCCAGGACCAAACATATTGAGATCCAATATCATTTTTTTGAGAGAGAAGGTTGTTGATAAAGAAATAGAAATCATGCATACTCCTACAAAAGGTCAACTTGCAGATATGCTGACAAAGAGTTTGGGTTGCAAAGATTTAAAGATATGACAGGGATAAAAAAGATGCAGGTAATCACAATTGATGATTGAGGGGGAGCTGTTGGAGCAAGACAATCAACAATGGATGATTATATGAAGCTTCGTAGTCAAGACTTGAAGAAAAAAATTGAAGCCTAAGAGCATGAAGTGAAGTAGAGGTTCAGAAAGAGATGGTCTATAAACACATGTATATTAGCTTTGTAAATACTTCACAAATGCTTGAAGTAATGATGAATCCACACTCATATGTATATATACACTTGTATATAGTCGTGATATATATGAGACATGAAGAATAGATGATATAGTGAGGAGTAAATCATAAGTTGATGAGTATCATCCATCAGATGTAAGATGAGTTCAATAGAAGAAGTTGTTCTAAGAATTGTGTGACAATCTTTTCTCCATTTCTCCTTCTGTGCTTCATCATTTTAGAAATCCTTTTGTAGATGTCTAAGTCCATAGTTAATGCATCTATGGTCAAGGTTTGAGATTCTAATTGTAATCAAGCTGAGAGAATTGTAAATAGGAACTTTTGTATGTGAAGAAGTCATAAGTATCTTCTGAAATAGGCGCAAATTTGATGATCAAAGAATTGATCAGATCTTAGTGTATATGTTGATATATTTAGGTAATGATGTGTGTGAACACACTAGGACTACCGGGGCACTTTTTTCCCTCTTTAGGAGGTTTTTTTCCCCCAGCTTGTATATACACCTATTGCCATAATGGGCTACTTATCTTTGTACATTCTCTAGTAATACATTGAATATTGCGTGTTGTGCTCCAAGCTTCTTCTTCTTCCTTGTGCTGTTTGCATGCTTCCGTAGATGTCTAACTCCAACAATTGGTATTAGAGAAAGTTTTCACTTCATCTAGGGTATCTTCGACACTCCTCCAGTTGCAATCTGAGATTCACACAAAATTTGGTAGCATACTCAGGGTGTTTCAGAGATCAAAACAGCTTTGCTATGTGGTGCCAAAATCGCGATCTGAGCTCGTTCGGCCTCCGAACACATTATCGTAGTGCTTGTGCAGGCTATTTTGTCATTTTGTGCCAAAGGTATATGCCAATTTCGGTCCACCAGTATAGGCATCTCAAATTTTGCTACAGGTCTAGTAGAATTCGTATGGGCAATTCTGTTCATTGACTTTTTGAGATAAAATCAATTTTTTGCATCAAGGTATTTTAGTCATCGACCATCGCTGAAAGTAGTGATGTATTCTGTATGTTGGTTGTTGAGCATAAGTTGGATTGTACCAACTACCCATTATGGGATTATATGATGCGACATGTATTGGTTGCAAAAGGAATGTGGAACATTGTGCAGGGTGTTGAAAAACTTCCTATCACACCTGTAACTGTTACAATTGTAGGTATTGAAGCTGATGTAGAAGGTGTCGAAAATGATGATATTTTGCATATTCATGTTCGTGCTGTGGTTTTTACTGCACTTACTATAGAGAAAACTCGTTGGGATGGAAAAGATGCCCAGACACATGCATTGATAGCTTTGTTTGTCAAACATTCCATTATTCCTCACATACGCTCTTGTAGAATAGCTAAGGATGCTTGGGATACACTTACCATATTGTACCAAGCTAGGAATGAAGCTCGTGTTGCTTACCTCCAAAAACAGTTGGAGAGTGAGCACATGAATGAAGGTGATTCTATGGACATTTTTCTGACAAAGATCAAGGATTTGAAAGAATAGTTGATTTCTGCTGATGAGGTTATACCAAATAGCTCACTTGTGCAGACCATTCTGAATGGTCTTCCTGATTCATGTCAGAGTTTTGCTTCTACTCTTCAGTTAATCATGAAATGCAATCCAAATGCCTTGTCATTTGAGGAGTTAGTTTCTGTTCTGTTGTAGGAAGATCAATCTAGGCAAAACAAGTCTATTATGCGTGTTGTAGATCAAGCTTTCTTGGATAGTTAGAAGGGCAAAGGAAAATGGAGCTCTTCTATTAGTAAGCAAAAATTCACAAATGCTGCACATTCGAAGAAGGAAGATAAAGATGAAAAGAAATAAAAAAAGCAAAAATTGTTTGCAAGTATTGTAAAGGGAATATTCATATCATAAAGAACTATCCAAAATTGGTTGCAAAAGAGGCAAAGAAAAAGGTGGCTGGAATAGTTGTTGCAGAGGCCTCTACATTGAAAACAAAGTCTGCTAATCTTGTGCGGGATGAAGAATGGGCATTTACTACTGTTTACAGTTTTGAACCATCTTCTCATGAGCAGTGCATGGCTGCGATAGACTCAGATATTTGATACTTTGATAGTGGGGCGACCAAACATATTACCTCACAGTGTAGTTTCTTGTCTTCACTCCAGCTTGCCCCTATAGGGAACAATGTTACATGTGCCAACAACTCCTCCTATCCTGTTATGTGAGTTGGTAAGATCATTTTGACTACTGTTGATGGTAGTTCTTTCACCTTGTCAGATGCTTTGTTTGTGCCAAGGATCAAGAAAAATTTGTTATCAGTTTCTGCATTAGCCAAAATTGGCTTGGTTATGAAATTTATTGATGATAGATGTACAATTCATGATCTATCAAATGGTGACATCATTATTGTTTTTGACATTTTATGTCATGGGTTGTATAAGATCTATAAATGAATTGGCATGTATAGTACATGATTCTCAAGCTATGTCAGATGCAAAGCTTTGACATGCATACTTTGGTCATCTAAATTTTGCTAGTTTGCTACACCTGTAGAAATCTAAAATGGTGTCCTCTTTGCCCAAACTTGAGGCACCTGGTGAACATGTATGTGAAGGCTATATTTTGGGCAAAATGCAGCATTGTTCCTTTCCAAAAGATGATTCAGTTCAAGCTACTCAAAAATTGCAGCTTGTACATAGTGATGTTTGTTGCCCTATGCAGACACCCTAGGGTCTTTTGGAAATTATCTCTACTTCATGACTTTTATTGATGACTTTTCATGGCATGCATGGATATATCCATTGAACGCAAAGTCTAAAGTGTTTATGTGCTTCAAACAATTTTTGGTTTTGGCTGAAAATATGTCAGCATGTAAATTGGGCACCCTTCGTTCTGATCGGGGGGGGGGATATATGTCTTTTGATTTTAATGCATTTCTGGCTGAACGTGGGATAAAACACCAGTGTACAGTGCCATATACACCTTAATAGAATGGAGTTGCTAAACGGAAGAACAGGTCACTCATGGAGATGGCGAGGTGTATGGTGAAGATTCAGACCTTACCACATAGTTTCTGGCTTGAGGTTGTTATGTGTGCAACATATGTACTTAATAGATATCCCACTAAAGCGCTACAATCTATCACTCCATATGAGGCTTGGCATGATCGCAAGCCATCTGTTGCTCATCTGCATGTTTTTGGTTGTTTGAAATATGCATTAGTGCCTGAACAACATCGTAGAAAATTGGATGATAAAGTAGTAAAATGTATTTTTGTGGGGTACAGTTCTGAAAGTAAAGGCTATCGTCTGTATAGTAAAATTGGATGATAAAAAAGTAAAATGTATTTTTATGGGGTACAGTTCTGAAAGTAAAGGCCTTACCACATAGTTTCTGGCTTGAGGCTGTTATGTGTGCAACATATGTACTTAGCAGGTGTCCCACTAAAGCGCAACAGTCTATCACTCCATATGAGCCTTGGCATGATCGCAAACCATCTGTTGCTCACCTGCATGTTTTTGGTTGTTTGGCATATGCATTATTGCCTGAACAACATCAAAGAAAATTGGAGGATAAAGCAATAAAATGTATTTTTGTGGGATACAATTCTGAAAGTAAAGGCTATCGTCTGTATCATCCACAAACTAAATGCATTCTGGTTAGCCATGATGTTGTTTTATGGAAGATCTTATTCAGCCATTGCTTTGATGTACTAGGGAGACATCTGTTAGCTCCAAAGACATGTATGATACTTTTCTACCTCTTTTTATAGGTGGATAGTCTAGTGTTGTTCCTAATGAGGCAACTTCTCAGCTTTTGCAGGTTTCATTTGATGATGCAGATCATCCCATTTCTGATGCAGATCTACATGATGCACTTGTTGATGAGAGAGCTGACATTGAGGAGGCAAAAACCATGCCAAAATGGCTGGTGCAGACTTTGCGTGAAAGCAAATTAGATGCATCTCTGTCATATCGTACTGGATCAGGCTCTCATAGTGTCTCTTTTGCATCAGATTTCTATGCTATGACTGGATCTAATCTCTGTGATGAGAATGAGCCTGTTTCATTTCATGAAGCACAAAATTCAGAAAATTGGATGGCTGCTATGCAATTTGAATATGATGCTATAATGAAGAACGATACTTGGTCTTTATGTGATTTGCCTCTTGGCAAGAAGGCCATTAGCACTAAGTGGGTTTACAAGCTGAAGTGTAAGCTTGATGGAACAATGGACAGGTATAAGGCTAGGCTTGTTGCAAAGGGTTATGCATAGGAAAGATGCATTTATTTTGATGAGACCTTTGCACCTACATGCTGTATGACTACTGTTCAGAGCATTTGTGCACTTGCTGCCCATCATGGTTGGAATGTACATCAGTTTGACATTAAAACTACATTTCTGAATGGTGACTTGCATGAAGAAGTGTATTTTTTTAGCCGTTTGGCTTTGTGCAAAAAGGGCATGAAAACTAGGTATGCAGGTTAAAGAAGGCATTATATGGTTTAAAGCAAACACCACGTGCTTGGTATGTGAAGATACATGCCTATTTGATTGCACATAGTTTTGAGAACAGTCCAACTGAAAGCACCTTATATGTTAAACGTGCTAATGATGTACTTTTGATCATTGTGGTTTATGTTGATGACATGCTGCTCACTGGTCCTCATGAGAGGCATATTGTTGATTTTAAAGCTGATTTACATGCCTCATTTGAGATGTTTGATTTGGGGCATTTGCATCACTATTTGGGCATTCAATTTATGCACGTTGATGGTGGAATGGGTTTGTGTCAAACGAAATATATTGACACATTATTGTAGCGTTTTGGCTTTGAAGACTGTAAACCTATTGCCACTCCTATGGAAATAGGTTTATGAATGAGTCTTCATGATGCTGGAGATGCATTTGATGCTATTCTCTATCAGCAGGTTATTGGATGCTTGATTTACTTATGTATTACTCAGTGAGATATTCAGTTTTCCGTCTCATAGATGACCAAGTTTATGCATTTCCCAGGAGTCAAGCATTGATAGGCACTTAAGCGCATCTTTCGCTACTTGAGTGGTACCTGACTACTTGGTTTGTTTTATCGCAAGGGGGGATCACTACCGCCAGATTTGCATGCTTTTTCTGACTCTAATTGGGCTGGTTGCATTGACACTCGTGTGTCCACTAGTGGTTTTTGCTTCATGCTTGGTAGCTCATACATATCTTGGCTGAGCAAGAAGCAGCTTACTGTGGCTACTTCCAGTTGTGAGGCTGAGTATAGGACAACTTTCACAGTGACTATTGAGTGTGTGTGGCTCAAACGCCTTATGGCTGATTTGGGTGTTGGTCAGTCTTCTGCCACCACCATCTTCACTGACAGTCAGAGTGCATTGGCAGTTGCGAGGAACCCTGTGTTCGATGCTCGCACTAAGCACATTGAGGTGCATTCTCATTATGTAAGGGAGAGGTTCTCTATTGGGGAGATCATCTTGGCATATGTGCCCACACAAGAGAACATTGCAGACTTTTTCACGAAGGCTCTGCCTAGGGAGAAGTTTGAAACTTTCCACAAAGCTTTGGGCTTACTTCCTTTTGTGGATTGATTCCACATAGCTTGGCACTTCCTTATACATGAGTGCCAGCTCCTTGTTCACCCCATCATACCCAGGGGGGATTTGTTGATATATTTAGGTAGTAATGTGTGTGAACACACTAGGACCACCGGGGCACTTTTTCCCTCTTTAGGAGGTTTTTTTCCCCGACTTGTTTATATGCCTATTGCCCTAATGGGCTACTTATCTTTCTACATTCTCTAGTAATACATTTAGTATTGTGTGTTGTGCTCCAAGCCTCTTCTTCTTCCTTGTGCTGTTTGCGTGCTTTTGCAGGCATCTAACTCCAACAGTATAGTGTAACGTTTTACACAAATGAGGAGTCAAGATCTAAATTGGAAGGTAAGCCATCTATATCTAAAAGCATTTCAGTAAACGGGTTATATTTTGTGAGAACCAACTGTTGAAAGTTGCATATGTAAAAGTTGCCTGTAGAAAGTGCTTGTTTCAGACACAGGTTTACTTATTGAAGTAAATCTAAAGTTTTTAAAGTTCTTTTGAAGATTGGAGTAGTTATGCAAACACCAGAAGAGTGTTGTGTCAATTTTTCATATAAAAATTTAATAGTTTCATCAGTCAATGAGTGAATTTTGTGAGGCATACTTTTCTGAGTGAAGCTAGTTTTCATAGAGAAGCTGAGTATTCATATTTTGGCAAAAGATTTCAAAATTGGTGAAAATTTTGAGCTATACTTGCCATAGAGTTTTTATAAACTCAAGTGTAGCTTTTCTTTTGGAGATTAATAATCTCCATCATCTATGTGTCAAATACTAGTGCATTATCATGGAACCGTAGGAGGTCAGGGGCTGGCAAGGTGGTGATCATGCAAAAGGATAGGCATCAGAGCCGACCAGTGGATGATAGGTTGGGGAAGGTTCAACAAGCTTCCTCTTCTACTTCCAAAGATTAAAAAAATTCATTCTTCCTTAGTGTCTTGAACTGCTCAGTTCGAAGGTTGAAGGATCTTCAAGATTGGAATGGTGACTAAAGCTATGGCATCCCATCTATCTTAAGACACATTTATCTGTATTACTTTAGTATGGTTTGTAAAAACATCTATATTACTTTACTACCCTCAATATATTTGACAATGATAGGATTCCTGTAAGGTGTATGCTTCTAGGGCGGAAGGCCCTTTCTCCCTTGGAAATCTTGCAAGAAGCGCTTGGCGGGTTCACTCCATTGTAATTTTCTTTTACAAAGTAATGTAAAATCTTAGTTGGTTCACTTATTGCTTACCTATCACCACAAATTGAATTTCGGATCTATATGAGTCCACTTTAACTGTCATCTCTTAGTAAAGTCTTTAGATGCATGAGGATGAGAGGGAATAGGCTCTCGACAGCTCAAAGTCACAGTAGGCATGTTGCCTCTCTGGTCTCCTCATCTAGAATTGACTCCGTTGCATAGCCAAGCTATACAATTTGCATAAGTCATCTAGGCACAATTTTTGCCTCCTCTATATCACCCCTCTCATCAACAAGTGCATCATGTAAATCTGCATGAGAAATGGAATGATATGCATCATCATGTGGGAAACTATAATTAAGGTTGCAAAATTGCCTCATTTGGACCACCACTTGTTTATTCTTAGAATCTCCTTCATTCATATGCTCACTCTGCAATTTTTTTTAGAGCTAAGCAACACGAGCCTCATTTCGAGCCTAGTATATTCCAATCATCCTTTGCTATTTTACAGGAGCGAATGTGAGGGATAATGGCATGTTTGATAGACAAACCTATCAATGTATGTGCCTAAGCATCTGTGCCATCGTAGCAAACTTGCTCTATAGTAGGTGCAATAGGAACCACAACATGAATAGAAATTTGAAGATCATCATCTTCAACACTATCTACATCACCTTCAATAACTATATTTGTGGGTGTAGTAGGATGCTTTTCAACACCCTCAACAATATTCCACAATCCTTTTGCTACCAATACATGATGCATCATATATGCCCACAATGGGTAATTAGTAGCATCCAACTTATCCTCAACAATCAACATACATAATACATCATTCCTTTCAATCATGGCTACTGGCTAAAATACCATGATGCCCAAAAATGATAGTATCTTGAAAAGTTGAACAGAACCACCTTGTCAAGGTTTGCTAAACCTGTAGCAGACTTTGAGGTGCTTGTACTAGCAAATCAAAACTGTATATATATTTAACCCGAAATGATGAAATTGCTTCCATAGGCACTATGATAGTGGGTTTAAAGGATGAAACTAGCTGATATAAAAATTTTGATGCTACATAGCGAAGCTATTTTGAACTCCTAATTACCTTGACTATCCTCAATAATTATCATGAGATTTTGAGACTTTGATCGAAGGGCTATTGAAGATGCCCTATATGAAGTGCTAACATGCTTTGATATGATATGTTGGAGTTTTAGGTGTGTTGAAGCATGCAAATAGCACAACACAATATTGAATGAATTACCAATAAAATCTTCAAAGATAAGTAACCCATTAGGGTCATAGGTGTATATACAAGTGACAAAAAAAGTTAACCTCCTAAAGAGGGAAAAAAGTGCCTCGATGGTCCTAGGTGTGATAACATATAGGTCATATACACATACATATACATAGCTAGCTGATATATGAAGGCCAATACTATATCATAATCATGTCTAGAGGCAGTGTCTAGAGAGGGAGCAATAGAACAAATTGAAGAATCCCACTTAACCAAGTGTTCATGCATGCATTTGTTTAGACTTTGCCTTTTCTTTCTTATCTTACAAAAGCCCTAGCCGACTAGCTAAATATATTCCTGACACCATCTTCTTTTTGGGTCCTACATAGATTCCATTTGAACTTGGGCATACCTCTTCTGTTAGGATCTCCCGTCCAAATGAACTTGCTGCTACAACTTTTCAATTTAGATAAATCTTTATCTTTCGGCCAACAAGCTAGAAACTATATAATTGACAAAAGGAAAATGGTATTGATCATGATAGCATGCCCCACAAGGTTGAGTTTCATCCCTTTTTGGTATGCAAATTTAAGCTCAAGTTTGTCAAGAACCGAATTCTATCTCTGCTTAAGAGAGGTATAAAATCCCAATAGAATTCTCAACAATCGAATCATTTGTTCACTAGGGAGCTCGGAGTAGCCCTGATGGATCAAGAATTATGGGGTGGGTCCAGAGATGGCCTTGAAAAGGGTCTTAGAGTGGTTGATTATAGATCCGAAAGCGAGACAAAAGGTATTAAGACAATGTCAGAAGGTTGCAATACTAGTGTTATCATTTAACACAAAGGCATTTGTGTCATTTGTGAAGAGTCTCATTAACATCGGCTTTTGTATGTGGGGAAGCACCAAACCCTAGATCATCCCTAGCTGAGCATTATGTTTAATCACATAGATCAGGCCACTCATAGAAATAGCAAACATAACTGGGACCAAGTGCAACCCTATCTAATTGATCTCTTTCATGTGATCGTGCATGAAAGTTTTTCATTTATGTTAATACACAACAAAGCATTTCCCAAAAGCGATAAGATCAACTTGATGAATCTCAGATCACACCCTAGATCCTTCACAAATTGTGGAATGGAATCTAACTCTAGGAAATTATAGGCCTTGTCAAAATCAATCTTGACAAAAAGAACATCTTGGGATGACTCTTTTGCAAACTCAAGGCCTTCCCATATGTTGACAACCACATTAAGGATCTATCAAAACTTAATGAAGTCTTTTATATCGTCAATGACCCAAGTGTGAAAAATGAATAGCAATCTGATTAGCTAGGACCTTCTTGAAGATCTTGTAACTAATTTTGAGCATCTTGATTGGCCTCCACTTTTCAATCTTGTTTTTTATCTCTTTTTTGTGACTTATTTTTTTTACACCTTCGTTGAGTGAGTGAGGCAAAGCACCGAATTAAAGCTTCCTACCAAACCAGATGGATGGTCTCACCAACATGTTCTTAAACATCATGAAGAACTCATTTGTGGGTGCATTGATGTTGGTGCATTTTACCCAATCCTAAATGCTTGATATCTTTTGATTTATGCTCATTTGTAGTCATATAAACACCTCTTGTAAAAGATTATATTTTATCTCTTGTAATTGTGAAAGAAAGAATGGCTTAAGGCATCCATGATGTAAATAGGAAATTCGTGGCTCTAACTACCTAAAACCACGAATCCATCAGCTGAGAGAATATGTCCTAATTCTTAGCATCACTTTTAGGTGAAGTTATTTGAATTCAAATTCAAAACTACCTCCAAAACTAGCTATTAAAAGAGCAAGTAGGAAGTCACCATAAGAGAGCTTGATTCGTGCCCACTTCATTTTCATTTGTAGAGATTGAAGAGCTTACTTCATAACTCTATCATTCTACTCCCATTGTGCAAGTATTCATTGCCAATGTTGTTGTAATTATATGTGAATCTATACATTCATCACTTACTTCTTCTCTGTTTATTCTCTGCTATACTCACTCACAACAGTAACTTCAGAAGCTCATATCTCGGGCTATACATAGCCTTTTTTAGATTTGTAAAGTGCATTGCAATGTCAGGGGAGACTAGATTGTGCTCTCTGACTACACTAGACAAGATTTCAGAAATACACTTCTGATTACAAGAACACCCACGTAGGTAAAATGATACAAGAATACATGAATGATACAAGACATCCCACGACCCGAGATTGATAGGTATGGAAAACTGGACTAGAGATGATACAAGAGATCCACAACCCGAGCTCGTAGGTATGGAACAAGATTTCAGGATTACAAGAACTCCCTTATGGGAGATGAACTAGATACAAGAAATAACTCAACAAGATCTCATACTACAAGATTACAAGAGGACAAGGCTAGATGTCCAGGATACAAGACTAGACAAGACTAGAACTCGAACTGGAACTTGAAAGTACTTGGTGATTAGGATCCCTTGAGCTCCCAAGATTGGCATCCACAAGATTGATGATGAATGTGGCCAACACCTCCTTATATAGTTTTCCCAAGGGCAGTTACGAGTTGATGATGTCATCAATGATATCATCAACTAGAAACAAGACCTCTGAGTATTAGAATTGAGCAAATAGACACTCGATCTTGGGGTTTTGGCACATTTTGGATGCAATGGAAGCATTAATTTCTCCAAAATCCGAGCCAATCATGAGATATAGAAATTGACATGGAATCTAAGGTTAAGATGGTTTTCTTTATGTCCATGACATCACCTCCCTCTCAAGCGATGCATTCCACAAGGAGCGGCCATGTTCTCTAGCTTGGGTTTCATTGGATTCTTCTTATGGAATTCACGAACCTTGATTTTTGCTCTCAAAATATTTTCTATAAGTTACTGTCATATGCTTTGCAATGAATAAGGCATTCCAATCCTCCTCGAGAGATCCTTGAATGTAATATACACACGACTTCAAATTCTTCATGATCCTCAATCTTGATAGGTGGTGAAGGACTGGGTCTCTCTTGAGCTTCCTTGGGTTCTTCATGCGATAGATCCTGTGAGCTTCTAGTGGAATGTTGTGGTCTTTCCAAGATCTTTGATGGAGAGCATTGAGTAAGCACACCTGCTTGATTGAACATGAACTCATCTTTATCCTTTACCGTCTTGATATCTTCATAACATGTATATATACACATACACATACACATACACATACAGATACACATACACATACACATACACATACACATACACATACACATACACATACACATACACATACACATACACATACACATACACATACACATACACATACACATACACATACACATACACATACACATACACATACACATACACATACACATACACATACACATACACATACACATACACATACACATACACATACACATACACATACACATACACATACACATACACATACACAAACACAAACACATACACATACACAAACACATACACATACCCATACGCATACGCATACCCATACCCATACGCATACGCATACCCATATCCATACGCATATGCATACGCATATGCATACTCATACCCATACCCATACGCATACCCATACGCCCATACGCATACGCATACGCATACGCATACGCATACGCATACGCATACGCATACGCATACGCATACGCATACGCATACGCATACGCATACGCATACGCATACGCATACGCATACGCATACGCATACGCATACGCATACGCATACGCATACGCATACGCATACGCATACGCATACGCATACGCATACGCATACGCATACGCATACGCATACGCATACGCATATGCATACGCATACGCATACGCATACGCATACGCATACGCATACGCATACGCATACGCATACGCATACACATACACATGCACATGCACATCCACATCCACATCGACATCCACATGCACATGCACATCCACATGCACATCCACATCCACATGCACATCCACATCCACATCCACATACACACACACATACACACACACATACACACACATACACACACACATACACACACACCTACACACACATACACATACACATACACACATACACACACACATACACACACACATACACACACACATACACACACACATACACACACATACACACACACATACACACACATACACACACACATACACATACACATACACATACACATACACATACACATACACATACACATACACATACACATACACATACACATACACATACACATACACGTACACATACACATACACACACACACACGACATGTACACATATGTAGCATACACACATCATAAATTTATAGACACACATACACACTCATGCATGCACACACATATACAACACATACACATAAAACAAACACACATATGTACAAACATAAGCACACACACATGCATACAAAGATACTTGTGCACATAGAGAAAGATACACACACGGACACAAAAGAGACATACATACCCAAAGAGATCAACATATAGATAGATGCACATTTAAATGAATGCACACATGCATACACATATCTACAATAAATATTAGTGACAAAAATCAATGTTTTGGCAATGGAAAATTATGATTTTGCTCAAATTTAATTGCGCAAATTTCCGATTTCATGTGCCCTCTTACTTGGTGTCTGATCCTACAATGAGTTCCACTTTGGCCACTTGATGCTTTTCCTTTCCTTTGCCCAACACTCCCCTCCATATGGCATCTATCATCCTTGACATACCCTTGTTCTTGGAAATTTTCCATGTACATCTCTAATAGATTAATAGTGAGTGTTCATTGGGCCACAAGAATGCCTGTTACCATGTCCGCTTTAAGCTTTTGTTGTTTGATGGCATTTGGTCTATTTGGTTGGTGAAGGGGTTATGTGCTAAATATTGTAAAATTTTGCAAGCTAACAAATGGAGTAAGTGGGTGGGTCATGAGATCAAAACCTCAAAATGACACTCCTAGGAGCTTGTGGTGATCGAATTTTTGGAAAGTTTCTTTGTAAAAAGCTGGAAGATATTTAATATAGCATTGCTAAGCGTAACATAATTTTGGTGAGGGAGTAATAGTCATATCATAGCTGAGGTCTAGATTTCCATGTCGAATATTGGTGCATTGAAATGAAGTGCTTTGACTTTTTTGAAGGCTTTAAATAATGTTTCCATCATATCAAAGATTTTAACTATCATATGGGATTCTATATCTGGCATCTTAGAAAGTCTCTATAGCCAATGGCAAATGGTGACCGCCATGTATGATACAATTAGAGGTCTATGTGGGGGTGAAAAGTATGGAAAGGTGAGCCATTCGACACATTTAGGATCATTCTTGAATTTAATAGTGAGAGCTTTCCAATTGCATGTCCAATGTGGTAGTGATTGTGGCATTACACCCTCACCAAGGCATGATGATTGAGTATTCAAAGCTTGGTATGGAATTCTCTAGATCACCTCCAACATTTAAGGCTATGTTTTACCAAGTGCATATACATACACTTGATTGTCAATCATGTTAAAGTAGTTTTTGGTGTAAAGTGTGGAAAACTCCTTGTTCATGTCATTTCTAGTATCAAAATTGCTATAGACCTAGACAAAGTTAAAGTGATGTTGGAAGTGCCACCACCACGTTCTCCTAAGGAGGTATTACGGTTTTTAGGCCAAATTCTCTAGCATGCATGTCACTTACATTGTTTAGCTCATATTGATATACCATTAAATGCTGTCATTCATGTGAAGCCTATTGCTTTAATGGACTTTGGAGTGTGATCTCATGTTTCATAGATTGAAAACTTTACTCACCCTCGCACTTACACTACAAGATTTGGGCTAGTCCCAACCTTTTCATGTATTTGTGGATGCTTTAGATATTCCTATTCATTCGATGTTAATGCAAAAGGAAGGATGTTCTTAGTTTAGGCATATATATTGCTAGTCAATGCCTAACTCTAGCCGAGCATAACTACTTAGTTATGGAATGCAAATGTTTATGACTTGTTTATTCTATCAAGAAATTTCACCATTACTTATTGGGCCATTCTTTTACATTTCATGTCAATCATTTTGCTATGTTATATTTGGTAAAACAACAAAATCTTGTTGGCAGATTAGCTGGGTGGGTCTTACTCTTACAAGAATATGACTATGATGTAGTTCATCATTGTGGATCTTCACATATCATTGCAGATTTCTTATCTCCATTGGATAATGGTGAACCTCTGGATGGGATTGATAATTCTTTCCCCGATGCTGATGTTTTTCATATTGTTGATAATATTTAACCAAAATTAGGAACCCCTACTCGGTATGATGAAATGATGTCTTTTGTTGCAACTCATTTTCCTCCTTCCCATTTATGGACACCAGTCCCAAAAAAGTTAGCTTTACTGAGCAGATGCTTTTCTATTATCCTTGATCATTTGTATTATAAAGATATTACCAAAATTCGGCTTCATTGTGTCCCATCACATGAAGTAACAACTGTCATTTCGAAAGCTCATTTTGGAATTTTGGGTGGATATTGTGGAACTAATTTAATAGTAAATAAAGTTCTCCAAAGTCCACAAATGGGGTTTGGACTTTATAGGTCCTATCCGTCCTCTAATCAATTTTGAAAAAACCTTTATTTTGACATGCACTGGTTACTATACTTGATGGATAGAAGGCTAGAGCTTAATACATTCAAATATAGGAAGTGTTGCCACAACTTTACTCACTGAATGATTTCCTCATTTCGAACTTCCACTTGAATTGGTTTTTGATTGTGACACTTATTTTTTAAATCAGCTTATTAAATGTATCATTGATTCCTTTTGTATTGGGCATAAGTTTAGTTCCCCATACTATCCTTGAGGTAATGGTTTTGCAGAAAGTACTAATAAGGTCTTACTTACGATGCTTCAAAAATTTTATTTTGGATTATCCAACTAAGTGGGAACAATATCTACCCTTGGTTCTATGGGTTTACCATACCTCATACAAAGTTTCAACCAGATTTACACCTTCTAAGTTAGTTAATTGTATGGAATTTACAGTGCCAAGTTTATGTATCGTGGTGCAAAATTGTTTATTACTAGAAGAATCACTGATATTTTGGATGTATACTTTACAATAGTTGGAAGAAAATTGCTACAAGATTTTATTGCTTATGCAAGAGGTCAAGTTTCGACAACAATGCTAGCATGATCGCCAATTATAGACACCTATTTTTTGGATTGGAGATTTGTCTTATTTTTTAATTAAAAAATGGAGACAATCTGGAAAATTCAAAATTTGGTGGACAACTCCATTTTGAATACATGCAAGAATTGATCTAGGTACTTTTTAGTTAGCAACTTTGAGTGGTGAAATCTTACGAACTGCGCTCAATGGGTCCAAGCTTCAACCATACCAGATGTAGCTTCATCATATTTATTGTATTATAGTGTATATAAATTTTGTTTTCTTAATAATTATAACATAATAAATAAAGATTTTCTCACAACTTTGTGTGAGTCGTGGAGTATCAATGCTAGAAACTCGAGATCAGATCAGCATATATTTGTAATCATTGCACGATGTTGAGTTATTCAATGACATGCACACTAATCAAGCACATGTAGATATACAATGGCTTGACTACGTTTCTACTTAAGTCGATAAGTGAACAAACACACTTTTTTACTTGCTACTTTTTACCTGGATGCGAGATGCTCTCGCCTTTTTGTAGCTGTGTACTGCATTTTTCATTTCCTACAACCATGTCGGGCAGAGTACTACCTAGCACATTGAAACTAACCAATATGAGTCCAATGGTGATTCTCGATCACTTTATGAAAACTCATGTTGATTGGTTTCAATAGTGTGGTTGTTGGAATATGCCCAGATTCCATAAATGACTTTGTAGAATGAAAAATTCCTTTATTAAAATGTAATGATTAGTTGGAGAAAATCAAGGAACACTACACTTTCTAAGAATTTCATATTATTATAGATGTGCACATGGTCATTGATCCACCTTTCATCGCAATGCAGCTGAATGTCAGTAACTAAGGTATCACATCTCTGGCAATGTTGGTTTCCATGGAGGAGATGGAGTGCATGTTTAGTAAAGCATGTTTTGGTGAGTACAAATATGCACGACTCCCATACACCAATCCATGGAAGTTTGGGTTATGGTTGGCAATGTTGGTTGTGTTTCTACAAACAAAACATTATGGAGTCTCTCAAACCTTGCATTCCCTAATGGTGGACATTGTGGCTCATGGTGGTAAAGCGAATTGGGCGGAGATCATTTTCCAATGGTTGAAGAAATAAGTATGTCAACTTTGTTGTCCAACCAAAAAGGTACAATAGGTCGAAACAAAAATAGGTGTCTTGTTATCTTTGTTGATTCCAGCAGAGCCTCTTCCTGCACCATGTATATTTGAAGTAGTAGAAAAATTAGTTTTTCTACGAGCATAGAAATGACCAAGCAAATGATCAGTTATAGAGGATGGTAACCCATTGAATGCTAAGAAGCAAGCTTGAGTGCATATTGTGCATGGAGTCCTTTGTTGTGCTAAGGAGAAAAGAGTATGATAAATGCAGGAATAGATAGAGGTAGAAGTACAAAGGAAACACCAAGAGGATGTGGTTGCCACTGCTGAGGTTGAACAACGTCGAAGAGTTGCTGAAGATGAAGTGGAACAAAGAAGGGGGGGAAGCAACAAAAACAATTGCATGTGCATGTGCATGTGCATGCACATGTGTATGCGTATGTGTATGTGTATGTGTATGTGCATGTGTATAGGGTTGTATTTGTGTTAAAGGATATAAATGATGTGTCAGTGGGTATGCAGATGGATGGGATAGGTGGGAATGGAGGGAGGATGGGGGGAAATTTTTGCAACAGTGGGTTGGATTAGAGGGACACTAGAGATCGAAGTGGAATTAGTGGTTACCATGGTTGAAACTACAAGAAAAGTTCTAGTTGAGGGGCACGATGTACAAGGAGGGGATTTGACTAGGTACATGATTGGAACACAAAGATGGGATGGGGTTTGGGGTGGTGTTAAACGATAATACTTCAATCCAACTTTCGGACGAGTATTATCGGGTCCTCGGGTTCTTGGGAGTGGTAGGGGTCTGTTAGACAGAGGCCCTGTACTATTTTCCCAATCCTTTACACAATCGCAAGTATTTCTTCACGTCTTAACACAATGAGTGAGTTTGAATATTGACTACTCTTCGGCACGATGAGTGTTAGAATATTCGGACTGAATATGCTATGGTAGTAACACCGTGGTCCTGCCGTAACTTAAAACTACGAGAATACGCTCTTCTCAATAATTAAATACTTCTCAATAAGACGATTCCATGTGACAAGTAAACACACATGACAAAAAATTACACAGACAACTTGGATCGAGATTACTTCAAACTTTGCGTATACTGACTCGAGTCACAGATTTCTACCGTAATTAACTTCTGTCTACACACAGATCCTTGTCGAATACTCAGTGATCGCCGATTATTATATATAACCTGGTCACTTAACCGAAAAGGTACTAAACTTTGTCCTTACACAGTCTCACGCAGGACAACAAACACACAATCTCACAGCCGAGAAATACAGAATCGTATATAACTGATCATCAAATAGACTCACAACACAAAACTACCGAATGGGAATCAGTTCAACCAAAGAATAGCAGAATAATTAAATATGAACAGAATGAAACAGTACTCAATGTACTTAGCAATATCTCATACACAGTCTTAAAATATGATACTCGCAATCTCCGAATACTTCAGTTCTCGATGTGATCAACCCTATTCACTACAGTGCTCAACAGAACAGAGACGTATCTAACCTTCTGTCTCTCTCAAATAAATTCCTGTTAACTATCACTCCAAGATTCTGTTTAACACAGTAAATTCTGCTCCACCAATCTAACGAAGTGACGACCCTTCTCTCTTTCTGTCTTCTGCTTTTTATTGCTTTCGCATTCTTCATCTACCGACTCTTGCGTAATTTCCTGCATCTCCGTCATTTTAGCCACAATTCTTGTTTATCCTTCTTCTGCGGTTGCGGTTGTCTCGCTCCGTCAGCCTTGTAACAGTGGTGTCTCAAAGGTAGATTGGAATTCTTGGGAGAGGGGGGAACTAGTGGTGATCAAGGGAATAGCAGGCTCACCCAAGGATGTTGTATCAATTGGAGGAATGAGTGGGGGTATTTGACCTCAAAGGATGGATCTACTAGGGAGGTTGGGTGGAACGTGCACTTGAACTTTTTTGTCCTACTCGAGGGAGAATGCATATATGATGGGGATCGAATCATTGGAGATGCCTTTATGACAAGTAGTTGAAAGCCTCTACTGCACCTATTGTTTTTTTAGCATAATAATATGATCTTTAAATGGAGCATTGAAACTGTTATTATCATGCTTTTGCTATAATAGGTCATGCCTTTACACCTCTGTAAGTTGGTCTTGGGCATTAACAACTTGCATTGTGGTGTAGAGTGTTTGTAAAGTGACTATATAAGAAGATCTATCCGAAATCGGCTCATCTTCAATTTGCTAATCGTCTCCTTGTTCGTCTTATGTGTTATGATGTTCTCTTTGGTCTTGTTGATCTATGTGCTCTTCCTCATCATCCTCTATTGCTATCAATTCATCATCTTCATGGTCTATGTGGGTGTGGCCTTCTTCTCTATCTATCTTGGAGCTTGGGTAATTGGGATGTTCATATTCTTGTGAACCAAACTAGGCATCTAAAAATTGGAATTCTATATTGATGGGCTCTGACATCTCGAACTCAAAAGTTACTATGAAATCATCTGTGTCCATATTATAGACAAGGAACATAGATCCTTTTACCGTAGTTGTGTCCACGTGTCTAGTGGCCTTGTGTTCTATTGTTATTGGCTCTCTAGTAGTTGTTGATGATGATGTAGTGCCTATGGATTGCTTTGTTCTGCAATCATTCTGACCTTTGAGTGTCATATGCATGAGAGACGGATGAAGATATGAGGAATAACAAGGTGTGGTCCTAGGAATGATGGCTGAGGAGATTCTTGAAGTGAAGGCAAATGTTATACCTATAAGCATGGAATGGATCCCCTCATACCTTTGATAAGCTAGGTGGTTGCCAAAAGGCTACTTTTATAAGCTTGTAGTTGAGTGCTGATGAGGGCTCACTCAACTAGAATGTCATAGGATATGCACATGTATGCTATCCTCATAATTGCACAACATCCATTGATAACCTACTTCCTCATCGATCTATCATTAGCTAGACAGAGTTGATCCATGATCCAATGTTATAAATCAATTGTCGTTGAAAAATTATGGGCCAAATAAAAACTAAACCATATTCTTTTGTGTGGTTGAGTGAACCTGTCCTGTCCTAGGAATGCGAAATGTTGCACTTAGATGCATAGGGATGTTTATAGAACTAAGGTCACTTTCTTAGATGGAATCTCGCTTCAATTTATCTTTAAAGCTACCTAGATAAGCTTACATGTCAGTTTGAATCACTTCAAAGTTAGGTTTGATACTAGAGATGGCAATATAAAAGTGTATACAACCCTTCCTCAGACCTAGTTGAAGCTTGTGGATCAGATAGTAGCACCTATAAAAAACATGCTTTCATAGTTGTGCTTTGAAATATTCCTTGAACCCAACTTTCTCCACTAAAATTTGCAGCTTTGTTGTATGTTGTAGTATCTGAAATTCTTGCAAGAAAACTTGTATTTGCCCCAATGGTTGTTGAAATCCAACTTTTCTTGAAAGATATATTTTGCATCTACGAGGGGTTCTAATAGTCCTTGGAACCAATGAGATTTTATGTTGATGCAATCAGTTATTGCCTACGGTGGATCTTCTATTGGGATGAGACCCTAAAATCCAACAAATTCACCTGGTGGAAGCAATGGTCATTATTCTATCACTAGGTTCCGATAGTCCACTAGGTGTTGAATGGGACCTCCTACAGATGGGTCTCCTACTTGCATTGTGAACCTTTGTGTGTATTACAACAATTTGCTAAAAAGGAGAACACATTAGTATGGAAAAAAATGTCGATCTCAGTATGGTGAGGCTACAATCCCTTTCCAATACGGATATGCATCCCAATGTAGCCCAATGAGGTGGAGTGATATATAATGAGGTCTTCATATCAAATGCTTATCTCTGGACTTCCTACATGCATACTTTGGATAGTGCATGATCTCCTTATGCATAGTGGTTTCATCATTCTTAACAAGATATTTGGGAAATGATTATTACTAGGTTGTTTGATCATGAGAGGTGTAGATAAGGAATTACAAAATGTGGTTTTTGAACAATACTCTTGATGAGGAATCGGTACGCATGGTTGGTATCGGGGTTGTTTAAGCAGCCCTTGACAAGATGTTCGAGAAACTAATTTACAAGGGTGTTCATATACAAAATATTTTCTAAGGAGGGGTTCAAATGGGAAGTTGGGTTTTCATATGAGATGAGAGTACATAAAAGAGAATTTAAGCTAATAATCAGATCTTAGGAACCTATATACTCAATGTGTTGGGGTTAGCCATCATAGATTGCTCAGGTACCCAAATTTGTCAAATCTTCTATTGCTGATCTCATTCTTGCTTTAGTGGTTGATGCTTTGGGTATATCCTCTAAGGCTTTGATTGTGATTGAGGTTGTAGTTGAGTCATCGATTGTCACCCTTTTCATATCAATACCTACCTTAATATTGGAGCAGATTGATATCCACTTTGTTCTAATCCCTTGGTGTGGTTTGATCCTCATACTTTCGGTTGTTGTTGCGATCAACTCTTCCATTGTTGGAGGGGAGAGGTTGATGGGACACTTTGCTTTGGAAAAGAGGGGAGATCCAACACCTGCATGACCTGCCCATCAATAAGTGAAGCATTTTTTACAACAGATATAGGGGTGCATGCTTGAAGTGTGGAAGGGGACCACATAACTCGATATTCTTTGACAATACAGATGTGAACCTTATGGTGCCATTACTATATGCCTGTTGTTGGTCTCTTGATTGGGTTGTGCCATTACTAGAATTCAACTCAACAAATGTTGATCTTTACGTGCCTATGCTAGTTCTTGATCGAGTTAATGTTGATTTTTTAGTTCCAATCAGCATTCTTTATTGGGGTAATATTGATCTTGTGATGCCATTTCCTCTGGTAGAAGAGCTAGATGACCTGTGAGTTGACCTTTTGATGCCATTTTCACTTACATGGGGATTGGAAATCTCCACAAGTTGACTCGTGATCAATAATCACATGGTTTTCTAACTCTATTCTAAGATGTTGTTTATTCTAAGATGTTGTTTATCAACTATGCTAGGAGAAGCATTCCTCTTTGCTTCACACATCGCCATGTGGTATACAGTGGTCTTTACTTGAGGAGAGATACAAATACTATGAAGCTCCTCCATTTTTTCCTTTTTATGTATGTCTATGACCTATCATTTTAGCTTCATATGTTTAATGTGCTCTAGAGATTTAGGCTGAGCTTGTTCTCGTATTCTGTTCTCTTCCTCTTTTCACTTTCTAGCCATATTGATGCGTCTAAGCATCTCTTCTGTCAACAGTTCTTGATAAAGCATGACTCTACATCCACTTATGTAATCTAGCATTACATCTTTGTCTAAGACGGCTAAATGCACAGCTCTACTCATTGATAGTCTATTGATAGTCAAGGATCCATAACCATGTTTTTCTTTGCATATGACGCGGTTGATGATAGAGCAAACAAAAGGGGTGAAAGTTCTAGATGTTGAATTACTTGACATGAAATGGCCTGCATGTGTGTGATTTTGTTACTGAGTTTTGCTAGTGGTGTATAAGCTTATTACAAGTACTTGGAAATTTCTAAGGAAAATCAAGTGGGCATGTGTCTCATCAAGAGGGAACCTATCTCTCAATCAAAAGGATCACAAATCCCACATGAAATCATGAACTCTAATCCAAAGTTTGATGATATTGCTTTAAATGTTACTTCTTTGTTCCTAGAAACTTCACAACAAGAGCTACATGATTTCCTTAGAGAATGAGTATGAAATTAAGGAACAAAAATATGTTAATGAGAATGAACATGAAAGTGAGGAGGAAAAATATTTTAATGAAGTCAACAATGAATCTACATCAATGTTCAAGACAAATGAAAAACATAAAACATTCGACAAAGAAGAGTTTTTTCTCATGTAACGAGAATGAATAATATGAGGAGGAATATGGAATGCAGGAAAATATGTTGATGAGAATGAATATGAAATTAAGGAACAAAAATATGTTAAATGAGAATGAAAATTAAAGAGAGGAGGAAAAATCTATTAATGAATTCGAGAATGAATCTACATCAATGTTTGAAACCAAGATAAATAAAAAACACAAAATGTTCGACAATAAGTATGTAGAGTGGGAGGATGGTTCAACCCTAAATTCGTATATTCTCACCATTCCTCTATATGAAGAAAGGGGAGGTGAGACCGATATATATTGTCTTGAAGAAGATACTAATGATGACAAAGAACCTATTCAGTGTGACACACTTGTTCAAGAAGATGAAGTGATAATGTACTATAAGAAGTTTGACAATGTTTTACATATGACTAAATTGACTTTAATTGATGGATATGATGATACAAAAATGGATGTTTGCCTTATTTCGAAGAGAATGAAGAAGGTGACGCATGGGACGATTATTTAAATATTGTTATTGATGTACCTTTCTGTTGCTCATATCAAGTTGCCAATCAATATGATGTAAAAAAATGATTTAAGTATAGTTCAAGAATGAATTGTTTTTTCTTTGAATCGGATAATGTTCAAAACAAATTAAATGGAAAAATTCGTTGTTCAAGATTATTGGAAAGGTTCGAATAAGAAAATGATTGGTAAACATCTTGATGAGATTAATAATTTTCCATTATTTTATTTATCTTGTCATATCCACATAAGCATGGAATATGATGATTTAGGGGAAGTAAATGAAGTGAATGATGAGATAAATGGAATAGTTTGAAAATATTGAGGTGCCTAGAGACTTCATATTGGTAAAGACTATTTCGACTACAAAGAAATATTATCATGGAGTGATAGTATTTATGATATTTCTTTGAGTATGGTTTATATGGTTGGTGCTCATTTTTACACTCTTTTTCTATAATAAGTGAAGTTTAAGATGTTCATGAAGATAGATTGGAGGTACCTATGGTATATTTCCTTTCCTAGTTTTGAAGTTGTTTCTTAAAATTATTTAGGATGACTACATGATGCCAGAGTTATTGATGGCTCCATTGAACGAGAAAAAGAACTACGAGGGGAGGTCCTATGGAAGATTTGGTGGGAAAGATGTGCTTATAACTTCGGCAATTCCCCCAAAGAGTGATCGATTGAGAAATTGTTGTCCTCCTCGGTAAAAGAATCACCAAGTGTAAGAAATCCCCCTCCCCCCCCCTTTCAGGCATCAGAAAGTTCTTATCCTGATCAATGATAAGCTTAAGCCCAAGTGGGCCCCACATGAAGGTGATGAGAGGGTGATTAACCTTCTTTGTAATGCCATCTAAACTTTGTAAGATCTACCCCCGCTCTGTGGGACTTGGGGGGTCCCGTGGGCACTAGTCCCCTTCACTTGTACTTTTCTTTTCCTTTATTTAATACAAGTCCGAGAGAGAAGGCTAAGGTCGAACTTCCTTTATTAAAAAAAAAAAAACTACGATGGTTTTCAAATTTGTTGTTTTTTATATGAATGTTTCATAAATTATGTTACTTATGAGGTTTTTAAGTTGAATGTTATTTTTAGGTAAATGATGGGCTAGAAGAAGATGCAATGAAGTGAAGAGCTATGGAAAATCTTTTTGATATTATGAAATCCCAAACAAAAAATTCAATTTTTGCACCATGTTGAGTTGTTTTTACATTTAAAGTATGCATAGCATGATGTCCATACACATAATTTTAATTCCCTTAGATGCATGTTTATTTGCACATGTACTAGCATGAATAAGTTTTGAATTATGTTTATCAATAAGCTCAATGTCACAACCATTTGCCCTCATATGCACCATAAGTTTGAATGATGCACATAAAGTATGCATGGTAGGGTCTCACTATGCGACCTTGCATATCACTATGTGACCTTGCATAAAGGCATATTTTGAGCTTTACTCATGCACCTTGAGTGATGGAAAGGTTTTGTGTATCTGCATATGGAATGTATGTGAGTGTGAGTGAGTGCACATGCCTTGTCAACAAGAGCCCATTACCTTATCTTTTGCATCATAATGTTTGATCATGCATTTTGAATTATGCAATTGATAGGTCTATATTTAATGACCTTGCATAGACACTTTGCTTCTATTCTCATGCACATGAAATTGGTTCTTATAATTCAAAGTTCATATGAGATTTTAATCTATCTTTGATGCAGACACTATAATGTGTTGGTGCTTCAAGATGAAGCCCAAGTTTGGTGGGGGTGAGTTTTTTTGAGATATTCATCTCTACTCACGTGCTGAGCTAAAACAACTGAAGGGAGCATAGTTGATGATTTCATGGACTTTCTTTTCATGAAAGCCTAGAGTCTATGGCAGCCACTAACACTAATTGATTCCTTATTGGGTGCAACATTGATGTTTTACATAAAAAAAAGTTGTGGATGGATTTTTGGATATGAACGCACAAGTTTTAATATCAATTAATTGTTTTTGTACTCCCTTATAGTTTGGAATCTTCCATGCTTTTATAGTTATTAGTATTTAATGATTAATAAATTCTATGAAGACCTTTTGTTTTACTACAAAATGAAATAAAGATTTGAATCCAAGAAAAAAGCTTCAAACTTTCTCAAGTATGGCCTTTATTGCAACTAGAAAGTTGAGAAAGCTATTCAATTGTGAGTGATGAACTAAGTAAGAAGGTCAAAAAGAAGTTATTTGAGGGAAACTCTATTTCACAATTGGACCTAAGCTTTTTTTTTGAAGCATTTTGATATGGAATGTTTGAAACTCCATTGGGTTTCTAGTAACTTAACTCCATACACGATTTGGCACCTGCTCGCAATTGTCTTAGCATTTCTCATACACCCTTGACACTCCATATGTGGACCTTGAATTTCTCGACAAGTTTGGACTTTGGTTGTCAATGGACGAAGAGACTATTGCTTCATGCGAGTCCATTATATGTGACTATCTAGTACAACCAAAAATTTCTATCCCTTGTGATTCCATCGCGACCTCAACCTTTATATTTGAGATATTACTTCCGTGCATGCGAACGACACTTCTTCCACTAAAGAGGAAGTGTGATTCACCGTATTACAATTAGAATCATGCTCACAACTTTATCAGCATTTCCACACACATGATAGATACCCCGTGTCTAGGCCGGATCTGCACGACAACATTCTTCTATGACACATTCAAACATAAGAGGTTCCACCATGAATAAGGAGATATCATAGCCATCTTTGTCTCAATGGGGTTTCCATTGTTTCTCATTCAACACTATGTCCATGGTGGCTAGTATCTCTGCCCAACCATGAGGTTCTCTTTGTCTGGGAATATCACATGCACGTAGGTTGGGTCTTGAACTACTCTAAGGTTTTTTGTGCCACCTATGTTTCTATCTTCTAGTCTCTTTCCCTCTTCTGCTGCACTTTACACATCCATAGATGCATGTCCATGCGCATTCTTGAGGAGCTAGATCCTATGGAATGCATTGACTCTATCTCTTCTAGTATTCAAGGGATAGTATTCCATTGTAGAGGATCAGCAATAGTTGTTTTGCTACATGCTTCCACAACTCAGATTTGACGTTTAGTAACTCTTTTAAAGTGACATGACACTACATTTTAGTGTTCTTTCCTATATACATGTTCCTAGGTAGAACTTAATCATCATTTCTGATCAAGATAGTGGGAGCTCTCATCTAAGTAGACATTGAATCCCATGAGCCTATGAAGTGGGGAAATTCAATCAAGGAATTGGATTCAAAGTCTAATCATTCACTCAATTGCACATCTTCCTGCTCGACATATATAGAAGGAATATCTTGAGCAAATTGATCATGAAGATTACATATCTCTTGAATGGGGGTTTGAGTACCAAGCTCCAATCTCCATTAATCTTCTTGAATCTCTCTCAAGAGTCCTTGTGAGTACTTATTAATTGAGGGAGAAATTCTAGAGTTTGTTGAGTTGGGAACTTGTGATATCACTGGTGAGAATTCTCTTGGTGTGCTTCATATGGAATGAGCCTCCTTAGGCACTAAATGGTCTGGTTTTGATGCCAATCGCTCTAATCTCTCTAACTATCCCTCAAAGTACAAATATGGTTTTATTAGGTTACTCTGGTTAACATATTGGGTAGCTTCAAATATAGCATGAGCTAGTTCAACAATTTTCAGGCAAAGCTTGGTTCTTTCTATTTCTAGGTCTACCTTGGATAGCTTTTATCTAGCTCTGTGACATTGAGTCCTTCTCTCAATCTAGCCTGATAGGCTTTGAACATCATATCCAGGTCCTCTAGGACATGTTTTATTAAGAATAATCCTACCTTTAGTGAAGGAGGAATTCTAGGGATGCATATGATGTCGATTCTAGGATCTTTTCTTTGGTTTCTTTCAAAAGCCCTTCAACTTCTGCTAATTCATATTCCATTTTCTCTTAGCTCTTTCTCAAGAATTTTTCCACAACTTTGCTTTCTTTCTATTGGATTCTCTTATTTCACTAGACTCCAAGGGTTTCTCTTGGTCTACATGTTGGGTTTGTTGTAAGGCATGAGCTTTGTTCACTACCTCAATAGGCACTAGGGTAGGTGGAGATTCACTTGATGCTTGTACTATGCCTAATACATTGATTGGAGTTATCTTGGATTCATTAGCCAGATTCTTGGGAAACTCCTATATGATATACTCTTTTCTACACTCTGAACCATATCCTTGAATTGTGAGATAGTGTGGTTGTACTACAGGTGGAAGATGAGGGAATTCCCATACAAAGTGGTCTTCTTGGCATCTAAAACAAGGTCCTCTAGGGGTATGTGGTCTCATTCGTCTCATTTGAGGTCAAGGTTTAGGGTTTTTTGTACATCACATTCGAATATTTGTGTTATCAATCAGGATCAATCATGGGTGCTTCCTATGGGTAAACTTCAGTATGCTCTACGGACTCTCTGTAGTAGTATGGTGGGATGTCTCCATGCTTTGACTCAAAGCTCTAAGTATTAGGATCATTATGAGAGATTAATGGAGATATTGGCACTAATGCCCTATTGAGGTTATCAATTGTTGTTGCATATTTAACTAAGAATACATTGGTAGGGGATGGTGATTGTTGTCCTAGCATAGGTTGGATCTCTGTTGTGCATGATAATGTGGCTGGTAGTTTGGTGGTGGACCATAGTAAGGTTTGTGTTGGTACTGGCTTGGATATCTACCTAGTTGCGGGTAAGGATGCTGGTAGTTTTACCTAACTTCTTGCTTGTTATAGGGATAATCTTGGGCAGTGTGGTTTGTGTTCTTTCTCTCAAATGTGCAGTATTGGGCATTCGGGTTCCTTGGATTCTGAGCTAGCAAGGGATACACATTTCACATGTGATCTCCTCCACTAGTATAACAACATTTCACTAAAATCATTCTACACTCCTAGCTTTCGAGCCACTTGTTTCGCTAATTCATATAAGCAGATTGAGGGTTTTGATGTGAAGTTGGTTGAGGAGTTAGAATTCTTATAGAGTTTAGAGAGCTCCAATTCGTCACCCAAATTATCCTCAATATCTATGCACATTCTCACACATTGCTGTATCATTCTGGGCTCCTTAAGATAGATGTATGATCATACTTTTGCACTTAACAAACCATCTAGAAATAGGGAAACTTGTTCAGTTTGAGTAGGTAGCTATGGGATGTGACATTTCTTAATGTATTGTGTAAACACATCCTATTAATCTCATCATTTTTTGGGTGTCTACTTAAAGCTATGAATTAATGATGAAGTGTTGTGTCTGATTCCACTCTTAGAGAAATCTATAATGAATGCTTTGATTAAAAGTGAAAGCATTAAATGTTCCTTTTTAATGCTAAGATATGGCGAAAGATTGTAGTTTAATACTACCACTAGCCATGTTGACCATTTATTGGATTTCATGGAGAATGGATTAACCCCATCTAATGCAACTCCTAACTTTAGATTCTGTGGATTTTGTGCAAATTCAAGCAATGTAGAATCAATATGCTGAAAAGAAACACTATCATGAGGAATTCTGATTATTCCATTAGTACTTTTGTGATCATGTCCCCAAGTGAAAAGCTTTGATAATTTGGGGCTTTGAAACATATGTCTAATCTGTGGAGCTAATGGAAAATGTCTCAATACCTTTTTTGGGATTTTACCTTCTTCACCCTTATATCGAGGAGATTGACATTTGGGACATGTCAAAGAGTCTGCATATTCACCTCTATATAAAATACAATTGTTAGGACATGCATGTATACATTGATAATCTATACCAAGATTATTGATTATCTTCTTCATTTCATCATGTGAGGTAGGAAGAATATTTTGACTTGGTAAAAACTTTTCAGATAATAACTTGTAAGTTTATCAAAAAAGATATATTAAAAAAAGTAAATAAATAAATATACATATTTATATGCATATAATTTTATATATGTGTATGCTTATGTGCATCTTTCAAAATATTCACGAAAAATTTGATTGTTTTGGATGGCAGGATACGATTGTTTGTTTTGGAGGATATGAAGTATGTACCTTCATTGAATGATTTGTCGATTCTATCATATGTTCAGTTTGAAAGTATGAGAAGCATGTTTATAATTTCTATTCAAAGCATTTGGCACTGTTTATAGGCCATACAATGGTGACCTGGATGAATTGCATGCATAGAGGTTACTCAAGATAGAGCAACCTGATTATAATGGACTAGTGCCAGCAGGATTCCTAGGGTATGCAGTAAACCTCTTGCATGTCAATGATGAGCATCTGAACTTTAGGATAAAAAGTGGAAATCATGGTGGCTTGAGAGGATCATTTTTATACAGCTTGTTAAAAGAACTTCAAGTTTATGACATTGAAGTTCTTTGAACAAGCTGTATAAAAGTGATCCTCTTAGGCCACCATGATTTCCACTTTGTATCCTAAAGTTCAGATGCTCATCATTGACATGCAAGAGGTTTACTGCATACCCCAAGAATCCTGTTGACACTAGTCCAGTATAATCAGATTGCTCTATCTTGAGTAACCTCTGTGCATGCGATTCATCCAGGTCACCATTGTATGGCCTATAAACAATGCCACATTCTTTGAATAATAATTATAAATCCGCTTCTTAGACTTTCAAACTGAACATATGATAGAATCGACAAATCATTCAATGAAGGTACATACTATATCCTCCAAAACAAACAATCGTATCCTGCTACCCAAACAAACAAATTTTTCGCGAATATTTTGAGAGATGCATTAATATTTTTAAAAGATGCGCGGACAAAAAGTGTCCATTCAATTCAAGTTCTTGTTCTTACCTTATCTAAAGTAAGAATAAAAACCTGCATTGAATGGACACTTTTTGTTCGCCCATCCTTTAAAATTATTTTTCCATCCTTCAAAATGTGTGTATATGCGTGTGTATGCTTATATGTGTGTGTAGGTTTATATATGCATGTATTTTTTATATATATTTATGCATATATATATATATATATATATATATATATATATATATATATATATATATATATATATATATATATATATATATATATATAAATAGATAGAAAATTGAAAATTATACCTTAATAGTGTCGAAATAGATACATTAGTCCATCCAAAAGGATTTTGAAGATTGAGAATAAGTAAGCTCGCACTTAGTCGTGTCAAACGACTTCCTTCATATACATGCTTTAGACATTCATCTCGAAGATATTTCTCATTTTTAGAAATATCAATGCTCTCACTGTCATTTTGATACCAATCCTCAATAAAATCTGCCATGCCATCATCTTCATCATTGTCACACAAATCTTGTACTTTATCGTCTTTTGAGTATAGATCTTTCAACTTTGCATATTCCATAGGATTACTTTTGCGTAGCCTCCTCATGGAAGCTTCTGATAAATGAGGTCTTACTGGTAATTGTGAATGCTGTGGAGGAATATCATCAACATCATACATTGGAATCTACACATATAAATAAAATTCATTAGTATTCCATAAATGAATAAAAAGTAAACTTTAAATATAAAATTAAGTATATAACTTATTAAATATGGATAGAAAATTTTTATTCTCTCTAGAGAGAAACAAAGACAGAGGGAGACAATAAGAGAGAGCTTAGGCAAAACAACAATTCTGCATATACTTGCTTCAGCTCGTAAGCGAAGCACAATTGCGAACGTTGGAGAGCTCTTCGATCAGATGCATGAAAATGCCAATCGAAGAGCCTGCAACGTTTTAATTTTTTTTTGTCAACAGACCGTCGTGTAAGCAATGCTACGCGTCGTCCCATAAGCGACATGTTTTGAGCGTCGCTTATGCGATGCAAAAAAACGTTGCTTATGCAACGCAAAAAGTCATCGCTATTTAAAACCGTCATATTAGCGACGCTGTGTGGGAGCGTCACAGACCCCGTCGCACCACAAGTCGTAAAAAACGTCGTTTGGTTCGTTGTTTAATCGATGATGTGCGTGTGACGCTCATTACGATGCATTTTGCAATTTTATAGGGACAAAATTTTCTCGCCTTAACCGTCGCTATACGCCCGTATTCCTTGTAGTGATTTAAATTCAACCAAAAATGTGCTAAGATATGTGAGCACACAATCAATCATGCCTTTTTTTATAGATATGATGAAGAACTGTAGGTGTAGGGCTTCAGTGATGCTTATTGGGCTGGTTCAAAGGAAGATAAAAGATCCACTTTAGGTTATGTGTTCATGATAGGTAGCAAACCTATCACATGGAGCTCGAAGAAGCAACCTACTATTGCACTATCATCTACAAAAGCTGAATATAGAGGATTAGCCTTTGCAACTTGTGAAGCTATGTGGATTAAGCAGCTCTTGGCTGATCTTGATGTCCAAGTAGAGACCATTCCAATTTATGGTGACAATGTGTCAAGCATTCAGTTGACAAACAATCCAATGTTTCATGCATGAAGTAAGCACGCAGAAGTGCATTATCATTATGTTCGAGAAAAAGTTTTGAGCAAGGATGTAGATATAAAGCTCATTAGAACTAATGAACAGGTTGCAAATATGTTTACATAGTCCTTAGATGATTCTAAGCTAAAGAGGTTCAAGGATGAAATTAACTTGCAGGATATGGCTGAAGGTGCAAGCTCACATGTGAGCTCGAGGGGGAGTGTTAAAAATGAAGAAGAAAGGTCATACATATTTTGCAAAAAGGATTTTTCTTCAAATAGAAGAAAAATAGAAAAATGAAAAATGGAAGCATTTACTTCAACAAGAATTTGAGGCCAAAGGAGAATCAATCAAAAGGGAATCAAATCCAAAGACCGAACTAGAAGAGGAATAGTCTAAGTGAGGCAAGAGAGAGAAGTGCAAGAGACACATAGTGTGCAACGCAGAGAAGTGAAGTGCAAGGTGTGCATGAAGAGTGACTAAGAAGTGTGCAGAGAAGTGCTAAGCTATCCCCCCCCAAGGATCCCAAGGTCTCATTGCAGTGTGCACGTGCCGACAAAAGGTGTCCATCCCTCCCCCTTATTGGAAGCTTGGTGCAAGGTGTGCACAAGTGCAGGCTTGGAGAAGGTGGAGGTCTGGTGCAGAGGAGGCCGGCAGCAACAAGACCTTGGGTATTTGGTACTTTGTAATTGAGCACACTGTGGGATTTTGCATAGAAGCATTGGGTTGTATTGTGCATCACCATTGTATTTGTCTTATTATAATCAATTGATAGAGGCTTCCAGTGTGTATTTTTCTTCTTGTCTTTCCCTTTTCTCCTACAAACACTCAAATCCCTTCTTGTCCACATGCAAAGAACATGAATGATCAAATTCACTGAAATGATGAGATAGCAACAATCAATAGTAGAGAGAGATTAACTTGCACTAATGACTCAGAATGTATATGATTATGAATGTATGATACAAGGGAGATGATGTAGACTTACTCATACATATGTGAGCTAAGTTTAAGCTCAACCTTGATGCTCAATGACTCATCCTTCTCTATCATACACCCTGACTAAGAGTCACCTATAATTATACTCATAAATGAGTTTTGAATTTTGAAATTCATCCACATAAAAGTGTTCCTATTCTTTTGGTGGTGATTGATTTGATTCCAGCCACTAGGTATTTGTGATGCATGAGTCGTAGTGCCATGAGATTCCCTCATTCACTTTCTTTTACTTTTATCTAAAGAGATAAATATCAAATCTTTTACAAGAGTGTTCATGTGTACTCTACAAATGGTCAAGGATGAATATGTGAGAAGTCCTTGCTATTTGGTCAAGCATCAAGGCTTGCCAAATGTACCAACACCAAAGAGGCATCACTTACCTCAAATTATGTGTATGACATTTCCACCTCTTTTTATATAAGTGCATCATCCTCTACTTGAGTGGTACCCAACTACTTGGATTTTGTTATACCAAGGGGGGATCATTACCACGAAATTTTACATGTTTTTTTTTACTCAAACTAGCATGGTTGCTATGACACTCATGTGTCCACAAGTCATTTTTGCCTCATGCTTGGTAGCTCATCTATATCTTGGTTGAGCAAAAAGGAGCATATTGTGGCCATTTCTAGTTGTGAGACTGAGTTTAGAAAAACATTTAGAGAAACTATAGAGCATGTGTGTCTCATATGGCTTTTGGCTCATTTGGGTGCTAGTGAGTCTTCTAGGACCACCATCTTTGCTCATAATGAGAGTGCATTGGCAATTGCAAGCAGCCTTGTGTTCCATGCTCACACAAAGCACTTTGAGGTGCACTATCATTATGTCAAGGAGAGATACTTTGTTGGAGACATCAGTTTGGATTATGTGCCCATGTAGGATATTGTTGTAGACCTTTTCACAAAGACTATGCGTAGAAAGAAGTTAACAGTTGGGGAGTGAGCATATGAATGAAGGTGATTCTATGGAAAATTTTCTAACAAAGATCAAAGACTTGAAGGAATAGTTGATATGTGCTGATGAGGTTATACAAGATAGCTCACTTATGCAGACTGTTCTAAATGGTCTTGCTAATTCATATCAGCATTTTGCTTCTATTCTTTGTTTGATGATGAAAGGCAATCCAAATGCCTTGTCATTTGAGGAGTTAGTTTATGTTCTATTGCACAAAGATCAGTCTAGGTAGAACATGTCTATTATGTGTGTTGCATATCATGCTTTCCTGGCTCGTCAATAGGGCAAAGGTAAATGGAGCTCATCTACTAGTAAGCAGAAATCTCCAAATGCTACACATTCAAAGAAGGAAGACAAAGATGAGAAGAAATCAGAAAAGCAGAAATTGTTTTGCAAATATTGTAAAGCAAATGATCATGTCATTAAGAGTTGTCCAAAACTTGCTGCTAAAGAGGCAAAGAAAAAGGAGGCTGGAATGGTTGTTGCACAGGCCTCTACACCAAAAACAGAGTCTGTTAATCTTGTGCAGAATGAATAATTGGCATTTACTACTGTTTGTAGTTTTGAACCATCTTTGCATGAGCAATGTACGTCTACATTAGACTAAAATGTTTGGTATTTCAATAGTGGGTCAAGCAAACATATTACCTTGTAGCTCACTTTCTTCACTTCACTCGAGCCTACCCCTATAGGTAATACTGTCACATGCACCAACAACTCCTCTTATCCTATCATGGGAGTTGGTAAGATCATTTTGTCTACTGGTTATGGTAGTTCTTTCACTTTGTCAGATGCTTTATTTGTGCCAGGGATCAAGAAGAATATGTTATAAGTTTTCGTTTTAGCCAAGATTGGCTTGATTGTGAAATTTGTTGATGACAGGTGTACAATTCATGATCTCTCAAATGGCGACGTGATTATTGCTTCTAGCATTTTATGTCATGGGTTGTATAAGCTCATAGACTATGAAAGATCTGTTAATGATCCGGCATGTGTAGTACATGATTCTCAGGCTATGATAGATGCAAAGCTTTGGCATGCACACTTTTGTCATCTAAATTTTGCTAGTTTGCTATGCCTGCAGAAATCTCAAATGGTGTCCTCTTTGCCCAAACTTGAGGCACCTAAAAAACATGCTTGTGAAGGCTGTATTTTGGGCAAAATGCAATGTTCCTCCTTTCCAAAAGATGGTTTAGTTCGGGCTACTTAGAAATTGCAGCTTGTACATAGTGATGTCTCTGGTCCTATGGTGACACCTTCTTTTGGAAATCATCTTTACTTTGTGACTTTCATTGATGGTTTTTCTAGGCATGCATGGGTATATCCACTCAAAGAAAAGTCCAAAGTGTTTATGTGCTTCAAATATTTTTTGGTTTTGGTTGAAAATTTGTTAGCATGTAAAATGAGCACCCTCCATTTTGATCAAGGGGAGAATATATGTCTTCTGACTTTAATGCATTTCTGGCTGAACATGGAATAAAACATCAATGTACACTACCATATACACCTCAACAAAATGGAGTTGTTGAATGAAAGAACAAATCACTCATGGAGATGAGGTGTATCATCAAGAGTCAGGCTTTACCACATAGTTTCTGGCTTGAGGCCGTCATGTGTGCAACATATGTACTTAACAGGTATCCCACTAAAGCACTGCAGTCCATCACTCCATATCAGGCTTGGGATAGTTGCAAGCCATCTATTGCTCATCTGCATGTATTTGATTGTCTAGCATATGCATTAGTGCCTGAACAACATCGTAGGAAATTGGATCATAAAGTAGTAAAATGTATTCTAGTTGGCTACAATTTTGAAAGCAAAGGCTATCGTCTGTATCATCCACAGACTAAATGCATTTTGGTTAGCCATGATGTTATTTTTCTAGAAGATGCTATTCAACCTTTACTTTCATGTACAAAGGAGACATTTGTTAGCTCCAAAGACATGTATGATACTTTGCTGCCTCTTTTTACAGGTGGACAATCTAGTGTTGGTCCTAATGAGGCAACTTCTCAGCCATTGTAGGTTTCATGTGATGATGTAGATCATTATATTTCTGATGCAGATTTACATGATGCACTTGTTGATGAGAGATTTGATATTGAGGAGGCCAAAACTATGCCAAAATGGCTGGTGCAGACTTTGCATGATAGCAAATTAGATGAACCTCTATCATATTGTAATCATTCAAGCTCCCATATTGCCTCTTTTGAATCAGATTTCTATGTTATGGCTGCATCTAGTCTCTATGATGAGAATGAGCCTGTTTCATTTGATGAAGCATAAAATTTTGAACATTGGATGGCTGTAATGCAATTTGAATATGATGCTATCATGAAAAATGGTATTTGGCCTTTATGTGACTTGCTCTTGGCATGAAGGCCATTGGCACTAGGTGGGTATACAAGTTGAAGCATAAACCTGATGGAATAGTTGAGAGGTATAAGGCTAGGCTTATTGCAAAGGGTTATGCTCAAGAAAGAGGCATTGATTTTGATAAGACCTTTGCTCCTACTTGCCGAATGATAGCTGTTCTTAGCATTTGTGCACTTGCAGCTCATCATGGTTGGAATGTACATGAGTTGGACATTAAAACAACATTTCCGAATGGTGTATTGCATGAAGAAGTGTATGTTTTTCAGCCCCATGGCTTTGTGCAGAAAGGGCATGAAATTCAGATGTGTAGGTTAAAGAAGGCATTCTATGGTTTAAAGCAAGCACCATGTGCTTAGTATGAAAAGATACATGCCTATCTGATTGCACATGGTTTTGAGAATAGTCCAACTGAAAGCACCTTATATGTTAAGCATGCTAATGATGTACTTGTGATCATTGTGGTGTATGTTGATGACATGCTGCTCACTAGTCCGCATGAGAAGCATATTGTTGATTTCAAGGCTGATTTACATGCCTCATTTGAGATTTCTGATTTGGGGCAACTGCATCATTATTTGGGCATTCAATTTATGCACGTTGATGGTGGAATGGCTTTGTGTCAAATGAAATATATTAACACATTATTGCAGCATTTTGGCCTCGAAGATTGTAAATCTATTGCCACTCCTATGGAGATAGGTTTACGATTGAGTCTTGATGATGCTGGGGATGCATTTGATGTTGTTCTCTATCAGCAACCTGTTGGATTCTTGATTTACTTGTGCATTACTCGGCCATATATTCAGTTTGTGTCTCACAAATGAGTAGGTTTATGCATTTCCCAAGTCTCAAGTGTTGGTAGACAGTTAAGTGCATCATTTGCTACTTGAGTGGTACCCAGTTACTTGGGTTGTTTTATCCCAAGGGGGGATGACTACCACCAAATTTGGATGCTTTTTCTGACTTTGACTGGGCTGGTTGCTATAACACTCATATGTCCACTAGTGTTTTTCGCTTCATGCTTGGTAGCTCATGCATATCTTGGCTGAGCAAGAAGCAGCCTACTTTGGCCACTTCTAGTTGTGAGGCTGAGTATAGGGCAGCTTTCACAGTGACTATTGAGTATGTGTGGCTCAGATGCCTTATGGTTGATTTGTGTGTTGGTCAGTCTTCTACCACCACCATCTTCACTTATAGTCAGAGCACATTGGTAGTTACGAGAAATCTCTTGTTCCATGCTTGCACTAAGCACATTGAGGTGCATTATCATTATGTCAGGGAGAGGTTCTCTGTTGGAGAGATGAGCTTGACATATGTGCCCATATAGGAGAACATTGCAGACCTTTTCACGTAGGCTCTGCATAGGGAGAAGTTTGAAGCTTTCCGCAAAGCTTTGGGCTTACTTCCTTTTGTGGCTTGATTCCACATAGCTTGGCACTTCCTTATACATGAGTGCAAGCTCCTTATTCACTGCATCATTCCTATGGGGGATTTGTTGATATATTTTGGTAGTGATATGTGTGAACACACTAGGACCACCATGGTACTTTTTTCCCTCGTTAGGAGGTTTGCATATATGCCCATAGCCCTAACGGGTTATTTATCTTTGTACATTTTAGTGTTAATACATTCAATATTGTGTGTTGTGCTCCAAGCTTCTTCTTCCTTGTGCTATTTGCGTGCTTCTACAGACGTCTAACTCCAACATTCTTTCCATAAAAACCTGATTATATTCATTCTCTCGATCTTCCTTAAATACTTCTTCATTTGTAAATTTGACTTGAAAACCTTTCTCAACTATTTGTCACACACTAATCAAATTGTTAGCTATTGTGGGAACATACAAAACATTGGTTAGAAAATCTTCTCCACTATTGCATTTCACTTTTCCAATTGAATGAACATTGTGTCTTGTGTTATCACATGTTTGAATTGTATGACTAGAAATGCCTTCTTCTAATTTTGGTAATAATTCTATCTTATCAAACAAATGATTAGAACAACCAGATTCAATATAGAATACCTTGAGACCTTCTTTCTCTGATGTACTTATTGAATTCATCATCAATGTTGTATGGTTCTCATTTTGTGTATTATTTGCATAATTATAGTGGGTAGTATTGTAGGATTGGTTCTCTCCCCAATTTCTTCCTCCATTTGTACCATAGCCACCTCTTTGACTTTGGCTTCCTCTTTGAAATTGACTTTGATATCTTCCACCTCTACCTCTACCATTTTTCACTTTCATTTTGATTTGAACCTTGTTGATTGTGCCAACAATCATAAGCCAAATGATTGTTCAAGCCACAAATCTAACACGTCTTCTTGTTATTCTAGTTACCTCTATCTCTTCCATTTCCTCTACTGTTTCTTTTGCCATTACCTCTTCTTTCTACATAATTAGCCTAAGAAGTTGATTCTTCTTCATCCTTTGCTTTACCTTATCTCCTTTCTTCTTATTCCTTGCATAAATAGCAGAGCTATGTCCTTTTTCTCCATCTGACTTCAAGTCTTGCTCAAATATGAGCATCAATCCAAGCAATTGATTTAAATCTTGTAGAAAGTGATTTAATGAAAGCTCAATTGATAATACAAAAGATTTCCACCTTTCATCTCCTATCAACCCTGCACATAATTGTGCAATCAACCTATGATCTTCAGTATCTTCATCTATAGCTCCAAGGCTATCTCCCAAGTCCATCTTAGTGACATAATGGCTAATGCTTTGACTTTACTTCTGAATGTTGTGAAGTCTGACCATAAGGTAGCTTTCTAGATTTAGTAGCGTTTTGAAAGCGATCTTCCAATGCACTCCATATATCTTCAACTATTTTCAAACCTCTGATGTGAGGTAACAAATGATATGTGATATTATTGTATATGTAGGCTCTTGCACTTTCATCTTTATTTTTCTATAGCTTCAAAGCTTCTAACTCTTGTTTCTTTAGTTGACTAGAATCTTCAAATGTAGGCTTTTCTTCTTCATCTGTTACATATATCGTGAGATCCTTACTCATAATTAAGGCTTCCATTCTCATTACCCAAGCAAGATAGTTATCTCTATTTAATTTGTCAATAGAGATATGATCTGCCATGATCTTCTTGCCTCTACTACAACATGTGAGTTTAAGGTTTAAGAATGTTACCTTTTGTAGATATTTACCCTTGAGGATAACTTCAAAATGATTCTCTGATGCCTCTTTTTGTTAAATACCTCAACTTTCAAGTCTCCAATTAAAGCTTTCCGAGATCTCTTATATCTATACCTTCTTTTACTCTTTAGGACCTTTGCACTCTGATACCACTTGTTGGTGTATGAAACGCCAAAAGAACCAAGCTAATGTGATATTATAAAACCTCTATAACTATCATTAGCTCAGCAAGACTTTAATCTTCAAAACGTTTAACAATTTCCTTGGTAAATATGAACATTCACTTTCTTGAAACTATGCCTTTCTTTCTAGCTTCAATTCTTGTCTGATTTGACTTGAATCTCAAAGATTCTTGTGCTCAATGATTAACATAAGTTCTTACATATAGTAACCAACATATTCCAATAAAAAATTTCAAGTAATAACTTTCAAATAACTTGGAATGTCTTTAGAAGTTACACTATGTCTGAAATCTAAAAGTTACCTTCATCGATTTGACATGCCTTCACTGTTAAGCTCATTTCTCTATGCACATGTCCCGTTTTGCAAAGATCATTTGGTCAACTGTATTTGAGTATGATAGCTTCAAAATTGAACTATCAATCATGAAAAAGAATTACACTTTACTCTGAGATCTAACTCTTAGAAGATCAGGGAAATTTGTGTGAGAAAACTCATAACTTTCAACTAACATTCATATAGTTTTGAAATCACTTGGATTTCTTGACACAAAATGAATTGATTGAAATCATTCAGCATAAACATGTGTTTTCTATTAGAAAAGATGTGTACAAAATGGCATGGCCTCATTCTACTCATAGCCATAGAAAGATCATCTACTCTGAGTGATATCTCATCACAATCTCTCTCAGAAATTACCAGAACTGCCTCTCTACCTTTTTAGGATTGATAAATCAAGTTCTGTATACATTATATTCCTCAAATTAGCTTATATACATTGAGTCTTTATGCTTCTAAAACTCAAACTCATAACTGTTGATATATTTAGGTAGTGATGTGTATGAACAGAGTAGGATTGTTGGGGCACTTTTTTTGTCCTCTTTAGGAGGTTTTTTCCCCTCGCTTGTATATATGCCTATAGCCCTAATGGATCACTTATCTTTGTACATTCTAGTGGTAATACATTCATTTTGTGTGTTGTGCTCCAAGCTTCTTCTTCTTCCTTGTGTTTTTCGCATGCTTCTGTAGACCTTAAACTCCAACAATTGATGATGCAATAGGTCCCCCCTTCATCTAGAACGTCGTTGACACCCTTAGGTCCTAGCCTCAAAATTGCACGAAAATAGGCGAGCATACTTAGGGTGATTAGGAGATCAAAACATCTTTGCTCTGTGGTGTCAAAATTGTGATTTCAGCTGCTTTGGGCCTTGGACCGCACTATCACAGTGCTTGTGTAGGCAATTTTGTATTTTTGTGCCAAAGATATATGCAGGTTTTGGTTTTCCAATATAAGCATCTCAAAAATTGCTACAGGTTTAGTAGAACTAAATCGGGTAGTCATGTTCAACTTTTTTGAGATACAATCATTTTTTTGAATCAAGGTGTTCTAGTCAATGGTCATGGCTAAAAGCAATGATGATTCTATATGTTGGTTGTTGAGGATAAGTTGGACGGTACTAATTGCTCATTATGGATTTATATGATGCATCATCTATTAGTTGTAAAAGGACTATGGAATATTGTGCAGGGTGTTGAAAAGCATCCTATTACACCTGCACACATAGTGACTGAAGGTGATGCAAACAGTGTTGAAGATGGTGATATTCTTCATGTTCGTGTTCATGTTGCAGTTCTTGCAGCACCTACGATAGAGAAAATTCATTGGGGAAAAGATGCTCACGCACATGAATTGATAGCATTATCTATCAAACATGCCATTATTCCTCACATTCACTCTTGCATAATAGCTAAGGATGCTTGGGATACAATTAGCACTTTATACGAGGCAAGGAATGAGGCTCGTGTTGCTTACCTCTAAAAACAATTGGAGAGTGAGCACATGAATGAAGGAGATTCCATGGACAATTTTCAGACAAAGATCAAAGATTTGAAGGAACAATAAATTTCTGTTGACGAAATCTTGCCTAACAGTTCACTTGTGCAGACTGTTCTGAATGGTCTTCCCAATTCATATCACGGTTTTGCTTTTACTATTCGTTTGATGATGAAAGGCAATCCAAATGCCTTAACATTTGAGGAGTTAGTCTTTGTTCTGTTGCAGGAAGATCAGTCTAGGCAGAAAAGGTCCATTATGCATGTTGCAAATGAAGCTTTCCTAACTAGTCACAAGGGCAAAGGTAAATGGAGCTCTTCTACTAATAAGCATAAATCTACTAAATCTGCACAATAAAAAAGGATGAAGGAGACGAGCAGAAAACAAAAAAATAGAAATTGTTGATATATTTAGGTAGTGATATGTGTGAACACACTAGGACCACCGAGGCACTTTTTTCCCTCTTTAGGAGGTCCCACCCCCCCCCCCCCCCCCCCCCCTTGTATATACACCTATTGCCCTAACGGGTTACTTATCTTTGTACATTCTAGTGGTAATACATTCAGTATTGTGTGCTGTGCTCCAAGATTCTTCTTCTTCCTTGTGTTGCTTACATGCTTCTGCAAACATCTAACTCCAGCAATTGGTCACCGCTTCATCTAGGGCATCATGGACACCCCTTCTATCAGGCACACTGGGCTTTTACCCCCATTTTGAAGCCATTTGTGCAGTTAGAATCACCATCAGAGTGATGGTTTGTGAGCTAAAATTTTAGCACTCATTTCAGCTTTTGTCGAAGTAAAGTTTTTGTCACTTTCTTGTTCCTTGGTGAAATGGCGGGCAGCAATGACTTGTTTGGCATTCTTCAAGCTGAAGATAAGCTTGATGGGACCAACTATCTGATGTGATCTTACATGATGAAGCATGTTCTTGTCACAAAACAACTTTGGAACATAGTGGCAGATGTTGATCGAAGACCTGCAGGTGCTTCTACTTCACAGTCTACTATCACAGATGGAGCTTCTTCTTCAAGTATAGTGGTTTCACCTTCTCCGCCTACACAAGAGCAGCTTAGATGGGATGGAAAAGATGCTCAAACTCATGCATTGATTTCACTTTCTGTGAAGTGTCATATAATTCCACACATTCGGTCATGTTCTACATCACAACAGGCAAGGGATCCTCTTGCTTCTTTGTATGTTGTGCATAATGAAGCACATGTTGCATACTTGAGGAAGCAACTTGAGGATGTATGTATGGCTGAAAATGAGTCTGTGGATATGTATGTGATATGCATCAAGGACTTGAAAGAGCAATTGGCAAACATAGATGAGATCATTCCATATGCATCATTCATTTCTACATTGTTGAAAGCATTACTGAAATCTTTTCAAAGCTTTGCTACTACACTCCGTTTGGTTGCAAAGAGAAATCCTAATATGTATGCATTTGATGAGGTTGTGTCTCTTCTTTTTCAAGAAGAGCAATAATCTAGAGAGAATAGGAGTGGTTTGATTGAGGGAACACAAGCACTTGCTATCTCACAAAAGGGGAAAAGCAAGTATGGTTCAGCTTTGGGTTCATCAAAACCAAAGCCTCAAGCTTCCTCTTCCACTCATTCCTCTAATGATGCGAATTTGCAAAAGAAGAAGAGATGCAAATAATGTCGAAAGGCTAGTCATACTATTGATGAATGTAGAAAGCTTGCTAAACACAATGAAAAGAAGAAGGAAGCCGGCATGTCTATTGCTGAAAAATTCAGCAAATGCAAAGAATGATGAAGCTAACATGGCTCAAGATTTTTGGGCATGTGTTCTTACATGTCATTATGATGCTTCTTTGCATTCTAAATGTATGGTTGTGAGTGAGGCTGATTCTGATTGGTTCTTTGATAGTGGTGCTTCAAAGCACATGACATCATGCAAAAGATTTTTTGCATCTTTGAAAGATGCATTGGAGTGTGAAGGCATTACAGGGGCACTTACTATCTTGGGAGCACCAGTAGTAGAAATGCGGGGACCATGGACATTATCAAACTTCATGGTGGGATGTTGCTGATGAATCTCACTCTTATTAATGCATCGATGGACATGATATGTAAGGTAGGGGCATTGCAACGACGCCTTCATTTCATGCTGTAGGAGAGGTAGAGGCAAAATGTGCAATATTATGCAAGTCAAGGAAGGTCCATGCAGTTTTAATAGATGATGTGGATTCACTTGTCTTTGGAACACCAAGGTTACTGTTCTACAATGGGAAAGCTAAAGCTCGCAAATTTCCCACACTAGTATTTGATTTATTGAAGGCTTTGTAAGAATGGAACCTCTCAATGGATCAGTTTGTCAACATGTGCATTCTTTCTCGATGTGATTACTGCGACACAATTAAAAGGATCGGACCATAAACTACATTAAGGTTGGCCCGTAAGCATGGGAATCTTAGACATGTGCTAAAGAACATAAAGAGAGAGAGTAAGTTACCAAGCGGCAAGCGGTGGGCCATTCCAAGAAGCTCGCATGCTATTCAAAACTCCAGTTGGGAAGGTACTAGAAGATGAGTGGGAACCAGAACAAGTCCATCCTGATAGAGGCGGGGGAGGATTGAAGAGTTCTTGGTGGGTGGGAACAGCTTCAGACCTGAGAGAATTGAAATGGATAGTAATAAGATACACAATCACAAGAGGTCTCTTGGCATCAATGGGCTGTCAATCTAATTAGGCCAACTATTAACTAAATCTATTTTTCTTTTGGGGTAGGGTAGTGGTCTCCACCCCTGCAATGTCAGAGGCAGGACGGGTAGAGGTAATGGGCCCTTTCACTGCACACATTGTGGGGTTTTTTTTTTTTTAAATGGAGGTTCAGCCGAGGCCTACTCCCCCGGGCTTTAACTTTGAAATTACAACTGTACAAGGAAAGGCATAGTACCCATGGGACCCCTCTTATCCCACAAGAACAGGGGTTTACAAGAATGGGTTGAACGGCGGTCACAACTATCGCAGGGTTAGTCAAACGATGGCACATCAGCCATATGATTCATCATTCCAGGTCATACATGTCCCTTACATGTGGTTGGCAGGGATTGAACTCTCGCCCCTGCCTCAAGAGGCGAGAGGCCCAACCAGTTGCCTTAGCGGTCTAGGACACACGTTGTGGGGGGTTTTATGCAGACGGTCGTCAGAAGCAGTCATTGGGGGGCAGGGGTATGCTCCATTATGAATGCATGAAGGAAGTTTTTGGGGAAAGGAGCTGGCAGGAGTGCAGGGAAGAGGAGGAAATTTGGGACCATATAGGGAGAAGAAGGGGACGTGTAGGGGGCTCTAGAAGGTTTTGGGAGTTTAGTTGTTGGAGTTTTTGGGGAGGTTCCGTTTGTTCTTGCGTTTTGGGGGGTAGACAAGCAATTGGTTTCTTCTTTGTTTTCTGTTCTTCTTCGGCTGCTCTAACCATCGAGGGGGAGGCTCTTTTTCGAGGATCAGCAGCCGGCTGAATGCAGATGGGGAAAAAAGCATATATGCGACAGGAGGGGGGAGGAACGGTTTCTACCTCATTTTTTGATTTTTCGGCCGCTGCTGTTTTTTTGGGTTTTCATCCTTAGGGGGGGCTCCTTTACCTTGGCTGTTGCGGCTTCTTCTCCATCTTTGGAGGGAGTGATCATTGATTCGAAGCAGCATCAAGAGGGGACGCAACTTTTTGTCCAGCTCTGATTCCAGCCACTGAAGTTTTTGTGGGTATTTTCCTTGGAGAACGTTGTTGTCGCCCCACTGAGAAAAGTGTTCGGATGAAGAAGCGTCGCCTCCTTTTGTGAACAACAAACATGAATTCTTCTCTCACAGCTATTCCAAAGGAGGGTGTAGTCGATACATTCGCATGGCTGCTGAACTACACGGGCAAGTGGAAAAGTATTCGGGGAAGCATCATTGCAAATAAAGACCGATCGATGGACTGGGGAACTGGCAGGTTTCTCTTTTGCTTATAAATATCTCCCACCCGCTTATAATCTTACTTTGGCTCTTTTACTCCGTGTTACTGTGAACGAGTCACCTTTTCCACTTGCCTTTAAAGTCATAGGTTTCAGCCATAAAACCTGATCTGAATGGGAACTTTGTACGCCAAGGTGAAAGTGATCTAGATTTCAATGACCAAAATTTGGATGCTATGATTTGCTAGGTCGACTAGTGTTAGTAATGCGTTGGGATCCCTTGCACTCTCACATGAGTGATAGACTAATTATTTTCCCGACAACCATAGAACTTGAAGCTTTATATGCGGTTGTTTAACTGTGTTATTGTTGACTATCTGTGTATACAGGGCAGAGGAATCGTCACCAGTATGGAAAATGTGATATTGTTTTACCGGTAATAAGAACAGTAATGTCGTGTGTTTCGTACATGTATAACATCTTGGGGTCGTAGTCCCAAATGCCTGGTTTAGCGGTTGGATCCCTCTCCTCTTGAGTCGGGGGCATGGGTTCAACCCCCATGTGTTGTGGGACAGATTTGAGCCTTCAGGTGTAGAAAATTTTTTGGTGTCTTCGGGCCATGAAACCTGTGCCTTCGGGCAAAAAATCATGCAATGCCTTCGGGCCAGTTTAAACCACGTCAATTGTAAGTCCTTCCCGGTCTGAGTCTAACCCCCCTTGTTGTGGGATAAGAGGGGTCCCATGGGTACTAAGCCCTTCCTTGTACAATTGCAATTTCAAAGTTAAAGTCAGGGGAATAGGCCTCGACCGAACCTCCTTAACAAAAAAAACATCTTGGGGTCATACCCCTGAGCCCAATGTTCGGACTAGTCAAGAATTAGATCAATAGAGGAAGGTATGAGGCATGACAAAGTATGATAAAGTTTGAGTTATACCCAAAAGAGAAACGTGCCGCGGACAGAGCCGTGACTTTTTCTTTGTGCTTATCATGTTGCCACTAATGATTTCACGTTGATCTACAAATGTGTTGCTGCTATAAAATAGAGACTTGAAAACATAACTGAAAATGGAACTTGAGTATTGAGATTCAGGAAAATTTAAGTGAAAAGAAACTTGAGAATTTGCGTGGAATTCCATGAGCGTTTTACGGGTCACACGCTATTTGTGTTGTAGAGCTGAATTATTGCACCTGATGGTTGTTATTGATGTTAATCTATTCAGAAGGTAAATCCAAACGGTTATTCACATTATTCTGGTACAACCAAATTGGGCTTTGTCTTGGACATAACTAGCAAGAATGAATTTGCATGGAAAGGTTAAAAAAGGGACACATGGTGATAACACGTGCAGTGCAGAACCCTTTGAGTTCGTGTCCAACTTGTGCTCCCAGCGTAAGTTCATGTTGAAGTTATGCTTATAGGTATTTATGTTAGGGAAACGGGGGTATCACTAATTATAATCGTAAGTAAAGCATAGATATTTGGGGTGCGGTTGTGAGAGAGTAGGGAAAGAGGAGGTGAATGGGAGAAAGAAGGTAAGGAGTAGAAAGGCAAGAACAAGAAAGTGTATGAGGGTATTGTGTGAGCATGGGTGTGCAAGGATAGGAAGAGGTGTGTGAACGGGAAGCAAGTGATTGGGAAGGGGAGAGAGAGGTGGAGAGTGAAGAAAGGAAAAAAGGGGAGGAGTAAGAGGAAGTGAGGCGAGGTGAAAGAGAGTGAAAGTGTGGGTGGAAATGCACAAGTGTGTACACTACGGGTGTGAGTAGGTATATGTGTGCGAACTTGGAAGTGAGTAGTGAGGCAAAGGATAGGAGAGCGTATGTGTGTGTATGGGTGAAAGAGAATGAAAGGGAGAAACGAGAGTGTGAGTGTGAAGAGAGTGTGTAAGAGAGTGAATGCACATGTGTGTGTGAGTATGTGTAACATTGCGAGTGTGAGTGTATGTGGGCACAAGTGCACGTGCGTGAGTGAAATGAAAGAGCTAAGAATAGGAAACGAGAATTAGTTAGAACAAGAGTTCATGTGCAAGGAGAAGTTTGGGATACATTCGTACGACTTAGTGACTTAAAGTTAGAAGAGTGGACCGATTTCGAGTGATTTGGACCCAATGTAAGCATATATCGACATTTCCCCTTGGGGTTAGAGACCTAAACAGTTAGTCGTGGTGTTGTTTTTGTGGAAGATGCTATCCAACCATTACTTTCATGTACTAAGGAGATATATGTTAGCTCCAAAGATATGTATGGTACTTTGCTACCTCTTATTATAGGTGGATAGTCTAGTGCTAGTCCGAATGAGGCAATTTCTCAGCCTTTAGAGGTTTCATGTGATGGTGTAGATCATTCCATTTCTGATGGAGATTTTCATGATGTCCTTGTTGATGAGAGAGATGATATTGAGGAGGCAAAAACTATGCCAAAATGTCAAACTTTGTGTGATAGGAAGTTATATGCACCTCTATCATATCGTACTCGTTCAGGCTCTCATAGTGCTCCTTTTGCATTAGATTGCTACGCTATCATTTGCCTCTAGTCTCTGTGATGAGAATCAACCTCTTTTCTTTGATGAAGCACAAAATTAAAAAAGGTTGCATGGTTGCTATGCAATCCGAATATGATGCTATCATGAAAAATGATACCTTGTCTTTATGTTACTTGCCTCGTGGAAAGAAGGCCATTGGCACTAATTGGGTATACAAGCTGAAACATAAGCTTGATGGAACAATTGATAGGTATAAAGCTAGGCTTGTTGCAAAGGCTTATGCTCAGGAAAGAGGCATTGATTTTGATGAGACCTTTGCTCCTATATGCCAAACGACTACTGTTCATAGCACCTGTACACTTGCAGCTCATCATGGTTTGGATGTACATTAGTTGGACATTAAAACTCCATTTCTGAATGGTGACTTGCATGAAGAAGTGCATGTTTTTCAGCCCCATGGATTTGTGTAGAAAGGGCATGAAAACCAATTGTGCATGTTGAAAAAGGGATTATATGGTTTCAAGCAAGCACCACGTGGTTGGTATGAAAAGATACATACCTACCTAATCACACATGGTTTTAAGAATAGTCTAATTGAGAGCACCTTATATGTTAAGTGTGCAAATGATATGCTTCTGACCATTGTTGTGTATGTTGATGACATGTTGCTCAATGATCCTCATGAGAAGCATATTGTTGATTTTAAGGCTCATTTGCGTGCCTCATTTGAGATGTCAGATTTTGGACATTTGCATCATTATTTGGGCATTCAATTTATGCAAGTTGATGGCAGATTAGCTTTGTATCAATCAAAATATATTGACACACTATTGCAATGCTTTGGCCTTGAAGATTGCAAACCTATTGCCACCCCTATGGAGACACGTTTATGATTGAGTCTTCATGATGCTAGAGGTCCATTTGATGTTCTCTACGAGCATGCTATTCGATGCTTGATTTACTTATGCGTTACTTGGCCAGATATTCAGTCTGCTATCTCACAGATGAGCAGGTTTATGCATTGCCTAGGTGTCAAACATTGATAGGCCATTAAGAGCATCTTTCATTGCTTGAGTGCTACCCCATGACTCGGATCATTTTATCCCAAGGGGGATCACTACTGCCAAATTTACATGCTTTTTTTTACTCTAACTAGGCTGGTTGCTATGACACTTGTGTGTCCACCAGTGGTTTTTGTTTCATGCTTGGTAGCTCATGTATATCTTGGTTGAGAGAAGCAGCCTAGTGTGGGCACTTCCAATTGTGAGGTTGAGTATAGGGCATCTTTCACACTGACTATTGAGTGTGAGTGTGTGTGTCTCGGATGCCTTATGGTTGACTTGGGTGTTGGTTAGTCTTCTGCCACCACCATCTTCATTGACACTCAAAGTGCATTGGTAGTTGTGAGGAACCCTGTGTTCCATGCTCGCACTAAGCACATTGAGGTGCACTATCATTATGTTAGGGAGAGGTTCTCTACTAGAAAGATAAGTCTGGTTTATGTGCACACATAGGAGAACATTGCAAACCTTTTCACAAAGGCTCTACCTAGGGAGAAGTTTGAAGCTTTCCCCAAAGCTTTGGGCTTACTTCCTTTTGTGGATTGATTCCACATAGCTTGGCACTTTCTTACACTTGAGTGCTAGCTCCTTGTTCACTGCATCACTTCTAGGGGGGATTTGTTGATATGTTTAGGTAGTGATGTGTGTGAACACACAAGGACCACTCAGGCACTTTTTTTCCTGTTTAGGAGGTTTTTTTCCCCCCCTTGTATATATGCCTATAGCCCTAATAGATCTCTTATCTTTGTACATTCTAGTGGTAATACATTTATTATTGTGTGTTATGCTTCAAGCTTCTTCTTGTTCCTTGACAGTGTTGTTCGGGTGCTTCCACAGACCTCAAACTCCAACATTAATTCTAGAAGTTTTGGACTATTTTTTATATCTAATTTTGTCACTATTATACATGTGTGAATTAGTCCCTTCACATAGGCATGGTTTTCAAAGTACTTATTTCCATAATTCTTTGTCCTTCTTCTTTTGTCATGTGTCTTCATGCCTAATTAGTGAGTAAAGCCCCAACAGTGATACAATTAGTATTGTGTTTTTTTGCAAGCTTCTTCTTCTTCCTTGTGTCATTCATGTGCTTCTGTAGACCTCAAACTCCAACACTCTAGTGATGTGTGTGAATAGACTTAGGACCCTTGGGAAACTTTTTTCCCTTTTTAGGAGGTTTTTTCCACTCGGCTTGTATATGCACCTATAACCCTAACGAGTCACTTATGCTTATGGATTCACTTGGAAGTACAATTTGTTGATGACATGATTGCTTCTACATCATTTACATTTGTATCCGCATGAGTGTATCTCCATTTTATATCTATGAGGCACTCCATTCCTATTTTATTTCCATTTTATGTTGTTTTTCTTTTGTATTTGGGTACCTTGCCATTTGCTTCTATCATTGTATTCATTCTCCTTCAAGGAGAAGTATCCCACATTTGATCTACTTTGGAGGTCCCCTCCCAAATATATATAAGGAGGGCCTCTCCCCCCATTTTTTCTTGGTTAGAAGCTTGAGTAGTCTACTCCATGCTCTTGGCAAGCTCATTTTTAATCCATGTGAGTTTAACCATTTCTTGGTCTACTCACTTTGAGTCTCTTGATGTAGCCCAAGGTTTTTCTTGCTAAGCTCATGTCCTCCCTCTGCTCTCTTTTATACTATTTTCCAAACTCATAGCTGATTTGATGTAGCCCAAGAGATACCGAGACTAAGCATGAGAAGAGAAAATAGAGACACTGTCCGATTTGTTTTATTTTGCCACGATTGTTGTACCATGCTAACGTGCATCAAACTGTTGCTACACATAAACTCACTTAGCTCATTATGCACTTGTGCATGAAACATATTTTCATTATACTTCCATTCTCTATCGAAACAAGGCATGCTGATTTGCTAAAGAAATTACATGCCTCATAGTAGGTCAACATCTTCATTGACTACCACAATGATAGAGAAATAGAGAAAGTTCTGGGTAGTTCCTCTGATTCAAGCAGAGCGTAGGAGAGAAAGAAGTGAAAGGGCTTACAAATTTGAAGCTCACACGACCAAAGAAGATATGGATGCATTCTTGAGCACCAATGCATAGAGCAGCCTTAGTAGCCTGATGCACCTCTTTGGCAACCTAAAGCTGCAACAATTCATTGAGTCATTCGGTCCTAACATCCTTATGACCAAGAATCTATTCGACTACAAACTGTTCATCATACAGATGGAGGGTGATTCTTATGATATCTGATTCTTATGGAAACAAATGCGTGGGGGTGTGGCTCTCCATTACTTGCTTGTGTGTGAACAAAGAGAATACACCTATTGTGCACCTTTTGTATGCATCGTTCTTGGAATGCATAGCATGAAAGCAAAGTCATTTTCTCTAGTTCAGTGCATCTTGTTACTATCTCTACCGACCTGCTTCATACTCTAGCAACTTGGACTATTTTCAAAATTTATTGCCTATATACAAGATAGCCACGAGGATAAACTTTGCTATAGGTTGGCTCGACATCCGCTTCCTCTATTGTTGAACAGAGATCCGTGCTACATCTATGTCATATCTAGATATAGAGAGTGAAGAAACATAATAGCTACGTCTCTAGTCTACATCATTACCTTAGATTGTTGTGCACTCCTTAAATGTGCATTATAAAGTAAAAGCTAAGCAAGCAGATGACTTCAATTACCTTCTGTGTACATTTCTATTGCATCATAGTGTTTATATGAGAGCTAGCATCATAGAGAGAAAAATCAAGAGAAAGTTGAACACCTCCTCTTATTATCTACCAACTATTGTGCATAGGTGCAAGTCTACAACACTCGGGCTCTTGTGTCATCTCTAAGATAGAGAGAGAGAGAGAGAGAGCTTTGCTTCATCCATTCAAGGCTTCTCGCTTGCAAACGGCTCCAAGGCAGAGGATTGAGAGAGGAATCAGGGGGTGTTGAGGATAACTAGAAGGCAAATGTCTTAGGTACTAGTGCAACAAACTTAGACCCTTCAACAGCATACAGAGTCGAGCTTCAATCTGCAGAACAACACGAAATAGAAAGAATATCAGTTCATCTCTCTAAATGCATTTGATTTTGGACTTTCGTCTCAACAATGAGACACATGGAGTCCTTTATTCCACATCACTAATGATATCAATCATGTACTAGTCTTGGTGCTCTTGAATTTCACATACATTGAACTTGTTGCATGGTTAGTCATTGAGCTATCATAACCTCATAACTCACGATTCACGATTGAGGAAAAAAGTTGAGCATCAACTACTCAATTTATAATGCTCAACATGTGCATTTACTTAGTGCACCTATGGTGTATCGACCAGCTGTCTAAGAAATCCCTGAGAAATTGATTTATTTGAGTAGTTATTGATTTATCTAAATGATGTTCTATGGCATACTCAAGTCCATGCACTCATTCTCTTTGAACGATTAATCAATTTTGAACTCCACCGTCTAAATATATTTGGAGTAACTCAAGTTTCTTGAAATTTGGCCAATTTTTATTGTATACAAACTTTAACCTTTGCAGCAACTTCCTTTAGCACTCTTTGCCCAACATTGTAACCCATTAGTGAGGAATTTTTTATTTAAGGGTAACTCTTTTGACACACTTGTATAAGGTTCTTTCTCCAAGGGTTATAAGGTTCTTTCTCCAAGTGCTTATTGCTGAAGGTACCACACCTCAACATTGGCACATTATTTGGCACTATTTGGTACTATTTGGCAGTAAGTGCCCTCCAACTTTGTAACTCAAGAATAAAAGAGGAAAGTGTGTGTGCACCTGTGAGTTAGAGGCTAGTCTAAGCCCATCCACAAAATCTCCTAAGTTCCTCAGCCTACTACTTAAGGGCTATTTGGTGTGCAATGGGGTACTTTACGCCATTCCTCTACGTCAACTCATCTCATCTCTTGGTGCCAAGTGTAGGGCTATTCTAAGCCCCCTTGCCCCCCTCCAAGGTGTCTCTCTCATACACGTGTAGGGCTATTCTAAGCCCCCTTACCCCAACTCAATTTTCGTGCAAATTTTGACTTCAATTTTTCAAGTGTGGTATCTTATTTTCAACAGTGAAAATGTCAACAATTCCAAATGCAATATCCTCTAGTTAATGGTATCTACCCTCATTCACACCAATCTTTAAGCTAAAAGAAACCAATCTTTATACTGAAAGATGAGCCACTTAATGGAACAAACTACAATCTTTGGAAGGAAACCATTGGGGCTTACCTTTATACAAACCTCTTATATGAAGTAGTTGAAGGAACCGAGCAAGATCCCAACAAGGAAAGTGATCTAAGAGCCTCGAATGTGTGGAACATTAAAGACAAGGGAGCTTTAGGTCAATTACTTCTAGCTTGCAATGAGTTAACCAAGGGCCATATCATCTCTTGTAAAACATCCAATGAGGCTTGGAAGATCCTACATGAAGATCAATGATGAAAGAAAATAATTGTCCCAATTATTTGTGGGCTGAGGCTGTAAATACAGCCACATACTTGGTTAATAGGCTACCATGTAAATATTTGCAAGGTATGACACGATATGGAGCTTGGTGGGGTAAGACACCAACCTTAGATCATTGCAAAGTGTTTGGATGTTTGGCTTATGCATATGTGCCATATCAATTGAGGCATAAATTGGAACCTAAAGCTAAAAAGTATATGTTTATTGGCTATGATGATAAACAAATGGATTATAGGTTGTGGAGTCCATCCACAAAGAAATTCCTTGTGTCAAAGGATGTTACATTTGATGAGCAAGGTACTTGGTATGCAGGTACAATTAATATTCATGCAGGTGATGAAGAAACTTTGAATAAGAAGAAAGGTAAATCAAAAGTTCAAATATTTGATGAAGAAGAGAATAATGAAGCACAAGTTGAAGTTAAAGAAGTGCCAAGGTTTGATCGAGAATGTGATGAACCAGAAACTTCAAGAAGTGGAGAACTCAGAAGGTCATCAAGGCACAAATGGCAACCTACAAGGTATAGTTATGATACTTCATTTTTTACCACTAAAGATTATGCTTATATGGTGAAAGCAGAGGAAGACCCTTCTACATATAAAGAGGCAAAAGGTAAGGAAAATTGGAAGAAAGCTATGCAGGAAGAGTGATGCATTGAGGAGAATGAGACATGGGATTTGGTTCCTAAACCAAATAGTAAGAAGATCATTGGATGCAAATGGATCTACAAGGCAAAGAGGTATGCAGATGGAAGTGTGTCTAGGTATAAAGCTAGACTTGTTGTGAAAGGGTATGCTCAGACATATGGTATAGATTATGATGAGACTTATAGTCCTGTGGCAAAGATGACAACCATATGGACACTCATAGCTATTGCTGCATGTAAAGGTTGGAAACTATGTCAATTCGATGTGAAGCATGCTTTTCTAAATGCTTACATTTCAGATGATGTTTTCATGGAGCAACCAAAAGGGTTCAAAGACAAAAGGTATCCAGAGTATGTATGTAAGCTCAAGAGAGCTTTGTATGGTTTGAAGCAGGCCCCAAGGGCATGGAATTACAGACTTGTGAAGTTCTTGAAGGAACTTGGTTTCCAAGTGTCTAAAGTAGATAGTAGCTTGCTTGTTAAAGCAAGTGATGATGGGTTCATTAACATGTGCATATATGTTGATGATATAATTCTTACAGGTACAGATGAGAAGGGCATAAAAAGTCTTAAGAAGCAAATGGAGAAAGAGTTCAAGATTAGTGACTGAGGAGACTTGTCATATTTCTTGGGCATGGAGGTCTCATATACTCAATATGGAGTATATGTGACTCAAGAAAGGTATTTGAAGAGCTTGTTAATCAAGTTTAAAATGGAAGATTGCAGGGTAGCACCTACTCCAATGGAGGTGAATCACAAATTGAGCAGGCATGGAGGAGAAGAATTCAAGGAAGCTATATCAAAATTTGGTTGGTAATCTAATCTATGCTACATTAACTAGGCTTGATTTGTCATATGCAATTGGAGTGTTGTCTCAATTTATTCATTGTCCTAGGAAAGAACATTGGGTTGAAAGACAAATGTTGGAGTTTATCGACCTCTAAAATATAGCTAGAAGTAGGTGGAACCCCCTAGGAACAAGTTGACCTTCTTACTCTTCATCATAGAAAACTAGTCATGCTTGTAGAGCTTACTGTTCTCTATTGACTCCGAATTTTTTAAAACTGTTTTAACCACTTATACTAGAGACCAAGAGCTTTCCAATGAGCCAAAAAACACTCAATTTGGATAAATATACAAGGGGATATGACCTATGCAAGTTTGAGGTTTAATGGAGACCTTCAGTAGGAGTGAACCCAAGAACACACACTACTTGCAGAGAGTACTGCTCTCATCTCACATATCCAATGATTATGAAAACTAACAATATGAAAGTAGACAGTAAGAGCGTTCAAATGAGCTATCAAACATGTAATTTGGATATAAAATGAGGGAGACACAAGCTCTGCAATCTCTGCATACAAAACTACAGCAGCGTAGAGATATACATATGACTCTCTTGGACTTCCCACAAGATCACGACTTCTCTCCTCTTTTTATAGCATGGGAAACTAATCTAAAACCTTCCTAATACATATAAATTCATGGTAGACACTTGGGTGGAGATGTTACATGACTCAAGTGCTCAAATAAGCAAAGTATTGATGGACTTTGAGAACTAGCCACATCGACCTTCCACTAGGACACCACTGCAGCTCCCTTGTGACTCACTAATTTGATTCATCATGTTCTAAAACTCATGTGGTATTTGGGCTATCTTTTATGAATAATATGAGCCTTCTTGAAGTATTTGAAGACTTCCCAAAGGTATTTACATAATTTGAAACTTGTACCATACATAAAACAAATGTTCGCAACATTCTCCCCCTCAAGTTTCAAAGGGTATTTCCTTCATGCCAAAAATATAGTTGAATATTTGAAGCTTTGGTCCATCCAAGGATTTGGTGAAGATATCTGCAACTTGATCCTTTGTTCCCACAAAAGAAATTTGTACTTCATTGTTTATGGCCTTCTCTCGAACATAATGATAGTGAACCTCTATATGCTTTGTTCTAGCATGCAAAATAAGATTTGAGGTCATATGAATGATGCTCATGTTATCCCCATATATCAGTGGTACATCAACCTACACATTCAAGTCATGAAACAACTTTTTAAACCACATAACCTCAGTAGTAGCCAATGCTAAACCTCTATACTCAACCTCTGTAGAAGATAAAGCAACTGTAGGCTGTTTCTTTGAACTCCATGTTAATGTCTTGTTTCCTACTATTACCACATATCCACTTGTGGATCTTCTGTCATCTTTGCTTCCAACCCAATGTGCATCACTAAAGACTTTAAGAGTTAGATCAGCATCATGACTATAAAATAATCCTTCGTTCATGGTACCTTTCAAATATCTAAGCACTCTTTTCGCTGCATGCATATGAGGTACTCTAGGCTCATGCATAAACTGTGACAATACTCCCACTGCATAGCATATATAAGGTCTAGCTTTTGTTGCATAAATCAAAGATCCTACCATGGATCTATATGGAGTAGTTTAGAGAAAGATCTGAAGTGTAATGGAAATGGCATGTACCATGCTTCACAACAAAGAATTACCCTTCAAGTTTTGGGCAGAAGGAGTACACACTATAGTGCACATACTCAATCAAGACTTCACTAGTGCATTGAACAACAAGACACCCTTCGAAGCCTACTATGAAAGAAATCCCAATGTCAATTAGTTTAGAGTATTTGGAAGGGAAAAATTTGTACATGTGCCAAACAAAGATCAAAGAAAGTTACATTTCAAGTCTAAGATGTTGGAGATTTCCTCTCCTATTCGCAGTGGAAAGTGTAGAAGACGTTCTCAGGATCAAGAATTTTACCAATAACTGAGCCTTCAAATGCAAATTGGTATCAACTGAAAACCACAATGAACGTGAAACCGTGATCACTCAAACTAGAAAATTATAGCTTTCAAATGAGCTATCAAACACTCAATTTGGAGTAGTTTTGGTTTGGAAACTCTTTGCCTCAAAACAAGTTGCCTATCCACTTAGTTAGGCTAAAAACCGGACTTCACTAAAAACTAAATGACTCACAGAGCATATACAATTTGATCAAACAATTCTACACAAAGGAAGTACTCAAGATAAGCTTTTCAATGAATCTTTAAACTCTAAAAATAGGCACATAATTGAGAGATATGACTCTCACAATCAAGCTACCCAGAAATTGGTATGTGGCTGGACATATTCTATGAGATTGAAGAGAAGGAAATGACTCAAACCAAATGAACTACCTACAAGGGGACTTCAATACCTTCTTCCTCTGTTCTTGAGTGTCCTCCCTTGCCTCTTTTGTAGCCAAATGACCACAAGCTCTCATGATTAATTTCAGAGCTCTTCTCCATAACTTCTCCACTACTTTGGGCAGCTCTCTCTTGCTTAGTCTTAGAATAGTCCAAGAATAGTCCTTGCCTTGATTTTGAGTGTCGATTCATGTATGCTCCTAAGTGCAAGAGTATCTTGGTGCTCACTTTGATGTCCCAAGATTGTCTCCCAAAAGTGGGCAGCCAATGACTCCTTGTTTTGTCCTGTAGTGACTTTAGACTGAAACCAAAATTTTAATTGGGGGGCATACTTCCACTTATACGTACACTGCCGCTTCACATACCTTCACATTTTCCTTTTAAGTCTTCAGTTGTGCACTTAAGAGAGGGTTCACCTGAACTTTTCAAAACACTTTAAAAACACTTTGAACCTTAGGGAAATTAGAGAAATACCTCTACAACCTGCAACCACTTTCTCCAATTCACCCTTTGTGGACAATTACTTGTGCACTACTTGTGCACTTTGACACTTGCACTTCGAACACTTTGACTTTGCCCCTGTTGACTTTGACCTTGACCTTGTTGACTTTGACCAATTTGACTGCGACCTTTGGACTTTGAGTGTGGTTGACTTTGACTACAGTTGACTTTGAGCAATATGACTTTTATGGGCTCAATAGCATGTATTCATTTTTTTGACTTGCTTTAACTTGGGATAGGTGGCATGATTCGTCTAGTTGCTTTGTATTCATTTTCACTTCATTTAGATCATTAGGTTTTGAGATATGTCCTTTGCAAGCAACCTATGTGTGTTCACTATCATCTCCCTAAAAAGTCAAAATTACACCCCCTAAATTCTTAAAATCATTTCTCATCATATAATCACTCTACATTAGTGAGATAACTTGGAATAGTTAGATAATATCATCAATTAGATGTGTCTAAAACCTCTTGGGTTAATTGCTATCAATGAGTGAGAACTAAGCATTTCCCTAAGAGGTTCCAATCCCAAAATAGTAAGTTTTTAAGAGCTCTTCAATTGCAAAAGTTATCTATTTTTGCACAAATATTTGGCAATGATGCTCCAAGGTACATAGTGGTTCCAAATTCATATTTGGGAACCTAAAGGTGTCTACATAGGTACTCTGAAGTCACATTGGTAGGTGTAGAGCAGGTTTATTGCAACACAACCTCATCTTTGGAGTGTAACCAACCATCTCCTCAGAGTGGTATCAGAGCTACATCAACTCAACATTGGAGATGGATTCCCATCATCCATTGACAAATTGGATGGAGGTAATTACTCAACATGGTCACTTACAATGAAAGCATATCTTCAAGGTAGAAATCTCTATGGTAACATATCTGGAGATGAGATGATGCCAATCCTCAGAAGCAAAGGTCAACCCACTCAAGAAGAATAAGAGAGGCTAACTACATGGTGCTGAAAGAATGCTCTAGCCAGGTCTTATATTCTCAACTCACTCATTAATTTTTTACTTCCACAAATGAGGAGATGCAAGACCTCAGAAGAGACATGGAATTCCCTTGAATCATTGTTATCATCAAGTACTAGAGTTAGGAAGAATCAACTCTGGATGGAGTTTACAACACTCAAGAAGATGCCTAAGCAAAGTGTGTGTGATTTTGTCACAAAAATGAAGGACTTAGCAGATCAACTTGGAAGCACTGGGAGAAGTTATTTAAGAGGAGAAGATATTAAGACAAATAAGCAATGGAATCAAGGTAGATGATAAACGGGAAGCCTTCACCATAGCAATGGACTTATACATGGACATGCAAGTACATGACTTCAACACTCTCATGGGGCAATTGTTCACTCATGAGACAAAGCTTGTGAGGAATGGTGACAACTCAAAAGGTAACCAATCGTCTACCCTATACACAGATAATAATAAGAGTAAGGATAGCAAAGGCAAAGACAAAATATCTATTGATGAAGGTAGTACCTCCCAAGCTAACTTTGTAGGTAGAGGTAGAGGTACAAGAGGAAGAGGTAGATGAGGTAGACAAGGCAAGGGGAGATTTCAAAGCTCTTCTCCATGTGCCATATATGGCTTAACTAATCATACAATTGAGAATTATTTCAAGAACCCCAGAAATCAGAGAGGAAGAGGCTTGAATAGAGGAGGCTATGGAGGAGGAAGATCAAATAACTTCAATGGTTACAACAACAACTGTAACAATACAAATCATCAAGGAGGATATAGAGAAGGAGAGATTACAACAATTACACTGAAGAGCAAACTCAAGAGGAATCACTTCTATTGATGAACATGACCATGAAGCAAGGTAAAGTAGATGAGCATGTATTTTATATAGATTTTGGTTGTTCAAATCATGTAGTAGAGAATGTGGCTGTACTATCAGACTTGGAAGATCTAAGAAATAAACATGGGGTTCAAACAAGAGATGACACTAGGCAATCAATGGAAAATATTGGAAATGTAAAGACTCAAGATGGAACTATGAATCTACTCAGCAAAGTATTGTATGTACCCACTATAACAAAGAATCTCATAAGTGTTGGGAAGATTGTAGAGAAAGGTTTGCACATAAGGTTGACTTGGAAGATCTAAGAAATAAACATGGGGTTCAAACAGGAGATGACACTAGGCAATCAATGGAAAATATTGGAAATGTAAAGACTCAAGATGCAAATATGAATCTACTCAGCAAAGTATTGTATGTACCCACTATAACAAAGAATCTCATAAGTGTTGGGAAGATTGTAGAGAAAGGTTTCCACGTAAGGTTGACTTGGAAGATCTAAGAAATAAACATGGGGTTCAAACAGGAGATGACACTAGGCAATCAATGGAAAATATTGGAAATGTAAAGACTCAAGATGCAAATATGAATCTACTCAGCAAAGTATTGTATGTACCCACTATAACAAAGAATCTCATAAGTGTTGGGAAGATTGTAGAGAAAGGTTTGCACGTAAGGTTGAAAAGGAATGGAGCATTTGTTGAAGATCCTCAACAAGGATTCAAGAGAATTGCAAAGGGAGAAAAGACATGTAGACTCTTTGTGAAGAGATGGATAGGTATGTGCTTGAAGATGAAGAGGTGTTGCAAAATCCTTGATCTACACCAGTCAAATGAACTCCAAGAGTATATGGTGGGCCCTTTTAGCTTGCCAATGGATGTATTAGACACCCTATGTACCTTGGAAGGTCACTCTCAAAAAGATAGATCAAAACAGATAAGTTGGAGTTAGCTCAGAGGTGAAAACTTGCTATTTTGGTTCATACACCTATCCATTGTTTTGCATAATTCTCTGAGTACAACAGAAATTAGCTTAATTACTTTTGGGGAAGTCTAGTTAACTTAAAGAGCTAACCTTCAAGAGTAATCTCATCAAAAATAATAAACCACACACTGAGAATGAGTTTTAACAAGTGATGACATCATCTCGATTTTCACGGGCTGCTATAGTTTGAGACCAGTGAGCAACAAAATGAACATAACTCAAAATGTATGAATTCAATGATTATGAAAATTTGTAGGCTTATACTAGACAGTGAGCTGATCCAACAAGCTTTAAATCATTGAATTTGGGTAAGTAACCATTGCGAAATGGCTCTGCCAAAATGAGTAAAAAAGTCGGGTACCTGACAGAGAAGTGAAAATGAATAGACACTATTGACTTCACCTGAACATAACTGAAGATTGCAACCTCCAAATGAAATGAAACTTTGTGAGCATATAGTAGACTTATAGAGCTAACTTTACCAAGTTAAATCGCTAAAAATGAGGCACCAAGCTCAGAGAAACCATCTCTGCAATCTGACTGAGAAAACTGAGAGATATGGCAGTGAGTAGTACACTTCACAAGAACATGGAAATATGAACCCAAATGATAATGAAAATGAAAGTATATTGCTTGTACAATACAATGGACTTACTGATACATATGTGTGCCTTGGAATCACACCTTGATATTGCATAAAGCTCAGCTCTTGGAGGTTTTCACATAGGTCTCTCTAACCACGACTAAAACTGCCATCTATTTATAGTTGAGTTTGGGAGGCTAACTTCCCTCAATCACACTCCAATCAATCAGTGATTGATTTGATTCTCTACCTACCACAAATCATGACTTCGTGGCTCCTCTTTCCATTCTTGATCAAGTGGACTCAACCACTTAAGATTCTTTCACTTTTACATTAAGTAAACTCTTCAAAAGTTACAAGAGGTAGTTCACAAGTGAACTTTACATAGTCTTCATTTTAAAGCTTTTTTCATGACTTTGTGGGACTCAAGCCAATACTTAGGCTTGTCATAGACTTGCTCCAACAGCTCCCCCTCAAGCCAAGTATGCTTGAGGTCTTCAATCTTCCAAGATTACCTGCAAACCAATCATAGCCTTGAATTTGCAAAGCTTTGTACCATCCAATGCTTTGGTTAGAATATCTGCACATTGTTGATGAGTGGACACATATGATATTTGAATTTCTTTGCTTAGAACCTTCTCTTGTACATAGTGATAATGAACTTCAATATGTTTAGTCCTTGCATGAAAAATAGGATTAGCAACCAAGTGAATAGAACTCATATTGTCACCAAAAATAGTTGGAGTTCCAAACTCCAATCCAAGATCTTTGAATAATGTGTTCATCCACATAGCTTCCTGAGTAGCTATGGCAAGACCTCTATATTCAGCTTCAGTAGAAGAGAGAGCAACTGTGGGTTGCTTCTTGGATGACCATGAAATAAGCTTTGAACCTGCAAAGGTAAGATAACCTGAAGTGCTCCTTCTATCTTCTTTGGAGCCAGCTCAATCTGCATCAGAAAATAGCTTCAACCCTAAATCAGATACATAAGGATAATATAGTCCTTCATTTATGGTTCCTTTCAGATACTTGAGAATCCTTTTGGCAGCATCCATATGTGGTTTCCTTGGTGTGTGCATAAATTGACTTAGCACACTCACACTGTAACATATATCTACTCTTGTCAATGTGGCATAGTTGAGACTACCCACTAGACTTTGATATGATGTGATGTCCTCTATGAGTTCACCTTCATGTGAGCTCAATTTGTGATTGACCTCCATTGGAGTACCTGCAATCTTACAATCTTACAATCTTGCATCTTGAATTTTGCCAACATGTCCTTAATGTACTTCCTTTGAGTGAGAAACAAACCATGATCTTTGTAGACAACTTCCAAACCTAGGAAGTAGGTAAGTGAACCCAAATCACTTATCTTGAACTCTTCTCTCATCTGATCTTTGATCTTCTTCATACCATCTGCATCATTTCCTGTCAATATAATATCATCTACATATACACATAAGTAGATGACCTCAAATTACTCTTTTTGATAAAGAGTGAAGGATCTGCCTTGCTTGGTTGAAAACCTTTGTCCTGCAAGAATGAAACAAGCCTGAAATTCCAAGCTCTTGGAGCTTGCTTGAGACCATACAATGCTTTGTTAAGTTTACACACATAATCAGGATAAACTTGATTCTCAAAACCAGGTGGTTGTGCCATATATACCTCTTCTGTTATCCAACCATTCAAGAATGCATTCTTTACATCTAGTTGAAGTATCTTCCAATTCTTGGACGAAGCAATACTAAGCAAAACCCTAATAGTAGGCATCTTTGCCACAGGAGAGAAGGTCTCCTCATAATCAATTCCATGTGTTTGTGCAAAGCCTTCTGCTACAAGCCTTGCCTTATACCTGTTAATGGAACCATCAGAATTCTTCTTGAGTTTATAGACCCATCTTGAGCCTATTACCTTCATGGATGAAGTCTTGGGCACCAAATCCCAAGTGTTGTTTTCCTCAAGTGCTTCAATCTCTTCCTTCATTGCATGCTTCCATTATATTTTTGCTTTGGCCTCTTCAAATGATGATGGCTCCTCTTGGTTTATGTCCTGTGCTATGTAGATAGCATGTTTAGTTACTAATGAGGTGTCAAACCCATACCTTTCTGGTTTTTTCTTTTCCCTCATAAATCTTCTTAGGCCATGATGTGATGATTTTGCCTCATGTCCAAGTTCTTGCAATTTTGCTTTACCTTTAGACTTCCATGCTTTGATCTTTTCCATATGAGATTCTTCATCATCTTCCGAGGTGTCTTGTTCTTCAATCTTTGGTTGTTCTCTACCAAGCTTTGGAAAATCTTCTTCAAGATCATATGATAAATTGATCTTCCTGCATGAATCTTCATACCATGAATTGTTCTCATAAAAAACTACATCTCTGCTTACCAAGAATCCTTTGTTGGTAGTGTTGTATAACCTGTAGCCCTTTTGATTGTTGTCATATCCAATAAATACACACCTTTCTGCCTTTGGATCCATCTTGCCTCTAACCTGTGAAGGAACATGAGCAAAATCAATACATCCAAAAAGTTTACAATGATCTAAGCTTGGTCTTCTTCCATTCCAAGCCTCATATGGAGTCATCCCATCAAGGGATTTTGAAGGCAACCTGTTAATCAAGTAAGTGGTTGTAGATACAGCCTCAGCCCATAAGTAATTAGGTAAATGCTTTTCATTTAACATAGACCTTACAGCTTCAACAATTGTCCTATTCCTCCTTTCTGCCACTTCATTTTGCTCAGGAGTGTACCTTGTAGTTACCTCTCTTTTGATTCCTCTTTCTTGAAGAAAAGAATCAAAATCATGGGAGAAGTATTCTCCCCCTCCATCTGACCTTAGCCTTTTTAGTGATTTACCTGTTTGATTCTCCACAAGAGCCAAATATCTTTTGAAACATGAAAAAACTTCATCTTTGTGTTTCATAAAGAATAGGATAGTCCATCTGCTGCATTTATCAATAAAGGAGACATAATACAATGGTAACTTGTGAGACTTTCCAAATTGACATGCACTACACTTATAAATCATATGTTGTTTTGACAAATTAGGGAGTCCAAGTACACTTTGGTCCCTGCAAATTTGCTTTAATGACCTTTCACCAATATGTGCCATACTTCCAATTCTAAGAGTGTTTGACTACCATAATTAAAGAGAGCAATGTTTCTAGTGTCCTATAATTCAAATGTGAACAATCTACCTATCTTTTCACCTTTTGCAATTTTTCTGAATTCTTGACCTGGATCTTCAACAAATGTTCCTGCTTTTGTGAACCTGACTTGCAACCCTTTCTCTACTATCTGCCCAACACTTATCAAATTCTTTGTAATGGTAGGGACATAGAGTACCTTACTGAGTAGGTTGATGTTTCCATCAGGTGCTTTGACATTGCCTATTTTCTCCACAGGATGTTTTGTATCATCTCCTGTTTGTACCTCATGCTTATTCCTTGGATCTTCTAAATCTGATAGGAGTGCCACATTTCCTGCCACATGATTTGAACAACCTGAATCTATGTAGAAAACATGCTCATCAGATTTACCTTGTGGCATAGCCATGTTCATGATCAATAATGAATCCTCTTTGTTTGAGCCTTCTGTGTAGTTATTGTAGTCTCTCCTTCCTTTGTAGCCTCCTTGATAGTTTGAATGATTGTAGTTGTTGTATTTGCCATGATAATTGTTGAACCTTCCTCTTGAGTAGCCATAACTTCCTCTATTGTATCCTCTGCCTCTTTGATTCCTGGAATTCCTAAAGCAATTTTCAGTTGTATGATTAGTTAATCCACAAATAGAACATGGGTTGGAGACTTGGGATTTCCCCCTGCCTTGTCTACCTCCTCTTCCTCTACCTCTGCCATGTCTTCCTCTTCCTGCATAGTTAGCTTGATATGTACCTGCTTCATCATCCACTTTCTTTGCCTTTCCTTTGTTATCTTTGGACTTGCTTTTATCAGTGTATAAAGCTGAAGATTGATTACCTTTAGAGATTTCTCCATTTTTGATAAGCTTTGCCTCTTGAGTAAGTAGTTGTTCAATGAGTGTATTGAAATCAGGTACATGCATGTCCATGTACAAATCCATAGCTGTGGTGAATGCTTCCCACTTGTCATCTGCCTTCAAGCCATTGATGACCTGCCTTACAATTTGCTCTTCATCTATTACCTCTCCAATGCTTCCCAACTGATCTGCTATGTCCTTGAGCTTTGTGACAAAATCATCCACATTTTGTTTGGGAGCCTTCTTGAGAGTTGTGAAATCCAGCCATAGTTGATGCTTCCTACTTGAAGAAAAGAAAGCTTCAAGTGCATCCCACACTTCCTGAGATGTCTTACAACTTCTAATGTGAGGCAACAAAAAATATGAGATAGAGTTGAGGAGATAAGACCTTGCAAGTGCATCCTTGGAGCACCATGTGCTCAATCTTTCTTGCTCTTCTTGTGTTGGTTGACTTTTGTTCCTGAAACTTGGCATAACTTCATCTCCAGCCACATAACCATATAAACTTCTATCTCATTAGGAAAAAAGGTGAACTCTGCATGGGCCTTGTAAGGATCCCTAATTTTTAGGGATTAAAGAGAACAAAAAGTGGTATCAAGGTCATAAAAAAAACCACTCGTGGTTTTTGCAATAAAAAAATTCCTCTAAGATTTGTGCTCAGACCGAATAGATTCGTTTGAATTGTTGTCCCTTGGATGAGATTGAATGAATGGCTAAGATCAACCTTTGGGTACCTGTCAAAAGAAGACAAAAACTCTCCCAAGAAGTGAACAGTCGTCGGCATTCCTCTCCATTGGATGCGATTTCGACGGACGGCTGAGATGAACGCGCAGTTGCCTGTCACTAAAAGACAAAAGAAAGAGCATTCAATGAGCTCAAGGAGCTTGGGGACTGGCAGAAAACGAGAAGAGACATGGCGCAGTTCCGTGGCGGAATTCATTCTTCTACGTTCGATGTGCCAATGATCTAATGGCTACAAAATGACTTTGGGATCCTCACAAGAAAAAAGCCTCACAACCATTAGATCAACCAAAGATCCAATGGATGCAATTGAAAGTGGCCCAAAATTTAAAGCAATACATCTCAACCATTCATTTCTAGGTCCATCCAACGAAGGAAATAAAAAGGCGCATGTTGTCATGACTTTCAAGCTACACCGTTAGATATTTTGAAGATCCAATGGTTAAAATTGTATGCCGACTTTTTTTTTGTGTTTTAACATGAGCCTTCGGATCTTTGAGTCCATCCAATGGCTATGCTTCAAAATCAAGGCCTATCAAACCACTTTTGAAGAGGAACTCCTGGTTTTTAGTCATTCATACCACCTTTGACCACAAAGAAACAAGGGAAGGCTATGCCTAGTCTAGGTGATTGAGGGACTAGACTGTGGCCACCACCCTCTTCTGATTGGTCCATCACTAATCACTCCTTGAGCTAAAAGGCCCATCCAGGGTTCACCTTTTTTCCTAATGTTGGAGATAAGCTTCCATTCTTAGTGACCAAGATGAGTAATTACCTCTATCCAATTTGTCAATTGATGAAGGAAATCCATCTGCCATGTTGTCCAACCTTGCTCTGATACCACTGTGAAGAGATGGATAGGTATGTGCTTGAAGATGAAGAGGTGTTGCAAAATCCTTAATCTACACCAGTCAAATGAACTCCAAGAGTATATGGTGGGTCCTTTTAGCTTGCCAATGGATGTATTAGACACCCTATGTACCTTGGAAGATCACTCTAAAAAAGATAGATCAAAACAGATAAGTTGGAGTTAGCTCAGAGGTGAAAACCTTGTTATTTTGGTTCATATACATGTCCACTGTTTTGCATAATTCTCTGAGCACATCAGCAATTAGGTTAATTCCTCTTGGGGAAGTCTAGTTAACTTAAAGAGCTAACTTTCAAGATTAATCCCATCAAAAATAATAAACCACACACTGAGAATGAGTTTTTAACAAGTGATGACATCATCCCGATTTTCAGGGGCTGCTACAGTTTGAGACCAGTGAGTAGAAAAATGAATATAACTCAAAATGTAGGACTCCAATGATTATGAACATTTGTAGGCTTATACTAAACAGTGTGCTAAATCCAACAAGCTTTAAATAATTGAATTTGGGTAAGTAACCACTGAGAAATGGCTCTGCCAAAATGAGTAAAAAAGTCGGGTACCTGACAAAGAAGTGAAAATGAACAGACACTGTTGACTTCAACTAAACATAACTAAAGATTGCAACCTCCAAATGAAATGAAACTTTGTGAGCATATATTAGACTTGTAGAGCTAAGTTTACCAAGTTAAATCACTGAAAATGATGCACCAAGCTCAGAGAAACCATCTCTACAATCTGACTGAGAAAACTGAGAGATATGGCAATGAGTAGTACACATCACAAAAACATGGAAATATGAACCCAAATGATAATGAAAATGACGGTATATTGCTTGTACAATACAATGGACTTACTGATACATATGTGTGCCTTGGAATCACTCTTTGATATGGCATAAAGTGCAGCTCTTGGAGGTCTTCACATAGGTCTCTCTAACCACGACTAAAACTGCCATCTATTTATAGTTGAGTTTGGGAGGCTAACTTCCCTCAATCACTCTCCAATCAATCAGTGATTGATTTGATTCTCTACCTACCACAAATCACAAATTCGTGGCTCCTCGTTCCATTCTTGATCAAATGGACTCAACCACTTAAGATTCTTTCACTTTTACATTAAGTAAACTCTTCAAAAGTTATAAGAGGTAGTTCACAAGTGAACTTTACATAGTCTTCATTTTAAAGCTTTTTTCATGACTTTGTGGGAATCAAGCCAATACTTAGGCTTGTCATAGACTTGCTCCAACACTATTTACATTTGAACTCCAAGACACTAGAAATATAGCTCTATTCAATTATGGTGGACAAACCTTATCAAGTTTAGAGATGTGGCATAAAAGATTGGCTCACATTGGTGAAAGAAATCTGAAGCAAATGTGCAAGGATCAAAGTGTGCTTGGCCTACCTAATATATCCAAGCAACTATACAAGTGTAGTGCTTGTAAACTTGAGAAATCACATAGAAAACCCTTTATGAAGAAAGGTTACATCCATAATGACTTATCAGAGCTAGTCCACATAGATGTTTGTAGCAAGGAGCCATCAATTTCAGGGTCAAGATACTGTGTATCCTTTATTGATGATTGTAGCAAATGGGTCATCTTATATTTCATGAAGCACAAAGGTGAAGTATTCAATTGTTTCAAGAAGTATCTTGCCCTTGTTGAAAATCAAATAGGGAAAACATTAAAGAGGCTAACGTCAGATGGAGGGGGACAACATTTCTCCCATGAGTTTGATGTCTATCTCCAAGATCAAGGCATCAAGAGAGAAATCACAACTAGGTACACTCCATAGTAGAATGGAGTGGCAGAGAGAAGAAATAAGACCATAGTTGAAGCAACAAGGTCCATGCTTAATGAGAGAAAATTACCCAATTATTTATGGGCAGAGGCTATATCTACAACCATCTATCTTGTTAATAGACTCCCATAAAAAGCTTTGGATGGGGTTACAACCTATGAAGAATGGAATGGAAGAAGACCTAGCCTTGATCATTGTAGGATATTTGGATGCATAGCCTATGCACATATTCCATCCCAAAGTAGAGGTAAATCGGATCCTAAGGTAGAAAAATGTGTGTTTATTGGATATGACTTAAATAAAAAAGGGTTTAGGCTATATAATCCAAGTATTAAAGGTTTTATTGTTAGTAGAGATGTTGTCTTTGATGAGAACAACTCTTGGTTTGAAGATGGTTGTAGGAAGGTTAAGTTGCCTTATGACCTAGAGGAGGACTTCCCAACATTGCAAAAGGTAAATGATCATCTACATGAAGCTTCAAGTGATTTGATGATGATCAGAAGACATCAATGAGGAATATCAATGCTTGGAACAACAAAGGTAAAGAAAAGATGCAAGAGTTGAGAGATATTATAGAATCTTCTCAACAAACAATAAGGAGATCAACTAGGGAAAAGAAGAAGCCAAAAAGGTATGGTTTTGACACCTCTCTGGTCACTAAACACTCAATCTATATTGCATAGGATATCAATTCAGAAGAACCATCAACCTTTGAAGAAGCTAAGAAGAAATCAGAATGGAGAGAATCAATGGAAGAAGAAATAGAAGCTCTTTAATAGAATCACACATGGGACTTGGTTCCCAAGAAGCCATCCATGAAGATCATTTGATCTAGGTGGATCTATAAGGTAAAAAAGAATTCAGATGGTTCAATAAATAGGTATAAAGCAAGGCTTGTGGAAAAAGGGTTTGCTCAAAACCAAGGCATAGATTATTAGGAGACTTTCTCTCTTCTGGCAAAAATGCCTACAATCAGAGTACTCATGAATATAACTACCTCAAGGAATTGGAACATCTATCAAATGGATCTCAAAAATGCATTCTTGAATGGTTGGATTTTAGAGGGAGTGTACATAGCACAACCTCCTCGATTTGTAGATGAATCACACCCTGAGTATGTATGTAAACTCAGGAAAGCTCTGTATGGACTCAAGCAAGCTCCTAGAGTTTGGAACCATAGATTACTTACATTCTTGCAAGAAAAGGATTCCAATTGAGCAAAGATGATTCATCACTTTTCATTAAAAAAAAGTAAATCTGAAGTAATATGTGTGTATGTAGATGATATCATTCTGACAGGTGATGATGCTGATGGAATCAGGAAGTTTGAAGCCCAAATGAAGCAAGAATTCAAGATGAGTGACCTTGGATTGCTCACTTATTTTCTTGGCTTAGAAGTAGTCTACACATATCAAGGAATGTTCCTTACCCAATGAAAATATATTAAATATATGTTTCCAAAGTTCAAAATGCAAGACAGTAAGGTTGCAAATACTCCCATGGAGGTTAACCATAAGTTAAGTGCTCATGAAGGGGACCATATTGAACACATCACAAGCTAGCAAAGTTTAGTTGGGAGTTTGAACTATGCTACCCTAATTAGGGTGGATATTTACTATGCAGTGAGTGTGCTTAGTCAATTCATGAACACCCCTAGGAAACCTCCTATGGATGCAACCAAGTGGATATTGAAGTACTTGAAAGGAACACTTAATGAAGGTCTATACTAACCTTACACATCTTATTTGAATGTAAAGCTATTCATTGATGTTGCTTGAGTAGGTTCCAAAGATGACAAAAAAATCACATCAGGATGCTTATCATTTGCAAGTACAAAGCTCCAATCTTGGTCTTCAAAGAAGCAACCTAGAGTTCCTCTTTCCTCAATTGGAGCTAAATACAGAGGGTAAGCCAATGCAACACAAGAAGCTATGTGGATGAAGACCCTATACACAGATCTAGGGTTAGAGTTTGGCACTCAATTTATATTTGGAGATAACATTAGCTCACTTCATTTAGTTGCTACTATTATCTTTCATGCCAAGAATACATTAATAGAAGTCCATTATCATTTTGTTAGGGAAAAGATTTTAAGAAAAGAGATACAACTCTCTTATGTATCTACTCATATGCAATGTGCAGATATGATTACCAAATCATTGTATGGAAGTAAGTTAAGCAAGTTTAAATCCATGATTGGATTGCTAGAGATACCAAAAGATTGAAGACTCAAGCATCTTAGACTTGAAAGGAGCTGTTGGTACATTTGGCAAGCCTTGATTCTTGACCAAATAGCAAGGACTTCTCATATTTTCATCCTTGACCATTTGTAGAATACACATGAACACCTCTTGTAAAAGATTTGATATTTATCTCTTTAGATAAAAGTAAAAGAAAGTGAATGAGGGAATCTCATGGAATTACAAGTCATGCATCACAACTACCTAGTGTTTGGAATGAAATAAATTACCACTAAAAGAATATGAACACTTTTAGGTAGATGAATTTCAAAACTCAAATTTTAGTTATGAGTATAAATATAGGTGACTCCTAGTCATAGGGTATGACAGAGAAGGATAAGTCATTGAGCCCCAAGGTTGTGCTTACACTTATCTCACATATGTATGTGTAAGTCTAATTCATCTCCCTTGCATCATACATTCATAATCATATACATTCCAAGTCATTAGTGCAAGTTAATCTTTGTCTACTGTTGACTATTGCTATCTCATCATTTCTGTGAACTTGATCAATCAAGTTCTCTAGTTTTATTCAATCATTTAACTTTTTTAACTTTTAAAAGGTAGCATGATCCGTCTAGGTGCTATAGATCAATTTTCATTTCATTTGGATAATTATAACTTGAGATATGTCCTTTGCAAGCAACCTATGTTTGCACACGGTCATCTCCCTAAAAAGTCAAGATTACAACCCTAACTTCTTAAAATCATTTCTCATCATATAATCACTCTCAATTAGTGAGATAAATTGGAATAGTTAGCTAAGTCATCAATTAGATGTGTCTAGAAGCTCTTGGGTCAATTGCTATCAGTGAGTGAGAATTGAGCATTTCTCTGAGAGGTTCTAGTCCCAAAATAGTAAGGTTGTTAGAGCTCTTCAATCGTGAAAGTTATCTATTTTGGCACAACTATTTGGCACTGATGCTCCAAGGTACATAGTGGTTCCAAATGCACATTTTCAAAGATAAAGGTGTCTAATAAGGTACTCTTAAGTCACATTGGTAGGTGTAGATTAGGATTATTGCAACACCACCTCATCTTTGGAGTTTATCCAACCATCTCCTCACCTTTGGTACATTAAAAGTAAGGTTTGAATTGTATCTTCCACAAAAATAACATCACACTTAACCAAAATGTGCTTATTCTATGGATGATAGAGATGATAGCCTTTGCTTTTGGAATTTTATCCAAAAAAAATACATTTCAGTAATTTATTATCCAATTTTTAGCAGTGTTTTTCATGCACTAATGCATATGATAGATAACCAAAAATATGGAGATGAGCAACATATGGCTTGCCACCAAGCCTAGCCTCATATGAAGTGATAGATTATAATTCTTGAGTGGGACACTTTTTAAGTACATATGTTGCACACATAATAGCTTCAAGGGAGAACCTATGTGGTGAGGCCAAACTTTTGACCATATACCTATCAATTCCATGCAAGAACTATGCTTCATCTCAACAAATCCATTTTGTTTAGGTGTATATGGCAATTTACACTAATTTTTTATCCCACACGCATCCTAAAATGCACTAAAATTTGAATACATATCATGTCCATTTCCCATGGTGATATATATTCAGATAGAATGAGGAACTACTTGAAGCACAAAAACATTTTGAACTTTTCTTTCCATGCATTGATGGAAATTTCATCAATGAAAGTCATGAAGTATAGATAATTCCCGAATGAAGGTGTCTATACAGGACCATATACATCACTATGAACAAGCTCCAAGTTATGTACGACTCTAACTAAGCCATCTTTTGGGAAGGAGGAACACTACATTTTACCCAAAATACAGCCTTCATAAATTCTTTCAAAATTTCCGAGAATACCATTTTAGATTTATGTAGACAAGGCAAACTAACAAAATTTAGATGATCAAAGCATGCATGGCAAAGCTTTGCATCTAAGATCGCCTACCAATCATGAACTACACATTCTAAATCATTCACAAATTTTTCATAATATATAATCATTCACAAGGATAAGTGACTTGTTAGGGTTATAGATGTCCTCCTAACAAAGGAAAAAAGTGTCTTGATTATCCTAAGTACGTTCACACACATCACTACCAGAATATATCAACATACCAAAATATATTGAAAACTCCCCCTTGCAAGTGATGTGATGAACAAGGAGCTAGAACTCATGTACAATTAAGTGACAAGCTATGTAAGAAGAAACCAATCCATAAAAGGAAACAAGCCAAAAGCTTTTCAAAAAGCTTCAAACTTCTTCTTACACAGATCCTTTGTGAAAATTTTTGTACCATTATCATGTTTGGTCACATAGTCCACTCATCTCTATAGTAGAGATTCTCTCCCTAACATAATTGTTGGGAAAGATGGATGAACACTCCAAGAAATGAGTAGGTACTGCCAAATCTTGCTTTGTACAAGCCCCTTATAGCTTCAGAGTTGAGTTGTGGGCCCTCTTATCTTTCTAATGACACTATACAAGTGCCTATGTACTTTCGAAATGATGTAAGAAAAGATTGAATCAAAACATGCTACTTCCAAGTTAAAGGTTCAATGAAAACCTTCTATTTTTTATCACACACCTGCTCCTTGTTATGCTCAGTGCTACCGGTATAGTAGGAATTAGAAACATTCCTTTTAGAGGTATTCAATTAGCTTAGTACGCTAATGATTCAAGTGGAATCACTTAAAATGATGCACTATACACAGAGCAATCAATTTAGCAAATAAACCATTACCCCCGATTTTTTAGGACCTCTGCAAAGTTTGACTAGTGAGTGCTTTGACGTGCTTTTCTCCAAATTGGTTGAATAGATTGTCTTAAAATTTTTTGAGCATATAGATAACTTGATCTGATTCCAACAAGCTATATATCATTGAAAATGATAAAGGAATGAGTGAGATATGTGTAGTACAAGTTGACTGTTATGAATGACTATGATAGAGATATCATAGATGAGCAATGTAGATCTATTGTATTAATGAACAATGTTGTACAAGGTCATAGGCTTGACAATCATAGCCTAATGATGATGAGTAGTGCAGGTTACAATGTAAACCTCACTCTCTTACAATGTAGCAATGGAGAACTTGAAAAATGGAGTCACACACCGTGGATTTTTACAAGTCACTTTTATAAGTGCTACATTCAAATTTGAATTTGAATTCAACTTTCGGCTCTCTCTAAAAATGATCCACCAATTTAGGATATATTATCTCCAAATGAAGTTGTGACTTTTTTATCTAACAAACTCCATGAGTTTGTAGGTAGCTACAAATATTCTTTCAAGTTAATTAAGTTTTTACACATGGTAAGAGATAACATCTTCATTGCAATGGTTTCCATGGAGCCTCAATTGTTCATGAACTTCTAGCAAAATGTGAAGACTTGAACTTTGCACCAACAAATCCCCCTCAAGCCAAACATTTTGGCTTGATCTTCTCCTTCAATCTTCATGAATGTCCTGCAATCAAATCATTGACTTAAACTTGCAAAAATTTGTACCATCTAATGATTTAGTCATTTGCTCCTCTTCAATTTCTTCTCCTATGCTTGCGAATTGATCTTCTACATCTTTGACTTTGGTCACATACTCTGAGATGCTTTGCTTGGGTTGCTTTCTTTGAGTGGTAAACTCAATCCACAATTGGTTCTTCCCAGCCTTTGTGATGGAAGAGAAATATGAAGACAATGTTTCCCAAGTCTCTTGGTATGTCTTACAGTTCCTAATATGTGGAAGAAGAAAATAAAAGATTGAGTTAAGTAAGTAAGACCTTGCTAATGCATCCTTGGCACACCATGTGTTGAGTCTTTCATGCTCCTCTCTTGTAGGTTGTCCTTTGCTTCTGAATATGGGCATCTCCTCATCTCCTGAGATGTATCCATAAAGGCTTCTTCGTTGCAAGTATGTTTTCATCCTCAAGGACCATGCTTGATAGTTGTTCATGTCCAATTTACCAATGAAAGAAGGAAAACCATCTCCCATTTTACCTTAGCTTTGCTTTGATACCACTGTTGGGAAAGATGGATGGACACTCCAAGGAATGAGTAGGTACTGCCAAATCCTGCTTTGTAGCAACCCCTTGTAGCTTTAGACTTGCGTTGTGGTACCTCTTAGCTTTCCAATGACACTATGCAAGTGCCTATGTACTTTGGAAATGATGTGAGAAAAGATTGAATCAAAACAGACTACTTCCAAGTTGAAGGTTCAATGAAAACCTTCTATTTTTAATCACACACCTGCTGCTTATTATGATCATTGCTACCAGTACAATAGGAATTAGAAAAATTCCTTTTAGATGTATCAAATCAGCTTAGAAAGCTAATGATTTCAAGTGGAATCACTTAAAATGATGCACTATACACAAAGCAATCAATTTATCAAATAAACCATTACCCCCGATTTTTTAGGACCTTTGCAGAGTTTGGCCAATGAGTGCTTCGATGCGCTTTTCTCCAAATTGGCTAAGTAGGTTTTCTTCAAATTTTTGAGCATGTAGATAACTTGGAGCTGATTCCAACAAGCTATAATCATCCAAAATGATAAAGACATGACTGAGATATGCATAGTACAAGTTGACTGTTATGAATGACTATGACAGAGATATCATAGATGAGCAATGTAGATCTATTGTATTAATGAACAATGTTGTACAAGATCATAGGATTGACAATCATAGCCTAATGATGATGAGTAGTGTAGGTTACAATGTAGACCTCACTCTCTTACAATGTAGCAATGGAGAACTCAAAAAATGTAGTCACACACAGCGACCTTTTACAAGTCACTTTTATAAGTGCGACATTCAAATCTGAATTTGAATTCAACTTTTGGCTCTCTCTAAAAATGATCCACCAATTTAGGATATATTCTCTCCAAATGAAGTCGTGAATTTTCATCTAGCAAACTCCACGAGTTTGTAGGCTGCTACAAATATTCTTTCAAGTTAAATAAGTTTTTACACATGGTAAGAGGTAACATCTTCATAGCAATGGTTTCCATGGAGCCTCAATTGTTCATGAACTTCTAGCCAAATGTGAAGGCTTGAACTTTGCACCAACAATAATGATAGTGCACCTCAATGTGTTTTGTGTGAGTTCTCCAAGATCATTCAATATACCTCAATGATCTTGGAGAACTCATTGATCTTGAATTCCACCGGCATGTGTTTCTTGATTCTTTCTCTCCCAATCATATCATCACCTCTCATAATTATTGTTGATATATTTAGGTAGTGATGTGCATGAACACACTAGGACCATCGGGGCACTTTTATCCCTCTTTAGGAGTTTTTCCCCTTTGTTCCTGCAAAATAGCAAAGGATGCTTGGGATACACTAACTACTTTATAGCAGGCAAGGAATGATGCTCGTGTTGCTTACCTCCGAAAACAGTTGGAGAGTGAGCCCATGAATGAAGGAGATTCCATGGACATTTTTTTTACTAAGATCAAAGATTTGAAGGAGTAGTTGGTTTTTGATGATGAAATCTTGCTTGATAGTTCACTTGTGCAGACTGTTCGGAATGGTCTTCTAGATTCATATCATAGTTTTTCTTTGACTCTTCGATTGATGATGAAAGGCAATCCAAATGCCTTAACATTTGAGGAGTTCGTCTCTATTCTGTTGCAAGAAGATGAGTCTAGGTAGAAGAGGTCCATTATGTGTGTTGCACATCAAGCTTTCCTCGCTAGTCAAAAAGGCAAAGGTAAATGAAGCTCATCTACTAGTACGCAAAAATCTACTAATTATACGCAATAAAAAAACATGAAAGAGGAGAGAAGAAAATAGAAAAGAAAAAATTGCTTTGCAAATACTGTAAAGGGAATGATCATGTCATAAAGAGCTATCCAAAACTATTTGCAAAAGAGGCAAAGAAGAAAGAGGCTAATATGGTTGTTGCAAAGGCCTCTACACCCAAAACAGAGTCTGCTAATCTTGTGCAAAATGAAGAATGGGCATTTACCACTGTTTGGAGTTATGGATGGATTGCATATACCAAATTCAAAAATCTAGAGTTTGTATACATAGACGGGAAAACGAATTTTGTTGCGGATATGCTTTCAAGAGCACGATATGATGATCTTGAGTGGCAAGAAATTATAGATTCCCAAACCCATAGTTATGATACTTGTTCTTATGCTTATGAAAGATTTGATAATGAAAACTATGAAGGAAGTTGGCTAGATATTTGCTATTAGTTGAGTAAGTTGTGTGCACATACTTCATGGACATCAAAATATTTCAAAACTATTAGGAAGCATGCATTCAATTATTTTATAAAGATGGTTTGATTTGGAAACATGCTCATGGAAAAGTGAAATTTCCATAGCATATAGTTGGAAAGAAGCATTTGAAAATGAATGTTATGAGAACTTTACATGACTCTCTATGGGCTAGTCATAGGGAATTTATTGGAACTTATGAGAAGATAAGAGAAAGTCCTTTTTGGCTAGGTATGTATCTAGAAGTATCATCATATCTTGCATCATGTAAACATTGCCAAATACACTCATCTGTGAAACATCGGGATGGTTTGCATATGATGTATCCCCCAAGCATAAACTATAAATGGGTACTTGATTTGGTAACAATGCCTTTGGATATTAATAATATGTGTTACATTGTTCTTGCATGTGAACATCAAACAAATCATGCTGAAGTAGTTCATCACACACTAAATCAAATGACAATATATGTAAATTTTCTATAAAGGAAGTATTTGTAGATTTGGATATGTAGAGAAAATCATAGCCAATCATCGAGACTTAGATGCACAACAAGCAAGAGACTTATTCCAAAAACATGGAATTGGTTTCGCATTAACTAGTGATATAATCATGAAGCAAATGGGAAGATTGAGGGTGTTGATATATTTTGGTAGTGATGTGTGTGGACACACTAGGACTTTCGAGGCGTTGTTTTCCCTCTTTAGGAGGTTTTTATCTCTTGGCTTGTATATATGCCTATAACCCTAACAGGTCACTTATCTTTGTACATTCTCTTGGTAATACGTTAACTATTGTGTGTTTTTATCCAAACTTTGTCTCCTTCATTGTGTTGCTTGTGTGCTTTCATAGACCTCAAACTCCAACAATTGATATCAGAGGAGGTCCTTGCTTCATCTAGGGCATCCTCGACACCCATTTGGTCATAGTCTCAAAAATCACTCAAAAATTGGTGAGCACACTCAAAGTGATTAGGAGCTCAAAATAGCTTCGCTTTGTGGTGTCGAAATTGTGATGTGAGATGGTTTCAACCTCCAAATTCACTATCGTGGTGCTTGTGGAGGCAATCCATTATGGGCATATATGATGCTTCATGTATTGGTTGCAAAATGCTTGTGGAATATTGTGCAAGGTGTTGAAAGGCATCCTATTACACATACAAATATGGGTATCGAAGGTGATGAAAATGGCATTAAAGATGACGATCTTCAAATTCATGTTCATGCTGTAGTTTCTACTACACCTACTATAGAGAAACTTTGTTTGGATGGTAGAGATGCTCAAGCACATGCATTGATAGCTTTTTCTATCAGACATGCCATTATCCATCACATTGGCTCTCACAAAATAGCTAAAGATGCTTGGAATACACTTACCACTTTATACCAGGCAAGAAATGAGGCTCATGTTGCGTAGCTCTGAAAAGATTTAGAGAGTGAGCACATGAATGAAGGAGATTCCATGGATAGCTTTTTGACAAAGATCAAAGATTTAAAGGAGCAATTGATTTTTGCTAATGAAGTCTTGCTAGAGAGTTCACTAGTGCAGACTATTCTGAATGGTGTTCTGGATTCATATCAGAGGTTTTTTGGTCCCATGATTGCATCTCTAGTCAAGATGCAAAGTTTTCAAAAAGCATGGAGACTTTATTAAGCACTTTTTTGAGGATGAGAAAAGTATGCTTGGTTTTGTTTAAGCTAATTAGAGCTTAAAGAAGAAACCCAAGTCAAAGTAATCTTTGGGAATCAAGATATTTTCCTAAAAGATATGTCAAAGTAATCTTTAGGAATTAAGCTACTTCCTAAAGATAAGCCAATAAAAGAAATGGTTTGGTTAACTATTTCATTGGTTAAAAAGGAATATCTTTTGGATAAATAATAAAGCTTTAAGTCTTGGTCTTGTCCAAAATTCAAGAACATCTTTTGAAGATCATTCCAATAAAGCAAATGATTTCAAGATGAATCATTGGCTTACCAGATTCCTTGGTAGGAATCTAAAGTTCTTGAAAGAAAAAATCTCCCTAGATGTGAGACTAGAATGTTTCAAGAAAATTTTTATAGTTAGTAGTTCCTAGTAATTTCAAAAACCACCGGTATTAGTACTTAAGTCCAAATATTGATATAGCCTAAAGTTATATCAAAGATTCTTAGCTTTGGAATCTAAGAGGCATCAGTGTATGCTTGGACTTAAGTTGAGAGAAAGATCTCTAAAATCCAACGGGTAAGCAAAGAAGCTTTTGATAGTTTCGGAGATCTTAAAGATTAAGACTAAATCTTTATTCTAGTGAAAAGGTCAACGTGACTTGATCAAGCTTGGCCATGATTGTCTAAGAACGTGCGATTGGAACTACTCTGAAGTTTGCCCAAGTATTGGCAATAAAATTCCTTTTGGAATTATTCACTCAGGTTCCATTTATCCAATGGAAAATTATGAAAAGAGTAACCTATTCCAAGTCTGAACAGAGTGAAGAAATTCCATGAATGTAATCGGCAACCGTGAAGACGGTACTTAAGTCTATGGAAAGTAAAACATATGTTTGCCTATCCTTAAAGGGATTTGGTTACAAATCTAGAAAGCATGAGTAGATGCTTAGACTTAAGTAGTAGAGAGATTCCTATAAAGTCTTGGCCGAGATAGGTACCTAAAGCATCAATAAAGAAGGAATCTAAAGACAAAAAGTCAAAAGCTCTTGTTGCTACAAATTGGTCAAGAATAAACCAATTGAATTTGAGTCTGTGAAAATTCAAGTACTTGGAGTCCTAACTAGTTTTCATTTGAAAATCCTAGCAAAGAGGAATAGAGTAGATATTCTATTAAAAGGTTTTCGAGTTTCCAAGGCAAAGCATGTGATTGTATGATAATCATGTGAAGGAATCCAAAACCTTGAATATCAAGCTAGAGGTAATGCCAAAAACTTCAAAATTCTCGTAAAGACTTGAAGTAAAAAGGTACTCTATCAAGAGATTTAGACTTTAGGATAAGTATCACCCACACATTAATGTGAATATAAAATAGGGTGGTATGGGACACCATATTTTATACTCGGATTGATGTAGGAAAGATGGTATGTGACATTGGACCATGGGATGATAATTATCTTTTAGTCCTAGATTAGACCTTGAAGTCAGATTCGATCCTCAAGAAAATTGAAGGAGGATAAAAGCATGATCTCAAGATAATTCAAGACAAATTTAAGAAGATATGAGGTAAGTAACTTCCAATATCTTCTGTTTCAAAAAGGACAAAAGAATTGTTCTTATTTTGGAATACTTCAAGCTTAAGTGTTGTCGATCAGAAATATCTAAGAAATTTCTGAATGAGTGAGACCTTGACTTCAAACAAGTCCTTTCAACTAAGGATAGATTGACTAAGTTAAGCACCAAGCTCCTAGTGTAACTAGAAAATTCAATCCTTTGACACAAAGAAATACACAAGAATTGCATTCCCAATAAGGAGTCAGGAAGATTGAATATGACTTGAACTTAGTCTCAAGTGAAAAAACAAAAAGTCATCAATAGAATGTCAGTGGGTCGACACACTGATGTTGGATACCACACGAGTATCTTGTGGTTAGATAAAGTTTAGCTTTAATCCAGGAATCTTTTTGAGAATCTAGTTTATTTCCCTCAAAGATAAGAAAAATGCTTCAATACCCAATTGAAACAAATCTTTGAGAAGTTAAATTTCTGAGTCATATAGACTTTGCCTCATAGCAAGTTTACGTATCTTCAAAGTTTGATTTTTTTTAAATAAAGTTTTAGTTCTTTCTTTTCACTTTTCCAATCTTTTGGATTTGACTCGGATACAGTATCTGATTCTTTTCACAAAAGTCAAGGGTTAGCCAGTTAGAATGAGGTAACTAAATTAAAAATCCTAATAGATGTTTTGAACAAGAACCTTTTCAATCTTCAAAAGATGTTAAGTTCAAGATTTACTTATTCATTTGAGTTTGCTTCAAGTTATTTAGCATAACTCTAAATGAATTTCTAGAGTCGAGTATACTCTAGAATAGAGAAGTTAGGAATTGCTCATGAGATTGAGAATTCCCAAGAACTTAAAGATAAAGTCTTTGGGAATAGTATCCTAATTTGGACAATTTTCATTTTGGATTTGACTTGTTCAAGCTATAGTATGGTTGACTCAAAGTAAATGGTAAAATTTCTTCTACATTTTACATAGGATTTTTAAACTCATTAGGACAAAGTAGTCCTATAGTCGGGTGAAAAAATCAAGTAACTATTGGATAGGAGTAAGCCATTGTACAAGCATCCACATTAGATATTTGGGACAACCAAAATTCAAGTTTTCCAAACCAAATTCAAGTGAATCAAGAGTTTCCAAAGTCTTGCGAGGGATAAGAATCCCACCTTAGTTACTAAGTCCATGCACCAATCATGCCTAGAAATGGACTAGTAATCCACCTAGTTCACATGTTTGTGCCCATATTGCACCAAGTAAAAAACTATGAATTGGCCAGGGATGTTTTTATATCCACCCATATTATTCATTCCCTACTTTGTACTTTGACCAATTTATCAAAGTACAAAGCAAGATAATGTTTTGAAGCATTTGGGTAGGGGTGGTGGTCTTCCAGTTTTAGAACATGACCATGTTCTTCCGGTTTTAGAACATGAGGCTCAAGGGTTTCCTACAATATATATAGCTCTAATTTTCAAGTATTAAAATATTCTCCAAGGGGGGAACAATGTAAGAAGTAAGTCTATGATCTAAGGATTTGGCCGGTTCAGACAGATCTGAAATTGGACACCGTTTGGTCATGCGTATGTATGACCAAAGATCTCGAGTCTAGACTTACTAGAAGGTCATTTACTCTTGTAACAAAGTGATCCGCTTAGCCTAGTGGTTAAGACTCAAGGATGTGAAGGAGGAGGTCTTGTTTTCAACCTTCATGGGGTACATGGGGAGAGTGTTTTGCCCAAAGAGCTCTAAAACCTTCTAGAAGCTACCACTTGAGTTAACTAGAGTCCACCTGAGTTAGAGAGGTATCAGACCGTGGACCAGTTAAGAGCATATGAGGAATGGAATCAAGGAGCATGAAAGATAATGTATTGGCTTTCTCTTAACATACACGATAGCATGATTGGACACATACAGGATGCCAAGACTCTGAAAGAGGCTTGGAACAATTTGTTCACTTTGTATGAGACAAATACAAAGGCACGGAAATCGCAACTCAAGAATGAGCTGCATACTTTGGAGAAAAAGGGCATGTCGATAAGTGACTACACCCTGAAAATCAAAAGCATGTGTGAGTCACTTGCATCTATTGACATGAATGTAGATGATGATGATAAGGTGGAAGTGTGCCTTCTTGGTTTAGGAGCTGCATATAAGCGGTTTAGAACTTATATACAGACCAAGCAAAAATTTCAAATTTCACTGATTTGGTATCCATGCTGATTATTGAAGAAAAGAATCTTGGCGAGGATTCAAACTCCCAAGGAAAACCCTCTTTTGAGTAGGTATTCTACTTTGGCAGAGAAAGAGGTAGAGGTAGATGCTTTGGAAGTAGAAGAGGATACAATATCCAAGACCAAAGTCAACAACAAAAACATGCAGGAGGAAGAGGACAGTTTCAAGGTAGGGGAAACCAAAGAGGTCACAAAAGTTTCCAAAGAAATGATTCAAGTAAAGACAATAAAGGATGTTGGAATTGTGGTAAACTTGGCCACTTTGAACATGATTGTAGATGTAAATTCCAGAATTTGTATATACTAATTCAAGTCCAAGAAAATACTTTAGTAACCCTAAATCACTGATTTTGAACTCTTGCATCATTTGGTTCTTGATCTGCTTGATGCCATTGGCATCATTACCTGTAAGTATGATATCATCAACATACACACATAGGTATATCACCTCCGAATTTCTTCTCTTGACAAACAGAGAAGTATTTGCTTTGATCATTCCTTAATCTTGAAGGTATGTAGTCAACCTATGGATCCATGCCCTAGGTGCCTGCTTCAATCCATAAAGAGCCTTGTTTAGTTTGCACACAAAATTTACCTTGCTTAGGTCCTCATACCCAGGAGGTTGAGACATGTACACTTATTCTGAAATCCAACCATTAAGAAAAGCATTTTTCACATCGAATTGGTACATATTCCAATTTCTTGATGAAGCCACACTTACAAATACCCCGATGGTTGGCATTTTGGCCACAGGTGAGAAAGCCTATTCATAATCAACTCCTTGGGTTTGTGCAAAACCTGTAGCCACAAGTCTAGCTTTATACCTGTATATTGATCCATGTGAATTTCTCTTGATTTCGTAAATCCATCTAGAACCTATTAACTTCATAGACTCCTTCTTTGGCACTATCTTTCAAGTATCATTCTCCTTAAGTGCTTCAATTTCTTCATCCATAACTTCCTTCCATTCTGCCTTAGTCTTTGCCTCTTCATATGATGATGTCTCTTCAAGTGATAAATCTTTAGCAAGATAAATAGAATGCTTGGTAACTAAAGAAGTGTCATACCCATATCTTATTGGCTTTTTGCTCTCCCTTTGTGATCTTCTAATTCCTTGGTTAGATGATTCAGGTATGTCCTCGAACTTCTTCATCTTGACCTTGCCTTTTGATTACCATGCTTTGAATTCTTCTAGGTTGATGATGTCTTCATCATCTGATTTGGCTCTTCCTTGGTAAGGCTTGGAAACTCCTCTTCCAAGTCATAAGGCAACTTTACTTTCCTGCATTCACTTTCAAACCAAGAATCATTTTCATCAAACACAACATCTCTACTAACCATAAATCCTTTCTTGGATGGATTATAAAACCTCTACCATTTCTTATTTAAATCATACCCTATGAACATGCACTTCTCTGCCTTAGGGTCTAGCTTACCTCTGATTTGAGATGGGATGTGTACATAAGCAACACATCCAAAGATCCTGTAATGATCAAGTGATGGCCTTCTACTATGCCATGCTTCATATGGGGTCATCCCATCAAGTGTTTTGGATGGCAACCTGTTCACAAGGTAAGTGGTAGTAGATACACTCTCTGCCCACAAACAATTAGGTTACCTTTTTTCAAACCCTTTTCCACAATCTGTCCAACCATCAAATTCTTGGTGATTGTAGGTACATATAGAACCCTTCTCAACAGATTTCTATTTCTATCAGATGTTTTAACATTTCCTACCTTGACCACTGAATGCTTGATATCATTACCTATTTGCACTTGGTGCTTTCCTTTAGGCTCCTCAAGGTCAGAGAGAAGAGCTACATTGCCTACCATATGATTTGAACATCTTGAGTCAATGTAGAAGAGATGGTCATCATTCATACCTTGCTTTGAATTCATATTCATAATCAGAAGGGAATCCTCTTGTTCCTCTGTGTAATTGTTGTAGTCTTTCCTTGATTTGTAGCCTCATTGGTAGTTGTTATTGTAATTGTTGTTGTAGTTGTTATTGTAGCCTTGATGATGGTTGAATCTTCCTCTTGATTGTGTGTAGCCACCTCTTTGAAAACCTCTACCTCTCTGATTCTTGAAGTTCCTGTAACACTCATCTGTGGTATGATTTGATAAACCATAAATATTACATGGGGAAGTGTTGAAAGGCCTCCCCCTACCTTGCTTACCTCCTCTGCCCCTACCTCTTGAGCTCCTACCTCTCCCTGCATAGTTAGCTTGAGAAGTAGTACCTTCATCCTCAATCTTTTTGCTTTTCCCTTTCTCTTTGGACTTGCCTTTATCTGTGTACAGGGCAGAAGAGTTATTACCTTTTGATGAATCTCCATTTTTGTTGAGCTTGGATTCATGGATAAAGAGTTGCCCCATGAGTGTGGTGAGATCTGGAATCTGCATGTCCATGTACAAGTCCATGGAAGTTGTGAAGCTTTCCCATTTGTCATCTGCCTTGATGCCATTGATTACTTGCCTTACTATCTACTCCTCTTCAATCTCCTCTCCTATGCTTGCCAATTGGTCAACCACATCCTTAACTTTAGTCACATGCTCTGAAATGCTTTGCTTGGGTTGCTTTCTTTGAGTCGTAAACTCAATCCACAATTGGTTCCTAGCCCTTGTGTTGGAAGAAAAATATGAAGGCAATGTATCCCAAGTCTCTTGGGATGTCTTACAGTTCCTAATGTGTGGAAGAAGGAAATGAGAGATAGAGTTAAGTAAATATGGCCTTTCTAATGCATATTTGGCACACCATGAATTGAGTCTTTCATGCTCCTCTCTTGTAGGTTGTCCTTTGCTTCTCAAAATGGGCATCGACTCATCTCTTGATATGTATCCATAGAGACTCCTTCCTAGCAAGTATGTCTTCATCCTCAAGGAACATGCTTGGTAGTTGTTCCTGTCCAATTTATCAATAAACGAAGGAAAACCATCTCCCATTTTACCTCAAGTTTCTCTTATACCACCGTTGGGAAAGATGGATGGACACCTCAAGAAATGAGTTGGTACTACTAATCCCTACTCTGTACCAATCCTATATTACTTCAAAATTAGGTTGTAGGCCCTTTTAGCTTTCCAATGACACTAAATAAGTGCCTATGTACTTTGGAGATAATGCATGTAATGATTAATCCAAAATAGATAACTTCACAATTCACAATTCATCAAAAACTTGCTATTTTGGTTCACACACTTGTTGGTTCTTAAGCTCAGTACTCCCAACACAGTAGCGATTAGAAAACTTCCTTCTAAGGGTATCTAATTAGCTTAAAGAGCTAATGATTCCAAGTGGAATCACTTAAAATGATTGCCTATACACACACCAATCAATTTATCAAGTAAACCATTACCCCCGACTTTTTAGGAGATGTGTAGAGACATATCAGTGACTGTTTCAAGACGCATTTCTCCCAATTTTCTAAATGGAATGCGTTCAAAATTTGTAAGCTTGTAGTAGAGTTAGAGCTAATTGCAAGAAGCCATAGAATATTGAAATTGATGGAGTAATGACTAGTATATGAGCAAGATAAGTACACTGTTCTGAGTGATAATGGTAGAGATGAAGAACAGAAATGATCAATGATAAGATGTATTATAGAACAATGTTGTACATGATCATTGGCATGAATATGATGCTCAATGATGGTGAGAGGAGTAGGCTATAGTGCGAACCTCTCTATTATATCAAATGATCAACTCTAAGCTAAGTAATGGGGGCACTAAGGCCACAAGATTTCAAGTGACTTTTATAGTGACTCCCTTCACTTTTGACCTTTGAAATTCAAATGCACTTCCACCTAAAAGTTCTTCCTCTAAACAAGGAGATATTTCCTCAAGGAAAATCGTACCATAAAATTCTCCTAACTCCACGAGTTTAGTGGCATTTACAAATATTCTTCTAAGTCAAGTGAATTTTACAAGAGTTAATGGTGAAAGCCATAAGCAATGGTTCTTATGGGTCTTCAAGCATTTGCACATAAAGCTTCCAATGTCTAGCCAAGTGTGAAGGCTTGGCACTTGCACCAACAAAACAAGTGCATGTGAAAGTGTATGTTTGAGTTTTTTAAAGGATTGTTGTTGGGTAGGTCCCCATGATTTTTTTTTTCTTTTTCAATAACAAAGTAAGGGGCAATGCTAGATAAGAAAAATTCGAACAAACTTCCTATAGAAACTAGCCAACCCAAGAAAAGAACAAACATCATTGACTGATTGTGGTGTATGCCATTCTACGATAACTTTAATCTTTTTTGGATCCACATGCATACCTTCACTTGAAATAATATGTCCTAGATATTCTAGCTTACATTGAAAGAAGTAACTTTTTTCAGGATTAGCATAAAGTGTGTTCTCTCATAGCAAATGATAAACTATTTTAAACTATTTTAAGATGCTTCTCATGTTCACTATCATTCTTACTGTAAGAAAGTATATCGTCGAGGAATACAAGAACAAAAGCTTGGTAATCAAGAAAAATGTTATTCATCATTCATGCAAATGTAGCAGGAGCATTAGTAAGTCCAGAGGGCATTACCATAAGTTCATAATGGCCGATTTGAGTTCTAAATGTAGGCTTAAGAATATCACTTTGTGTCATACGAATATGATGGTAACCCGATTTAAGATCAATTTTATTAAAGACATGAGCTCCTCACAATTTATCTAGAAGATTATCTATTCAAGGAATAGGGTATCTATTCTTGATTAGGATCTTGTTAAGGGCTCTATAATCAATGCACATTCGATAATTCTTCTTCTCTACTAAAAGAATTAGTGTTCCAAACAGGGAAGAACTAGGTCTTATAAGTCATATGTGGAGTAAGTCCTTCACTTGTTTCTCTATTTCCTTTTGATGTAGTGGGCCATGCCTATAAGGTGCTTTATGAGGAGGAGAACAACCAGGATGGGCAAAGATAAGTATTCCATTATTTTTATATGCATACATACAAGTTGACAGAAAACCTCGGAAAAGGAAAAAAATTACCGTAATTTTCCTAAGTGCGTTCACACATATCAGTACCAAAATATATCCACAAATCTAAATAATGTGGAAACCACCATCATTCTCTATCATAATCATGTTGGGGATGTAAGGGTCATGTGTCCTGACCCCTATGTTCATATATATACATCATTTATAGAGCATTACCTCACAGAGATAAAGGGTTTCGAGGCTCCCACGCATGTGTGCGTGTCTCTCCTCTCCTCTCTCTCTCTCCCTCTCTGCCATCTCCTCCTTGCTCCTCTTGTTCTACACACCAAAGCCCTTCATTGGTATCAGAGCAGATCACTGTTTCATGTAGGGCATCATACCCCTCAAGTCAAAGTCTTAGAATTGCAAGAAATTTGGTGAGCATACTCTGAGCTTGTTTCGGCCTCCAAACGCACTATCGCAATGCGTGTGTAGGCAATTTTGTCTTTTTGTGCCAAAGATATATACAGATTTCAGTTTGCGAGTATAAGCATCTCAAAGTCTACTACAAGTTTGGTAGAACTCGACAAGGTAGTTCTCTTCAACATTTTGAGATACACTCATTTTTCTGCATCAAGATATTTTAGTCAGGGGCCATGGCTGAAAGTTATGATGTATTCCGTATGTTGGATGTTGAGGATAAGTTGGATGATACCAATTACCCATTGTGGGCTTACACGATGCATCATGTATTGGTTGCAAAAGGACTATGGAATATTGTGAAAGGTGTTGAAAAACTTCCTATTCCACCTGCAAACACAATTATTGAAGGTGATATAGATGGTGTTGAAGATAATGATATTCTTCATGTTCCTGTTCGTGTTGCGCTTCCTAATAGAGAACAACATGAAGTGCATCTTTGGCATCACAAAGACTCAATGGTAAACATGTCCCTATGGAAATGGCAATATGTTTGCAATTTTCAAGGCCCAAATGTTTCAATAACATGTCAATGTACTTTGCCCATATAATGATAAAAATGCCTCAAATTTAACATCTCAAAGAGGCATGCAAATCAGCCTTTAACTCATCAATATACTTCTCGCTAGGACTCGTGAGTAGCATATTATCAACATATACAACAATGATTAGAAGTACATCATTTGCGCACTTAACATAAAAGGTTTTGTTTGTTGGAATGTTCTCAAATCCATGTGCTAACACATAGGCATGTATCTTTTCATATCAGGCATGTGGTGCTTGCTTCAATCCATACAATGATTTTTGCAACTTACATACTTTGTTTTCATTCCCTTTTTTGCATGAAACCACATGGCTAAAATATGTACACTTGTTCATGGAAATCACCATTTGAAAATGTAGTTTTAATATCCAACAAATGTAAATTCCAAACATAATGAACTGCAAGTCCACAAATGCTATGAAGAGTTATCATCCAATGCATGAGAGTTAAGGTCTCATCAAAATCAATGCCCTTTTCTTGAGAGTAACCTTTGGTAAGAAGCCTAGTCTTATACTTATCAAATGTTCTATCAGGCTTCTGTTTTAGCTTGTATACCCATTTGCTATCAATGGCCCTTTTAAGAGGCAAATCATATAAATTCCAAGTACCATTCTTCGTAATAGCATCGTATTTTGATTACATAGCAATCATCCATTTTTTGAATTATGTGCTTCATAAAAAAATAACAAAATCATTCTCATCACAAAGACTAGAGACACCCATTGCATGACAATCTAATTCAAAAGAAGCATTACAAGAGCCTGAACGAGTATGATATGACTGCACCTAGCCTAAGAACAACATTTACTTATTCAATTATAAAAAGGGAAATCAAAGCTTTGAAAAAGTATCATACACATCCTTGGAGCTGAATGATGTTTGCTTGGTACATGAAAGTAAGTGATGAATTTCAACTTTCACAAAAACAACAATATGAACAATCAGAATGCATATAGTCAATAAACTTTGGTACCAAAACTATAGCCAATGAAAATAGATTTCACACGGAAAGCATTATGTAAAGTGATAGACTATATTAATTTGTTTGGAAACCTATTATATACATATGTTATAAACATAACAACCTCAATCTAGAAACTATTTGATAAAGCATGTTGTTGACTAGATTCCTTGTCATCTTCATGAGAGACATCGATCAAAATGGAGGGTGCTCATTTTACATGTTGATATATTTTCGATCATAACCAGAATCTATTTAAAGCACATAAACACATTCGTTTTTTCTCTCAATGGATAAACCCATGTATAACTTGAAAATCCATCAATGAAAGTTACAAAGTGCTGACATAAGACCATCGATATCGCTATGAACATGCTACAACTTATGTGCAGATCTAATTAAACCATCTTTGGGGAGGTAAGAATGCTAAATTGTATTTTACCGAAAATATAGCCCTCATAGGCATGCTTACAAGGTGCCTTGAGTTTAGGTAGAGAAGACACAATTTCAAATTTCTACAAGCAAACCAAACTAGCAAAATTCAAATGACCAAAGCATGCATATAAAAGGTTTGGATCTAAAATCCCTTGAACATCATGAACTACATATTCTAAATCATTCTCAACTTTTTCATAATCTATGAGATTATACATTAGACGACATAAAATGCAAGAAGCAATGATATTATCACCATTTAAAAGATCATGAATTGTACATCTATCATGAACAACAAATTTAACAACCAAGGTGATCTTGGCCAATGGTTAAACTCATGATATGTTTTTTTTGATCCATGGTATATATAAGGCATCTAATAGTGTGAAAGTACTACCATCACCAGTAGTATGAATGATCTTTCCAACTCCCATGACAAGATAAGAGGACTTGTTAGCACATGCAACAATATTCGTTATAGGAATAGGCTTAAATGAAGTGAAGAAATTACACTCCAAGGTAATATGTTTATTTCCACCACATACAAGCGACAAAAAACCTCCTAAAGGGAAAAACCTACCTCAACTTTCCTAAGTGTGTTCACACACATCACTACCAAAATATATCCACAAATCCAAATAATGTGGAAACCATCATCTTTCTCTATCATAATCATTTATGTGTTACAAACCATGGCCCTCAAATATATAAGATTCGGTTGACCTTGAAATGCATCATTGCATTGTTCACATCCTTTCGAAACAATTAAGAACAAAATGTAGTATGCAAGGAGGAGGTTTCAGATAAGAGGCTTGAGGAGTGTTTGGCATCAATTAGATATATATGAGTACTGCCTCCTTATATGTCACATAATTCATATATTTTAATCTTTGCATAGTTGTATAATTGTCTTTTGTTGATGTGCATATGAGGAACCTTTTTCCAAAGCCTCTCTGTCAACATGAACTTTCAATTTCCTACTAATAGTAATCAATTATCATAGATGTCCTCCATATTCATTTTCCATTATCTTCATGTGCATCAATGAGGGTCACTTAGGGCAAACATATCATTCAAGTATGTAGCTTGGGAATTCACTTTGATTTATCATAGAAGGCGGTAGAAACACAAAGCTCCATGAATAATTGGTTATTCTTCTAGTGATGGCTTGAGTTTTGACTACTTTGCTATTGCAGCTTTGGAATTTCTGTGATTGTGCTCCCAATATAATAATCATTTATTGATTCCAATGTAAAGTGGTCAAACTCTATCGCTACTGAAGTGGTCAAACTCTATCGCTGCCTGTGCCTTCAGATATTCTTCCATGCGTTCCAAACCACAGAGGCTCTTGACTCTATCCATGGAAGCTGGTGGGTCCAACTGGAAGAACTTCCTGTTCTTGCTATCTGTTGTACCAGCAGAAGTCCCATCTCTTGCAGCTTCGATTGCACGTCTCACTGCCGAGTGGACAGACCCAGCCAAAAGCAACGGAGGTTCTCCACATGCTACACTCAGATTACGCAATGAAAAACATTACGACTGTTCAATACATCATGGAACGAAGAGGCTCAAAATGATACACGGCTTTTTTGAACAAAAAACTACATCGTGAACACTTTATGATACAACTCTCAAGATATGGCTCACGAGTCACGGCGTTGCGAACAGAATGTACAATGGAGGGACGACATGATATTGCGCTTGACTATGCAGAATATCAAATGGTATCGTACAGTTGTAAGATGAAGGCTAAACATACCTTTCGATGAGAGAGAATTCTATTCGTGTGTGCCGCAGCATTGAACATCTCCACAACAAACTTTTGCGGTACATTATCAATGGTGGGAGGCTTGTATGTCCAAGTGCCCGTTGTGAGAAGCTCTCCCTTGTCGTCCACCTCAATCTCCTCTGTCAGAAAGAAGCCAATACCCTGTACAAATGCGCCTTCTATCTGCCCAGCGTTCATGCCAACATGTCAAATAGCATGAGAGACCAATCTATCTATTTAGACTGTACAATTGCGGAAGATTTTTGTGTATAAATAGCCCTATTGGCACACTATGTTTTAACATAAGGTACTATGCGCATACTAGTTGCTAGCGAACATCCTCCCACCTACATACGTATTACGCATATTCAACTACCATTCCCGCATCTCACACATAACTTAAGATTGTTGATGAGATGCTGTACCTGACCTCAAACAAATAGGAATGGTGTGCCCCTATGTGAAGAACCAACTTATACATCCCCTCACCTGTCCAATATCCACGGCTGGATTCACACTTTTTCCACAGTCATAGATAATATTAGACTCCAGAATCTTCACAGCTCCCGTGAGAGTATCGAGCTCCACCTGCAGTGTTGTGAACTTTCAATTTCGCAGATATAAGAATGAAAAGCAGAATAACAAAACGTTTTAATATGTGAAGACCAAAAAGGCAGAAGAAACCTAATATATGTTACTTTCGTTTTCAACTATTCTGGACTCAAGACAGTTAGATGCGTCCAATTTATGAGATTCAGTGGGGATAAGGTTCAAGTGGTAAAGTGCATAAGGTGTATGCACTAATTTTGTGTGTGTGTGTGTGTGAAAGAGAGAGAGAGAGAGAGAGAGAGAGAGAGAGAGAGAGAGAGAGAGAGAGAGAGAGAGAGAGAGAGAGAGAGAGAGAGAGAGAGAGAGAGATGTTTCCATGCGAAATTGCATTTTATTATGGCTGAGTAACATTGGTCTCAGCTGTATGAAAACAGGTCCATTCTGGGACATCACAGATCTGAACCGCCACCACGCAGTGCAAGTGGACAGAAATAGATGGGCATTCACGCAGGTGAATGCGACGTGCAAAATGAAGGCCCCATTCAAGGAGCGTGAACACGGGTGGCTTCATTTCTGCAAACGGACAGAAATAGATGGGCATTTCGCACAACAAGAACCATGCAAAAGTGGCACGCCCTGTGCAAGAAGGATGAAGCTTTTCTCCAACAAGGAGTAACCACACGCAAAGTGCTTACTTTCAATGCCATAGGACATATGCACTTTTGATGTAGTCACTCTCTTCTCTTGTGAGGGATAACAAATGCTTGCACGCCTAGTTTATGGCAGCCCTTGGCCTTTGAGACGAAGAAATCAAAGCTTGCTCTGCCCAACGATCATACGGGACAGATGAACGTGGATCATCCCTATCTCTGAAGGACAACACAAACGAAGACAAATGATGCTGTTGAAACACATAAAATTAATGAGTGCTTCACAAGCACCTATGAAGACTATGTCAGGACTTTCAACAATAAGTTAGATTCAACAATCATTGTATATATTCGTGACAATACTGATTAATTTGTACCATTAGTCAAATCTAGAAATAAGTGAAAGAAATGGTAAAAAAATGGTCATTTTGGTCATCAAGGAATGATTCATAGATTCATGCAGTAATCAAAGAGAACAATCCAGCCATATAAAACACTTACCCAAAAACCGCCTAAAACTCCATCAAAAATTAGACCCTAATTTTGGTCAAGGTGTCCATGGCCACCTAAAAGTTACTGTGAATTGGACTGTACATTGAGCTATAAACCTGTACTAAAATCATGCAAGATGTTAAAAAAAGGGCCAGCACCCATATTGGAAACTAAAAACTCACGCACGGCTGCCATGTCACCCTAATTGACACAAAGCACTTTTTTTTGCAAAAGTTAAGTGAGCTATAATATTATTTTCACCATAGCTCATAATGCTTTAGTGGAAAGCGCTTTCACCCTTCATAGCTATATAAGAATATGGCTTCTCCCTCATTCTTTTATCATCAATCGTGGTAGAGCTACCCACACTGCCCTCACGAGAGGAGGTGTAAGCTCTCTCCCACACACACTTGAAGGAAGTGCTACATCAAGCTTGGAGGAGTTGGAGTGAGTGTGCTTACATTCTTGGGGATGTTGGAGTGCATGGAGTAGTTTATGCTTATACACTTGGAGGACTCTCTTATTCAGCCCAAGCCTCTTCATGCCTTGTTTCCCTTACCCTTCACTTGCTCTCTTTGGTGCTCTTGAGTTGTATGTTTCTTAGTTTGTAGTTGGATCATATCATCATCTTGTATATACTTGACCATTAATTGGAGCATAGTACTTTTTACCATATTTTGTGTATTGGGTGCAATTGTTCTCTTGTCTATGTGTGCATGTTCTTTTATTGTGTGCTATTACTTGTGTATCTAGGGTAACAATTTGGTATCGATAGGACCTCCACAATAAGATCCTATCATTAGTTAATAGAAAAAAACACTCAATCCCAATCTCGGATCAAGTACAAAGTCATATAAATGGGGGATAAGCCACCCTCCACACCCACCCAATCACAAGGTGATGCGGATGGCTAGCTCTTAGGGGAAGGTTCGGGGGGGGGGGGGGGGGGGGGAGCAAAGGAGGAGGACGGTAGTTCAATGGGATAGTATCTCCCTAAGAAGTAAAGAAAGGGCCTTTCCTCTAGAGGTCAAGAAAAGCAAGTTGCCATCCAAATCACCTTGAAGACGGTCAAGCTGTCCCCAAAGAGTGTGAATAAGCTCAAGCCAGAAATTCTGAATAGTCTGAGCCGGGGGAATTGATCGCTCCTCAAAGATACACGGGCATTTCACTCTCCAAACAATCCAAAGGGCGAGGCTACTGATCACCTCCTAGTAAGGATAACCTTCCCCGCTCCAAGAGGGATATGCCAATGCACTGTGTGGTGACAAGGTACCCATCCTGAATTGAAACGACAGTACTGTCAGTCATGTGCTCCTAACAGTGGGCCATGCTAGTAAGCGTACCCCAAGCAACCGCACCCCAAGAAATCAACGAACTCCACTCCCTCCACATCATAAATCTCAAGATCCTCAACCAAATCTGCTCGGCCAACAAGCAATGCCATTGTAACTCAGTGTGGAAGCCACAACTTGTGCAGTCATGGATCCCCCGCCAAAACTCAGCCAGGTACCAACAGCAATACTCCTATGGGCAACCAGCCACTGAAATAGGATGGTCCGGCAAGACTATAGACTATCCTAATAGCCATATCTTCGCTTGATACTTGTCTTCCACACAACGGGAGTTTGCATTGAGAATCTTCGAAAGTGTCAATGACCTTGGTGATGAGATCTTGGTCCTTTTGGTTTGTCCTGGAGGTTATAACAAATGAATGATTAGACACATTTGAGGTAAGTTGACTCCACGTAAATTTGAATGCCCCAAATTAGAACATTCAAGGCACTTATGTTAAGACATACATTGATGATGTCAAAGGCCAAAAACATGAAATCCAAGATCCATATGCAACTGATTGTTACTGTATACCTGAAATGAGGACTTACTTTAACATCACTAATGATGTCAAAGTCCAAAGCTTTTGTCTTTCCTTTTCCACGTGGCAGCTGCACACGTGTTGAAAAGGCAAAAAACTAGATTCAATTAGAGAGAAGATATTGCTCTCTCTCTCTCTCTCTCTCTCTCTCTCTCTCTCTCTCTCTCTCTCTCTCTCTCTCTCTCTCTCTCTTTGCCTCCTTTCCAGTACTCTTTACAGACACCCCTGATGTACCTGACACGGGTGGAGATTACCAGACTCATTCGTCAGGATCTGATCCAGCTGGACACCAGAAGGACATGGATTGAGCCTACACAGGAGTTGGGTACGAAGATGGCTTTCTATAGAGAGCATCTTCTACACCTCACAACGGATGGGTTTGTGACTCGACCTAGCTATATGGATACACACCTTTCCCATGCCTTGCGTTGTGCCATTGGCCAGTTGCGCACATCCTCACATCAGCTCGAGATTGAGACTGGCAGATTCAGAGGGGTACCAGCAGATAGCAGGATATGCCGTCTATGTCACCTCGAGCCAGAGACAGAGCTACATTACATATGTCATTGCACGGTATACTATGAGATACGGGGCCGTTTTCATTGTCTATTCAGAGAGGGTTTTGGGCCTCTATCTAGAGTCATGAGTTTTGAGGATCAGAGATGTCTTGGACTACATCTATTAGAGGTACACAGACATAGAGACTCTCTACTGAGGAGAGCTGGAGGGAGACAGTCCCAGAGACAGATTACGGATTTCTTTACACCAGACATTAGGCAGCTAGAGGAGCAGTCAGTAGAGCATCTAGTACAGAGCTCTGTCCACACTCATACAGCGACTACTGGCACTCTCATAGACCGAGCACTGGAGCTAGGGAGATCTAGACGACCGAGAGTGAGAGGTGCTACACAGTATCGACGGAGACTGCAGCGGAGGATTCGAGCTATACTTTTCAGACGCCCACAGTGCATATGAGGATAGATCTTCAGCCTTGTATATCAGCACATCCCTCCTATGTATCAACTTTGTTGTATTAGTCTTGGTGTTAGCTTTTCCCTAGCTATTTTACATCTCTCATTTTCAATACCACTTCCTTTGGTACTCAGATTTTGTATCAGATTCAC
>CM035431.1:34011894-34021894 GCA_020310875.1 Ceratopteris richardii
AAGCTCTTGCAGACATCCAGGATAGGTCTATAACCGTGCATCTACATAAGTTGCCAATTATGGCCTTTTGGGCATCTTCACAAGTGAGCGTAGGTATAATGTGCACAGAATGGTGTCGCTCAGGGTCTTCTTTATCATGACAGTTGTGGGCCGGAGTGCACTCGGATGTATTGTTCTCAGAAATATTTACATGATCAATCTTGTGTGAATGTGGACCCCAAGAATTTCGCAACGTACTATATAGAGATATGCACATGCCGGCGTACAATATCCACATTGGGAAGCATGAAAACCCGCCATGCGCTTCTGTATAGGATGGAAACCACTTTGAGTGGAGCCCAATCCTCAATGGTGGTTATTGCGCAGCCATCTAAGGAGCAGAGGAGAGTCAAGCAAGAGTTGATGCTAGACTCCTGCACATGCTTTGATACGGATCGTAGGATGCACATAGCACGAGGCAAGCACCACAACCACCTGCCAGGAGACATGACAGAAGAGCTCTCTCTCTCTCTCTCTCTCTCTCTCTCTCTCTCTCTCTCTCTCTCTCTCTCTCTCTCTCTCTCTCTCTCTCTCTCTCTCTCTCTCTCTCTCTCTCTCTCTCTCACATACATAAACACACACGCATATATCACCTTCTCCACAGCCAAGCTTGGTTCCGGTAAGGCGAGCGTGCGTGCGAAGGAAGGTCAGAAGAGTCATGGAAGGGTCGGGAAATTTGATTTCAATCCTCCTCTCATTGAGTGCGAAGAGAAGCGGGCGGCTGGAAATGCAAGACGCGTTATTCCGTGAAGCCTCCATAGCTGACAGAGACGGGAGGAACGAGTTACAGGATTACTATACGAGCGCTCAAGCCTCCACTGAGTCCACTCATAAACGGCTAAGGTTACCCGAGCTTCACGATGTCAAGGGAAGCTAATCACGATGATCGACACTAATGACGGCGTCTCTACAGAAGAAGGGTGACGAAATGATGTCGGACACGTTCACGACACACGTGGACACATTCAATGCCGAAAAATGCTTCGGTGTCCATTAATAAGATCCGAGCACTCAGTATATACATTCCTGAATGCCATACACTAGCCCTTTTTTTTTTTTAATAAAAGCCCTTTTTTTTTTAATAAAAGGAAGTTTGGCCTTAGCCTATTCTCCTAGACTTTAATTAAAATAAAGAAGAAAGTTACTAGTGCCTGTGTGACCCCCAAATCTCATAATGCAGGGAAGGAGTATTGCAAGCTAGAGGGCATTACAAATGGGGCATATAAATCTATCATCTTCCTCATTCATTTGGGTTTCAACTTTTGTTTTCAAGGAGATAAATATAGTGATGTCTAATGGGTGGAGATCTCTTAGGGGGTGCCAAATAGACATGAACTTTAGTTCCCATCGAAGTCTGGTCCAAGAAAAGCACCACCTCTTGTTAAGGGTGTGATGAACATCTAAGTTCTCTTTGAAGTTGGGATCTCGATATTTTCTTACCATTGTTCCATTTGAGGCCCTCCAGGCAAGGAAGATCCTGTCCGCAGAGAAGGTCGGTAGTTGAGCGGTCCCACGCTAAACACCTGCCTTGGAGAAGAGTCCATTCCTCGAGGGTAACTCTATGTCTCAAGTCTAAGTCTTCGAACCTAATCCACTGGCGGGTCTCTTGTTTCCAGAGCTATTTCCACTGTTTAAACCCTTGTTCCATAACCCTAATATCGTTGATCGGAAACCTGATAGAGTCATTTTGTCTTATCCCAACTGCCGACCTCCACTCATCACTGATTCGGATGAATTGTTTGGCCTTGTTCCAAATCTTCCATAAAGAACACACGAGGCTAGAGCCTTTAGGGGACACCGCGTGGGGGGAGAACAAAAGCGTGAGAATCCCTATGTCCTTCCAACCAGGATGGCCAACTTAGGTAAGGTCTTCCATGTTTCTGAAGATCAATCTAGCCCAAGAGGACTCACTATTGCTCCAAGCCTTGATAAGCCACTTTGCCGCCAGCTTGTTAGCCAACCCAACGATATCCAAAATACCCAAGCCCACTGAGTCTTTCAAGCTAATGCAAGTTTCCCATTTGATTTGGGAATCCCCCTCCTGTTGGGGTCCCCAATCCAAAGGAAGTTTTTGCAAATTCTTTGGCTAACTCTTTCTCCTTAGGTCTCCAACACGAGATAAAGTAAATAGTTGTTGAAAGCATAAATGTGTCAACAACCATAGTACGCCCTGCCAAGTTGACTTGCATACCTTTCCAATGATTTAGTTGCTATCCAGCTTTGCTAGCACCCAGTTCCATCGTTGGTCCATTGGATGTCGAAGCCCATCGGAATGTCGAGGAGACGGAAGACTTGACCTCTAGGGATAACTTGACGCCATTGATCTAACAACAATTGGGGTGGAGGTCCGGGGATTGCTTTGAAAGCAATTTTAGCATGGTTGATTTTGAACTTGATGCCGCACAAAAGGTGTCGAGGCAACTCCAGAACACCTCAATGCTGTTCATATTGTTATGTACAAAGACATTCATGTCATCGACAAAGAGTCTAGCAATGACTTGACCGTGATTTATGAAGTGATTCGATGGCGATGCACCACAGTGCGCTCTCCTTCTTGAGAGCTCCACGACGATATGCTCGGAGTAGAAAACCTAGCACCGGAGGCCGCACATAGTACTCCGCACAGAGGCTGTAGAATACGCAGAAAAACACACTACACAGGGAGCATGAAGACAGACTTCTTAGGTCTTCCAAATGCGATCGAACTTACAGTCTGTGACTGACCAGGCCACTATATGTTTTATTAAAGAACATATACAAAGAAGTGTCCGGTGGCCATTTGGCCTTTCACATGGACACTAACAGTAACAATCTCCCACTAAAGGCCAATATGGCCAGAGTAACTATGGAGAAAAATAAAGGATGATAAAGAATACCAGAGTGTAAGTATACAAACTATACCTCCCACCTGATGGGCATGTTACACAGTATACAAGTGACTGCGTAAGATCAAGAATCAAGTAACCCCCATCAAGTGACAACAGTGTCGAAAGCAATCCTGTGGTAGAGCTTTAGTCAAAGCATCTGCAGCATTATCTCGAGTGTGAAACTTCTCAAGAATAATGCTCTCAGTGGCTAAGCAATCTCTAATGAAGTGATACCTCACCTCAATGTGCTTGGTCTTTGCATGATAGACCGGATTCTTAGCCAAAGCAATGGCACTCTGACTATCACTGAGCAAGTGAGGTACATGCTGAGGTAAACCCATATCACAAGCAAGACGAGAAAGCCACAATGCTTCCTTACATGCCTCACTTGCTGCAACATACTCTGCTTCTGTGGTGGAAACAGCTGTACATTCTTGAAGACGAGATCTCCAAGAGATAGCACCTCCAGCAAAATGAAAAATGTACCCTGATGTAGACTTACGATTGTCTACACAACCAGCATAGTCAGAATCTGTGTAACCAATAATGGATGCTTTCCCTCTACCTAAGCATAGACACTTGTCCTTAGTGCCACTCAGATCTCAAAATCATTTTGACCGCTTCCCAATGTTTCTTGCCAGGATTAGGCATATATCTGCTCACAACTCCCACTACAAATGCAATGTCTGGTCTCGTAGCTACCATAGCATACATGAGACTACCAACAGCAGACTGATAGGGAATTTTGGTCATGAATTCCTTTTCCTCATCTGATTTGGGGCAGTCATCCTTGCTCAATTTCACATATGTGGGTAAAGGTGTAGTCAATGCCTTTCCACCCTGCATATTGAATCGGTGAAGTACTTTGGATATGTACTCACTTTGAGACAAGTATATGCATCTTTTACTCCTATCACGAGTAATGCGCATGCCAAGAATATGTTTGACATCCCCCAAATCCTTCATATCAAATGTCTGACTCAACTTCTTTTTGAGAAGTGACAAATCATAAGAGGACTTCCCAGCAATCAACATATCATCGACATAAAGTATCAAGCATATCAAGCTGCCATCAGAACATCTCTTTGTGTAGAGACAATGATCCTCATTGCTCCGAGAATAGCCTTGGGACTTCATAAAAGCATCAAACTTTTGGTACCATTGTCTAGGAGACTGTTTAAGTCCATACAAGCTCTTTTTGAGCTTAAACTAGACTTTCCTTGCCAGGAACTACATAACCCTCTGGTTGTTCCATATAGATCTCATCTGTAAGATCTCCATGCAAGAAAGCTGTTTTCACATCCATTTGGACTAGCTCTAAGTCCTCCATTGCAACGAATCCAAGCAACATGCGCAAAGTAGTCATCTTGACCACTGGAGAGAAGATTTCCTCAAAATCAACACCATGTTGTTGCTTAAAACCCTTTGCAATAAGTCGTGCTTTATATTTTGGAGAAGCACTATCTGATGTGAATTTGAGCTTATATACCATTTACATGGTAAAGCTTTCCTGCCCTTTGGCAAAGGTACTAAGTCCCAAGTACCATTCTTGTGAATAGAATCCAACTCACTCTTCATGGCACGCTCCCACTTGACATGATCCTCTGTCTGCATAGCCTCTTTATAGCAAGAAGGCTCACCGGCATCTGTTAGCATAACAAAATCTAAACCTGGAACATATCTATCAGGTGGATATGAGACACGTGCAGAACGTCTCAATGGTTGCTGAACAGGAACATGTGCAGACTGATCTGAATGGACATTCTCTTGAACATCCCTATGTGCAACATTTTTATGCATGCTAACCGGAGGACTAGTATCCTCAAACACCACTCTTCTCACTTCAACCTCCTTAATGGGCTGTTTATGCATCTTAGACTCATTAAAAATGACATCACTACTTCTGATCACTGACCGTGTTTCAGGATCCCATAAGCGATATCCAAATTGTCCTTCTCGACCATATCCAAGAAAAATGCATTTCTTTGACTTATGGTCCAACTTTTATCTAAGATTCTTGGGTATATGAGCATATGCTTCACACCCAAAAACTCGAAGATGATCATAATATGGTGGTTTCCCTGTCCATAACTCTTGTGCCACTTTCAAACCTTTGGCAGTACTAGGTGAAAGGTTAATCACATGAACTGCAGTCAATACTGCTTCTGCCCAAAAACCTTGTGAGAGGTTTGCATGATGCAACATAGAGACTACTCTATCTTGAATAGTTCTATTCATCCTCTCAGCTACACCATTCTGTACTGGGGTATAAGGAGCTGTAAACTCTCTACGAATCCCTCTAGACTGACAGAAAAGGCTGAATTCATGTGAGGTATACTCACCCCCATTATCTGAACGTAAAGCCTTAAGCTTAGTTCCTTTTTCAGTCTCAACTGAAGCAAGCCATTTTCTGAAAGTAGGGAATACATCATCCTTTGATTTGATAGGATATACCTAGACTTTTCTAGTAGCATCATCTATGAAAGTGACAAAGTAAAGAGAACTACCTAAGGACCTAGTGGGCATAGGACCACACACATCTGTATGAACGAGATCTAAAGGCTGAATTGAAGAGTCAATGTGCGTTCTATGCACATTTCTGGTTTGCTTTCCATATTGACAATGCTCACAAAATGAAAAATCAGAGAAAGATAACACCGGTAAGTAGCCAGAACGAGAAAGATTTTCCATTCCACTACGAGAGATATGGCCCAAACGACATGCCAAATACAAGCCATAGGTTGTTCAGTAACAGCTAACAAGTGTTCTCTCTGTGATACAAATAAAGGATAAAGTGAGCCAACTTTGCTTCCTTTTGCAATAACCATATTGCCCTTTGATATACGAAAGGACTGAGCATAGAAGACCACCTTGTAACCAAGGTCATCAAGTTGACCAACTGACATCAAACTGCGTGATAACTGAGGTACATGGCGTACATTATGCATAGTAAATTTTGAACCATCAATGAACTGCACAACCACATCTCCAATCCCCACAACATCACACTGGTAACAGTCACCAAGTCTCACGGTACCAAGAGACTTTGCTTCATAATTAGAGAACCATTCTCTATGTGGTGTCACATGGAAAGAAGCACCAGAATCTAGAAGCTAGGTGTGGGAAAGAGAATCGGCCATAAGTGCCTCAGATGGCACAGTACTATCAAGTGTCAACACAATCAGCATCATCAAAAATAGCATTAATTTCTTCAATCTTCACAGTCGAAGTAGATGGTGCAGGTAACTGTTTAACATGCCCATCAACATTCTGGTCCTTTACCTTTAGCATTCTTTAATGCATAACAATCTTTCTTCATGTGTCCTTGCTTATGACAATAATGGCATTCGATATCCCTCTTCCTTGATTTACTTCTACTCTTATTCCGTTGACCACTCTTTTCCTTGTTATTGCTCCTGCCACGTTGTTGATTCTTTCCTTGGTAAGAATCACAAACATTATATGCATCTCCACTCTGAGTGCCAACCATATATTTTCTACGAATCTCCTCACTCAAGAGATCTCCACATATGTCATCATAGACGAGTTTACCACCAGGTGCACTGTTGCTAATAGCTATGCAAAACGTATCCCATGATGATGGCAGGTGCATAACAGCAATACTGCTTTCAATTCATTATCCATATCCATTTTTTGAGCCTGTAACTGGGAGAATATAGCATCAAACTCATTTAGATGAGCAGCAACACTATTTGTGTCCTTCATACGAAGGTCATATAATTTTCTCATCAGATACACTTTATTTGATGCCGTCTCTTTTTCATATGTATTGCATAACTTCTTCCAAAGCTCCTTTGCACTTTCATAGTCTAATACTGTAAAGTAAACATTATCTGCCAGGTGCAAGCGAATGGTAGACCTAGCCATTTCATCTAACTCATCCCAATCATCTTCATCCATGTCAGCAGGCTTCTTTGAAATCCCATTTACTGGCTTCCATTGCCTCCTTTGAATCAGCACATCTTTAATCTAATTCTTCCATAGAGCAAAGTTTTGTGCCATCAAATTTTCGGATCTCAAAATGGTCTTTGCCCTGCAAGTTATAACTCCTCCTCGGAACCCTAGCACTAGACCATGATCCAATGGATGTGCCTGAGACCTCTGATGCCATGATCGTAGAGAACTGAATAGAATGATAATGGAGCTAGAAGAGTCCAAACACCAACAAATAAGTGTATCAAGGAGTAAATCAACCACTGTATAGTTGAATAAACCAGAAATCTGGAAAAATTTTGCCAGAGTATCCTCTGCAAAATTAGCATATGACCAGTGTCAAAGTATCATAAAACTGCAAGTACTGACATGTCTGCATAGTGAATCACTGACTCCACTGCATATAATCAGCTACCCAATAGAAGCTAACTAGGCTTATCGAGCACCTATGAACAACTATCATACATCTCCTATGGCAAAAACCCCTCGAGAAACCTATAGTTTTACGAGCGTGGCTGAAAGTACAGCCCCAAAGGTTGATATTTATTGTCTTAGAAGTACAAGGAACACTCTTCTGATGTTCTTGGACCTGTGCAAAGAGAACAATGTGCGAAAGTACTCCGAAATGGCTCCAAAAACACCCCAAAATTGCTTCAGAAATAGGCTTTGAAAGCAAAAATGAAGCTTTGAGGGACCAAAACTTGTTCAAGGTAATGTCAACCTTAGTCTTTCCCCTTCTTCAAACACCACAAGAGTGTAGCTTAGTGGCAAGAGATTGCCACGGTTAAGCGAGCTCTAGGGGGAACAGTACTGGGATGGGTGACCTCTCGGGAAGTACCGGGAACCTCTATATTCCTTGATCATTGAGGTCCTCCCTCGCGCGTAGCCAACGGTGACTTCGGTGACTCGGATGACAAGGTATGCCAAGGTCTATGCCTTGGTCGCCGCCTTAGTCGCAAGCCTTGGAGAAGGCCTTGGGGGGTGGGGTGCTCGCCTTTCACATGGACACTAACAGTAACAATTTAGAGGTAGGGAAAGACCCTTGAGATTGCCAGAGTCCATGTGATGCTTTAATAGGCAACTGAGGCGGTTCGAGGCAATAGCAAAGAGTAGTGGAGGCAGAGGGCAGCCTTGCTTGATAGATCTTTTTAAATGTATGGGCTCAGAGAGTTTACCATTGATATTTATTCTAGTTGAAGTGTTTTCGAGAAGAGTGGAAACCATCTTAGTGAGCTTTTGGCTGCATCGAAGGTCTTTCAATGATTGATGAATAAAGTCCCATTCCAATCTGTCATACACTGGGGTGGCCACCTCTTGCTTGAAGGATTTGAAAAAAATCATTGGTGAGGCCATCAAGACCCGGACTTTTCCCATTGGGAAGAGCATCAATAACCTTGATAATTTCATTCTCGAAAATGTTAGCATCCAACAGAGAATTCATGTTCTGTGGGATTCTAGATTGAGCAACCCTTGAGATGGTTGCCATGGAGTCAGGTCTGTGCGGGGAAAGAGGAGTTGAGACCCCGAGAAGATGGGTAAAGTGCTCAACGATGATAGATTTGTTCTCAACTTCTGTGCTACATTCGATCCCATTGTTATCGACCAAGAAGGGGATAGATTCCCTAGCTTCTTTCTTTTTGAGGATGTCACACATCTCTTTCGATGGTTTGTTGGCCTTCCCCACCCACCAATCTTTGAAGAATATTTGAAGATTTTTCCTTTGAACCTCCTCTTCGAATCTTAGCCTTCCCCTGATTTTCAAAAGACCTTTTTGGCATTGCAAGTTACCTTTGTTCACTTCTTCTTCAAGACGTGAGAGCCTCCGGTACACCGTTTCTCTTCTTTTTTTTCGGATATCTCTTATAGTCTTATGAGTCCTGATTGGAATTTGTCGAGTCCTTTCCATCATGTTTCTCCAACACTTTGTCGATTCATTACAGTTGGCAAAGCTTCCGCCCACACTATGGAAATTTCTTGGTGGACAGAGGGGAGGGAAAACGACGTCTGACAAGCATGAAACCAAGGAGCTTTCCGGAGCATGGGAATTGGTTTGAAAGAAAGAGTAATTGGGTAGTGGTCTGAGATAGTCAGGTTCATGTGTTGTGAAATCGAAGGAGTACCCCACTAGAGGATGGTGTTTTGCTCGATGGAACATCTATCAAGTCTTGCTTTCCTCAGAGAGTCCCCCAATTGGAGATTTGACCAAGAGAACCCCTTCATATCTTTCACCTCGACCAAGTTGAGATGGAGCTTGAATTTATCCCATATCTCTTTCTCCCGACCGTCAATAATTTTTCCCTTGTTTTTCCATCGGTCCTCAAGAAACTCCACCATGTTGAAGTCCCCACAAATCAGAACATTGTGTGAGAGGGAGTCGAGGGAAGCCAACGTATAGCCTTGCCTTTATCTGTGTATCCATGAGTGATGTCTGCTACAAGAACTAAGAGGATAGTGAAGTATCAAGAGACAAGCGCTTCAAGTGTTCTTTGTGGGAACTTTCACGTTTGTTGACAAACCCAATCTCTCAAGAGCAAGGATGAAATACTAGGTGAGATCCAACGGCCACCATTCCAGGCCATGTCTAGCTGAATACTCAAATGCATGGTGGTTGTTATGCCACCCCTCCCCAAATGTCAGAATGAGAACCCTTCAGTTGTTTTGTGATATGCCCCTTTCGTCTTGCTCCGAGGTAGTTGTGACAACAGTTTAACCCAGCTATGTAAATCTCTATTCTAGTGGGATAAAGGGGGTCCCATGGGTACCATGCCCTTCCTTGTACATTTGCAATTTCAAAGTTAAAGCTTGGAAGAGTAGGCCTCAGTCGAACCTCCATTTCAAAAAAAAAAAAAAAAGATCTGAGCACTCACTTTTCTTTTAAGAGGAACTTCGGTGGAAGTCTAATCTTTCTAGCAGTGAATCTTGCAAAGCAGAGGTTAGACTGTCGAAATAGCACTAGGCTTGAGCTACATGAAGGTATCAAGTTTGAACTCTCCTAAAGCATTACAACGAAATGGATAAACTAGCCAAATTGACCCATACATGTCTTAGAGCCTAGAGAGAGGTTGAACTCACAACCTTTGCCTCAAAAAATAAGGGTTCAACCAACAGACTTACAATGTACGGACTCTAAGTACTCACTT
>CM035431.1:34026894-34036894 GCA_020310875.1 Ceratopteris richardii
CGAGCATGGAACACAGGGTTCCTCGCAACTGCCAATGCGCTCTGACTGTCAGTGAAGATGGTGGTGGCAGAAGACTGGCCAACACCCTAATCAGCCATAAGGCGTGTGAGCCATACACACTCAACAGTCGCTGTGAAAGTTGCCCTATACTCATCCTCACAACTCGAAGTGGCCACAGTAGGCTGCTTCTTGCTCAACCAAGATATACATGAGCTACCAAGAATGAAGCAAAAACCACTGGTGGACACACGAGTGTCATAGCAACCAGCCCAATCTGAGTCAGAAAAAGCATACAAATCTGGCGGTAGTGATCCCCCTTTGGGATAAGACAACCCAAGTAGCCGAGTACCACTCAAGTAGCGAAAGATGCGCTTAACCGCCTTCCAATGCGTGACTCCTAGGCAATGCATAAACCTGCTCATTTGTGAGACAACAAACTGAATATCTGGCCGAGTAATGCATAAGTAAATCAAGCATCCAACAGCCTGTTGATAGAGAACAACATCAAATGCATCTCCAACATCATGAAGACTCAATCATAAACCTGTCTCCATAGGAGTGGCAATAGGCTTACAGTCTTCAAGGCCAAAACGCTGCAATAATGTGTCAATATATTTCGTTTGACACAAAGCCATTCCACCATCAACTTGCATAAACTGAATGCCCAAATAGTGATGCAAATGCCCCAAATTAGACATCTCAAATGAGGCATGCAAATCAGCATTGAAATCAGCAATATGCTTCTCAATAGGACCAGTGAGCAGCATGTCATCGACATAGACAACAATGATCAGAAGCACATCATTAGCACGCTTAACATATAAGGTGCTTTCAGTTGGACTGTTCACAAAACCATGTACTAGATAGGCATGTATTTTCTCATACCAAGCATGTGGTGCTTGCTTTAAACCATATAATGCCTTCTTTAATCTGCACACCTGGTTTTCATGCCCTTTCTGCACAAAGCAACGGGGCTGAAAAACATACACTTCTTCATGCAAGTCACCATTCAGAAATGTTGTTTTAATGTCCAATCGATGTACATTCCAACCATGATGGGCTGCAAGTGCACAAATGCTCCGAACAGTAGTCATACGGCATGTAGGTGCAAAGGTCTCATCAAAATCAATGCCTCTTTCCTGCGCATAACCCTTTGCAACAAGCCTAGCCTTATACCTATCAACTGTACCATCAGGTTTATGCTTCAGCTTGTATACCCACTTAGTGCCAATGGCCTTCTTGCCTGGAGGCAAGTCACATAAAGACCATGTACCATTCTTCATTATAGCATCATATTTAGATTGCATGGCAACCATCCAATTTTCTAAATTCTGTGCTTCATCAAAAGAAACAGGCTCATTCTCATCACAGAGACTAGACACAGCCATAACATAGCAATCTGATGCAAAGGAGGCACTATGAGAGCCTGAACGAGTATGATATGACAAAGGTGCATCTAATTTGCTGTCACGCAAAGTCTGCACCAGCCATTTTGGCATCGTTTTTGCTTGCTCAATATCAACTCTCTCATCAACAAGTGCATCATGTAAATGTGCATCAGAAATAGAATGATCTGCATCATCATATGAAACCAGCAAAGGCTGAGAAGTTGCCTCATTAGGACCATTACTAGACTTTCCACCTGTAAAAAGAGGCATCAACGTATCATACATGTCTTTGGAGCTAACAGATGTCTCCTTAGTATATGAAAGCAATGGCTGAATAGCATCTTCTACAAAGACAACATCACAGCTAACCATAATACGTTTAGTCTGTGGATGATACAGACAATAGCCTTTACTTTCGGAACTGTACCCAACAAAAATACATTTTACTGCCTTATCATCCAATTTTCTGCGATGTTGTTCAGGCACTAATGCATATGCCAAACAACCAAAAACACGCAGATGAGCAACAGATGGCTCGCAGTCATGCCAAGCCTCATATGGAGTGATAGACTGGAGCGCTTTAGTGGGACACCTGTTCAGTACATATGCTGCACACATGACAGCCTCAAGCCAGAAACTATGTGGTAAAGCTTGACTCTTGACCATGCACCTCGCCATCTCCATGAGTGATTTGTTCTTTCGTTCAGCAACTCCATTCTCTTGAGGTGTATACGGGACTGTACACTGGTGTTTTATCCCACATTCAGCCAGAAATGCATTAAAATCAAAAGACATATATTCCCCCCCTCGATCAGAACGGAGGGTGCCCATTTTACATGCTGATAGATTTTCAGCCAAAACCAAAAACTGTTTAAAGCACATGAACACTTTGGACTTTGCTTTGAGTGGATATACCCATGCATGCTTGGAAAAATCATCAATGAAAGTCACGAAGTAAAGGTAATTCCCAAAAGAGGGTGTCTGCATAGGACCACAGACATCACTATGTACAAGCTGCAATTTTTGCGTAGCCCGAAGTGAACCATCTTTTGGAAAGGAGGAACGCTGCATTTTGCCCAACATACAGCCTTCACATACATGTTTTCCAGGTGCCTCAAGCTTGGGCAAAGAAGACACCATATCAGATTTCTACAGGCATAGCAAACTAACAAAATTCAAATGTCCAAAGTGTGCATGCCAAAGCTTTGCATCTGACATAGCCTGAGAATCATGAACTGCACATGCCGAATCATTTACAGATCTTTCATAGTCTATGAGCTTATATAGCCCACGACATAAAATGCCAGAAGCAATAATAACATCGCCATTGAATAGATCATGAACTATGCATCTATCATCAACAAATTTCACAACCAAGCCAATCTTGGCTAATGCAGAAACTAATAACAGATTCTTCTTGATCCCTGGTACAAATTATTAAAGCATCTGACAAGGTGAAAGAACTACCATCAGTAGTAGTCAAAATGATCTTACCAACTCCCATAACAGGATAAGAGGAGTTGTTGGCACATGTGACAGTATTCCCTGTAGGGGTAGGCTCGAGTGAAGAGAAGAAACTGCGCTGCGAGGTAATATGTTTGGTCGCCCCACTGTCAAAGTACAAAACATCCGAGTCCACTGCAGACATGCACTGCTCATGAGAAGATGGGTCAAAACTGCAAACAGTAGTAAACGCCCATTCCTCTTCCTGCACAAGATTAATAGACTCTGTTTTTGGTGTAGAGGCTTCTGCAACAACCATTCCAGCCTCCTTTTTCTTTGCCTCTTTTGTAGCTAGTTTTGGACAGTTCTTTATGATATGATCATTCCCTTTATAGTACTTGCAAAACAATTTCTGCTTTTCTGATTTCTTCTCATCTTTATCCTGGTTCTTTGAATGTGCAGCATTGGCAGATTTCTGCTTATTAGTAGAAGAGCTCCATTTTCCTTTGCCCTTCTGACTAGCCAGGAAAGCTTGATCTGCAACATGCATAATCGACCTGTTCTTCCTGGACTGATCTTCCTGCAACAGAACAACAACTAACTCCTCAAATGATAAGGCATTCGGATTGCCTTTCATCATCAACCGAAGAGTAGAAGCAAAACTCCAATATGAATTAGGAAGACCATTCATAACGGTCTGCACAAGTGAGCTATCTAGTATAACCTCATCAGCAGAAATCAACTGTTCCTTCAAATCTTTGATCTTCGTTAGGAAACTGCCCATAGAATCACCTTCATTCATGTGCTCACTCTCCAACTGTCCATAGAATCACCTTCGTTAGGAAACTGTCCATAGAATCAACTTCATTCATGTGCTCACTCATTCATGTGCTCACCTTCATTCATGTGCTCACTCGAGTTAACTCGGAAACTTGGCACACATGCAATTACATGGTCGACACATGGATGGTTAGTATCCATCTGCCTAAGAAGGCAGTCCCTTGGAGAGAGCTATATATAGAGGCATTTGGTTGGGAGGAGAGTCATCTCTCTAGCATGTGGTGGTCGTAGTTCCTAGTTTGTTGCATAGACGACATTGAAGATGACAATATTCTTCATGTTCCTATTTGTGCGGTGATTATTGCTGCAACTACTGTAGAGAAAATTTGTTAAGATGGCAAAGATGCTCAAGCACATGCAATGGTAGCCTTGTCTGTCAAATGTGTCATTATTCCTCGCATTCGCTCTTGTAGAACAAGTAACAATGCTTCAGATACACTTACCACTTTATATTTGGCAAGGAATGAGGCTTGTATTGCTTACCTCCAGATTCAGTTGGAGAGTGAGCACATGATTGAAGGATATTCCATGGACAATTGTCTCACAAAGATCAAATATTTGAAGGAACATTTGATTTTTGTTGATGAAGTTTTGCGTGACAGTTCACTTGTGCACACTCATCTAAATAGCCTTCCCAATTCATATCAGAGTTTTGCTTCTACTCTTCATTTAATGATTAAAGACAATCCAAATGCCTTAAACATTTGAGGAGTTAGTCTATATTCTATTGGAGTAAGATCAATCTAGGCAGAACGGGCTCATTATGTGTGTTGCAGATCATGCTTTCCTAGCTAGTGAGAAGGGCAAAGGTAAATGGAGCTCTTTTACTAGTAAGCAGATCTACTAATTTTGCACAATCAAAGAAGGATGACAAAGAGGAGAAGAAAATAAAAAAACAAAAATTGTTTTGCAAATACTGTAAAGGAAATGATCATGTCATAATGAATTGTCCAAAACTTGCTGCTAAAGAGGCAAGGAAGAAAGAAGCTAGAACGGTTGTTGTAGAGGCCTCTACACCTAAAACAGAGAGTCTAGTACTCTTGTGCAAAATGAAAAATGCCCATTTACCACTGTTTGCAGTTATGACCCATCTTCTCATGAATAGTTTATATCTAGAGTAGTCTCATATGTTTGGTACTTTGATAGTGGGGCAACCAAACATATTACCTTGCAGTAGAGTTTCTTCACTTCACTCGAGCCTAGACCTACAAGGAATACTGTCACATGCACCAAGAACGCCTCTTATTTTGCCATGGGAGTTGGTAAGATCATTCTGACTACTACTGATGGTAGTTCTTTTACATTGTCGAATGCTTTATTTGTGCTAGGGATAAAGAAGAATGTGTTATCAAATTTAGCTTTAGCCAAGATTGGCTTGGTTGTGAAATTTGTTGATGATAAATGTACAATTCATGATCTGTCAAATGGCGATGTCATTACTGCTTATGGCATTTTATGTCCTAGGTTGTATAAGATCATAGACTATGAAAAATCTATGAATGATTCAGCATGTGCAGTACATGATTCCCAGGCTTCATCAAATGCAAAGCTTTGGCATGCATGCTTTCATCATCTAAATTTTGCTAGTTACCTACGGAAATCTGACATAGTGTCTTCTTTGCCCAAACTTGAGGCACCATGTGCAGTACATGGTGAATGATTCAACATGTGCAGTACATGGTTCTCAGGCTTTATTAGATGCAAATCTTTGGCATGCACACTTTGGTCATCTAAATTTTGCAAGTTTGCTATACTTGTAGAAATTTGAAATAGTGTCCTCTCTGCCCAAACTTGAGGCACCTGGTAAACATGTCTATGAAGGTTGTATTTTGGGCAAAATGCAGCATTCAAGATTCCCAAAAGATGGTTCAGTTTGAGCTACTAAAAAATTATAGCTTGTTCACAGTCATGTCTAGGGTCCTATGGAGACACCCTCTGTTGGAAACTATCTTTACTTCATGACTTTCATTCATGATTTTTCAAGGCATGCATGGGTATATCCCTTGAAAGCAAAGTTCGAAGTGTTTATGTGCTCCGAACAATTTCTAGTCTCAGCTGAAAATCTATCAGCATGTAAAATGGGCACCCTCTATTCTAATCGAGGGGGGGAATATATGTCTTTTGAATTTAATGCATTTTTGGTTGAACGTGGGATAAAACATTAGTCTATAATTTTGTATACACCTCAACAGAATGGAGTTACTAAATGGAAGAACGTGTCACTCATGGAGATGGTGAGGTGTATGGTCAAGAGTTAGGCTTCAACACATAGTTTTTGGCTTCAGGCTTTCATGTGTGCAGCATATGTACTTAAACGTGTCCCACCAAAGCATTGCAGTCTATCACTCCATATGAGGTTTGACATGGTTGTAAGCCATCTGTTGCTCGCATACATGTTTTTGGTTGCCTAGCATATGCATTAGTGCCTAAATAACAATGTAAGAAGTTGGATGATAAAGTAGTGAAATGTGTTTCTATTAGGTATAGTTGTGAAAGCAAAGGCTATTGTCAGTATCATCCACAAAATAAATGCATTTTGGTTAGCTATGAAGTTTTTTTTGTGGAAGATGCTATTTAGCCATCACTTTCATGTACTAAGGAGACATATGTTAGCTCCAAAGATATGTATGATACTATATTGTCTCTTTTTACATGTGGATAGTCTAGTGCTAGTCCTAATGAGGCAAATTCTCAGCCTTTATAGGTTTCATGTGATGACGTAGATAATTCCATTTCTGATGCAAATTTACATGATGCACTTTTTGATGATGAATGGTGACTTGCATGAAGAAGTGTATGCAAATGATGTGCTTCTGATCATTGTTGTCTATGTTGATGAGATGCCATTCACTTGTCATCATGAGAAGCATATTGCTGATTTTAAGGCTAATCTGCATGCCTCATTTGAGATTAGAATCGGGACATTTGCATCATTATATGGGCATTTAGTTTATGCAAGTTGATGGGAAAATAGCTTTGTGTCAAACCAAATATATTGGCACATTATTGCAAAGTTTTGGCCTTGAAGACTGGAAACCTATTGCTACTCCTATGGAGATAGGTTTACAATTGAGCCTTCATGATGATAGAGATGCATCTAATGTTGTTCTCTATTAGTAGCTTGTTGGATGCTTGATTTACTTATGCATTACTCAACCAAATATTCAATTTGCTCTCTCTCATATGAGTAGGTTTATGCATTGGCCAGGTGTCAACACTACAACATATCAAGCATATACCGAGGCTTCTATCGAGGCAAATGCATGGGTGCAATTTTGCCCTAACATCTGTGTAAGGTTCGACATATGCATTGCTAACAAAGCGCCAATATAGGCACCGATATAGGCATACATATAAGCATCGATATAAGCACTGGTAATATTGATGCTCATATCATGCTTATATCGACGACCATGTTGGGCGTACCATCGCACATACCAGCGACCATGCTGGGCATACTGACGCACATACCGGCAACCATATCTACAAAATGTTCTTTGGGTAGAGTGTAGTAACATTACCATGATGTTGTGTAGCAAAAGATAATACAATCTGACCAAAAAAAATAGAGTACATGTGACTTGTACTCTAATGGCAACCAAAACATGATTTCGTAAAGCAAAATACTATCGAACACAAAAGAGATGAGCAGAATGAACCATGAACCATATACAAAAAATTTATATATTCCATAAATGAAGCATGGACAAGAGTGTGGCAAACCATTGCCATATATGAGCCAAATACAACATGTGGCAAAGCACTGCCATATAGGAACCAAATACAAAATTCTAGTGCGCCACTGCCATATATGAGCCAAATACAAAATTCTTGCACACCACTGCCATACACATGCCTAGAAGGATCAAAACATCTATATGAATAGTGCTACAATAAAAAGTGTTGATGAAATGAGACAAATTGACATGATATTTAAAAACAACAACTAAAAATATCAAACCAAGTTTATAACCTCATCATCTCATCATAGATGCTTCAATGAAATGAACACACCACATCCCTCCAAGTCCTCCAATAGTGCAACCAATCCATAACGATATCCATAAGCCTCCTTGGGATAGGGAACACAAACTATAAAAACGTGTGCCAATCATGAGACTTGAGCCCTCCAAGGTCGTCATTTTGTGTGAAGGAAACCTTTAGACACCTCATGCATCCTGTAGGTGTCCAAAACTCTGAAATTACCTTCTTCACTTGTTGCTCTTCTATCTTGTGAAGCACCCAAGGAGCTCTTGGTAACGACAGTCTTCCATTGGGTTTAGTAATTTCCCGGAACTCTTGCATACAACCTCGCTCTTCCAAATACTCCCTTTGTACTTTGCTTTCTTTCTTTTTGATCGAAGTCTTTCAGAGAATCTCTCCCCAATTCTTCAAAATATGAACCACATATACCAAATTATTGATCAATCACTCACTCCAATAAGGGAGTTCATGAAAGATCAACAACCATTTCATGCCAGTGACTGGTGTTTCTAAATCGCACAGTTATTTCCAATCGCTAGCTTTCATTTGGCATTGCGTTTTTCGGCTAATTTGCCCTTCATGTAAAAGATTTTCATCAGGCAAATATCTGTAGTGTCTTTCATAGATAATTTTTTGAAGTGCTTTGGAATAGTGTGCTTTGAGTCGTGGTCCGCATAAGGGACAAGCATGGTAACTCAAAATCCATAAACATGAACATTCACCATAAACAGGCCAATTATGCATCGTCCACATAAGTATGCCTTGCATTCACACATCTTGTCTTCCTATAGGTTGAGACATGTGGTGCAAAGTAATCCCATCGCATAAAGTGTGCAACTCTTCCAGAAGTGGTGCAAGGTATACGTCCATGTTTTTTACCTTATACTTACCTAGCACAATAAGAGCTAATAATAAATGGCCCTTCTTTGTGGCCAGCCATGGCGGGATGTTATAATTGACCAAACATCCATGCCATGTGCTCCATGAAGAGCTACGTAGACCAAATGGATTTATTCCATTAATAGCTAGGCCTAGACCACAGTGTCGAGGCTCACTAGCGAACTCTGGCCACTTACTATTTATGTGTTTCCAAGCATCAAAGTCAGCAGGCACTCGCATCACACCATCTGTAGACCTGCTCTTTACATGCCATAACATTAACTCAGCTATGGATTTGCATCTAAACATGCTCTTAATTCTTGGAATGATAGGAAAGAGGCAAAGAACCTTTGCGAAAAATACTTTTCCCACAAGGTCTTCTCTAAACCTGTTTGCTCCACACTTTGGACATATGTGGAGATGCTCATACTCGTTTTGAAAGAGGATGCAATAATTTGGACATGCATGAATCTTGGTGTAGTCCATTCCAATGGATTGTAAAAGTTTGAGCATCATGACTGACACATGTAGTACATACATCTTTGCCCTAGTATATAGTGGTAAATGAGCTAGTCTTTGTATGTTCTTGTACTCTTTGTCAACTTTTGCTCATGGAAATTTTGTTGTGTCCATGGAACCCATGACATCTTCTCCACCATCGTGATCTTCGCCCATCTCATAAAATGCTTCAAACATTTCTTCCATGTGTTCATTCTATGTAATGTTACTAGTACCTTGTACTTCTACTTCCCTCTTTGTTCTCTTCTGTCCATGACAGGTTACTGGTGCAATGTCATTTGGGTCCACCTACTCACCAGGGGGACCATGCGAACGGTAGCGTAGGTTTTGTAGTCGACTTTTATCAAAGGATCCATATTCTCTAACATGTGTAGCGGAAATCCATCATTTTTTTATAAATTTGATACTTGCACTAAGTGCAAGGACATGCCATTCTCTCCTTTGGATCCAAAGATGCCATCTGATACAATATGGATATTTTAGAACATTTAATTTTTCTTATTAAACCTAAAGACCCTAATCCTAATGTAAAAAAGTAAGTCTATGATTTAAGGATCCGACCGGTTCAGATAGATCTGAAAATGGATACCGTTTGGTCACTTGCATGTGACCAACGATCTCAAGACTAGACTTAAGTGTAAGTTCATGTGCTCTCTTAAACAAGTAATCCACTTAGCCTAGTGGTTAAGTCTCAAGGTTGTGAAGGAGGAGGTCTTGGGTTCAACCCCCATGGGGAGCATGGGAAGATAGTTTTTCCTAGAACCTTCTAACTCAAGTTAATGTGAGTTAGCTTGAGTCCAAAGAGACTTAACTCGAGTGATGAGTACAACCACCACTAGTGGATCTATAGTGGAAGGTACTAAATCATTGTTCAAGATCATTTCAACCACTAGTAGAGTCTAGAAAAAGATATGAAAGGAGTGGAAGAGATTGCATATGCACGGTGT
>CM035431.1:34041894-34234394 GCA_020310875.1 Ceratopteris richardii
TCCATGGACAATTTTCTCACAAAGATCAAAGATTTAAAGGAACATTTGATTTTTGTTGATGAAGTCTTTCCTGACAGTTCACTTGTGCAGAATACTCTAAATAGTCTTCCCAATTCATATGAGAGTTTTGCTTCTACTCTTCATTTAATGATGAAAGAAAATCCAAATGCCTTAACATTTGAGGAGTTAGTCTGTGTTCTATTGGAGTAAGATCAATCTAGGCAAAATGGTTTCATTATGTGTGTTGTAGATCATGCTTTCCTAGCTAGTGAGAAGGGCAAAGGTAAATAGAGCTCTTTTACTAGCAAACATAACTCTACTAATTTTGCACAATCAAAGAAGGATGATAGGGAGGAGAAGAAAATAGAAAAGTAGAAATTGTTTTGCAAATACTGTAAAGGAAATGATTATGTCATAAAGATTGTCCAAAACTCGCTGCTAAAGAGGCAAGGAAGAAAGAGGCTAGAATGGTTGTTGTAGAGGCCTCTACACCTAAAACAGAGTCTAGCACAAACAATGCCTCTTATTTTGCCATGGGAGTTGATAAGATCATAGACTATGAAAAATCTATGAATGATTCAACATGTGCAGTACATGATTCTCAAGCTTCATCAGATGCAAAGCTTTGGCATGCATGCTTTCGTCATCTAAATTTTGCTAGTTACCTACAGAAATCTGACATAGTGTCCTCTCTGTCCAAACTTGAGGCACCTAGTAAACATGTCTATAAATTCTATATTTTGGGCAAAATGCAGCATTCCTCATTCCGAAAAAAAGTTTCAATTCGAGCTTGTTCATAGTGATGTATAGTTCCTATGCAAACACCCTCTTTTGGAAACTATCTTTTGTGATTTTCATTGATGATATTTCAAGGCATGCATGGGTATATCCCTTAAAAGCAAAGTTTGAAGTGTTTATGTGCTTCAAACAGTTTCTGGTTTTGGCAAAAAATATATCAACATGTAAAATGGGCACCCTCTGTTCTAATCGAGTGGGAGAATATATGTCTTCTAACTTTAATGCATTTTTGGTTTAATGTGGGATAAAACATCAGTGTACAGTGCCCCATACACCTCAATAGAATGGAAATGTTGAATGGACAAACAGGTCACTCATGGAGATGGCGAGGTATATGGTCGAGAGTCAGGCTTCACCACATAGTTTCTGGCTTGAGGCTATCATGTGTGCAACATATGTACTTAACATGTGTCCCACTAAAGCAAATCAGTCTATCACCCCATATGAGGCTTGTCATGGTCATAAGCCATCTATTGCCCACTTGCATGTTTTTGGTTGCCTAGCATATGCATTTGTTCTTGAACAACAATGCAAGGAAATTGGATGATAAATTAGTGGTATATTTTTGTTGCATATAGTTCTGAAAGCAAAGGCTATCATCTATTAACAGTTTTAGCTTTAGCTAATATTGTCTTGGTCGTGAAATTTGTTGATGACATATGTGCAATTCATAATATGTCAAATGTTGATGTCATTATTGCTTCTGGCATTTTATGTCGTGGGTTCTATAAGCTCATATACTATGAAAAATCTGTGAATGATTCAACATGTGTTGTACATGGTTCTCAGGCTTTATCAGATGTAAATCTTTTGGCATGCACACTTTGGTCATCTAAATTTTGCAAGTTTGCTACACCTATAGAAATTTGAAATAGTGTCCTCTCTACCCAAACTTGAGGCACGTGGTAAACATGTCTATGAAGGCTGTATTTTGGGCAAAATGCAACATTCCACATTCCCAAAAGATGGTTCAGTTTGAGCTACTAAAATATTGTAGCTTGTTCACAGTCATGTCTGGGTCCTATGCAGACAACCTCTGTTGGAAACTATCTTTACCTCATGACTTTCATTCATGATTTTTCAAGGCATGCATGGGTATATCCCTTGAAAGTAAAGTTCCAAGTGTTTATGTGCTTCAAATAGTTTCTAGTTTTAGTTGAAAATCTATCAGCATGTAAAATGGGCACCCTCTGTTCTAATCGAGGGGGGGAATATATGTCTTCTGACTTTAATGCATTTTTGGCTGAACATAGGATAAAACATTAGTGTATAGTGTCATATACACCTCAACGGAATGGAGTTGCTAAATGGAAGAACATGTCACTCATGGAGATGGTGAGGTGTATGGTCATGAGTTAGGCTTTACCACATAGTTTCTGGCTTAAGGCGTTCATGTGTGCAACATATGTACTTAAACGTTGTGGAGGTGATCGCAATTTGGGTGGATCGGCCCCGATCATGGCACATGCAAAGTGTATGACGCTAGTGAGTGTTGGAAGGTTTATGTAATAAAAAAAGTGAAGGTGAAGATGAAGTTGGGTATGGGGGGAAGAGATGTCATGATTTAGAGAAAGGGGAACATATGAACACAAGATAATTGCATGAACATGAACGATGAGGAGAAAAGAAACCATTCACATGAATCAATTTGGAAAGGAAGAATGGTCCAAAAATATGGAGCTTATTAAACACTTTCCAAATTTAACTCACATTCATAGGTTCTTTTGAATGGAATGAATGCATGATGAGAACAAAAAGAAAACCACACACATGAATCAACTTTTAAAAGGAAGAATGGTCAATGAATGGAGCTTCTTATACACTATCAAAAATCAATTCATAAGCATGAGTTTCTGTGGGTGATATGAATGCATGATGGGTCATGATGTAAAAAATCTCAATTGAGGATGATCGTCTCAAGGAAACCATATGCTAGCAAGGGCCCCATGGATGCCTAACAATGATGCTCTAGGAGTTTGGAGGGGGGTTTTTCTAGTTTTTTGAATGAATTTGGGCCCTTGGATCTAGAGAAATCAACTCTCAACCCTAAGATCATCTTCTTTTGATTACAACCATTAGATTTATCAAATGGATGGTTAGGATTGGTTCTTTATATGATATCTAGGGCAAAGGGAAGGAAAATAGGCGCCTTCATTCTCCACCATTGGTTCTGGGGCTGATCTGGACCATCGAATCAATGCTGACATCAATTTGGATAAGATAAGCCACTATTTTTGGAGAAACTTTGCATTATCGATCTTTGATCATAAAAAAGGCTTATCGGGTGAAAAAACTCGTGGATCCTCCTTGCTTTATGCTTTAGTGCATCTCCACCCTTGAATATAAGCTGATCTTGATCCTACATGGTTCAATCATTGTTTGCCATGTGGTAGCCCTTCAAGCCTTCAATTTTCTTATTCTAGGAAACTCCAGTGACCTTGAAAACTGGTTTTTGTGCTCTTTGACCCTTCAAATATCCTTTGATGAAGATAAAATTTTGTAGGGCTATGTTTTGAAAGGCCTCCTTTAGGCATATGTAGCAAAAACTCCCATCTGAATCTCTCTTGTAGAAGTTTGACTACATTTGGAAGCTTGCAAGGTGGCATTAAGATGTCTAGGAAGCTCTGATAGCCTTGAAACTTTGTAGAAATATGTAGGCTCATATGGCCTTTATACATGCTAAACCATATGGCTAAAAATAATTCCTATGCAAGATTTTGTAGGGTCTAAGTGGAAAAATTACATTTTTTACAAAATGCACATGGCATACCAATGTGCTAGAAAATCCATTTTCATGTGAAATTCGGACTATAGACTACGTTTGATAGGATATACAAGTATATGAATTTTCATGTGATTTGGAGAAGTTGAAATTTTTGCCCTGATTTCCAAAGTTAGCTTTGACCGCTACCCTGGATTTGCTTTCTTCCAAAGTTTGCATGTGAACTCCCTTTGACATCTTTGATGCATCTTGGACTTCTCGAGGAATTCTGGCTACCTTCATCGAATGCATTTCCTGTAGGCCTTCATGAGTGAGAGAGGAGAGAAAATCTCAACGACATTCGCCCCCACTAAACATGCGATTCCTCCGGAAGCGCCAGTCTAGTATCTATGAAAAACAAAATGTTCTAGGCATCAAATTATTTTATAGGCAACATATGAAACATGGAAGAAAAAAATTGATCATATGCATGAATGAGTAGGCAACGTGACATGAAGCAAAATTTGCATGAAAGAAAGAATTGAAACACACAACATGAATATGCATGAACAAATAGGCAACATATATGCAAATGAACAAGCAACATTGAAAACAAGAAAGAAAACAATCAAGCATCAATATGAAGTGGAAGTGGATGTATTGAGTCGTTTTAAGCATAAGTTCCTCTTATCTTGATATTTTAGATCAACTTTTTTCCTACACAAATATGAATATGCTCTTTCTCTAATAACATACAAGGAAATCTAACTAAACTCCAGTAATGCGTAAATCCGCCTATATAGCCTGTGATTTATTCTGCTATGCCTCCTTATCTTCCTTTAGCTTGCTCTCTCTCTCTCTCTCTCTCTTTTCTTTTGATGATGATGATGATGATTCAGAAACTTTATGGCTATGATCACTTTTTTGGGGTGGAAGAAAGTGTAAACTTCCTGGTAACATGTAGCATTTTTTTTATGATAGGGAAAAATTAAACCCCAATACAAGGTACAACCATTTTTGATGATAGAGAACAGTTGTTTAAACTTTGATACAAGTGTTGTGAGATGGACTAAGAATGTAGAAACATGTAGTAGCAGGAGCTAGGATTCCAACAATTATGCTTTCAATACAGGATACGTATGCATGTTTATATATGAAAGTCATGTCACCAAAATAAACCTCCAAATCTATATGTCCTATCTTTCCATAATCTGAGATTATAACCAATTTCTTAGTAGATAAATTACTACTTAAGATACCATTTTACATAAGTAGAGAAATCATCATTTGCCTTGTTGACTCAAGTGATGTGGATATGCAATGAAATGCAAAACCTGAAAACAAACATGCATGAAACAAGAATGGAAAAAAAGTAGAATGAACTTGAAAAAAAATATAGCAACATGAACTTGAAATATTAATGATATTTTTATATGTTTCTTATATATATATATATATATATATATATATATATATATATATATATATATATATATATATATATATATATATATATATATATATATATATATATATATATATATTTTTTTTTTTTTTTTCTTTTTTTTAATTTTGGCTATCATTCCAATGAGAGGCAAACAATTAGTCTCAACTTTGACATTTGCACCAGTGAAATATTCTTTGCTTATTTTCAAAGTTGTTACCATACCCCATAGTTCTCATTTGATCTGTGGATATTTTTGTTGTGTTTCATGTAAAATTTTGGCACCAAACCTAATTGCATATCTATTCCCTTCACTATCATCTTGACTTATGACCCAACCTATACCAATAGGACTAGTATCAACAGTCAATATAATAGGTTTGTTAGCAGAATGGTCTACACGCTTAAGGATGGGAGCTTCAAGCAATAATTTCTTCAATTTACACATAGCTTGAGTGTGTTTGTGAGTCCAAATAAATTTTTGTTTCTTCCTCAACAAGTCATAGAGACAATCAGCAACATGAGCAAAGTGTGGGATCCAAATAACATAAAAAGATGCAAGCACCAAGAAATCTGCGTACCTCACTCACGTTGTTACATGTTTCAGAAATCTTGCTAATGGCATCAAACTTTTGTGGGTATGGCTTTCGAACATAATGATCACATAAATGTCCAACAATACGAACCTCATTGACACCAAAAACAGATTTTTCTATGGAAAATGTAAGACCTACCTCTTCAAATCGTTGAAATATTCATTCATAATCAGAGATGTGGTCAAGAACAAATTTACGACATCTAGATGAATCTAAAGTAACGTCCTTTACACGTTCCTCACTCCCTTTAATTGGAATATCATCAATGAATGGCATAGTTATATGAGGGATAAAATCATGTAAGACCATATTCATAGCACTCATCATATGAGCCACAAAATTAGTCACTCCTTGAGGTAAAGTACACATTCACACTAAGCCTAAAGGACTTTTCATTGTGGTTATGTCACGACTATCAATTGCTAATTAGAATGGGTCATATCCAAAATATAAATCACCCATTGAATAGATAGAATATCCTGAAAATGATTCATCAAACTCATCTACAATGGGTCTTGTTCCTACATTCCTTATGGTGACTTTATTGATAGGTTTGAGGTCTTGAATAAAATGTAGTTTCCCATTCTTTTTAGACAGTGTGAACCACCTATTTTAGTAAGGTGCAAAAGATGGCTCTAAAATTCTCGTGTTTATCTTCTCCTTAATTAGTTTCATTAGCTCAGGTAAGTGAGCCTTTTGAACCGGTATAGGGCAAAGATTCCATGGAATATGTGGAACAGTAAAGATTATCATGGGTGCAACTAGCTTAGGATCTACATAACCAATCTCAAGAGGATACATAGTAAAGGACTTTCCATGGCTATGTATGACTCTCTCAAATTTATCTCTCTCTGCTGGCAAAAGAAAGTCATCATCTCTACCAATTTTCACCTATTTGATTGTCTCATCCGTGAATGTATGTCCTATGATTTTCTTATCCCGAAGAATTGGATCATTTTTCACATCAATATTTTTTCATTACTTCCTTGGGGTAATGGTTGAGCTATGGGTTTGATTTTTTTGTCTACAGTTTTGCACTTTGTTTCAACTAAGGCATCATGTGTTTGGCTAAATTTTGAGAACTTGTCAACATTGAGAGCATATTCTTGGATAAGAGCATACTCATCAAGGGAAGAAAGAAGAATAATATGGGAATTAGAATTTTGTTGAAGACATAACTCTAATCCCTCAAGCGTAGAGAAACAATAGGATGTCTCAATCACATGCTCAATGTTCTCATCATGTTCCATGATTTTGTTGTTTTTATATTTTTTTTGGGTTTTTTGGATAAAAGACTTGGACAAGTGACTCTTATGAAGAAAATCTAATTTAGAATGTGGAAAACAAAGTGAAAAACTATTGTATAGGTTGGTTGGATGCGAGATGTCAAACCAATATCCACTGTTGTCTCGCTCAACAATGGATTCTATCCGAAATTTTGATCAAATGTAGCTCTAAACATGAATCGAGGTGCACAATCACTACAAGCATGCTCATGACCCTGAGTAACAATAGGTTTCTTTCTAATTGACAATCGATTCCTAGGATGATTCACTCCTACCATCACGACTTGAAGTGATTGCATTCCATCCGTAGACTTAATTGTAGCATACGTAGACCCATCATCCATGGCTTTAGTTTCCATACGAATCTCACAAATAAAGGGTTGAACTAAGAGAACTTCATAGGAGCAATTATCTTGAATAAAAAAGTGAAACTCTTTTGTGACTCCTCCTATGGATATGGGCATGCTAGCACAAGCTCCATACAGGGTACCTACACCATTATCTGCAGTTCTCATATGCCATCCACAATCTTTATCTATGGTCCATCGAAACTTATCATAGACTTCTCTTGAAATCACATTGATTCGGAGCCGGAAGCTACTAATGCATTTACAATGATAGTGTTCTTATCATTTCCTATTTTAACATGCATCTCTGATGTACCTCTACAATAAAATTTTCTTTTAAAGTGACTTTCAGGATTGTATTCATGTTGAATATGTCCTAATAAATTTTTATTAACCTTTACTTCTTCATCATCAAAGTCCTCTTCATCAGATTCATCAGAGTTTAAGGCTTCATTCATAGCTTGATCTTGATCTAGATGATCTTGCATCTTAGTATCTAGATTAAGCGAAAACCTCTTCCTTTAAATTAGGTCGATAAAGTTATCTTTAACAACAAGCTTTGCAATAGAGAAAACTTGTTCTAAAGACATAGTCACTTGACTCTTAAGAAAAATGTCATCTAAAATCTCCATAAGATCTATTTTTCTCTCAATTTTTGAAATCAAGATGGCTTTAGGTTTTCTCTTTGGTTTCTTTTGTTTTTGCTCAGGATCTTGTTTTTGTTCATGTTCTTGTGTTTTTTCTTCAGTTTGTTTTGATTGTTCTTGTTTATCTAAAGGCTTTGGTTCTTCTTTTCTTTGCTTTGTCTTCTTCCCTTTTGATTTCTCCTCTTGTTTTTGTTCATTGGGTTGTGATTCTTGTTCTTTATCTTTGGACTGCGATGTTTCCCCTTGCTCTATGATTGTTTCTATTCCCTCTCAAGTTTGTTTTCGAGTCACTCTTCTTTCACGAGGCTCAGCTTCATCTCTTTTTCATTTTTCTTCTACATTGGATATGTGAGAAATAAGAGATTGATATTCTATAGGTGACTCCCAATCTGTTATTCTCCTAATCTCATCTCGTGCTCTTACTAAAGCCTCTATGGAAAAGTAAACTTCGTTTGTTGGTTTACTTGATTCTACTTGTTGTTCATCAAGAGCTTCTAGTTTCACTCCTCTAGTTCCTACATCCATTATGATTATATTTTCATAGTGTTTTTTCATTCCTCACCATAATTTCCTTGCAAAGGTAGCCTAGATCGATAGTCAAAGATTTTCTTATCTATGTCTCATTGCTTCTTATCAGCCTTCAATAGTTCACAATCTCTCAAAAAGTGCTCTAATGAATCACACCAAGGACACCTACGAGGGCCACACACAAAACCATTTTGATTTTGAGGATTTTGATTAACTTATGGTGGGAAATTTTGAAATTGAGTAGTTTGTTGATAAGGAATTGCTTGAATAGGATAATTAGGATTTTGATAAGGCAATTGATGTATTTGAAGAGCTTGGGGAGCAGCATGTGGTGCTTGAGGTGCAAGAGGAGCTTCCATAGTATATGGTTGATGATTTTGAAAATTTTGATTTTGAGGATTTTGAAAAGTTGTTTGAGAAGCTTGAGGATATATGTTTTGATACATTTGAGGATTTTGCACATGAGGATGAGGATTTTTCATTGAGGGATTATGCATTGGAGGAACTTGATATGCTTGAGTAGGAGCTACTTGTGGATTTTGATTGGTAGCTATAACATGTTGATTAGGCTCTTGAAAAGACATTGGGTTCATTTGATGTTGGAAAGTTTTCGTGTAATTAGATTGTAAAGCATCGATAGTCTTGGCCAAATTGGATTGTGTAGCAATAAGATTTTCCATTTGCTTAGTGAGAATTTCCACTTGAGATTGTTCAATTACACTTTTATTTGGCTCTACTTTAAAACCTTGAGTAGGCTCCATCATTTGAGGAATAGGAGTAGAGTCAAAAAGCATAGCATGGGATTGTTCTCTAACTTGCTCCTTAATTTGTGGAAGGCTAGCTTGAGGAAGACTAGTTTGCTCATAAAGCATGGATTGTCTTTGATGTCTATGGGCTACAAACTCTACTACTTTACGCACTTTTTTGCCAATTATCAATAAGACCATAGCACTTATCTGGCTCTTCTAATCGCCGTTCAACTTCCCTACGAGTTTCAAGATGAAGAAGCTTAAGAAAATTGATCACAAGATCAGGTTCCAAATTTATCTTATGCTCATCAGGAAGTTGTTCATAGCGTCTCATATACTCATTTTGTAAGTGAGTAATAGAGTTACTACGCTTTGGGGAATTGACGCATCGTGAGAATCCATCCCGATTATGTTGACTATAATCTTCAAGATAGAATTCTTCGAGCATCTCCTTTCTAAAATCACTCCAAGGAAGAGTATCATATTGAGTGACACGGTTTATGATAGAGCTATCAACAATTCGTTCAAAGAATGATATCAAAAGATCTTCGGGAAGACCAAAAATCATGGCTTGCTCTTCAAACAAATCTAAGTAGCTTGTGATGTTGATGCCATTGAATTTTCCCTTCTCTCTCAACATAGAAGAGACTATTCTTTGGCCTTGTTTCTCAACAATAAGGGATTTCAATCCTTCCTCCATCTTACATGAATGTGCAAGTGATGCACGATTCTCTAGTTCTCTCACAAATGCATTTACTTCATGGCGAAGACGTGCACGATACTCTAAGAAATCCAGTGCAACACTCAAGAATGATGATGATGATATGATGAGGATGAAAAATATGAAACAAAGGATATGGATCACAACCTCCCAACAAGATCAGAAGCAAATGCCACGAAGCATTTCACGTCGGGTTCAAATGTGGAGGTGATCGCAATCCGGGTGGATCGGGTCCAGTCATGGCACACGTAGAGTGTATGAAGCTAGTGAGTGTTGGAAGGTTTATGTATTAAAAAAATTGAAGGTGAAGATAAAGTTGGGTATGGGGGGAAGAGATGTCATGATTTGATTAGAGAAAGGGGAACATATGAACAGAAGATAATTCCATGAACATGAATGATGAGGACAAAAGAAACCATTCACATGAATCAATTCGGAGAGGAAGAATGGTCCAAAAATATGGATCTTCTTAAAAACTTTCCAAATTTAACTCACATTCATAGGTTCTTTTGAATGGAATGAATGCATGATGAGAACAGAAAGAAAACCACACACATGAATCAACTTTTGAAAGGAAGAATGGTCCATGAATGGAGCTTCTTATACACTTTCGAAAATCAATTCATAAGCATGGGTTTCTATGGGTGGTATGAATGCATGATGGGTCATGACGTAAAAAATGAATAGAAAATTATTATCTCAACCTTAATGGATCATCCTCACTAGTTCAAGAGCCTTCTTACACATGGATTAAAATATCCTTTGATGAAGATAAAATGTTGTACGGCTATGTTTTGGAAGGCCTCCTTTAGGAATATGTAGAAAAAACTCCCATATGAATCTCCCTTGTACAAGTTTGACTACATTTGGAAGCTTGCAAGGTGGCATTAAGGTGTCTAGGAAGCTCTGATAGCCTTGAAACTTTGTACAAATATGTAGGATCATATGATCTTTATACATGCCAAATCATATGGCTAACAAGAATTCCTATACAAGATTTTGTAGGGTCTAAAATTATATTTTTTACAAAATGCACATGGCACATTAATGTGCTAGAAAATCCATTTTCATGTGAAATTCGGATTATATACTGCCTTTGATAGGATTTACAAGCATATGAATTTTCATGTGATTTGGAGACATTGAAATTTTTGCCCTAATTTCCAAAGTTTGACCAGCTTTGATCGCTACCCTGGATTTGCTCGATTTCTTTCAAAGTTTGCTTGTGAACTCCCTTTGACATCCTTGATGCATCTTGGACTTCTCGGGGAATTCTGGCTACCTTCACCGAATGTGTTTCCTGTAGGCCTTCATGAGTGAGAGAGGAGAGAAAATTTGGACGACAACGTGTCCCACTAAAGCATTGCATTCTATCACTCCATATGAGGTTTGGCATGGTTGTAAGCCATCTCTTGCTCACATACATGTTTTTGGTTGCCTGACATATGCATTAGTACCTAAATAACAATGTAAGAAATTGGATGATAAAGTAGTGAAATGTACTTTTGTTCTGAAAGCAAAGCCTATTGTCAGTATCATCCACAGACCAAATGCATTTTGGTTAGCTATGAAGTTTTTTTTGTGGAAGATGCTATTCAGCCATCACTTTCATGTACTAAGGAGACATCTGTTAGCTCTAAAGATATGTATGATACTTTGTTGTCTCTTTTTACAGGTGGATAGTCTAGTGCTAGTCCTAACGAGGCAAATTCTCAGCCTTTATAGGTTTCATGTGATGATAGATTATTCCATTTCTGATGCAGATTTTACATGATGCACTTGTTGATGATGAATGGTGACTTGAATGAAGAAGTGTATGCAAATGATGTGCTTCTGATCATTGTTATCTATGTTGATGACATGCCACTCACTTGTCATCATGAGAAGCATATTGATGATTTTAAGGCTAATCTGCATGCCTCATTTGAGATATCAGATTCATATGGGCATTTAGTTTATGCAAGTTGATGGTAGAATAGCTTTGTGTCAAACCAAATATGTTGACACATTATTGCAAAGTTTTGGCTTTGAAAACTAGAAACATATTGCCACTCCTATGGAGATATGTTTACAATTGAGTCTTCATGATGCTAGAGATGCATCTCGTGTTGTTCTCTATCAGTAGCTTGTCGGATGCTTGATTTACTTATACATTACTCGACCAAATATTCAATTTGCCCTCTCTCAAATGAGCAGGTTTATGCATTGCCCATGTGTCAACACTACAACATATCAAGCGTATACCATGTTGGAAAGCAATGTTCCATTGGTCCATTCAATGTTCCATTGGTTCAACTGACCAAGTCTATAGCATAAATAGTTGTTCACAATAGTTCTCTCTAACAGCATGTGGCGTGAACGTCGTGGATAGATCACTGTCCCTCCATCATTCCCACCCGAGTTCGAATCCTAAACAAACGACGACAAACAACGTTTTCGAATATGTTTTTTCTTACGATCATAGATAGTGATCGCTATGTGATGCATTTGGGAGTGCTTTATTGGGATCAAGAACATGTTATATAAAAACAAGCATAAGCTCAGTATATTCATCCTTCACATAGTGTTCAACACAAGCTTTGGAGAGCTTGGACCTCAATAGAGGTGGTGTTTCGTCTAGCACATGGGGCAGCCATGGTGATAACTTGAAGCATGTTGATGAGCGGCTATGGAGTTCTTCTTGGAGAAGAAGAGTGTGCTCACACTCTTGCTCATGGAGAAGAGGTTATCTCTTGTTCATGGAGAGGACTTGGTTATTAGCAGCTTGGTGGTGAGGATCGGCCATCTACATGGTGTATTTGAAGATTGTCTTCTACATGAAGATTTCGGGCTACTTCAAAGACATTGGATGGTGTTTAACATAAGATTTACATCTTATGTTAATTATTTAGGTACATAGATTCTCTTTATGCACATAGGTACTACTTGAAGTTTATGGAGGTAGTAGCATCCATATCAGGAGGAGTCCTATTCGGCATAGGTACAAGAGAATCAGTACATATATGCTTTATGCATATTTGGATGAGGTGTTTGAGAAGGTGTGTTCACATGAGTTTGAGGATTTCTGGCAGCAAACTTGTTAGCATTCTTTGCTACTTTTTAAGTATGTGATCTTTTCACACACATATCTGACTTAGGGTCTTCCATAGCCTAAGGTTAGATGAGGGTTTGTTGATTATCAGTTTCACACTAATCCTTCCTCTTTCAGTCACTCATATTCACTCTTCTATAACCTATAAGGTCACACATCTCATGTATATTCAGATTTCTATCCATACATCTGAATATGTTTGTTACATTTGTACATTCACTCACCCATCTATTTCTCTTCACATAGAGTGGTTGAGAGTTATGCTCCCACGTTGTACATTGAACATTGGTATATATGATACTATGAGTAAGCGGTGGCTTACGTAACACCTTACACATGTCGTCTATTCTTTCTCTATCTTTGTCTCATCATTTGTATGATTAAGTTGTGGGATGTTCATGTTTTGTCAATATTGGAGATTGCTAGATTCTATGTTGTATATGCTGGTCCTATGGAACCATGGACCTGTGATATGAGCTATGGGCCTAACTCATTTCCAACATTTGGTATCAAAGCACTAAGGTTTTGGTTTCAAATCTTTAGGTCTTTGGCATCAATGCATTAAGGCTCATTAAGATTCCCAGGTTTTCTAGACTTCTAGATTTACAACATATGATTTAAGGGCATCTTCTAACATTTGACATTTGACATACACACTTAATCTAGATGAGTAGAGATTTGAAAATTAGACAATTCAATTACATGTGTATTCATGAGTGTGGAGTATGAAGTTGATGATCTGTTAGCAGCCGAATATTTTTGGAAAAGTATGCAAATACTTTACAAAAGTATTGTTTAAAGACGGAGACTTGATGAAGAGAAGGCTACTTCAAATTCAAGGAAGACCAATGGTTTAGAGAAGATGAAGGAATCAGATCAACATCAAATCAAAGGTATTTGTTTCTACTATCAGATTATCATTTGCAGGTCATATCTTAGAGGAGCAGTTATGAAGAGATTTGAAGGATTCAAGGAATGCTTTTATACACTTTCATTATTCGAAAGTTAAAGGCTACATCAAAACAGGTATCTAGAGTTTTGTTTCTAGAGAGTTTTGAGAGATCTCTTTCATGGCAAGAAAGCTCATCTAAGAAGACAAATCTGGAGATGGGATGAGTTTTTGTTTTCAGCCGATGTTGTGTTATAAGTTGGTTGGATATTAAGGTACAAAATGTGATCTAGAGAGGTGTTGACCTAAGTACCAACTTAGGGACTTGTGGAGAAAGAGACTATACCTCAATCCCCTTCAAGTGCATATAGTGGGGATTCACGCTTTTAAATATCAATCCGATGAGTATACAAACCTAGCCGAGCGTATGAGGACATGCAATCATGTGATGATCAATGCCAATGAACTACTCAAAGAGTGCAATCAAGGTAAAGATTAATCCAAACAAGCTTCAACTGTTGGTCATAGTGTCACGATACTTGGTGCAGCAGCCGTCAGTATTTTGGAATTTTCTCCTCGAACTCCAAATATAGCGAATAGCATATGCATTTCGAAGCTCTCGAGAAGACACATCCAAAGGTGGTGGTTTCACTCAATTTTGACACTCTTGCCTCAAGTTATGAGCAAAATACTGAGTCGCGGGAAATACCTTCCTACACTTCAGCACTTCCTACACTTCGCACACACATTAACTACGGCAAATAAACACTCTCATGGATAGACCACACTTCCTAACACTCTTTCCAAGTAGTACACATGCATACAAGCTCACAGAGAAGAAGATACAGAGTGAAGAAGACACAAATTCGAATTTCTGTGCTCTCTATTCTCACAATGGAAAAATGTCTTTACAAAGAGTCACAAATTGACTTATATACTAGTGCCCTAAAAATGGTCCTTTCACACAAGAGACCGGCACTTTATTCACTAAAAGACTAATTTCCTACTAGTTTACATGGGTAAGCTTCTAATCTTATGTGGGGATGCATCTAGAGGACTCCTCTAGTGCATTTACAATGGGAAATATATTACAAGACTGGTTATGATACAAAGATGTAATGTCCAAATTGGAAAAATTTTGGGGCTCGTCTTTTTCTCTGCTTTGTATTCTCTTTATCTCTGCAACACTCTCCCCCTCTTCGTCTCTGTCGTCCCTTGACAGGCTTTACTTCTTGTCTTTAGTTTGTTGTCCGCATGCATCTTTTGGTCAGTTTTGCCACCTGGTTGGACTGGCATTCCGTTTTAATGACCCTGTTGTTGATTTTTCTTTTACATCCTCTCGGCCTGATGCATTTGTACTGCCTATCCTTTTCTTTTCATTGCCTGCAAGCCTTGGTCAGTTCTACCTTGCATTACGTTTTAGAGGCGCTTTGGTTTGTCCTGGTTGCACTCATCGGACCCTGTTGTATTACTCAAAGCCTGTTCACTTTCTTTTCCCTGCGCGCAACCCTTGCTCAATTTTACCTGTTTATAAAACAGGTGTTCAGTTTTGACGGTCTCTTCTAGATTCTTGTTTTACATTCTCTCGGCCTGATGCATTCGTCTTGCTTGTTCTTTTCTTTTTCTCGCTTGCAACCCTTGGAGTTTGAATGACTACCTGATATTCGTAGTCTAATTCACCTATAGGCTCATTAGTTCTGGGTTGCTGTGTTAATTCGGATTGCCACGCACGCCACTAGTGGAAGGTGTGAAGATGTGGTGCTTCAGTCTTCGATCTGGACCTGCCAAAGATCAAGAGGTTGAAGCACCCTAGTGGGCTGTGTCCTTTCCTTGGTGTGTGTGCCCCTGCGGGGCTCTGTGCAGAGATGGGTGTTGCGCCCCTATGGGGCTTCTTGCAGAGATATATCTTCAGATATTTCTTTTTAGTGAAGCTGCTTCTTTCGTTGTCTTCTTCTTTTCTTCTTTTTACTTGACTCTCCCTCAACACTGCCCCCCTCCTGGACTCTGTCGTCCCCGACAGGCTTTGATAAGCGACGGGCATATGTTCTATATATTTTTTGCTCTGTATCATTTAGCAGATTGGCTTCACGTATCATTAGTTGTTTCCATTGTTCTGCCTTCACACCGTCATTGGGTAGCTATCTATGATCTGCGAAGAAGCTAAGTTCGTATGCCACTAATCTGGCATTTAAATTTGACGACATCTTCAAAAAGATTTCAGAATCAATCTCAAAAAATCCTGTAAAGAAAGCTTCTTCAAAAGTTTGCATATATACACTTGGCAAGAACATTAATCTGGAATAATACGCCATTATTGTTGGTCGGCTAGGCATAACCGATAAATCAAAAATGAGGATTTCCGTGCCCTGATTAATGCCGATGAAATTCAAAAAAGTGTAGGCCGCATGCTTGAATACTTTCAGAACTGTAAGTATCATGCTAAGTATTTTATTGGTCATTTTGACAGTTAAGTCGGGTACTGTCCCATAATTTTGTAGCCAAAATTCGATGGTTTAAATCATATATTCTTCCGTTGGCAAGTAGTTATGAGGCGGGCTCGGAAGCATAGGATAGTTCAGCCACTGTTTATTTATAGCTCCGCTTTTTTGCAAGTCCAAAAATTCTCTAATCTCCCTTCTGCGTGGTATAGGACAAAATGAAGGGTTTGCCTGGAATAAATATGGTGCTGCTTGCCAATGCACCCATAGTGTGGGATGTTTCTCCAAAAATTTTCTTCTCCAAATTGGTTGTGCAGCTTCGAACTCTTCTTGATTGTAATCGAATGTATCATGTTTAAAATTGAGCTGCTCATCTGGACTTTTCTGTGTAATCTTCTTTATATATCGTCTCGTTTTCTCTTTCAATAGTCCGTACGGAATATTGAAAGGCTTCATTATCTTGTCCAAGTCTTTACCTTTGATTCTCCATCTTGGTGCTACTGTGGAATAGCATAGAGTTGAGTTCCCTTCTGGATTTTGTTCTTGACAAATTTGACACGCTGACACATAATTATGTGCGTCTCTCTCCATGGTTGGCCAATATATGCCTAACCTCCTCAGGGTTTGCCATGTTCCGTTTGCATTCAAATGAGTTTTCCATTGATTCACGTGTGCTTTCTGAAGCCACATTTCCTGTTCCTCTTCTTCTACGCATCTCATGAGTAATCCATTCGAATCTTGATGATACAAACTTCCCGCAATGATATGAAGGTTTTTAGTCTTCCAGAGGTCCATGGTTTGGTTTGGTGTGATCCCATCTTTAGGTCCATGTGTAAGTATAGGGATCAACTTTTCTGCCCATTGGGGACATACTTCCAAGTTAAAAAGGTACGTATCTGGTAGATCATCTGGTACTCCTATGGGTGGTTCTCCATGGGTCATTCTTGATAAGTGATCTGCTCTTATGTGGGTATTTCCTTTCTTGACTACTACCTCAAAATCAAATTCCATTAGCAATAAAAACCATCGTACTAGTCTTCCTGTATTGCAAGGTTTATTGACCAAGTACAGTAGGGCTTGATGATCAATGAAGAATTTGAATTTGTTTGCCAACAGGTAATATCTGAACTTTTTGACTGCGTACACCATCCCTAGGCCTTCTCTCTCCGTGGTGGTATAATTGCATTCTGCTTGATTTAATTGTCGACTGGCATAGGCTATAGGGTGGTCAAGCTTTCCTGTATCTGCAGGTTGAGCTAAGATGCAACCAATGGCAAACTTGGAAGCATCCACATGAATGTGAAATGGTTTATTCCAGTTAGGTACTCGAAGGATTGGTGCTGAACTCAATTGATTCTTTAACTCGTTGAAGGCTTTCTCACATTCTTCAGTCCAATTAAATTGAGTCAATAATGCATAAAGAGGTCTAGCAATTATGGCGTACATATGTATAAATCTTCGATAGTATCCACAGTGTCCCATAAATGCTTGAACTTCTTTAGCCGTTTTCGGTCTTGGTAAATCCAAAATTACTTTGACTTTGTCTTCATCAGTTGAAATTCTGTTTTTAGAGACAATATGTCCTAATATTTTTCCTTGTCTAACCATGAAGACACATTTTTCTGGGTTGAGACATACTTGATACTGTCGACATTTGGCAAAGATCTTCTCTAGTTCAGGGATGTGCTCTGATCATATAGCTGAATAAGTACAAAGATCTTCCACGTATACCTCCATACTTTTTCTCAAGAATTCTTTGAATACATGGCACATCAATCTTTGGAAGGTGGCAGGGGCATTCGTTAGACCAAAAGGCATGACTCTAAAAGCGTATACTCCCCATTCAGTTGCGAACGCTGTTTTATGTTGGTCCTCAGGAGCAATGGCTACCTGATTATACCCTGAAAAGCCATCCAGAAAGCTATAAACTTCCTTCCCTGCCACTCTTTCCAACAGATGATCGGTAATTGGTAATGGGTAACTATCCCTGATGGTTGCAACATTTACTTTCTTCAAATTTATGCACACTCTTAACTTTCCATTCTTCTTTGGTACAACCACCAAAGGTGACACCCATTCCGTGTGCTCAATCTCATATATGAATCCAGCATCTAACAATTTATCTATTTCTTCCTTTACCTTTGCTGAATATACATCATTATATGTATACGGTCTTTGTTTAGACGGTTTGGCTTCTGATGTCATGGGAATTCTATGGGCACATATAGATGGATCTACTCCTTTCAAGTCCTTATAGGTCCATGCAAAGACATCCCGATATTCCCTTATGAGGCGTATTAACTCTTGTTCTTCCTCTATGGAAACATATTGTCCTATGAAAGTACATCGTTCTTCTCCTTCTTCTAATGTTACTACTATCTTCTTGGTTTGTTCTTTATTGCCATAAGCTATTCCTGGTTGTGCCTCTCTTTTAGGCATCTGAATAGCAATTTTTCTCTGCTCTACTTCATATTTTTTGAAGTGAGCTGGCACTTCAAACTGATCTTGTAGTTTGTTTTCTTCACTTTCTGGCTCTTTACCTAACTCCCGCTCTTCTTCCTGTTTAGGTTCCTGGTTGTTTTCGTTAGCTGTGGTACCTCTTATTTTGATGTTCATCCTCTGGTTCCATTGGTTCTGGCTCCATCTCAATGCTCTCATAGTCCTCCTTCCATTCTTTCTCTATCACTTCTCCTTCTTCAGCCTCCTGAAGAACTACTACATAGAGACTAACGTCGTATCCTTCCTCGTCAATGCATTCATTCATGGTTATCACTTCTTCATTCACGCATACATCGAGGGTCGCTAAAATCTCCATCCAGCCATGAGGTTCAAACTCTTAATCCAAAAAAACTTGAGGCATGTACGTTGGATCTTGTACAGACCTGGCTACTCCTTGCCCTTGCTGCCATCCCTTTCTCCTATCCTCTTCCTTTTTGGCAGTTTGGCAAATCCATAGATGAGTGTCCTTGTTCATCCAAGATTGGTCACTAGAACCTATGCTGTGAATTGACTGATCGTCTTCCTCCTTATGAATTTGATTCCATTGTAAGGGGGGAACATCTTGATATGTATAAGTGTGAAGATTTATTCTTGTGGTGGTTCCTTCATGTTGTAGGTATATAGCATCTTTTCCCCAATCTTGCACAACCTTTAACTGTCTCATGAAAGGTCTTCCAAGTATCATTTCATAATTGCTCTCCCTTTCAAATTGACATATTGCTAAGGTGTGTTCAAATTCAACTCCGCATGTGGTGAAAACTACTCGTTCCAATAATCTCAAGGGTCTTTCTGTATGTCCGTCGGCCATTTGTATCTTCATACGCGTTGGTCTTAAAGCTGGTTTTCCCCATTTCTCCCAGATTTCTCTAGTAGCAATGCCTACACCAGCTCCTGAATCTAAGATGGCTTTGGTGGTATATCCCCTATATGTAATTGGAAGGAAAGTGTTTCCTTCATCTCCCTCACTAAAATCTCCTACCTTATCCATCGGGATCTTTACAGTGTTTACTTCATCCGATATCTCTTTCTCTTCCCTCTTGATCTCCAATTGATTAGTTAATTTCTCCTTCAAATGTGGTTTGACCTTCAACAATTCTTCTAATGTTAAGGTACAAGGGATTTTTACCTTTCTAAGGTGTTGTATGATGTCCGATGTTTGGACGGATGGGTTCGGTTCTTTTTTCCTTATTGAGGGGATGCAATACAATTCTGAATTATGTTCATACTCCCCTGTGTAACTGGGCAATTCCTTTACTCCCTCATCTCCTTTGTCACTAGGATCCATTGGTAAAATTTCTTCTGAATTTAATTCAGGTATTGAACCCTCTATTTCGTTTTCTGCTTCTAGTTCTTCGAAGGGTGGTTCAATTCCTTCTACTTTCTTCCATCTGTCTTCTTGGACTCGAGCCCACAAATCTTTAGGCCATTCCCCTTCTACTTCGGGGACAATGGATCCTTCCCTTTTATCCTCACAATAATTGCCATTTTGTGTCTTACTTACTTCATTTTTTTCCTGGTCATTAATGAAGACGCATTCTTGGAATTCTCTTTCAGAAATTCGGTTATTGGGTAATGGCAATGCAGGTCTTTCTAGGGTCTGTTGAGCGACTTCTATTAATTTTTTGCAGATCTCCAACCTCTCTTTCTCTAGGTCACCTCTAGGATATTCTCTTTCATGTTGTTCGATGGTCGGCTCTTATTCGTGCCTTGTATGCCTGAATCCACATGGCTAATTCTTCAAGCATGGGATCCGCTAAGACTGATCCTTCCTCTTCTTTTTTGTACTTTTCATTTTTGTTTTCTTTTTCAATTTTCTGTTCCTCTTTTGGGTTTTGTTCGCTCTTCTCATTTTCCTTTTTCTGCAGTAACTTCTTTTCTTTTATCCTATCTCTATGGGTCTTCCATCTTTGGGTTCTTTTACTTACAACATTTTTTTCAGGCTCTTCCGAGTCTTCCACTCTCTGAGGTGTGGGTGTGTTCATCTCTAGATCACTTTGATTGTGTTTTTCAAGTTTTTCTGGGGTCTCTCTAGCTTTGGCTCTTGTTATCGCCTTCAGTGGTACAGTGTATTTCTTATCACTCCCTGATGACTCAATTACTTCTATCACATTGATTTGCACGTTGGACATAACCTTGTTAGGGTTCTTGGGACAGTCTCTGAAAAGGTGTTCCTTACCACAATCACTACAGTAGCCTTCCCAAACTCGTTGTGGTGGTGGTGGGTTTGGTAATCTGCATTCCCTGATGTAGTGATCACCTCCACATCTATAGCATGGTCCTCTGGGTACAGGCGGTCTATTCATGGGTCGGGGTGGTATGGTTGCTCTAGGAGCTATGTACATTAATGACACATAATCCTGCTCATATCCGTATGAACTATCTAATATGCCATAGGCATATGGTTCTATAGTTGTCCATATTCTATCATAGAGCTTTCATAATTGGGATATGCTCCTTGATTAGGGTCATAAGACGAGTCATATGGTTCATTACTAGCCAATGGCGTGGCTGGAACTATCGCACTCTCTAGGTTTTCTTCACGTTGAGCTATCTTGACTGGGACAACGTTCTGAGGATGGGGCGGTTGTTGTCCTAGTACTGGTTGTGGTTGGGTGTATCCTTGATACGCATATGGTCGTGGCACTGGTGTCTGCTGCTGATAAGTGGGATATCTAAAGGCTTCACCTCCTTGATCTCTCTGAGGGTATCCATAAGGTCTAATGTATGGCTGTGCTGGTCTTGATTGCCTATTGTAAGGGCAATTTTCTGTATTGTGATTTGTATATTTTTGTTCTATACTGCAATATTGTAGAGGTCCTGGGACGGTAGGTCTATGGTAAGCATAAGCAGGTGTTGGGACTACTCCCCTAGTGCACAAGTGAGAAGGATGATCACCTCCGCACTGCATGCATTTTCTGAGCATGGGCACTCTCATAGGGTTACTGGGGTAGTTCCTTTGTCCTTGAACATTCAACTTCTTTGCTACCAAATCAGTTATTTCCTCTACATTGTTTTTAGGGATTGATGTGCTACTGGCCGAATCTTCACTTTTCAAACTACCTTGAGGTATTTTCAAATCTTCTGCTAGGTTGTCCTCTAGGTCTATACATTCCTTCATGCATTCTTGCAAAGTCTGAGCTCTCTTTACATATACCAATGATCTCAAAGATCCGTTCAACAATCCTTCCAAAAATAATGACACCATTTTATTTTGGGTAGGTCTCTCTTCTTCTGGGCATCTGTCCACATACTGCTTGAATCTTCTTGCTGCCAATCTCACTGATTCGGTAGGGGCTTGCTTAAAGCTATGAATCAATGATGATGAGTTGTTTTTAATTCCTGACTTAGTGAATTCCTCTATCATTTCTTGATAGACTTGTTCCATGTTTTGAAAATTATTAGGGTCCAATGGCTGAAACCATGCTAATGCGGTGTCTGATAATGTAAGACCAAAGGACTCATATTGGATCAAGAAGTCTTCTACCTGTTCGGCCCTGATTACTTGTTTAAATTCAGCTATATGATTGTAAGGTTCACTAGAGCCATCGTAGTGGTTCCTCATGCATTTAGCAACTTGAATTGGCCTTAATCTTCTTCCTGCTTCGGGTGGTCTAGGCATTACTGGGAAAATTGGTCTTCCTATGGGTATGCCTGGTCCTCTTGCTACCGGTGGTCTGACTGGAGTAGGAATTCCATTTCTTGGGTCAACAGTTGGTTGAGGTCGGTAAAGAGGGTTATTTGCAAGCATGGCAAACTGTACATGTGGTCTGACTGGGAATTGTGTTTGTTGTGTTTGTTGTGTTTGACCCGATTGTTGATATGACTCATTCTGGGATGTTCCAAGTGGATTTCGTGAAGTAGTTTCTTGGTCCCTAGGGGGAAACACAGGAATATTCTGATATTTCAATTCAGCTCTTTCTGACTCGGTTAGGGGCCAATACCTTCTATGATTCTTATCCAAATATGTGACGATGGTGGGGAAATCAGGATCCTGTAACTCATAGATGGTGACCGGATTAGGGGCAACTTCCCATATTGAAGAATGTGCTCTAAGCAGATGCTCCATCCCATTGATCAAGTATACATCCATTAAGGAGTCATCTTGGGGAATCAGGTCTCCTCTCCATATCCTAGCTACAGTAGATCTCCCTCTAGGCGTAGTTACTTGTTCTTCATTCCCACCTCCATTTAGGTTTGAAGCATTATTTTCTTCACCATGTTCATTAATGTTTTCCGGGTGCTCCGTGACAACATACTGAATGTCTCTTTTGTCCATGTAAAATCCTCCGGCATACTTGACTGCTGGTCTAGGTACTATGTAAGCCTCTGAGGCCTTCTTGAGCCTCGCTACTGATCTATTTAGACCATCCAAGTAAATAGGGATCTCATTTTGGTTAGTGTTCACGTACTCCAAGGAGGTCCTGTACTCTCCTTCAATGATTGACATCATGCCAATCATGGGTACAATGTTCTGCATATCCTCTGAAGCCATGGGAATTTCTTCCTCTGACTCACTGGAGGTCTCAGAATAATGTGAACGGCTACTTGGTTCGGCTACACTACCTACAGAAGAGATTACACTTCTTCGGCTTCCTAGGGTTCTTCCACATCTCAGGTTCATCCACCTAACAACTCATATCAGTCCTTGCTAACCTCTATCTTCTAGAACTCCTTACTATGGATTGGAATTCTAGAGAAATCTTGGCTGGGAATTGACTGAAAAAGAAATTTTTCAGATTACGATACTTGACCAAAGATCTCACAACACACGACCTTTGAACACAAACGATACACGATCTTTTAAGCAAATGATACTTGAGACCACGACACACTATACTTGAACGAAACGATATGCGATCTCTGGGAAGTATCTCGATCTCTGAGAAACGATACACGATACTTGTGTCAAACGATACACGATACTTGAACGAAACGATACTCGATACCTGATTGAAAACGATATGCGATCTCTGGCAAGTATTGCGATCTCTGAGAAACGATACACGATACTTGTGTCAAACGATACACGATACTTGAACAAAACGATACTCGATACCTGATTGAAAACGATATGCGATCTCTAGCAAGTATCACGATCTCTGAGAAACGATACACGATACTTGTGTCAAACGATACACAATACTTGAACCAAACGATACTCGATACCTGATTGAAAACGATATGCGATCTCTGGCAAGTATCGCGATCTCTGAGAAACGATACACGATCGGAGGATCGTGATACTCAACCACAGGAGATCACGATACTTGTCAGGTATCGCGATACTCGACCGCGGGAGAAACGATACTTGACCCTTTTTTCCAAATTTATACTAGATTTTTGGTTTTTGTTTCAAGACAAATGTTTTCCTTGTCCTTCTACTCTCTCCTCACTCTCTCTATCACCCAAAACACACTTTTGAACCCCTGTCAGTCCTAAACGATACCTGACGCACATCGTTTGGCTCTGAAATGTTTCATTTAGATGATAAGGAAAAGGAAAGGAACTCTGTGCTTACCTTAGATGTTCTCACTCAACTCCTTAACAACCCAAACTAGCTTTGCACAGCTCCAACCGCTCAAACTCGACTCACGATACTCTGATGCAACTCTCATGATGCTTGCTCACAAAACAAGTGATTTTCAAATAGCAGTTTTTTGGCTTTTATACTTGGCTTTTCCTATCTACTGAAAATGAAACAACAAGACAAGAAGTGAAAGCTACTCTAGTCTACTCCCTCACTCTCTCTACTCTCCTCCTACCACTCACTTCCCTAGACTAACAACTCACTACACACACTCCAAGAATGAGAAGTAGTAAGTGCGGCTGAAATTGACTTACCAAAGAAGAGAAAATCATTACTCCACCTCTCACCTCAATGCAAAAAGCTACTTACCATCACACGAATGCCTCGGTTTGATTCGTCACTCCCCGACAATGGCGCCAAAAAGTGTGTTGACCTAAGTACCAACTTAGGGACTTGTGGAGAAAGAGACTATACCTCAATCCCCTTCAAGTGCATATAGTGGGGATTCACGCTTTTAAATATCAATCCGATGAGTGTACAAACCTAGCCGAGCGTATGAGGACATGCAATCATGTGATGATCAATGCAAATGAACTACTCAAAGAGTGCAATCAAGGTAAAGATTAATCCAAACAAGCTTCAACTGTTGGTCATGGTGTCACGATACTTGGTGCAGCAGCCGTCAGTATTTTGGACTTTTCTCCCAGCTCCAAACTCCAAATATAGCAAATAGTATGCGTTTCGAAGCTCTCGAGAAGATGCATCCAATGGCGGTGGTTTCACTCAATTCTGACACTCCTACCTCAAGTTATGAGCAAAATACTGAGTCGCGGGAAATACCTTCCTACACTTCAGCACTTCCTACACTTCGCACACACATTAACTACAGCAAATAAACACTCTCATGGATAGACCACACTTCCTAACACTCTTTCCAAGTAGTACACATGCATACAAGCTCACAGAGAAGAAGATACAGAGTGAAGAAGACACAAATTCGAATTTCTGTGCTCTCTATTCTCACAATGGCAAAAAGTCTTTACAAAGAGTCACAAATTGACTTATATACTAGTGCCCTAAAAATGGTCCTTTCACACAAGAGACCGGCACTTTATTCACTAAAAGACTAATTTCCTACTAGTTTACATGGGTAAGCTTCTAATCTTCTGTGGGGATGCATCTAGAGGACTCCTCTAGTGCATTTACAATGGGAAATATATTACAAGACTGGTTATGATACAAAGATGTAATGTCCAAATTGGAAAAATTTTGGGGCCCTTCTTTTTCTCTGCTTTGTATTCTCTTTATCTCTGCAACAAGAGGTAACTATAGAAAGGAAATTCATCATTCAGATAGAAGGTTGGTGAATTTAGTCGTTTCAAACATTTGAAACAGAATTTTGATTCAGAGATATGAGGAGATGATAAAACATGATTCTATGTTCACTTCCATTTGTATACCATGTTTGTTTTGTCTCTTACTCTTAGCACTAGAGGAAGAGAAAAAGAGTTCATTTGAAGAAGTCAAGAGTGTTTGCTACTTCAAGATGAAGAGAATAAAAGGTATGGAAGAGAAGTTTGAAGATGTCAACATCATCATCAGGTGGAAGAAAGATGCAGAAGAAGAAAGTCCATCATTTCCAAAAGAAAAGTAAGGATTCCTTTTCTCATATACTTTCCATATACTTTTCCTATTTTATCCTCTACATCCAAAGACAAGTCTATGAGAACATCTTGTGTGAAGAAGAAGCAGTTTCTTGTTTTGCATGATACTTGGACATGATTTAGTAGATTTGACAAATGATTGCATTGAGAGAAAGAAAAAGCAGCAGATATATGTTGTAACTCATATGTGTATGAGCTATGTTGAAGCTTTTAAGCAGGCAGCTTATATGTTCCCTCAAAGAATTCTTGGTGTGTCAATACAGAGCTACTTGGTATATGACAAGTTGCATAGAAGTATATTTCGTCTTTATCTAACTCTTGAGGTAAAAGTGATTTTTGTAGCAAATGTTGAAGACTTGGGTTGAGGTTTTGTGTTTGGAAAAGTTACCTCATATTCAGTATTTTCAGAAAACTTCAAAAAATTCAGATTGTTGATGTACAAGTCAATGGAGAATCTACTTTCTATGATTGTCTAGATTTTTGGATACATGCTTGTATTCAAAAAGGTGTTCCATCAGATCCTATCACTTGATTGAGAAGTGGAGTTAGACAAAAGAAAGTCAAGCAGGTATTGTCACATTTCACCCGGGTAGAATATGAAAGATATTAAGTATCAACTTGCAGCTTTTGGAGTTCTCAAGGTGAGAAGTTTGTCCACTTATATTTCAAGTAGGAATATATAGACATATACACATATAATACATATACATATATACATGTATATACACATGCATACACTCATATACATGTTTTAGGTCTTGGTCTCTAGGACTAGGGTTCTAGGGTTTTTACACATGCATAACATATATACACCGTATATACATATATACATGTATATACACATGCATACACACATGTACATGTTTTAGGTCTAGGTCTTTAGGATTAGGATTTTACGTTTTCTACATACATATAATAAAAATAAATATATATAATTAAATATATAAAAAATATATCTTTAGAATTTTTATGTTTTTTCATCTATATAATCAAATATATTAAAAAAATAGGGTTTTAGGATCTTCTAATTCAATTAAATTTATATAAGAAAAATATAGAATATATAAAATAGGATAATTGTATAGATAAATATGAAAAGAACTAGTGTTTTGAGTAAATTATATATATATATATATATGTATATATATAATTAAATATATACAAAATAGAGTTTTAGGTTAATATTAACATATATAATCATATATTTATAAAAATTAGGAAAAAATTACAATATATAATTAAAGATAAGATTAGGGTTTTTAGGCTATTTACACATGCATACACACATATACACACATATACACACATAATACATATACATATATACACATATACATGTTTTAGGCCTAGGTTGTTATGATTAGGGTTTTAGGGATTTTACACATGCATAACATATATACACATATACATGTATATCCACATGCATAAACACATATACATGTTTTAGGTCTAGGTCTTTAGGATTAGGCTTTTAGGTTTTTTACATACATACAATAAAATTAAATATATAAAAACTAGGTCTTTATTATTTTTAGGTTGTTTATGTATACACATACACACATAACACATATACATATACACATATATATACGCATGCATACATGCATATACATGTTTTAGATCACATGCATAGACACATATACATGTTTTAGATTTAGGTCTTTAGGTGTAATAAAGTAAGTCTATGATCTAAGGATTTAGTCGGTTCAGGTCTCATATGCGACACTTGGAGATGCAGTTGATGCGTTTAGTTCAAAGCCTTTTGTGTAAGGTACAAGAAGGCGGAAGCAGTCAGGCTTATATTGAATAGATGGAAGCTTTGAATAAGCCAAAGTTGTGGTTAGAGCATCCGTGTAACTTAAAACAAGTTCTACGTTCAAGACTCTTGAGCAGCTAGCTGCTTACTACTGTCCTTCTAGCAAGATGGTATGCTTTAGTGCTATGACCCATAAGTTATGGGTTCAAAACTAGCATGCTACATACTGCAAATTTCTTGATCTTTTGCTATCTTAAGCCACTCGGATGGAAGATAGACGATGTATGTAAATGGATCGCAACATCACATCCAAAAGAAACCTAGCTGGGAGAAAAAGAAAAGAAGATGCACTTGAAAAAGCTCCATTGCAACTCACATTTAGAGAAGATGATGATCAATGAAGATCACCATGAAAGATTGCCTAATCTCTAATACGAATGCAAGAAATCTACAAATTATGACCACCATGTGGGCAATGAGATGACTCTCCTCTCAACCTTATGCTCGAATCAATCGAGGGCCTCAAATGTAACTAGAGTCCACAAGTGCATGTGCAATCTCTTCCACTCCTTGCATATCTTCCACTAGAGTCTACTAGTGCTTGGACTTATCTTGAACACTAATTTAATACCCTTCCCTAGAGTCCACTAGTGGTGGTTGTACTCACCACTCGAGTTAAGTTGCTCTAGACTCAAGTTAACTCATATTAACTTGAGTTAGAAGGTTCTAGAGCTCCTTGGGAAAAACTCTCTCTCCCCATGCTCCCCATGGGGGTTGAACCCAAGACCTCCTCCTTCACAACCTTGAGACTTAACCACTAGGCTAAGTGGATTACTTGTTTAAGAGAGCACATGAGCTTACACTTATGTCTAGTCTTGAGATCTTTGGTCACATGCAAGTGACCAAACGGTATCCATTTTCAGATCTATCTGAACCAGTCGGATCCTTAAATCATAGACTTACTTTTTTACATTAGGATTAGGGTTTTTAGGTTTAATAAGAAACATTAAATGTTCTAAAATATCCATATTATATCAGATGGCATCTTTGGATCCAAAAGAGAGAATGGCATTTCCTTGCACTCAGTGCAAACATCAAATTTATAAAAAATGATGGATTTGTGCTACACATGTTAGAGAATGTGGATCCTTTGATAGAAGTTGACTACAAAACCTATGCTATCATTCACATGGTCCCCTTGGTGAGTAGGTGGACCCAAATGACATTGCACCAGTAACCTCTTGTGGACAAAAGAGAACAAAGAGGGAGGTAGAAGTACAAGATACTAGTAACATTACACAGAATGAACACATGGAAGAAATGTTTGAAGCATTTTATGAGATGGAATAAGATCATGATGGTGGAGAAGATGTCGTGGGTTCCATGGACACAACAGAATTTCCGTGATCAAAAGTTGACAAAGAGTACAAGAACATACAAAGACTAGCTCATTACCAATGTATACCAAGGCAAAGATATCTGTACTACATGTGTCACTCATGATGCTCAAACTTTTACAATCCATTGGAATGGACTACACCAAGATTCATGCTTGTCCAAATGATTGCATCTTCTTTTAAAACAAGTATGAGCATCTCCACATATGTCCAAAGTGTGAAGCAAATAGGTTTAGAGAAGACCTTGTGGGAAAACCAGTCCCCGCAAAGGTTCTTTGCAACTTTCCTATCATTCCAAGAATTAAAAGCATGTTTAGATGCAAATCCATAGCTAAGTTAATGTTATGGCATGTAAAGAGCAAGTCTACAGATGGTGTGATGCGAGTGCCTGCTAACTTCGATCCTTGGAAACACATAGATAGTAAGTGGCTAGAGTTTGCTAGTGAACCTCAAAACTTTCGTCTAGGCCTAGCTATTGATGGAATAAATCCATTTCATTTATGTAGCTCTTCATGGAGCACACGGCAAGTATGTTTGGTCAATTATAACATCCCACCATGGCTAGCCACAAACAAGGGCCATTTATTATTAGCTCTTATTGTGCCAAGTAAGTATAAGGTAAAAAACATGGATGTATATCTTGCACCACTTGTGGAAGAGTTGTGCACTTTATGGGATGGGATTACTTTGCACCACATGTCTCAACTGATAAGAAGACAAGATGTGCGAGTGCAAGTCATACTTATGTGGACGATGCATGATTGGCCTATTTATGGTGAATGTTCATGTTTATGGATTTTGGTTTACCATGCTTGTCCCTTATGTGGACCACGATTGGAAGCATGCTATTCCAAAGCACTTCAAAAAATTATCTATGAAGGACACTATAGATATTTGCCTGATGGACATCTTTTACGTGAAGGGAAAATTGGCCAACAAGCACAATGCCAAATGAAAGCTAGTGATTGGAAATAACTGCGTGGATTTAGAAATAGCAGTCATTGGCATGAAATGGTTGTTGATCTTTCAGGAACTCCCTTATTGAAGCGAGTGATTGATCAATCATTTGGAGATGTGATGCAAATTTTCAAGAATGTGGGAGAGATTCTCTGAAAGACTTTGATCGGAAAGAAAGAAAGCAAAGCACAAAGGGAGGATTTGGAAGAGCGAGGTTGTATGCAAGAGTTGTAGGCAATTACTAAATCCAATGGAAGAGTGTCGTTACCAAGAGCTCCTTGGGTGCTCCACAGGATGGAAGAGCAAAAAGTGAAGAAGGTAATTTGAAAGTTTCAGACACCTACAGGGTGCATGAGGTGTCTAAAGGTTTCCTTCACACAAAAGGACGACCTTGGAGGGCTCAAGTCTCATGATTGGTGCAAGTTTTATAGTTTGTGTTCCCTATAGCTTTAAAAGATTGTCTTTTGGAAGATGTGTGAACAACCATTTATAAAATCAGTTTCTTGGTATGGTGGATCTCTTCTAAAGAGATAAATAGAGATAGCATAGAAAATTCAAAACTCAATGCTATAGAAGTTGTCTATATGGTAGAGAAATACTCTCCCACAAGTATTCTTACAATTCAGCTTCATTTATTTGTTCATGTGGTAGATGAAGTTGCAATAGTACGAATTGTCAATAGTCGATGCATGTTCTTCTTAGAGTGCTTCATGAAGACATTAAAAGGTTTTGTTCAGCAAAGAGCACATGTAGAGGGCAGCATGGCAAAGGCATGGCTCGTACAAGAGTCTCTTGTATTCATAATTGAGTTTGTACACATGTCAAACCCAAAAATGCCTCACTTATGGAGCGATGATGAAGATGTTCGTCTTGTAGGCGATGAATCTCAAGGTAAAGGGATGCAAAAAAAATGGCTGCAACTTTCAGAGAAAAGGCAATGAAGTTCTGCATTGTTGACTATCAGCCTATATAGAAGTGGTTAGAAAGATATGAGCTTGCTATGGATACAAATGTAAAGGAAAGATCTCATTTTTGAAAGAATGGTTCCACTCAATTTTTCCCCTTTTTGGAAAGTCTTTGACCTCTTCCACCCTTTCCAACGAGTAGATGGCTAGATACAACAGTTTCACAAGCAAAGGCAGCGGGTGAAGATATCTTAGAAGAAGAAGAACTTGCAAAAGGGTGTGATTGGGAGTATTTTAAATATGGTGCACTATGGTCTCATGGATAACACTTTTGGATTGCACAAATCAATGAAAATAGGCCTACTTTTGATAGTAGGGTGATGGTGAGCTTTTTCAAAAAATTAGAGCTACTGCAAGAAACAACAATGCTCAAGAAGGCTAGATAGATTATTATGGATTGATTCAAGATATCTTGAAGCTATCCTTCATGAAGTTTGGCTACTTCAAGATATCCTTCAAGATATGGATTGTGAAATGGTTCAAAGTAGTCACCTATGGAAGAAATGCAATAGTGAGGTAGGATAAGAGTGGTATGCTTCAAGTCAACTCCACAAAGTTATAAAGAGACGAAAGAGATACATTTGTACTTCTCGAACACTATGTGCAAGTTGTTCTTATGCCAGATTCGAAAGAACAAGAGTAGCTATTTGTTTTACAAGTCTCCCCACATAGCAGACAAATTTGTGAGAACATAGATGTAGAAAAAATTCCATCTATAGTGGACCCTAAGACTCATTTGGTAATCGAGGAGGAAGAGATCATTGTCCGAGATGATGAGGCCTTTGAAGAAGACAAGATACACAATGAGGCAATAGATGATGATCAAGAAGGAGGTAGCATATCAAGAGATCTAGAAGTCACCAATGTAGAGATATATATCCTCTATGCATAAGATCTCCAAGAGAATGCTAGAATAGAGGATTTTTTAATCAAACACTTGCACATATTAATTTGTATTTATTTTTTGCTATGTTCTTTGTACACTGCTATTTCTCTATATTGCCTTTATAATCAGCACACGATGGGAGACAACCCTCCACTCACTCCACATTCCATGAAAGAGAAGCAGTTCTTGGAGTTTATATCTTAAGCACCTTTGCATATATGGCAATTGCATCATAGTACTAGATCACTCATGATAGCACTCCCGCTGACCTCACTCTCATCGGCATCACTTCTGCTGGAATCACTCCTACGGATGGGGCTGCTCCCATCGGATGTACATCTCTTAGCTTTATGACTCCACCATGAACACCTTTTTAGCATCCCCTAGTGGCTCTAATAGTAGTCATGTGTGTTCGACACCTCAGTGCGATACAAGCGTTGGCCCGTCTGCTTGTATGAAAACTTTTTGGCAATAGAAGTGATTCCATTGTATCTCTCTCTTTGTTCTTGCCATGTGTGTGCCTATGTGTATGTATGTGCATGTCAGTGTGCTTCTCACTCACACACTTGTGCCTTCACTTGCTCGAGGTCTTCATACCATCCTCATGTCTTCCTGGATTGACATTAAAGGAGGTGCTACTCATCACTGAGCTACACCAAATTTTGGTGTCGTTGCTGGGGATTCGAGCTTTGAGGATGAGTGTGTGATGGTAAGACGTATTCCATCTCCATCTCCATCTCCATCTCCATCTCCTTTCTTCATATTCCCACTTCCAATTCATTCTCCTCATTTTCTTGTGCGAGTTTGAGAGAGAGCGAGTGTGCATTGTAGTTTTTGTGTGTTTTTGCATGATTCTTGCAGGTTGCAGCATCCTTACCATCTCCAGCAAGCTCAACAGGTATGGAATTTCTCTGTGCATGCCCCAAGGCATCGAGCTCGAGCTGTCGTGACACATCAAAAAACTAACCCTATCACAATTCTGAGTGCACCACGACACAGTGCAGCTTGAGAGCTCCTAGAATCACTAGCGTGATCAGGAAAATTCACCATATCCCGACCTATCATGACACACCGAGGTATCGCGACACACCAAGGTATTGCGACACACCCAAGTATCGCGACACCTTGAGGTATTGTGACACACCCATCTATCGCAACACACACGTCTATTGCGACACACCCGTCTATCGTGACACACCGACCTATCGCGACACACCGACCTATCGTGACACACTCGTCTATCACGACACACCGACCTATCGCGACACACCCGTCTATCGCGACACACCCGTCTATCGCGACACACCAACCCATCGCGACACACTGACCTATTGTGACACACCCATCTATCGTGACACATCGACCTGAGCTATCGCGATACACCAGCCTCATGAATAATTTTTTGGAGTGTAATAATTGATTGACTTGGGATAATTTTTGGGCTTGTTTTCTAATACTTTGGGACTACCTTAGAGCCTTAAAGTGGGCAAAATACTGAGAAAATTGTAAAAATTCTGGAACCTTGAGAGAATGTTTTGAACTAAGGGATCTCTAGAATTGTTTTCCATCAAGGCATAGTGCAAATTGATATCTGAATTACATAAATGAAAGTGATTTATTCTGTCAGTTGAATCTAAGTCTTGAGCTAACTTTGGGACTTTTACAGGTCCATTGAGAGCACCAGAGGGCAACCCAAGCAAGAGTAAGTGCAAGCTTGGGAACACGCTTCCTGTGCACACAAGGACAACCAAGCAAGGAACCTTAAGGTTGGAAATTCTCAACACCCTCTGTCAACTCCTACCTTAGGCTAGTACGACTTAGGTGTGGTGATTAATTAGAGCAATGTTAGGCACGAATCAAATCCAAGAGAATTAATCAACTAAGTACAAGCATTAGGTAGATCTTAAGTGCAAAAACCCTAAGGAAAAACATTAAACTTGATTCGAACAATTATCAAGTGCAAAATTCACTTAAGTATTCTTGACAACGTGATTTAAAACAAGAGTGTAACACAATAACCAACTGAAAAGAATAAAAGTGAGTGATACAAACTAACCTGCAACGAGATTATACTTGGGACTAGAGGGTAGAAAACCTAGACATATGAACCTTAGGTCAAGAAGACACTTAGCTCGAGACAGACAAAGCCTCAGATCTTCTGAAGCTAGTGTCAATCACACTGCTAGGTCTTGGGCCCAATAGTTGAGTGATTACCCATATACTCCCCGATCAAAAACAAGTGATTCTGAGATCTCCTATAACATGGAGAGACCAGTAGGTAGTTTAGAGGTGGCGTACCTAGAAAAGTCAGAAGGACCTTACAAGACTCAATTGGAATACATCAGGACTAATCGTCTAGGTGCTCGCATCTACGAAGATGGCCTGAGAAGATCTGTGGTCCAAATTAAGAACCCCGATCAACCCCATGGACTAGAACACCCGGTAGTCAAGTTCGAGAATGGAGCATACCTAGATAAAGAAGGGACTATTTATATAGTCACCACCCTTCCAGATAGGACAGACGAGTTCGAGAATGTGATTGCAGAGACCGACATGGGTGATATAGAGCAAGGGAACTTAGAGAGAGAGTCGAGGACTCCCTGTGGTAAATCAGTCCTGACCAGAATGATGACTCCAGAGTGGGTTCCCTAGGATGATAAAAACATAGATTTGCTTTTAAACTGAGAAATCGATGAGGATTTGTGGAGGTATAAGCCTGTCCAGCCTCAAGAAGTAGGAGCTCTCACAATTTATGAGTTTAAAGACCTTGATAGCCCAGACAAAGTAACCTACCTAGACAATATGTCAGAGCGGATCTTCGTGGTCTCAAAGCATGGGAGACATGCCTACACTTGGAAGGGTGAATTTGTTTTTTCCCGACCTCGGTCCACTGTGTCTTACAGCCACCAAGGAGCTGGGATCTCCCAAGCCCATGGAGCTCAAAGGGATAGAAGTAGAGACAGACCTGAGGTAAGCTTTGCCAAACCCCTGGGAAGAGAAAGGATGAGAACAGAAATGGATAGAGAAGAAACCAAGAGACCTAGAGCTCCAAGGAACCAAAGAAATGCTGACGATTTCCCTTTGCCAAGGCTGAGAGAACACACTAGGACCCTGAGGCCAACCCAGTTGGTGAAGTCCATGAAGAACTATTTCGATGGCACCGGAGACCCATATGATCATGTAGCTGAATTTAGACAGGTCTTGAGAGCTGAACAAGTGGAGGACCTATTCACTCAATACAATGCCTTTGGTCTAACCCTTAGGAACACTACCCTTACATGGTTTCAACCCCTGAATGAGAGGCAGTTCAGAAACATAGACCAGCTTTAAGAGGCATTCATCACTGAGTTTTTGAAGAGTGGCATAAGACACAACACTTCCTCACTAATTCATAGCTTCAAGCAAACACCTCATGAGACAGTTAGGCTTGCAGAAAGAAGGTTTAGACAATACCTAGAGAGATGTCCCAGTCTTGAGTTACCCACTCCAGCCAAACAGGTGGCTTTATTCCTAGATGGATTGCTGAGTACAAAGTTGAGGTCATATGTGTACCTGAAGGACCCTAGGACCATAGAAGAGTGTGTACGCATGTGCATCGACATCGAGGATAACCTACAGGAGGACTTAGAACTTTCAAAAATCTACAAAGATTCAGATAGTTCTACTAGCCTCTCTTCATTGCAATCCACATCTATTGAGGAACTCGCTGAGAAAGTAGCTCAAAAGCTAGGAGTCTCTAGTCAACAAATACCAAGATCTGCACCAGTGAAAAGATGCTATACTTGTGGAGGTACCATATGGCGAACGTATGTCCCATTATGGCCCAACCCCAAGTGAATCCTAGTAAGCAGTACTGCACCATGGAACGGAGGTACACCAATCACACCGTGCAAAATTGCCCATACAATAAGCAAGCAGTTAGGCAAACGTACCCACAACCATACCCTCAACAAGGAAGATACCAGAACCAGAACCCACCTCAACAATATGGTAGAACACAACAACCCTATCAAACCCAACAAAGGCCCGTGTTAGTGCAACAACCCCCTGCTCCAACCAATGTGATTCCAGTAAAGTACACAACTGCATAAGAGAACCTGAATACAGCCATAGTGCCAGTGACACTATTGCTTTCTGAAAGTGATCCCGGTGATCATAGTTTTGACTCTACTCACATTGAAAGCCCGCAGGCTTATTACGTGCAGTCACCTGAGCATGACGAGTCATACTATTATGGGGACTTGAGTGAACCTAGTGGGGAGCCTGAGTATGCAAATGTCATGTACACAAACCCCAACTCTAGACCTCAACCTAGGCAGGTACGACCCCCATTTCCTAGAGGACCATGCTTCAGATGTCAGGGAGATCACCTCATACGTGATTGTCCACTGCCTGCCCCTACACAACCCCAACTAGTGACAATTTAGGGCTTCTATCAAGATTGTGGAAAAGAGCATCTCTTAGGAGATTGCCCAAAGAACCCCAATAACCTGTCGAAAATCACTCTTATCAACGTCATTGGACTGGTAGTAGACTCTATAGGAGCTGTAACTTCCACTGCCCCAATGCATGTGGTCACTAGAGCTCAAGCACTGCAGCAAGCTCAAGGAGTAGGGCAGGGAAAAAAATTTGAGGTTAGTGAGACAGACAGTATAACCAAGAAAAGGACAAGAGCATGGAGAGATAGTCGGGAGAGAATAAAAAGACAATGGTCACAGAAAATGAGTGAACTTGAAGAAAGCTTGAGAGAAACCAAAGAAAAGATAAGTGAACTCGCATCTCAAAACCACGCTCACACTACCCCACCACCACCCTTTCCATCTCCCTCCAACCCATCACCTTCCATTCCCCAACTTTCTAATCCACCACACTTAACCCACCCGCCATCCAGAGTAGGATCAGTACTAGCCGATCCCACTCCTAAGGATCTAGACATGATGCTTAAAGCATATCAAGCTAGAATCCAAGAAGGGCCAAATGTGACAGATCATGACAAATGTTATCCTAGAGCCGATCTAGAGATAGAGAGAACAAAAATTTGTGCTAAGATGGTAGAATTGGTGCAAGCTATGTTTGAAGCCAGTCGATTGTTCAATGGCTCTAACATCACTAGGACACCATTGCATTTTGATGGTCTATTATATAGATTGGAGAAGTTACTTGCAAAGTCTGGAAAAGGAACCGCCTCCCAGGCTAAGGAGAGGGAAAGTGATAGAATAAGCATTCCTCCCCAAGACGCTTATGTGCCTAACTCCATTGAACCAGACACCTTTTCTTCTATGAATCGCCATTCACTAGAATTCCTAAGAGAGATTCAAGAAGAGAAATGGGCTAAAGAAAGTGAAGTCCCTCCTCCCATTGAACTTGTGGATGATGCACATGATCAATTCCCACAGGACATCCCTTCTATTTATGAAGAGAAGGACAGTTCCTAATCTCATGAGAGATTAGATTTTGAGTCTAATTCCTTGCAAGAGTTACCACATTTCATAGGCCCATGGGAAACTAAGTCTACTTGCATGAGAGCACCCACGGTCATGATAAGAAATGAAGCTTTGATCATACCGAGGAATACGGAGGTAGTAAAGAACACTAAAGTGCAGTGCAACCTCACTTTAGAAGAGCTACTCAAGGTTAAGCCTAAATTGTGGAAACATGTAGCCAACCAAGTGCCAGACGTTGCGAAATCTCGTTCCCAGGTAGGATCTCATAGAACAGTGCCAGAAATACCATTGGATAAGATAGGAGATATGAGTGAAGGAGAAGAAGGAAATGCCTATCTCCTAGTTACCCATGAGGGATACACAACCAAGGTAATTTTGGACTCAGGTGCAGGAGTTGCAATTGCTACCACTTCCCCATGGAAGCGTTGGGGCAAGCCCGCAGTCAGACCAACGAGAATGAAATTGAAGATGGCTGATGGTCATATTGAGAGGCCCTTAGGATTGCTAGAAGGAATAAGTCTCACTACATGTGGTGTTGAGTTCGAGCATACTTTTGCTATATGCGACTTTAGCAAAAACCAAGCCTACGAGATGATTTTGGGAAGGCCATTTATGCGGCAATTGCAAGTGGTACATGATTGGGGAACCAATTCCTTGTATTTGCAACACCTAGGTGCTACAACCAAAGTTAATCTCAAGGATTAATCTCATAGAGATGTCCCTCCCATCCAATGGAATCCCATCCATAGATCTAAAGATGATACTGAGTCAGTGCATTCCATAGGATCAGGATCCTCATGGATGCATGAAGACCCCCACTTGTGGATGTGTAAAGTTGCAGTCGAAGAGGAAAAGAGAGAAAAAGACAGAGAGGTAGGTGCGAAGGAAACTTATAGATTGGTTCAGGACCCAGCATATGCACCTGCCGTATTCCCTGACGAAGGATTTGAGCCTCATGGTTGGGCAAAAATTTTAGCAACAATGGATGTAGCCATCAATGAAGAGCAATGGACACCTCACTGTGATGAGGATGGCTATGACATTTCAGTCTTTTCCATAGAGCCAATCATGGGAGATTCGGTTCTAGAAGAATGTGAACCTAGCACTGATGCATTCAAGGATGCAAGTGACTCTGATCTAGAGGCAATCATTATGGACCCACAATTTGCATCTCATGAAGAATACTTCTATGAAGTAGAAGTTCACCCTCAGAGACATGAAGAGCTCACTAATGACGTGAGATTAACCACACACGTGACCACCAGGAGTGAAGGAAAGAAAAAAAAGAAGAAAGAAGTCACTCCGGAGGAAGAGGAATCCTTGTTTGAGGTCCCTGAAAATTTCAAGAAATACGAAATAGAAGATAGAAGAGTCATGGTAAGAATGCCTAAATGCGAGGCACAATGAGGAGAGGCCTATGATACCAAGGAAACTACCAAGAAAATAGTTGTAGCCATAGAAGAGGGAGAAGAAAGATGCACCTACATTGGGCATGACCTGATGGAAGAAGAAGAGCAAGAGTTGATAGCTTTGCTAAGAGAGTACAGAGATGTATTTGCGTGGAGCTACAAGGATCTGAAAGGTGTAGACCCTGACATATGCTCACATACGATCTTCATGATCAGATGCCAGACCCTCTAAGCAGAAGCCCTACACATACAATGACAACTATGCTGCCAAGATTAAAGAAGAGATAGATCGCTTGGTTAAAGCTGGATTTATCTATGAAATTGAGCACACTGAATGGGTTTCCCCCATTGTAGTGGTGCCCAAAAAGAATGGCAAGTTATGGGTATGCATTAACTTGAAAAAGGTTAATGCAGCCACCATCAGAGATAGTTATCCACTTCCAATCACCGAGCATCTATTAAAAAGGGTAGCAGATAAGGAAGTGTATAACTTCTTGGATGGGTTCTCTGGTTACAATCAAGTAGCCATTGCACTAGAAGATCAACATAAGACGGATTTTGCCACAGAGTGGGGCATATTTGCTTTTCGGGTAATGCCATTTGGGCTTACCAATGCTCCTGCAACCTTCCAAAGATTGATGTGCCATGTATTCAAAGAATTCTTGAGGAAAAATTTGGAAGTCTATGTTGATGATCTTTGTGCTCATTCCAACATTAGAGAGACACATATACCTAAACTCAGACAAATCTTTGATAAATGTAGAGAGTATCAAGTTTGCTTGACACCAATCTTGACCACACTAGATTGGAACAAGCCATTCCATGTTCATATGGATGCATCCAATTATGCTATTGGATGTGTGCTTGCACAACCTACTGGTGAAGGTAACATGGATCTTCCAATTGCCTATGCTAGTCGACAGTTCAATGCAGCTGAACGAAACTATACCACCATGGAACGAGAAAGATTAAGCATGGTATATTCAGTGAAAAAGTTTAGACACTATTTGCTTGCAAATAAGTTTAAATTTTTTACGGATCACCAAGCTCTACTATACCTGGTAAACAAGCCATGCAATACAGGAAGATTAGTAAGATTGTTCCTCTTACTAATGGAATACGACTTTGAGGTAGTAGTGAGAAAGGGCAAGTCTCATTTGAGAGTAGATCATCTCTCAAGGCTCACATCAGGAGAGGCCCCGCAAGGAGTGTCAAATGACCTACCTGATGCTTACTTGTTTAATTTGGAAGTTGTACCACAGTGGGCCAATGCCTTAGTGCCAGTACTGACATATGGGCCTAAGCATCCAGTAGTAAATAGTCAAGATAGGGAGGTAATAAAAGTCCAAAAGTATCATATCATGGCAGGAAGTATGTACAAACATACGAATTAAGGAATATTAGCCTGTTGTGTGCAAGAGGATGAGTATGCTAAATGGTTGCAATTAGCACATGTAGGTGCATTAGAGCAACACTACTCAAAGCAATGAACCCTAGAAACACTAAGGAGACTCGGAGTGCGTTGGCCAACTATGGAAGCTGATGTCCATAGAATGTGCAAGGAATGTCCAATCTGCCACACTAAACCACCAGTGGAACATGCTACTCTTTATCGAGTGTCTTTAGTACCAGATTGGAGTGAACCCATAGTAGCCTTTTTGAGAACAAAAATCTTTCCCAAAGATATGACATTGGCTAGACAAAGGAGCTTAGAACAAGAAGCTTTAGAGTATACTCTCATTGGAGATAATCTATATAGAAGGGGAAAAGATGGGTATCTTAGATTCTGCGCCACGAGAGTGAATATTTAAATATCTTGGAGGCTGCACACCAAGGTGTAGCAGAAAGACACTTTTGACCAGATCGGGTGATCAAGGCAATTTTATTTGCAGAGCTTTGGTGGCCAACTCTTCACATGGATGCCCATACCTACATGAAGAGGTATGACGTATGTCAGCGAACCTAGTACCCTATACGAAAAGATGAGATGCCATTGAAACCTATGATGGGTGGACGTGCATTCTCCAAATGGGGAATAGACTTTGTTGGTCCTATTAACCCCCCAACTAAGGGTTCCCATGTTGATACAAATGTGAAGGATAAAGGCTTGAAAGAAGGACACCTAGTCCTAGTCTACACATTGAAGCAACATGCATGAAAATTAGAGAAAAGAGGCTATGGACCAATGATTATCAACAGGATCTCCACAAGTGGAGTAGTACAACTAGCCACTCTAGAAGGTGACATACTACCAAGTTACATAAGCGGATGCAGAGTCAAGTTATATCTAGAACCCCTAACAGAAGAAATGCTAAATCGACTCAATACTGCAAAGAAACATAAGGAAGAGGAAAAGCGAATTCGAGAAGAAGCACAGGCAGAAGCTTTAGAACGCATTCAACGAATGAAACTAAGAAGACAAGGTAGACATCAGTCCATGCCTGACACACATGAAGCTCTCGCTTATCACATTGCCATGTGTGAGGCTTCAGTTAAATGGCTCCATAAGATAGTAGATCAACGACCTTTTGTGACCCTAGAAGTAGGACAAGGAGAGAGTGCAAGGACCGTGAGAGCTTTAATTGATTCAGGAGCAGCCACTAGTGCAGTTCCACTTTCTTACTGCCAAAAAATGCAATTGAAGGTCAAGCCTATTGAGGCATATCTCATAGGGCTTGGAGGAGTTGAAACCCCTTGCATGGGAGAGGTGGAGCTTCCCCTCTACATTCAAGAGATCCTAATGTCAGCAAAAGTGTTAGTATGTGAAGACGAGGATCTTACCGAACCTCTAGTCTTGGGCCAAGACTGGATCTATGATCACGCAATCAACCTCAACTTAAGAAGTGGACTTCTTCAGGCTTGGGCAAGCCAAAGCTGCCTTACCCAGAAAATCAAGAACTCAAACCATTAGAAAAGGCACCAACTCTTAGTCCTTCCAAGAGCCCACATGAAGATAACAATGTTGTTCTTGTCCAAAGTTCTATGGTGCAAAGGATTGTCACTATTGACGAAGGTACAAAAGTCAATGATGAGTTCCCATCTATTCCAAAGAAGATTCTAAAGGGGCAGGCTGAGCAACACATGACACTGAGGAGACCGATGATCAAGAAGCATGAGCACCAACCTGGGCATTATGAAGTACCTCGTGGCATGAAGCAGATCAAGATACGCAAGGGGGAAAAAACCACGGCTCTAGAGACAGGTTCTCAAAAAAGCATCAAGCGAGCCACACCGTCAAGGACTAAAACGAAGGAGTTCCCTAGGCAACACTCTAGCTATACCATTTCTATTTGGGTTCCTAAGCGGTCAATGAAGGCTATCCCCAATGCTAGACAGATATGGGTGCCCAAGGTCTGCTTATGACCCCAAATAACTTCACCTCCAAACACTAGCTTAAATCAACATTCACAAGTACTCTTGGCAAACAACTCAAGGAAGATACCTACACCTCACACTGTTACACCTTCAGTCAAACCTAGAAATGTATGGAAATGGGTACCCAAAAGGTCCCAAATCTAGCACAATCTAGTTCATAAATCTTTACCTATCATCAACTATAAGAGCTACAAATCCTCAAGCAAAGTTTGGAGACTTAAACCCTGTATCAAACCCCCTGACCCAATTTTGTAAATCCATCCACTCTGATGTAGGTGCATTCTGAGTCCATTGCATACCCAAAGTGTGCATCTAGGATGACACTAACCTCTAACCAACATTCACACTTATCACAAATACTTCACCTCTAACCACTAACCATCTGGAATGTCATGTTAGTATTGTGAAGGGAACACCATTACATCTTGTTTCCTATGCAACACTAATGTGCCCTTCTTCTTCTAGCAGATAAGCATCAGAAGTCTCATGGCAGCAGTAGCAGGCACGAGCTCCCAGGCAGGCATGAGTACTCAAATGAATGGGGATACCATGCCTGTGGAGGTCCCACTAACAGCTAGGCCTGAGGAGTTTCCGAACGTGAGACGAATTCCCATCTCGGATCCACCAAGTGGCCTAATAGAAAGAGTCAAGGGTCATTCTCATTGGTTCAATGAGATGCCAGGAGATTTGGGAGATGCAGATCATATCTGGGAATCCAAGTTGGAATTTGGAGGAGTTTGGTGGACCTTTCAGTTCTTCTCACGAGAATTTGAAGCATTACAAAGTGTAGTTCCTCTTCAAGATATTTGGCAGAAAGCGGGGTTGCAGGATTATTTTAGTGCATATCTACCTAAACCTGATTTCCTTAGGTGCTATAACTTGATTACAACTCTGAAAGCGACAGGAGATAAAGATCAATCAGGCACATTCCTGCTGCCCTCTCTATCAAACGAGGAGGAAATGAAAAAGTTTGAGTTGAACATCACTTTAATCAGGGAGTCCCTTCAGATGTACGACACCCATGTACCCTCTGATCGAGATCCTTTGATACCGGAGTCTATGAAGAACAGTAAACTCAAGAAGTTGAAAGAGATGTGTGCTCTCACCCCAAACATCACCATACCACTGCGAATGTGCCTTCAACACTTTGCATTTCCAGCTCAAGATTGATTCACTCAGCCTCATAAAAAGATTTGGTACGGGTTATACCTAGCGGAGACAGGGAGCTTGCCTATCAAAATGCCAGTGTGGATCATGGACCAACTATATGAAATAGGCAAACGAGGAGTGAGGAAGCCTACTTTGAATGGTTGTTGTGCCATTACAAGAATCATCTACAGATGCCTCGCTTATGATGTGCCAATTTCACAGGCACTTAAATACTCACAGCTGCAATTCTTCCAGGGGTGAAAACCTGGGGTTCAACCAGCTAAAAGAATGTGTCGTTCTCTTTCCCATGTTCTAATTCCTCACGAGGCCACCACAGAAATCTCCCCTAGAGAAGAAGCACAGGTTGCCCCATTCATGATCCATCTCCAACGACCACAATCAGAAGGTGTGGTACAACCCACTCCATCAACCCCACCACTACCCACGGATGCTGAGTTTGCCTCCATGGCTGCATTGGAGGAGGATACATCCTTTGACTTTGAGAATTTCTTGCAAACAACGCAGCTATCTGAGGGTGAGTTCTTCTCAAACACTGACGGTCCCCAATCATCCTCCCAAAGAGGACGGCCACACAGTGATGCACGAAGAGTACATTGGGAAGATGAGGCACAACACACTCATGTTGAAGGCACACAGGAACGAGAAGAGGCACAAGAAAATGAATCAGAGGAAAGTGAGGAAGAAGCGCTTGCCTACACTGCACACCTCAAACGGCTCTACAAAACGATCAAGCAAGTACAAGAAAGGCATAAGTTGTCAGAAGAGGAAAATAGAGCACTGGTGAACCAGATGCTGCAAGCAGAGAATGTAGACCCTCATTTTGCAGAATCATTGAATCTGTTGGCAGATACTTGTGGAATAGTAGAAGCCATACGGACCATGGTATCTTGTACCACCCCTCAATATGACCAACAAAGGATCAATACGCGACTGCGAAGGGGAAAAATGATTCAGATGGAAGTCTCTACCTCAGTCCATACCACAGCTCAGGAAGATGTGCACATGACTAGCCCCACTAACACTGATGCATGCGACAACAGCACACAGATACCATCTCCCCCATCACCTCCCATCCAACCCACCGAACCCCTCGCCACTAGCATCACTGAACAACCCACAACCATCCTTACTGAACCTAGACCGCACACCACCATTTTTCCATCCTTACCTATCCCTACCCCTATCATTGCTTGCCCCATTTCCAAACCTCATATAGGTCATCCCGCCACCCATCAAACCATATTAGGCCACCCATCTTATCAACCAGCTCTTGGATAGCCACATCTCCCTACCCAAACATTAACACACCCAATTTCCCTCACCACTACATTTCCTCTTTCCCAACTCCAACCCACTGGGCCCTTCTTAACCTTCCCAAAACCTACACAAACCACCCTACCTCCATTTTTGGAAAACCTTGTAAATATAGTTCAACAAAGTGAGAATCATAATAGAGAGTCCCTTTCCCACCCCACCTCCCCCACATTCACGGCCACCACTAACACACCACCCACCATTCCAGTATTCACGATTCACACTTCACACACAATCACGTCTGATCCCATGGACATTTCACCCTCCACAGGACCACTCACCACCACTTTTGTCTCCACATCACCACTTGTAACTTCACACATGTCACCACATACACCCATTGTCAGCACCACATCCACCTTTCCCTTCCCCATTTCCCAACCCCTTGCATCTCTCACCTCCACCTCTGCATCCACCTCATTTATTCATGCACTAGAAACCATGCTTGAAGCTGCCACCCAGCTTAAACAAGAATATAGGTTGTTGGAAGAAAACAATAAAGAGCTTTGTACTCTGTCTTCCCACCTCTAGGCACGTGTCAATGCCTTGGAGTTGAGTAATACAACATTACAACATGAGGTTACCGCCCTCCGACAATCTCATGCAGAGCTCGAAGCCAAATATACAGAGACGGGTAAGGCGATGGAAGAACATCTCAGAGATCAGCTAGCCCGCAATGCTAAACTGCAAAGAAACATGGCTTTACTCCGACGACACCTAGCAGCTGCCCAATAAGAGAACAGAAGATTACAACAACAAAATCAAGACAATCTCAAAGCCGCCATAGAAAACACTCCAGGGGCACCCATAGATCTTGCTAGCTTCCGGGCTATCCCCTCAGAAAGTATCCAACAAATATTGGAAACCTATGCCAACCTCTTCGAAGCACATGATTAGCTTGCCTACCAAGTGAAAGAACTACAGAAACAACCAATGCTCGTACCACACATGATAGAACCAAGAAATGTAGTCAATGCTACTACTTCACCAGAGTCAGAATCTTCCACGGCCAACGAGGTACTTGAGCTACGACAACAAGTGGCAGAATTAAAGATTAAGTTGTTAAAATATGAACGACCCCCCTCTCCACCTGATCAACCGTCAGAGGAAGAAGCGGTAACCATTCCTGTGGAAGAAACCTTTGAAGATAACTATGAGCCTCAGCCTCTTCCAGGAGGCAGAGTCACGGAGGAAGGACAAGACACATATGAGGAAGCCCTTTCGGCATGGATGAAACAAGTAGAAGAAATGGGGCCAACTCATGAGGAGCATATATCCACTCAGATGCTGGCCATGAAGACCATTGAAGAGACCATACCTCAATCAAAATATTTCAAGCACCTCGCCTCTAGAATACTGATACTAGTTTAGAGTTAGAGTATAAGCCCTACTTTGTGCTATTGGCAGACTACAACGCTGAAATCAAAAGATTCACCAATAGGTCTCCTTCCTTTGCAACACAGTTCCAACCAGAGGACATCCCGAAAGAAGCTAGAAAATTTGCCATATTCCAACCTATCTAGAGGCAAAAATTACTTGAGACCTATCCGGAGATGTTATGAACATGGGATCATCCTCCCATGCATTTGAAGTATAACCCTTGCTTTGGGCCAGTGCAACGCAGAAGATCATGGAAGGCATTTGCCATAAAAGTTCAGAACAATAATAATTGCAAACAATGGCTAAATTACCCCTCCATTGCACCCCCAACAGGCACACCAATGGTATCCTACATGATGGCTACCATCAGACACTAGATGCCACGCCTACATCCCATGCCTGATGTCGCTGCACAGATGATGCTCAAAATCCTGGACATGATGCAAGTAGTGTTAAAGACTTTCCGCAATGTATGTAACATCCAGCCTCCAATTCCGGGCTTCATAAATGGTAATTATGATTTACTTTATGATATGAGCACGACCCCGAGTATTCGAGTTGCTTATGCATGGCATGCACGAATAAGATATCTCCCTGCTTGCTACAAGCAAACTTTTGATGACATGTTCACCACGGGGTTTTGGGAGTCACACTCAGAAGTGTTCGCATCACGCCCAACCCACCTACTACAACTATTCACATGCGAACAGACAATGCACTCAGAGCTCTACACCATGCCACAACCTAACATGCTTGGCGTAGTTAACTGGGATGCCCTACAAAGAGATCTGGTCAGGGGACTACGGATTAGAGAACAAGAATTGGCAACTGACATACTACAGCAATAGATTGATCAAACCGTGGAGCAGAGGTCTGTCAGAGACGACAGACGCTAGGGGGGGGGAGAGTGTTGGCATCATACGGGAAGAAGCAGGTATGGGCATACATGCAGATCTAGTACTGAGGCAAACCATCATTTTTTTTCAATCCTTACATCATTTTAAAAGTGATTCTCATCACTGAAAACCATTGTAAATATTGTTTCACCTTTTTGTAGCTCCATTTTGTGCAAGCCGAGGAGTCCTCGAGCTTGGGGAGCTTGGGGAGCTTGGGGAACCAATTTTCATAATTTTTAGACCTTGTTTGAGCCCTCAAATAAGCCCTGGAACCTAATTTTTAACTATGCCAGACACTAAGTCTGGATAGGGCCAAAGCTAGTCAAAAACTATAAATAGAGCTAGAGAGCTCATTTTTGGGGCTAGCTTCTTGTAGATTTGAGCTTGTATGAGAACTTTTTGGCAATAGAAGTGATTCCATTGTATCTCTCTCTTTGTTCTTGCCGTGTGTGTGTGTGTATGTGTGTGCATGTTGGTGTGCTTCTCACTCACACACTTGTGCCTTCACTTGCTCAAGGTCTTCATACCATCCTCATGTCTTCCCGGATTGAAATTAAAGGAGGTGCTACTCCACTGAGCTACAAGCATCCTACATCTTTGCTTTACCTTTGCTCTTCCATAGCTTTAGTCTTTCCAAGTCTTGTATAAGGCAGCTTCACTTTCCTGTCATCATCAAACCATGATTTGTTCTCATAAAAAATTACATCTCTACTCACACAAAATCCTTTATTAGTTTGATTGTACAATCTATATCCTTTTTGGTTTTGATCATAACCAATAAATATGCACTTCTCTGCCTTCTGATCCAATTTCCCTCCTACTTGAGAAGGAATGTGAGCATAGGCTAAGCATCCAAATATTTTACAATGCTCTAGACTACGTATTCTTCCATTCCATACTTCATATGGAGTGGTTCCATCTAGTGACTTAGATGGAAGTCTATTTATGAGATATGTGGTTGTAGACACAACCTCTACCCATAGGTAGTTTGGCAATCCCTTTTCATTGAGCATGGACCTTGTAGCTCTGATAGTAGCTCTGTTTCTCATCTCTACTACACCATTGAGTTCTGGTGTATACCTTGTAGTAACTTCCCTTTTAATGCCTCTTTCATGCAAGAAGGCATCAAATTCAGAAGAAAAGTATTCTCCTCCACCATCTTATTTGAGTCTTTTCAAAGTCCTACTTGTTTGGTTTTCAACAAGAGCAACATACTTCTTAAAGCAATTAAACACTTCATCCTTGTGCTTCATGAAAAACAGAATGGTCCACCTGCTACAATCATATATGAAAGACACATAATATCTTGAGCCTGATATAGATGGCTCCTTACTTGGACCCCACACATCCGTGTGCACTAGATCCAAAGGATTTTGATACACATATCCCTTCTTATTGAAAGGTTGTATATGAGCCTTGCCGACTTGACAAGCTTCACATTTATAAATCATGTGTTGCCTTGTGATGTTAGGAAAACCAAGTACACTTTGATCCTTGCAAATTTGTTTGAGTGTCCTCTCACCAATGTGAGCAAACCTTTTGTGCCATATCTCCAACTCTATGGGAGTTTGAGATCCATAGCTAAACAAAGCTATGTTCTTTGTATCTTCCACTTCAAAAGTGAAAAGCCTTCCTGTCTTTTCTCCTTTGGCAATCCTTCTAAAGCCTTGCTTGATTTTAACACTCCCCCTCAAGCTCAATGTCATGTCCTCTAATCCAAACATCTTTTGAAACTTCTTCATATTTCCTGCTCCAAGTGCTTTAGCAAAAATATCAACAACTTGCTCATCTATTCTCACATAGACAAGATCAATATCACCTGCTAATACCTTCTCTCTGATGAAGTGATAATGTACCTCAACATGCTTTGTTCTAGCATGAAAAATAAGATTCCATGCTAACTATATGCTGCTAAGATGATCATAATAGTTGTTGATAGGCTTTTGCACTTCCACACCTAAATCTGCAAGTAGCATCTCCAACCATGATGCTTCATATGCTACCTGTTGGGGGATTCTTGGACAAGAAGGGATTTGAGTGTTTGTAGGAGAAAAGGGGAAGGAAAGAAGAGAAAATAGACACTGGAAGCCTCTGTCGATTGATTATAATAAGACAATTACAATGGGGATGCACAATACACTGAAATGCTTCTATGCAAAATCCCATAGAGTGCTCAAGTACAAAATACCAAATACCCAAAGTCTTGTGAAGTCTTGTTGCTGCCGGACTCCTCTGCACCAAACCTCCACCTTCTCCAAGCCTGCACTTGTGCACACCTTGCACCAAGCTTCCAATAAGGGGAAGGGTTGGACACCTTCTGTCGGCACGCGCACACTACAATGAGACCTTGGGATCCTTGGGGGGCTAGCTTAGCACTCTCTACACACTTCCTTAGTCACTCTCCATGCACACCTTGCACTTCACTTCTCTGCGTCGCATACTATGTGTATCTTGCACTTCTCTCTCTTGTGTTAGAGTGGCATGGGCGTATTGGCATTTTGTAGTCTTATTAAGGTTCAATTGAGGGGTTGACTAAGGGGTGCAATGAATGGGTACAAGTCCCATACAAATGGGCATGAAAATGTGTATAAATATATGGCTTCAAGTTAATGAAAAAGCGCACGCATGTTGGAACAGCATGGTTGTGAAATCATGTTGATACGTCTCCCTTCCCTCATCTTCTTCACCTTTCCTATGTATTGTCTCTTTGCGTATTACTCTTCATCTTCGTCACTTCTCGTTTACAGCTTGGGTGTCTGTTATGTATTAATTAATCATTACACAGAGAAAAGTAATCTCTCTATGTAACACTGGCACGCCCACAATGATGGCGGCCCAGAATCTCTTGATAGATGTATCATGTATGCCGATGTTTTTCAGCTGATTGCGCTGCCCTTCCCGAATTCACGTAGACCTCGTCTATTCTTGCTCTGGCATTTCTGATTGTTTCGGTGAAGCCCTCGCTAGGTCCTGACTCCTAAGTGTGACGAATCTCGGTGCCGTTGCCACATCATGCCCCATCGTGCCGCCATCATGCCCCATCTTACCTGTGCATTTGACCACATCCCACGGTCCAACCCAGTTTTTTCGGCTACAACCCAGTATTGATTGCATCTGGTGTGGGACTCCACGTTGGCACTTCTAATGCCATACTTCTGGCCATGACCATCAATCTCATCATTGGTGAGTACCGATGCAATGATTGCAACTGCAATGCTCCGTGGGCACACTGTTATGATTGCATATACTTTCACCATTCCTTCTGAATCTGATGCTCTGATTCACGTGCTTGCACCGCCGCTAGATTGTTTGGCGCACTCCACTCCATTCATCTGCTGATGATGGCGAGCCCTTGATTGCTCTCGCCCAGTTGTCTTCGGTGATCTACAGTGCTCTCCGAGTAATCTTCGGTGTTGTCCAACGTTTTGTGCTTTCGCTGCTCTCTGTGCCGGCATTCGCTGCTTTCTAGTGTGCTCATGGTGGCGCACGTGGTTACATTTTCGTGATTTCCATTGTTCGGTGATAATCTCCTTGATTTCTCGTCCAGTGTGTTGGTTCTGGTGCTAATAAGGGCCTAAATTTCACGGCCAAGACCAAATGTCATATGATTGGCAAAATTTTGCTTCTAACTTTCATAAGCGAACTTTTGACATGTTAATACAATGCATATACATAATATATATCTATAGTCCTATATAAAATGAAAGGGAAATCACCTACCAAAGCTAGTCATTTGCATCTTATGGTAGTCTGGTGTTTGTTCGATGCTCTTCCCTCGGTCCGCTCATCTTGCTTCCAATGACCCCGTCCTCTCACTCGCTCTTACTTGGCTTAATTTCTACTACCGACCAGTCCTTTCCGGTTGCGTCCATGTCTCCCCAACAATTCTCGGTGTGTCACCCGGTGCCTCTTCTCCATTTGGGGATTACGGTGAGACTCCGGTGTTGGTCCGGTGAGTTGTCAAAGCCCCGCTAATTCTTGTCTGTGAAAGTTTTGGCCTGCTACCCGATGCATCTCAGTCAGTGTTCCATTCCGGTGCGTCATGTCCGTGCACTGTTCCTGTGGTTCCCTCACTGGTGTCTCTGCGTCATTAGATTGCGAGCACTGGTTCTTGTCTACCCTCGCACTGTCCCTGCCTTGACAGATGACCATTCCATCTGAAAAACTCACCACAGTGCATCTCCGTTCTGGGCTCCAGGCCCTTGGCCACCCGACTACAGTGCTGATTGTCCCGAGAGTGCCTGCAATTCTTCCGGTGCTTTTTGATTGCTCCTAGCGACCCTACGGTGTGATCCTAATGATAATTTGGTGTTAATCCGCTGACCATTCCGTCCCGTGATCATTCCGTGCTCATTCCGGTGCATTCTGTGGCCAATACCATGTCTCTTTTGCCTTTCCATTTCAGTGAAAATCCGGTAGTATTCAGCCATCGCGTTGATCCTCCTGTGATCATACGGTGACATCCAAAGTCTACAGTGGCCATCTGTATCTGGTATTTCCCCCGTGCTTGTCCATTTTGTCCCCATAAATTCTGGCAATTTGATGTTGGGCCCATGATTTCAATCTTGGCAGTCATTTGTGCCTTCAGTGATTTGTGACGCCAGTGTTTTCTACTCTCCAGTGTTCCCCCGATAACGTATGGCTCACTCGATTAGATTTCGGTGTTGCCTAGTACTCTAGCGACCACCGGATGTCTGCCGTCAGCACCGTATGATCATTTACTGTTTAATATTTCTGTCTTACGCACAATTCTGGTAGATTTACATTGGTTTTGATTTGGTTGCATTCTACTTGCTTCTGGATGACTATGAATAATGGTATCGCTACTTTTCCTAGGTGTATTTTTGGTGGGCCTTTTTCATTGAACTCTCTTCTCTGGAGTCTGCATTCAGTGCCGAGATCACCGTGCAAATTTGACGAGCATTTTGGGATTTCCTTTTATCATCAATGTCGGCACATACCCCATGTGGTTGCTATTGCATCTCACGCATTCATCTCTGACATAAATGGGAAGACCAGGCTCACGTTACCATTAGAGTCCTCCCGCATTTATTCCCTCTCCAGCATCAAGACAGCAAGAACAAACAAGACAGCAAGAACAAACGAGAGAGAGAGATTAAGCAATTACGTTTGCTAGAATTTTTTAAGCTTATATGGAAAATTTTTTAAAGAATGGCCGCATCTATGATTGGTTTGAGACAACATTTCTATTGGTGTGTAACATAGTCATGATGATGACAATCACATTATAATTCTATGAATGCCCATACAAAACACCCTCTCAATTAAAAAGAAATTGATCTTGTCGAGTGTAATAACAAGCATAATCTTCAGAACGGCCGACGATTTGTTCCTTAGGGAGATGTGTTAGCATATAGCAGATCCAGATCACATGATGTTTTGTGACCTTAGTCCCATATTGGTGCCATGAGAATTTGCATGTTATGGTGTGTGTGAGAGTGTGAGGTAGCATTAACTTGGCAGAAACACTCTATGTGGATTGTGAATGTGAGGTAGCGTTGATACGGCAGAAGCATTCACTGATTTTCTTTTTCTTTTGTGTGCATGTTTTGAGTGGTGGAAGATGTGGGACTATGGGATACATGCGTTCATGTTGATTCGAGTCTTCATATATGGTTATTTGATGATGATCATACTAATGTAAAAAGACAAGCTCTGCTTGATCATTATTTGATGATTTATGTTGCAGTATTTATGGGGAGCCGAATATGCAGCATCGAAGTGATTGGTGCTGATAATGTGCTAGTTGGCTGATTCATCCTGCTTGCAAATTTACATAGATTGTACATGATAATGATGTAGTGTAGACAGACATATGAAAATGATGTAATTGCTAAGTTATGTAATTATGCCATGCCAAAGCATATAGAAGGGCAGACTATGGGTTGTGTGGATTAAGTTCCAGGCACTTTGCTTTGCATTACACATTTCTCCTATTTCTAGACTTTTATGGGCATTGTCTTACCTTCCATACCATGGGTTTGGGCCATGCACTTTGCTTGGTGGATAATGTTTCATAGGGTAGTTGCATATAGTAACCCTAGGGCATTGGTACGCATGGTGTGGGATTCGAGTCCACCGTGCGTGCCAGTGTTAGATTGGCATGGGTGTATTGGCATTTTGTAGTCTTATTAAGGTTCAATTGAAGGGTTGACTAAGGGGTGCAATGAATGGGTACAAGTCCCACACAAATGGGCATGAAAATGTGTACAAATATATGTCTTCAAGTTAATGAAAAAGCGCGCGCATTTTGGAACAGCATGGTTATGAAATCATGTCGATACGTCTCCCTTCCCTCATCTTCTTCACCTTTCCTGTGTCTTGTCTATTTGCGTATTACTCTTTATCTTCGTCACCTCTCGTTTACAACTTGGGTGTGTGTTATGTATTAATTAATCATTACAGAGAGAAAAGTAACCTCTCTATTTAACACTTGCTTCACTTAGACTACACTCAGAATGGTCCAAGAATGGTCCTTGCCTTGATTTCAGTGTGTTGATTCACGTACGCTCCTAACTCCAAAAGTATCTTGGTGCTCACTTTGATGTCCCAAGATTGTCTTCACAAGCACGACTCTTTGTTTTGTCCTGTAGTGACTTTAGACTAAAACCAAAAATTTTAATTGGGGGCCATACTTTCACTTTTGCGTACGTTGTCGCTTCACATACCTTCACATTTCCTTTTAAGTCTTCACTTTTGCACATAAGAGAGGGTTCACTTGAACCTTCCAAAATACTTTAAAAAACACTTTGAACCTTAGGGAAATTAGAGAAAATACCTCTACAACCTGCAACCCACTTTCTCCAATTTAGCCTTTGTGGACAATTAATTGTGCACTACCTGTGCACTTTGACACCTGCACTTTAGCACTTTGACTTTGCACCTATTGACTTTGACCTTGACTTTGTTGACTTTAACCAATTTGACTATGATATTTTGACTTTGACTTTGGTTGACTTTGACTACGGTTGACTTTGATCAGTATGAATTTTATGGGCTCAACAGTTGCCCATCACCTAATGTGCTCTCCGTCCCGGAGAGCTACAGCCAAAACACTGAACAAAGAGGACACCATGATTATGGAGCTGCTAAACTTCAAAAAGACACTTTAGCAGCCACCAAGTCCACCAAGAGCAGCACAGAACAAGCACTAGAGAATAACAGTAATGTAGTTATTGCAGAATGTATAAGGAAGGAAGGGTGAGAGAATGGGTGAATTAGTGAGATATATAGAGGAAGGGGACGAAGGAACGGCAGGGCAGAAAGTGAAAGATATGTAGTTGTAGATGTACTAGAATGGGAAATGTATGTGGATGGTGGCAAAAGAGGTGGGGGAGCGGGGGTTGGTGTTTGGTGGGGGGGAAGGGGGGCGTGGAAAATATGGAAAAAAATGGAGAAGCGAAAAGAGGGAGTCGGGAGAATAAGGAGGGGTGGCAATTAAAGAAATTCACAACCATAGAGAGACCAACCTGTACACATGCATATTAACAAAACAACCAGCAAACAACCAGAGAATGCACAAGGAACACACAAATAACACAGAACCAGAATCTCATATATAATAGCAAAAAAATACAAGGAAACCTCTGTCGAGTGGTAAGTACATGAAGTGCCAATGAATGGCAAAGAGCAGTCGAGCAGAAAGTACATGATGAGCCAATGAATGGCAGGGGAACCAAAAGGATAACTAAATGCATCCTACGAACTGAGCCTCAACAACAAAAGGAGGCAAGGGCAGACCAAATGATGCTACTGAAAACTGAAGGGGTATGAATGCCTAGAGCCTAGGGAAAGGCACGAGTGACAAGTGTCTGGCTAATGTGTCGTCGGAGAATGAGACCCGTCCCCAGGTGGAACATCGTTATGAGGTGGAGGTAAGTTAGGTGAGGTGGGTGGAATGATGGCTGCCTCCTCAGTCCATGCAGCAATCCTGCTCTTGTACCTGCGAAGGTGATCACGCAACATCAACCTCATCTCAATACCGGTCTCTATCCTGCTGCATGGCCCGCAACGCATCCCCCGACGTCTACCACTGTGCTGCTGCAGCAGCACGAATGCGGCCTATCGTCAGAGCATACTACTGATGTAGTGCAGCTGTCACTGAGATGGAATCAAGGGAGAGACGGGTAGCATAGCCTCCATCGCTCGCGAGGAGGCTCGCATCACGAAGTAGGCCCAAGAAAGGTGGATCGTCATTGAGGCTATCAGGGATGGAAGGTTGCGAGGCGGGTGGGGGTGGGGCCGGGGTAGGCTGGGGGTAAGTGGGAGAAGTAGGAGGTGAGTGATGAGGATGGGAGGTGGAGGCAGACTCAATGGATATTGCCGGAGATGGAGGAGGCTATGTGGCACCGATCGGGGGGGTTACAGAATGGGCGAGGGAGGAATAGAGGCAGTAAAAGAATACATCAACCATGTATGGACTCTCCTAGCGGGTGGTGGAGTGGAGCCTGCCATGGGAGTAGATGCCTACGGAAGGGTGCTAGGGGGTGTGGGCACTACGACGGCCAGTGGTGGAGGGGGATGGGGAGAATGGGCAATAGAATGTGTAGAATGGGAAGGGTAAAGACTATGGCTGGATGCTATGGTCTATGTACCAGGCAGATGAAAGAGCCAAGCCAAAAGCGGGGCAGAATATACGGAGAATGAACGGGTGCCGCGGTGGAGGGCATCATGGAATCTGCGAGAGCGAAGTAGGAATGATTGGAACATGAGGGTGCCATAGGGATAAGGGCGGCCATGTATAAAGCAGAATAGTGGGTCAGCTATATGGATGTCGTGCAACGGAAGGTCCGAGGAGGGACTACGAAATAAGAAGAAGAAAATGAACGAATGAAGGATTGCGAGGTGGTATTGTGTGGGCATGGCATCAACGCCATATAATGAAATGCAGAATGCTATGGTCTCTTCCTGAGATAACCCCGAGTAGAGTGATGGTGGAGCATGAAACGAAGAGATGCTATAACCGATGCCTGCAGCTACAACCGCAGGGGTCAGTGAACCGGAGGGAAAATGAGGGAAGTTGAGAAGCACTGTGAGAATATCGGCAGCCTCAGCCTCGGATAAGAGGAGGGAGGCTAGTCGCCAAAGACCAGCGTGACGGAGGCATCCCTCGGGAAGTAGATCAATGAGCGGGATCGGAGGCAAGGCTAAGTGCAGGCGAATGGATAGGGATGAAGATGAGACCCTATGGTCAATGATGGATGACGACGGTGGACGTGGAATAGGAGAGGTGGAATGGCTATCGGAGCTGCATCCGGGATGGCCACTAGAACCAACGGAATGCGTTGGCACGGCTGGGGGAGCTGCAACGGGAAGCTGGAGACCAGGTGGGAGGGTCCCGGGGCTATACAACGAGGAACCAGAGAGGGAGAAGCAGGGATGGGAAACCGTAAAAGGCTGACTACCCTGGAAATGGGGAGGGGTGGAAAGGGGAGTAGGGCATGGAACGGGTGCACGAGGGTCGGAGTGGACCGTGGTGGGGAGGAGAGAGGGTGGTGGGGCCCTAGGGGCGGGGTGTAGGGTGGTGACAGGGACAGTGGGGGTGGAGGTCAGAGGGGCGGAATGGGACGAGGCCATAGGAAAAGGAAGGCCTACCTCTGAATGGATAGGGCCGAAGGCCAAGGCTGAAGGAGTAAGCTCCGAGTACCCCTCGGTAGCCATGGATGAATCCTGTTGGGGAGCTGAAGATGCCATAGATGGAGAGCAAGAACGTGGGTCACAACTGAGTGCTGCAAACACAGAGAGCAAGGAGCTATGAAGTCAACAAGAAATTGGACACTTGTAAAATAGCTAAGAGACATCCTAAATTGGAGAAGGGGACCCAAAAATCGGATCCAGCACGATAGAATACCCTAAAAAAATGGCTCTGAAAACGCCAAAAATGGACTTGTAGTGATGAAAAAATGAAGTATACACATAAGAAAAAAGAAGGGAAGAGAAAATAAAGAGAGGAAAAGAAACCAAAATTAAAAAATAAAATAAATATATAAAAGAAGAGAGAAAAATATAAAAGAAAAATGACTGAAAAAGAAATTATATAAAACAATAAAATACAAGGGGGAGAAATAAAATAAATAAAATAAATAAATAAAAACTAATAAAATAAAATATAATATATTAAAAATTAAAAATAAATAACTAAATAAAATAAAATAAAAAATTAAGAAAAAATAAATAAATACCTGGAAAACGCCACGCCCGATTGTGAGAGGGAGAGGTAGAGTGGGGTTTAAATTAAAAAAAAGAAGGAGGGGGGCAGGGGGGCAGGGGAGGGGGGGCTGTCAGAACGGGGGGCGGGGGGGGGGCTGTTAGAACGGGGGGCGGGGCGGGGGGGGGGGGGAGGGGGCTATCAGAACGGGGGGAGGGGGGGCTGTCAGAATGGGGGGCGGGGGGGTGGGGAGGCGGGGAGGCAGGGGGAGGGGGGGGGGAACAGAGAGAGAGAGAGAGAGAGAGAGAGAGAGAGAGAGAGAGAGAGAGAGAGAGAGAGAGAGAGAGAGAGAGAGAGAGAGAGAGAGAGAGGGCGGGGGGGTTTCTCAAACCCAAAAAATCTAGGGGGGCTTTTTTTTGAAAAACTATCCAAAAATAGAGAAAATTGGAGAAAAATCCAAAAAAATATGAAAAATTTCTCATAAAATTTTCTACAGGGCTAGGACCACTTTCCTTACTCAAAACCACAGAGAGCTTCCTTTATCCTCCTATTTGGCAAGAAAATGATATCGGAAAAGGATAAAAAATGCTAGAAAAATGCTAGAAAAAATTCCCAAAAATACCTAGAAATTGTACTTTTGCAAAGGTTTTGAAATGCCTTCTAAGTTTGCTAAAAACTCAAGGAATAAGCATGAAATGGATAAAGAAAACTACTAAAATTGAGCAAAATGAGATGAGAAAGCTATGTACAACCTGGACAGATTTTGTAGTTCTAGGTGATCCATACTTCTTCAAGTGTGTTGATGGTAGGCCTTGAGCCTTGGTATGTTGACCAGTGGTAAGGCCTCTCCTATCAGTGTCTCTAACTCCACAGCACCCCAATTCAGCATTGTTTTGACTCGATAAGGTCCTTCCCAGTGTGGAAGCCATTTCCTCTCACTTGTGTTTGAAGATGAGGTCTATGGCAAAGAACTAACATGCCTGGTTCTATGTTGTTGTTCCACAGATGTCGATCATGTGCCTCCTTCCTCTTCAATTGAATCTCTATCAATTGTTTTGTTGCTAGTAGACGAATCTCCTCCACTCTATGTAGTGCTCCCAGCCTCTGAGAGACATCACAATCTTTCTTTCCCTGCATGAATGCTATTTTAGGTGATCCATGTGAAAATTCAAAGGGCTTAATTGGCAATATGCCATAAACCAATTGGAATGGAGAATATCCCGTGGCCTCTTTGTAAGCTAACGTGTATGCCCATAGGGTACCTTGATAAGCAATGCCCCACGAAGTGGGCTGTAACATACATTCCTTCCTTAACATGGAAATTAATACCTTATTAGTTGATTCAGCCTATCCATTGGCTCTTGGATAGTAAGCACAAGAGGTCCTATGTAGGATTCTATACCCGTTGAAAATTTCTTGTAGGACCTTATTCACAAAATGAGTACCCTGGTCTGTACAAATTTCAAGTGGACATCCAAACCTGCAAATGATGCTACTGTAAATGAAATCAACAATAGTTTGGGCAGTGCAGTCGTGGGAGGCAATAGCTTCAGCCCACTTTGTCGCATACTCTGTGGCTATCAATAGATACTTCTCTCTTTTTGGAATCGACGGAGGGTAGATAAGCCCTACAAAATCTAGCCCCCACTTCTCAAATGGTTGCTAGGAAGTGGAAACAATCAAGGGTTTATGCCTCTGCTTTGTTGGCTTAGGTCCACACCTCTGGCAAATGTCAGATGCCTTTCCCCATTCATCTGCATCCTTAAATAGTGTAGGCCACCATAGACCAGCATCCAGTATCCTCTGACTCATAATATGCCCTGGAAGGTGCCCACCACCTGTTCCTTCATGTGCAGATTGAAGGACTTCCCTTACTTCTTCTTCTTCCAAGCACTTCCTAAACCTGTCGTCATTTCCCTGTCTATATAATTTATCTTCAAATGAAGGTATACAGTCTACTCTTGATTAGCAGTCTCTTCCTTTGCACACCACTACCCTTTTCTGGATACACATCAGTTTTAATGAAATTCTTGATATCATAATACCAATCTTGAGCTTGTACAATGAACAGATGAGCATCTGGAAAATCCTCATTGATTCCACTAGCTTTATCCATCATATTGATTCTGGATAGGTGATCCACCATTACATTTTCTTTACCTGTTATGTGGACTATAGAAAAATCAAACTCTTGGAACAGCAATAACCACCTCCATATTCTAACAGTGGCTTGTGGTTTTTTGAGCAAGTATTTTAGTGGTTGGTGATCCGTTATAATAACAAATTTTATTCCCAGTAAGTAATGATGAAATTTTTGGACAGCAAAAACCATTGCTAAGGCTTCCCTTTTTGTGGTGCTGTAATTCCTTTCAGCCTTAGTCAAAATTCTACTAGCATATTGAATTGGTCTCTCCACCTTAAATTTTTCACTGGGTTGTGTCAAAACTGCCCCCACTGCATAGGCACTGGCATCTACATGTATATGAAAGATTTTTGACCACTCATGTGTGATCAAAATGGGAGCAGACACTAACCTTGACCATAATGTTTGATATGCTTTTTCCTCCTCTTCTTCCCACTTAAAAGGTATTTCCTTACCTGTAAGTCTAGCCAGTGGTCTGGCTATCTCTGCATACATTTTTATAAACCTTCTGTGGTATCCAGTATGCCCCAAGAATCTCTGAATCTCTTTAGGAGATTTAGGTTTAGGCAACTTTAATATAGAAATGATTTTGTCAGGATTTGGGGCCATACCTTTAGCCGACACCACATGTCCTAAGAGAGTTCCTTTTGTCACAAGGAAATGACATTTGTTTGGATTGAGCTTTAGCTTAGTCTCCCTGCATCTCTTGAAAACATTCTGCAACTGTTGCAAGTGATGGTCCAAACAATCTAAAGGAGTCTCCTTGTGAAAACCTGAAAATGAAGAGAAGTCATCCATGAAGATTCTAAGTGATTCCAGCAATAAGGGGCCAAAAATGAGATTGACCATTCTGTTAAAGGTGGCTGGAGCATTTTTGAGCCCCAATGGCATGTTTACATACACATATGTTCCCCAAGGTGTGATAAAAGCAGTCTTTTCACAATCCTCTAGGTGTATTGATATTTGGTTGTAGCCACTGAAGCCATCCATAAAGCTATATAATGCATGTCCAACCACTTCCTCAATAACCTGCTCTGCAAATGGCATTGGGAATCCATCTAGGATTGTCACCTTGTTGAGTGCTCTAAAGTCAACACAAATTTTGATTTTATTGGTATTCTTCTTTGTCACTATAACCATAGGTGAGAGCCACTCTGAGTGTTCCACAAGAATAATGATTCCTGCATCCTCCATCTTTTGTATTTCTACATAAATAGCTTCGGCATATTTTGGGTTGAGTCTATAACTCTTCCCTCATATTGGTTTAGCTCCCTCAACGAGAGGGATTCTATGCTCTCCATAATTGGCAGGCACTCCTTCTAAGTCTTTATAATGCCAGGCAAAAACATCTGTATAATGAGTCAAGAATGATCTTACCTTTTCAAGGAGCCCTGGGTGGTTCCACAACCAAGTGGCCACCAAAACTGGCCGATTATTGTCTTGAGTGTCTAATTGTATTTCTCTGACAAGATTTCTCTCTACCATATTATCTTCTTGCTCATCTCCTTCCTTGTCTTCTTCCACTAGCTTTTCATGCATTGCTTCATAAGCAGGTATATTTTGGATTTCAATGTGTTCCTCCTTGTCCTACATCCATCCTGCAGGTATTTCTTGAATTGGGAAAGAACACTCTTTACTAAAATCTTTTTCCTTGCCTTTAGCTTTAGTAACTTCCTTATCTGTGGTTGTCATATCCTCCTCCAAGTTGTATTTGAGGGGTGTCTTCCTACCCCTTGTGTGGTCTGTGATGGGCTTTCCCAATCCATCAACCTGGACTTTCTCCTCATCTTCATCATAACCTTCAGTCGTGCAAGAATCATTAAGAAAAATTCCAAAACAAGAGGAAGAGTTGCCTGCCTGGAGCCAATTTAGAATATCCTCTTCTTCCTCGAAATCTATTTGAGGTTTGTCCTCTGATTCTGGTTCCATGCAAATGCCAACTGTTTGCATCATGCTGGTGTTTCCTTGATTACCTGGGCCCTCTTCTAAATGAATCTGTGTCAGCTCTTGCCCTTTCTTTTGCACCCACATAGTGTCCTTGCCCCAATCATGAATGACACTTGCATGCCTCAGCCATGGTCTTCCAATTAAGAGGGGAAATCCTCCTTCAACCTAGGGCAATCTTAAAACCACAAAATCTAGAATGAATAGATTACCTTGTACTTCAAGTGGAACTTTTGGGATCACTCCCAAGGGCCTTACTTTGCTCTGATCTGCCATAGTAACAGTGAAATTTGGAGGCCTTGAAGGGTGGAGTCCAATCTTTTCCATTGTATGTTCAAGCATCAAGTTAATGCCAGAACCACCATCCACAATAACTCCTTGAAATTCATGACCTTTGATAGATACTGTCAGCTGAGGACTTTTATAATCTGTAAGCGGTGCTTCCCCTACAATTTTACCTTTATGTATAACAACAATCTTTGCCACCAAACGTGGTGGAAGCTTCATCAATTATCTGCAATAATTCTGACCTAAATTTCCCATCCATCTTTATTAAATCAAAAATACTAACCTCCTTTTTCATGGACTTGAGTAGTTTTGAAGCCTCTGATTCCTTAAGAGCATGGGCTCCAATTGACTTACCAAACTCCTCTTGAGCCCAGTTGAATGCATGCCCAATGGCATCACTGGTACATATGGGATCTCCTTTTTGCCTTGTATCTGCACATGCAGTGACCTTGTCTTCAGATATCTCTTTGTCTTTGTTCAATCCATCAATTCTTGGTTGTTAAGCTATATCTACTTGAGTCTTTCCTTTATTTCTTGTCTGCACTGTAAAAGATTCTATTTCTTCTAACTGCACCACCCTGGTAGATGGTGATGGCTCATTGACCTGATCTATCATTTCTTCTTTGTGTACAGAAATCATTTGAATATGGGGCCCGGATGAAGAGGCTTGATTCTCAGGACAACAATTTATATAGTGGTCTCTGGCCTCTGGGCAATTTCTACAAGGAGGGGCATTTTTTGGTAGCATGCACCTACTTTGATAGTGCCCACATTCTCCACATCTGAAACAAATGATTGGCCTTCTAGGCCCATTTGCAAAGTTATTCCTCTGTCTAGGGTCGTAAGTGTTACCTTGATTGGGTGTAGCCGCCATTAAATTTGCTGGTGGTAGGGGTCCTCCTTGTGTCCAATATGTTGTTGCAGGTATTCCCCTTGATTGGCATTCCTAGGCCTCATGACCAACTTTCCTGCATAATTGGCAAGTCATACTTAACAGAGGATATTCACTTACTATATACCCTTGCTTGTTGCACATGGAACACCAAAGTCCACTCTTGATGCCACCTCCTTTGAGTTCCTGCAACTCCTGTCGCAGTTGAGCCAATTCCTTTGCTTGAGCCTCCTCCTCCTTTTGGAGATTTAGTGCTTCAATCTCCCTTCTCAACTGAGTTACATCATTCTCCTCCTCTCTGTGGGTCTTATTTCTTTTTAAGCCCTCTAACTCCTTCCTTAGCTGGATTACTGGATCCTCCATTTCTGTGGAATATGGTAGTTGAGAAGAAGTTGCTCCATATTGTTGCCTTATCTCCTCCAGTCGAGTAGCTGTGTTGATGAACTCCTCTATGGAGGCTGTAGGCAACACTAATTCCTTGATTTTGGAGTGGGTGGCCACTAGAAGTGGCTTAGCTAGCCATTTCTTAACAAAAAAATCATGTGGTGGATCTGGCAATTTAGCCATTAGTGCCTTGGCCCTAGTCACAAACTCTCGGAACTTTTCACCTGGACCCAATCTCAAATTTTCTAGTTCTTCTATAATGATCTCTGTAGTATTTCCATGTTGGAATTGATTTTTAAATGCATCTTTCATCAAATCCGAAGTTGTAAAATGGTTCTCAACAAATTGGTTGAACCATTTATCTGCTAATCCTTGTAATGTGGCAGGGAAGAGTATCAAAAAGGCATCCTCCCTACCCATTAAGCCCCTAGTCTTGCATAGTGCCAAAAATCTTCTAATATGCTCGTCCGGATCCTCTTGAGCTAGGCCTTTGAAAGAAGGAAATTTTATATTTAATCTTGAGAGTAAGGTTTCCAAATCTACCTGACACACCATGCTCTTTATTGATGAGGTTGAAGATAGTGGACTAGAGGATCTTCTAACAACCTTCCTTCTTGTTTGCTTGCAGGTGACCCTCAATGTTTGGAACCGGGTTGCGGTCATGAGTTGCTCATAGGCCACTTAATATGAGACACTTGATAAGAATATTTACCCTTTTGGTTGATGAAGTAGCACTGTAGTACTGTTGACACTTGATCTCTTCTATACTTTGCACTTGGTTTCTCCTAAGCTCAAATCTCCTTGGAAGTCCCACCGGGTGTGCCAAATTTTGTTGGGGGATTCTTGGACAAGAAGGGATTTGAGTGTTTGTAGGAGAAAAGGGGAAGGAAAGAAGAAAAAATACACACTGGAAGCCTCTGCCGATTGATTATAATAAGACAATTACAACGGGGATGCACAATACACTGAAATGCTTCTGTGCAAAATCCCACAGAGTGCTCAAGTACAAAATACCAAATACCCAAAGTCTTGTGATGTCGTTGCTGCCAGACTCCTCTGCACCAAACCTCCACCTTCTCCAAGCCTGCACTTGTGCACACCTTGCACCAAGCTTCCAATAAGGGGAAGGGATGGACACCTTCTGTCGGCACGCGCACACTGCAATGAGACCTTGGAATCCTTGGGGGACTAGCTTAGCACTCTCTACACACTTCCTTAGTCACTCTCCATGCACACCTTGCACTTCACTTCTCTGTGTTGCATACTATGTGTCTCTTGTAGTTCTCTCTCTTGCTTCACTTAGACTATGCTTCTCTTGCTTACATCAGAATGGGCCAAGAATGGTCCTTGCCTTGATTTTAGTGTGTCGATTCACGTACGCTCCTAACTCCAAGAGTATCTTGGTGCTCACTTTGATGTCCCAAGATTTTCTTCACAAGTGGCAGCCAACGACTCCCAGTTTTGTCCTGTAGTGACTTTAGACTAAAACCAAAAATTTTAATTGGGGGCCATACTTTCACTTCTGCGTACGCTGTCGCTTCACATACCTTCACATTTCTTTTTAAGTCTTCACTTTTGCACATAAGAGAGGGTTCACCTGAACCTTCCAAAATACTTTAAAAAACACTTTGAACCTTAGGGAAATTAGAGAAAAGACCTCTGCAACTTGCAACCCACTTTCTCCAATTTACCCTTTGTGGACAATTAATTGTGCACTACCTGTGCACTTTGACACCTGCACTTTAGCACTTTGACTTTGCACCTGTTGACTTCGACCTTGACTTTGTTGACTTTGACCATTTTGACTTTGAACTTTTGACTTTGACTTTGGTTGACTTTGACTATAATTGACTTTGACCAATATGACTTTTATGGGCTCAACACTACCATTTTAGCACCTCTATACTCAACCTTTGTACTCGACAAAGCAAGAGTGGGTTACTTCTTGCTGCTCCATGTAATAGCTACACTCCCAAGTGAGAATAGGTAACCACTAGTGGATCTTCTATCTAGAATGCTACAAACCCAATCTACATCGATGTATCCATGGACATGCAAACCTACACCAGCTTCATAAAACAATGCATAATCCAAAGTAGCACTCACATAACATAGAGTGTGCATCAAAGCATCCAAATGTGGCTTCTTAGGAACTTGGATAAATTGTCTTTCAAGTCAAATAGTGTAGTTCAGATCAGACCTTGTAATTGTGAGATATATCAAGCTTCCCATAATTTTCTTATACATAGTAGCATTTTCCAATGCTTCACTTGATGTAATCCAACTTCAAATTATGATCTAGTGGCATAGAAATTAGCTTGCAATCAGCCATACCATACTTTTGCAACATAATCAAGGCATATTGCCTTTGTGACATCCATATACCTCTTTTTGTATGTATAAACTCAATGCCCAAGAAGTACTGCTGTTATCAGGATCTTGCTCACACAAACACAGAGGTTGCAAATGCAAAAAACACATAGAATAATAGAGACACCAAGAGACGAGACCAAGCATAATATTAGGTACAATCTCCTCCCATGCACTCAGTTTTGACAGTCCACAGAGCGCATGTATTTATAGGAATTTTTTATTACATCAAAAGGAGTGGTTACATGAGAGCGGCTTTCAAAAGCATGCATGAAATTAAAAGTTGGTGACTTTTGTATTGCATGGAAATGTTCATGGAGGAATTACATTAATGTGTTTGTGTATGATATGCAGAAATTAAGTGGTCATAATGAGAAGTTAACTGTGTTTTATGTATCCATTGAAATTCTTCAATGAGTGATTTTCGTACTTAACCAAATATCGATGGTATTGAGTACCTACACGTGTAGTAGTGACATCATATTATTTTCTCAGGAACCAAGATTTTAGATTGTTCTTCAATCAAAGGATAAAGAAGTGGAGTGAGTGGTAAAGTGCCTTTAAATGGCTTAAGTAAACTAATATGAAAAGAGTTATGTATATTCCAATGAGGTGGTTTATCTAATCTAAATAAGTTATCATTAATTTTTTCTATAATGTGAAATCGTCCATAATAGCATGGTGCAAGTTTAATTTTAGGATGCTGCAAAATAATTTTGAGATGTCTTTTAATGATATGCAACCATACAAGATCATTTTCCTTGAATTCCTTGGCTAATCGTTTTGTATTGATAGTACGTGTGTATTGCTCTTGACTTTTCCTAATGTGCTCGTGAACATCGTGAAGTATAGAAATGTGATCTTGAGCAATAGAATCAACCATCATAATGCTGGTTTGGGTGAGTGACATGGGAGTGGGAAGCTTTTTACCATAAACAATTTCAAAAGGTGCATGTCCAGTAGTGGTGTGTGGTGTTTTTGTAAGCAAATTGAAGCAATGGAAACTTTTCATCCTAGTTAGTGGGACTATCTAATGAATAACAACACAATAAATCAAGAATATTCATATTTGTAGCTTCACTTTGTCCATTACTTTCGGGATGAAATGCAAAGGTACAATCGATTTTAGAACCAAAATGTTGAAATAAGGAAACCCAAAAATGATTACAAAATCTAACACCACGATCAGATAACATTACTTTAGGAAATCCATGATGTGGGAAAATGCATTTGATGAATAAATTTTGCAGCTTGAGGTGTAGACAAAGTTTTCCTACATGGAATGAAATATGCATATTTACTAGACCTATCAACTATTGTCCAAATCATATCATTATGTGAGGAAGTGATGGGAAGACCTGTGATAAAATCCATAGAAATCTGTTCCCATGGTTCGTTCGGAATGGGAAGTGGCATTAATTATCCAAATGGTTTACCATGATGATGTTTTACATGCTGACATACAATGCATTGCGAAACATAATATGCAATATCTTTTTCCATGTGTGGCCAAAGGAAGAAATCTTTGCAAGCAAAAATTGTGCTTTGTGTGCCTCTATGACCCATGTAAGATGGTTCATGCATTTCTTTGATGAAAAAATCTTTAAAAGCTTGGGTTATGCATAATCTATGTTGAAAATAAAGAAAACTATTATGAAATGTATAATGTTCACCAGATAAAGATGCACCATTGTTGAAGTCATGCCATGCACATGAAAAAAACAAATTAGATGGATAAGTGGAAACCATTTCTTGAAAAGAATGTATTTGGATGGTAGAAATATTATGCAAAACAATAGAATGTGAAGGAAATCAGCTACGAGCATCAACTACAACATTAGCTTTACCAGGATGATATTGGATCATGGGTTGGAAATTTCGAATGAATGATGTCCATTTAAGATTGTAATAAGAGATTAAGGGTTGATTTAATAAATGCTTAATAGCTTGTTGATCAGTTATGATTAAGACCTCAGAGCCCATAAGGTAGTGTTTCCAAATTCACAAAGCATGCACAACTGCTAACAATTCTTTATCATATGTACTATAATTTGTTTCTGAGGGCTTAAGCTTCCTACTCTCAAATACAATGGGATGATCATTTTGCGTTAAAACTACACCTATCCCTGAGCCACTAGCATCAGTAACAACATGAAAGGGTTCTGAAAAATCAGGTAATTGTAAAACAAGTGCATGTGAAAGTGCATATTTGATTTTTTCAAAGGATTGTTGTTGGGTAAGTCCCCATGCAAATTTTATTTTCTTTTTCAATAGCAAGGTAAGGGTGACCTTGTTTACAAGTTGGTCTTCTATGCTCAGTCCTTTTGCATATCAAAGGGAAATATGGTTATTGCAAAACGAAACAAACTTGGCTCACTTTCAGAGAGAACACTTGTTAGTTGTTACTGAACAACCTATGGCTTGTATTTGGCATGGTCATTTGGGCCATATATCTTGTAGTGGAATGGAAAATCTTTCTCGTTTTGGCTACTTACTTGTGTTATCTTTCTCTAATTTTTCATTGTGTGAGCATTGTCAATATGGAAAGAAAACCAAAAATGTGCATAGAATGCACATTGACTCTTCAATTCAGCCTTTAGATCTTGTTCATACAGATGTGTGTGGTCTTATGCCCACTAGGTCCTTAGGTGGTTCTCTTTACTTTGTCACTTTCATAGATGATGCTACTAGAAAATTCTAGGTATATCCCATCAAATCGAAGGATAAGGTATTCCCTACTTTCAAAAAATGGCTTGCTTCAATTGAGACTGAAAAGGAACTAAGCTTAAGGCCTTACATTCAGATAATATGGGTGAGTATAACTCACATGAATTCAGCCTTTTCTATCACTCTATAGGGATTCATAGAGAGTTTACAGCTCCTTATACCCAAGACAGAATGGTGTAGCTGAGAGAATGAATAGAACTATTCAAGATCGAGTAGTCTCTATGTTGCATCATGCAAACCTCTCACAAGGCTTTTGGGCAGAAGCAATATTGACTACAATTCATGTGATTAAGCTTTCAACTAGTACTACCAAAGGTCTAAAAGTGGCACAAGAGTTATGGACAGGAAGCCACCATATGGTGATCATCTTCGAGTTTTGGGGCGTGAAGCATATGTTCATATACCCAAGAATCTTAGATAAAAGTTGGACCATAAGTCATAGAAATGCATTTTTCTTGGATATGGTCGGGAAGGACAATTTGGATATCGCTTGTGGGATCCTAAAATACGATTAGTGATCAGAAGTAGTGATGTCATTTTCAATCATTCTAGATGCATAAACAACCCATTAAGGAGGTTGAAGTGAGAAGAGTGGTGTTTGAGTATACTAGTCCCCTGGTAAGTGTGCATAAAAATTCTGCACATAGGGATGTTCAAGAGAATGTCAACTCAGATAAGTCTGCACATGTTCCTCTTCAGCAACCATTGAGACGTTCTGCATGTGTCTTTAAACTTGTCTCCATAATACAAGTGGCAATAGGCTTTCAATCTTCAACGCCAAAACACTGCAATAATGTGTCAATATATTTCCTTTGACACAAAGCCATTCCACCATCAACTTGCATAAAATGAATGCCCAAATAGTGATGAAAATGCCCCAAATCAGACGTCTCAAATGAGGCACGCAAATCACCCTTAAAATCAGCAATATGCTTCTCAATAGGACCAATGAGTAGCATGTCATCAACATAGATAACAATGATCAGAAGCACATCATTAGCAAGCTTAACATATAAGGTGCTTTCAGTTGGACTGTTCTCAAAACCATGTGCAATCAAATAGGCATGTATCTTCTCATACCAAGCATGTGGTGCTTGCTTTAAACCATATAATGCCTTCTTTAACCTGCACACCTGCTTTTCATGCCCTTTCTGCACAAAGCCATGGGGCTAAAAAACATACACTTCTGCATGCAAGTCACCATTCAAAAATGCAGTTTTAATGTCCAACTAATGTACATTCCGTTCGGAAAGATGGATGGACACTCCAAGAAATGAGTAGGTACCACCAATTCCTTCTTTGTACCAGCCCCTTATTGCTTAAGAGTTGAATTGTAGGCCCTCTTAGCTTTCCAATGACACTATACAACTGCCTATGTACTTTGGAAATGATGTGAGAAATGATTGAATCAAAATAGACTACTTCCAAGTTGAAGGATCAATGAAAACCTTCTATTTTTGTTCACATACCTACTGCTTGTTATGCTCAGTGCTTTCAGTAAAGTAGGAATTAGAAAAATTCCTTTTGGAGATATCTAGTTAGCTTAATGAGCTAATGCTTCGAAGTGGAATCACTTAAAAGGATGCACTATCCACAGAGCAATTAATTTAGCAATCAAATAATTATCCCTAATTTTTTAGGACCTCTGTAGAGTTTGACCAATGAGTGCTTCGATGTGCTTTTCTCCAAATTGGCTGAGTGGATTATCTTCAAACTGCATGTAGAGAACTTGGAGCTAATTCCAACAAGGTATAGAACATTGAAAATGGTAAAGAAATGACTGAGATATGAGTAGTACAAGTTGACTATTATGATTGACTATGACAAAGAGACCATATATGAAAAGTATTGATCTATTGTATTAGAACACAATGTTGTACAAGATCATAGGCATGATAATCAAAGCCAAATGATGATGAGTAGTGTAGGCTATAATGTAAGACGCAATCTCTTACAATGTGGTCAAGGAGAACTCAAAAAAATGGAGTGACTTCTATCTCATGAGTTTTTTTAGACATCTTTTATAGAGGGAATATTTGAATTTGAATTTGAATTCTCCATTGGATCTCACTAAAAGTAGTCCTCCAATCTAGGAGATATCCTCTCAAGTAGAGTCGTGACTTTTCCAACTAACAAGTCCCATGAGTTTAGTGGTAGTTACAAATATTCTTTCAAGTCAAAAAATGACTTTTACAAATGGTATAAATATAAAACTTCCTAGCAATGGTTTCGATGGAGCTTCAATCATAAATAAAATCTAGCTGCGCCAACAACTCCCCTCAAGCCAAACATTTTGGCTTGGTCTTCTTCTAGATGAAATGCTCACGGATGGCTTGGATCGAAAGGAGTTTATCTATAACAAAAAGACAAATTTTAAAGCATTCAATGAAGAGAGAGAGCATGTAGACTCATAGAAAAGGACAAAAGAGGAGAGCGTAGTTCCATCACGAGGTGATTTCTGCTACGTCCAATGGCTGAAGTATCAACTGATGTGACGTGGTCTTGGGATCCTCTCAAGAATAAGGATTTACAACCAATGGATCTAGAAGTGATCCAACGGCTGCAGCTCAAGGCATTCCAAAATTCAAGGCAAATGAATCTAGACCACTCCCTTTTAAGCCAATCCGACGATGGAGATACGAAGGCACATTTTTCCAAGATTTTCAAGCTAAACCATTGGATCTTTGTCGCATCCAAGGGACCATATTGTATGCCAACTTTTTTCTGACATCTAATATGAGCCATTAGATCCTTGACTTAATCCAACGTCTATAATTCAAAATCTATGCCTATCGAACCACTTTTGGAGAAAAACTCGTGGTTTTTAGTCCTTCATACCACCTTTGACTACAAAGAAACAAGGGAAGCATATGCCTAGTCTAGGTGATTAAGGGAGTAGACTCTGGCCACCATCCTCTTCTCATTGGCCCATCACTAATCATCTCTTAATAAAAAAGGGTCATGCAGGGTTCATTCTTTCCCTTAACATTGCTCCATAGAATCACAATGCCTAGCTTTAACCCATCCATTAGCTTTTCTAGACTCCTTTTATTTCAAGGTTTGCAAGTTATTCCTATTTTTACTAAATCTAATCTAACATCTTGACCACAAGATTGTGTATGTATCCAAATACTAAGGTACATTTAGAGAGCTCTTATGTTCATATAGGGGTTCTTGTTGAGTATGTTGGTACCTAGACCCTAATTTAACTTGAAAGGGCATCTTATTTTTTACAGCAATCTTATGTGCTTGCTTAAGTGTGTAAGTATTGAGGTTACTCAAGTGTAACAAATACTTTATTTCAGAAAGGTTAGACCTGCAAATATGTGAGATTTTTTCCTCTCATAGGCTCTCTAGTTTGGATGTAATCTACATGAACCTTATCTTGTGTAAGCCTATTTCAAGCTTTCCAAGTCCAATGGGAGATCCTAGTCAATCAAGTATCTTAGGGATACTATCTCTTGATGAGGCCAAGACCATCCATTTTGGAGTTTCAAAACCAGGAATTGTCTCAAGTGATTTACCATGTATACAAGGACCTAAGAGGACACTTAATAAAGGTAGAAGAAGGATTTATCTAGAGACGTATATATACACACACACATACATATACATGCATACATACATACATTCATGAGCGAATGTGAGGGATAATTGAACATTTGAGAGGCAAATCTATCATTGCATGTGGCAATGCATTTCTATGATCCCAATGAAGTTGCTCTATAGTAGTCACAATAAGAACCATAGCATGACTAGAAAATTGAAGATCTTCATCTTCAACATCATGTGCATCACCTGCTATCATAGTAGTTGCATGTGTAGGAGGACCTATTTCAACACCCTACACAATAATGTATTTGCTTGTTTGCCATCAACACATGAGGTATCATATATGTCCATAATGGGTGGTTAGAACAATCCAACTTATCCTCAACAATGAACATATGAAATACATCATAGCTTCCACAAGCAATGGTTACTATACCTTGATGCAAAAAAATGATTGTTTTCCAAAAACATTGAACAAAAGTACTCAATCGAGCTTCGCTAGCCTTGTAATAGAATTCTAGGCACTTGAACTAGTGAACCAAAAACTATAAATATGTTTGACACAAAAGGATAGAATTTCCTACAGAATCATTGCATTAGTGCATTCGAAGCCCAAAATGAGCTAAAATGTGTGACTAGGAGGGTGTTGATTTCTGTGCAATTTTAAAAGGTATTGATGATGCCCTAAACAAAGCAGCAACCTATTTTGATAATAATTGTTGGCGTTTAAGGATTGGAAAAGCATGCAAATAACACAAGAAAGAAGAAGGAAGTTGAAGCACAACCCAGTGCACTAAGAAGTGAAAAAAAAAAGTGCAAAGATAACTATTCCAGTAGTGTTATATGCATACATACAAGCTCACAAAGAAAAACCTCCTAAAGGCAAAAAATTACCCCAACTTTCCTGAGTGTGTTCAAACATCACTGCCAAAATATATCCACAAACCCAAATAATGTGGAAACTACCATGCTTCTCTATCATAATAATTTATGTTTTAGAAACCATGGCCCTCAAATAGATAAGATTTGGTTGAGCTTGAAACACATCATTGCATTGTTCACACCATTTCCAAACAATCAAGAACAAAATGTAGTATGCAAGGAGGAGCCTGATAAGACGTTTTTGGAGTGTTTGGCATCACTTAGATATATATGAGTACTGCCTCCTTATATATCACATAATCCGCATATTTTAATCTTCGCACAGTTGTATTGTCGTCTCCAAAGCCTCTCTATGTCAACATGAAGATTCAGTTTCCTACTAATAGTAATCACTTTGAGAGAGATCCTCCATGCTCATTTTCCATTATCTTCAGCTGCATCGATGAGGGTCACTTAGGGCAACATATCATTCATGTACGTTGGTGGTTCACTTTGATTTATCATAGAAGGCGGTAGAAACACAAAGCTCCGTGAATAATTGGCAACACAAGATACCTGTCCAACATTGTTCGTCAAGTGATGGATTGAGTTAGTAATGGCTTGAGTTTTGACTAGTTTACTGATTTCTGTGATTGTGCTCATGAATATAATAACCATTTATTGATTCCAATGTAAACATATGTGACCAAAGCGAAAAATCTAAACACGCAGAAAAAGAGGGAACCAGCAGCCAACAGATCTATATAGTTGTACTATCATTTTTGGAAGGCTTCTTTACACTCTTAGATATAAAGAAAAAAGTTGATTTTGAAAGTTGAAGCATATAAAGTAAACTATTTTCTTGTAGCGAAGTGACCCTAACATCTATGTGGATAATAGATTGGGTCTGTTTTTATTTGATATTTTTTTAATTGTAGGTTTCGTCAAGCTCCAAATAAAACACACATGGAGGGGAGAACATGAGGTTTCCATGGAGGGGAGAACATGAGGCAACGACCGAAGCCTCCAAATAAGACACACATGCGAAGCCCTGTCCATGCGAGAACCTCGTGGAGAGACATTGAAAACCACAGCACTTGGCCTGAGCGAACCCGGGAGCACAGCGCAAGGACGAAGCCCAAACAGAGGGAAACTAGCAAAACCCTAGTTCACACCTGCTATGGGATGTCTCTCACTTGTATCTCTGACCGAAAAGAAGGCTCCATTCAAGAAGCGTAAAACACGTGTGGCTTCATTTCTGCAAATGGACAGAAATAGATGGGCCTTCACGCAGGTGAATGCGACGTCCAAAATGATACATCATGCAACGAAGAAGCTGAAAATGATACACGTCCTTTTTAAGCAGAAAAATTAGAGGGTGAACACTTGATGATATTTACAGCTCAAAAGAATGAGTAGATACTGCGTTTCACTATGCAGAACATCAAATGGTATCGTACAGTTGTAAGATGAAGGCTACCCATACCTTTTCTCTCATTGCCCATTCACTTTCTCTTTCCTACTTCTTACCACTTTGTTTGACCTATTCGAGGGCTTGTCAATATTAGTCAAATCTGATCAAACCTAATCAACTCTGTCCAACAGAGTCGCACCTGCAAAACAAAGATCTAACTCAATCAAACGAAGTACTAGACCTAAAGAGAAAGGTAATAAAACTTACTTTTGAGCCGAAAAGCTAATTTTAGTCGTACTTGCTTAGTACTGCATATCGAGTCTAGACACACCTTCTTCATAGAACATACATTACTTTGCTCCTTTTGTGGTTTAAATTGCTCCATAGAATCACAATGCCTAGCTTTAACCCCCCCCATTAGCTTTTCTAGACTCCTTTTATTTCAAGGTTATTCCTATATGAACTACATCTAGTCTAACATCTTGACCACCATTAGGAAAAAAGGTGAACCCTGCATGGGCCTTTTAGCTTAAGGAGTGATTAATGATGGACCAATGAGAAGAGGGTGATGGCCACAGTCTAGTCCCTTAATCACATAGAGTAGGCATACACTTCCCTTGTTTTTGAGTGGTCAAACATCCAAAAACCACTTGGATTTTGTGGTTTTACTTAGAGAGTGGTTTTGAGAGTCTCCAAATTCAATATGAGCCCTTGGATTGCTCTAAGATCTAAAGGCCAAGAGTAAATGACAAAAGTCAATGTAACTTTAAGCTTGAACCCTTGGATTTTTTGGAGATCAAACGGTTTTCATCATCGCAATCATGAGGAATGCACAACTTGTCATGAGCCGTCGGATAAGCGTCTGAATCGAATGGTGAGATTTGAATGCCATGAGAATTTGAGCGCCTAAAATTCTTGCCATCAGATATAGCTGAAAATGGATAGTTACGATTGATCCCAGACAAAGTAAAGGCGCCTTTACATGTTGTCCATTGGATTGTTTCTATGATCTAATGGCTCCCATCTGACGTCGCATAGCAATCAGCCCCAAATGCGGCCGTCCGTTAGATCTTTGATGATCTAACGGCCCGATTTCTTGCAAAACATGATCGTAGGACTGTCCCCGCTCCCACGCATTGACATGCTTTCTCTCTCTAGTCTTAGGCTAGATTTAAACTAAACCTTTGATTTGGGAAGATCCAAAGGCCAAAAATACTCACGCTCACCACAAGAGATTCGAATTTTTTTCTAGAAATATTTTATTCCACAATACCAGGGTGGTTTCATATGCCTTTCTAAAACTATAGATTAAGACTTTTAATGTCTAAAAATTAAGGATACTTACAAGGCCATGCAAGGCTCACTTTTTCCCCTAATGCTAGATTGTGCATGTATCCAAATACTAAGGTACATTTAGAGAACTCTTCTCTTCATATACTTCAATAGAAAGCAATGCTCTTGTCTAGAAATCTAGGGGTTCTTGTTGAGTATGTTGGTATCTAGACCCTAATTTAACTTGAAAGGCCATCTTATTTCTCAGAGCAATCTTATTCTTAGCCTCGTGAATTTGACCTATTTTCCCATATGCAGGGACAAGTGAAGTAGAAACAAAGATATTACAATCAAATCCACATCGTCGAGTGCCAGCATGTAATCCATGCAAGATGTCATGGCACATACATTTCACATAGGTACCTCTGGTTTTCTTTCGATCATATAGGTCATGACATGCCAACTACGAATGTGTGCTCATTGGGTGAAAGTCTTCTATCTCACACATGTATCCATAGAACTGCAATGCCTTTTTTTGCATGCCCTTTGGTCAACATATGCTGCCAACAAGGATGTCCAAGATGTCAAATTGGGAACTTGCATAGCATCAGACAATCCCTCTACTCCCATTATGTCACCGCAGTTTCCATACATATGTACAAGACTATTTCCCAGGCATGAATCTATAGGCATATCCTTCGTCCTTGCCTCAGCATGTATTTTCTTGCCCTCTTGAAGGTTATGTAAATTATTGCACACCTTCAGTACAATCACGTATACACGCTGATCAGGTGTAATTCTATCCTCAAACATCAATGCGTATAACTAAAGGGTTATCTCGCGTTGTTTGCGTAGGTTGCATGCAGACATGATTTCAGTCCATGTGGACAAAGGACGATATGGAACATTTTGGAAGACACGGAAAGCTTCATCCACACCTTGCAAATGTCACCATCAATTGATTCTCAAGTTGGCCAGTAAGAGTACTCATGGACTCGCTTAGCCAATTGGATATCCCACAATTTGCTGCAAGCTCTTAGGAGAGCAAGGTATATCATTAGCCGGGGAATCAAACAATAGAGAAAGGGTGCCCAAAGCATCCGAAAGATTGCCATGCTTACAAAGACCAATGACTGACTATTAGGCATAAGAAACTTGGCAATGATTTCTCGAGGGTGCTGGTGATAATTACTATTCCCATGATTATCCTCCAACTTGGATGTATTCTAAACTGATTTTATTGGGTCTGCTTTTATTTGATATTTTTCTAATTGTAGGTTTCCATGGTTGGTCACACCTCTTGTGAGAGTATCGAGCTCCACCCGTAGTGTTGTTACCTTTCAATTTTGAAGATACAAGAATGAAAATCAGAATAACAAATCGTTTTAATATGTAAAGACCAAAAAGGTAGAAAATTGCCTAGGCAGAAGAAACCTGAAATATTAATACTTGGCCATGGTTACTTTCGTTTTTAACTATTCTGTACTCAAGACCCCTAGATGCGTCCAAGTTATGAGATTCAGGGGGGATAAGGTTCAAGTGGTAAAGTGCATAAGATGTATGCACTAATTTTGTGTGTGTGTGTGTCTGAGAGAGAGAGAGACAGAGAGAGACAAAGAGGCGATTGGGATAATTGTTATGATACTCGTGTGTGTCCACTAGTAGAATTTGCTTTTGCCTTAGAGACTCATGCATATTATGGTTGAGTAACAAGCAACCTACAATAGCAACATCAAGTTGTCAAGTTGAGTACATGGGAGCCTCCACAACTATAGAGAGTACATATGGTTGAGATGCCTATTGATGGACCTTTGCATGCAGATTGATGTTGTTGTGCATATTCTCACTAATAATGAGAGTGCATTGGATGTTGGATGAAATCCAATGTTCCATGCATGGAACAAACATATCAAGGTGCATTACCTCTGTGAGAGAGTGCCTTCATGTAGGAGATATTGATTTGGTATATGTGTCTACACAAGATAATGTGGTAGACATGTTCACCAAAGTTCCTCCACAAGAAAGGTTTGAAGCTTTTTCCAAAGGTTTAGGCTTATTGCCTAGTGGAGGATGATCTCTCACTCCCTTCACATGTTCACATCATTTGCTCCAGGGGGAGTTGTTACACTTATGTGTTCCTCATGTAGCTTTGATGCGGATCTTTTCGCTATGCATGGGTGCTTTTTTCTCTAGTGCTAGCTAGAGGTCTTTTCCCCCATGTTACCGCATACATGATACACACATATATGATGGTACTTGTACTATATTATTCAACTCTTACTTTAGTTTAATTCATCATCAACAGAGAGAGCTATTATGGCCATCTGTCTTCTCCACGTGACTTCTTGAATATATGCTCTTTGTTTGTGCTTCATGTGTGTCTCTTCCACCTCTACACGCAACCAACAAATTCCCTTGTAAATTCTTTTTAATGATATTTTGGAATTTTGTAAAACGCTTGTAAATTATAGAAGTTGATGTTATAGTTATGCAAATTCTATTGAATTCTAATTGTTTGAATTCATGCTAACATATTAACCGATATCATGTTTCCATAGCAAATGTGTCAACTTATAGAATTCAAAGAGAAGACGAAGATTTATGAGGGATGTATCTGTTGTATCTGCAATGTAAACTCAAAGAAACCTATAATTTCATCCAATATCAGTAATGCAATTTTGTTATCTTGGGACCCATAGTGTGTTAGTTCATTATCTTCATTCCTTCTACCAGATCTATTGCTTTAGAGAGTGGTTATTCAGAATTAGCGTGTGCAAGTCCGAATGATCATAGTTTGGTATTGAGTAGGGAGTAGAAACAAAAGTTCTAAATATCTGTAGTTAGGGTTCCCTATTCCTCAAATCTAAGTTTGCTCCGAGGGTAAGATTACCACAAACGCATGTCATCGCAACGAACAAAATTTGAGTTAGAAGAATCATGTAAATGTAATAATCATGTAAATCTAACAAGAATGCTCCCCCTTTGGATAAAACAATCCAAATATTTGAGTACCCCTCAAGTACATAAAGATGTGCTTATAAACTACCTACTAATATTTGACACCCAGGCTATGCATGAACCTACTCACATGAGAGAAAGAAAATTGAATTTCACGACACATTATGCATAATTAAGTCAAACATCTTACACCATGTTGATAGAGAACAACATGAAATGCATCTTTGGCATCACGAAGACTCAATCTTAAACATCTCCCTATGGAAATGGCAATATATATGCAATCTTCAAGGCACAAATATTGCAATAACACGTCAATATACTTTGTTTGACACAATGCTATTCCCCCATGAACTTGCATAAGTTGAATGCCCAAATAATGATAAAAATGCACCATATTTGACATCTCAAAAGATGCATGAAAATCATCCTTAAACTCCACAATATGCTTCTCGCTAGGACTAGTGAGTAGCATATCATCAAAATATACAACAATGACTAGAAGCACATCATTTTCACACTTAACATAAAAGGTTTTGTTTGTTGGAATGTTCTCAAATCCATGTGCTAACAAGTAGGCATGTATCTTTTCATATCAAGCATGTGGTGCTTGCTTCAATCCATATAATGCTTTTTGCACCTTACATACTTTGTTTTCATGTTATTTTTGAATGAAACCACGAGGCTAAAATACATATACTTATTCATGTAAATCGCCATTTGAAAATGTAGTAGGAGATATTGATTTGGTATATGTGCCTACACAAGATAATGTGGTAGACATGTTCGCCAAAGTTCCTCCACAAGAAAAGTTTGAAGCTTTTTCCAAAGCTTTAGGCTTATTGCCTAGTGGGGGATGATCTCTCACTCCCTTCACATGTTCACATCATTTGCTCCAGGGGGAGTTGTTACACTTATGTGTTCCTCAAGTAGCTTTGATGCGGATCTTTTTGCTATGCATGGGTGCTTTTTTCTCTAGTGCTAGCTAGAGGTCTTTTCCCCCATGTTACCACATACATGATACACACATATATGATGGTACTTGTACTATATTATTCAACTCTTACTTTAGTTTAATTCATCATCAACAGAGAGAGCTATTATGGCCATCTGTCTTCTCCACGTGACTTCTTGAATTTATGCTCTTTGTTTGTGCTTCATGTGTGTCTCTTCCACCTCTACACATAACCAACAAATTTCCCTTGTAAATTCTTTTTAGTGATATTTTGGAATTTTGTAAAACACTTGTAAATTATAGAAGTTGATGTTATAGTTATGCACATTCTATTGAATTCTAATTGTTTGAACTCATGTTAACATATTAACCGATATCATGTTTCCATAGCAAATGTGTCAACTTATAGAGTTCAAAGAGAAGATGAAGATTTATGAGGGATGTATCTGTTGTATCTGCAATGTAAACTCAAAGAAACCTATAATTTCATCCAACATAAGTAATGCAATTTTGTTATCTTGGGACCCATAGTGTGTTAGTTCATTATCTTCATTCCTTCTAGCAGATCTATTGTTTTAGAGAGTGGGTATTCGGAATTAGCGTGTGCAAGTCCGAATGATCATAGTTCGGTATTGAGTAGGGAGTAGAAACACAAGTTCTAAATATCTGTAGTTAGGGTTCCCTATTCCTCAAATCTAAGTTTGCTCCGAGGGTAAGATTACCACAAACGCATGTCATCGCAACGAACAAAATTTGAGTTAGAAGAATCATGTAAATGTAAGAATCATGTAAATCTAACAGGAATGCTCCCCCTTTGGATAAAACAATCCAAATAGTTGAGTACCCCTCAAGTACATAAAGATGTGCTTAAACTACCTACTAATATTTGACACCCAGGCTATGCATGAACCTACTCACATGAGAGAAAGAAAATTGAATTTCACGACACATTATGCATAATTAAGTCAAACATCTTACAACATGTTGATAGAGAACAACATGAAATGCATCTTTGGCATCACGAAGACTCAATCTTAAACATCTCCCTATGGAAATGGCAATATATATGCAATCTTCAAGGCAAAAATATTGCAATAACACGTCAATATACTTTGTTTGACACAATGCTATTCCCCCATGAACTTGCATAAGTTGAATGCCCAAATAATGATAAAAATGCACCATATTTGACATCTCAAAAGATGCATGCAAATCATCCTTAAACTCCACAATATGCTTCTTGCTAGGACTAGTGAGTAGCATAACATCAAAATATACAACAATGACTAAAAGCACATCATTTTCACACTTAACATAAAAGGTTTTGTTTGTTGGAATGTTCTCAAATCCATGTGCTAACAAGTAGGCATGTATCTTTTCATATCAAGCATGTGGTGCTTGCTTCAATCCATATAATGCTTTTTGCACCTTACATACTTTGTTTTCATGTTATTTTTGCATGAAACCACGGAGCTAAAATACGTATACTTATTCATGTAAATCGCCATTTGAAAATGTAGTTTTAATACGTGACCAATGTAAATTCAAAACATGATGAGCTCCAAGTGCACAAATGCTATGAAGAGTTATCATTGAATGCATGAGAGTTAAGATCTCATCAAAATCAATACCCTTTTCTTGAGAGTAACCTTTGGTAAGAAGCCAACTCTTATACCTATCAAATGTTCCATCAAGCTTCTACTTTACCTTGTATATGCATTTACTATCAATGGCCCTTTTTTAAGAGGCAAATCTTGGATCCAAATTTACCTTGATTCATGTTCAGGAGGTCGAGCTAGGGTTCTCAGTTTTTGCGGCAAAGTACCTCTTTCCCTTCATGCATGCGGTGAGGCCGCTTGGTAACATCCTAATACACTACTCCATTGGCACTCTTGTCTCTGTGTTCTATGTGCGAGAAGTCTAGTCACTCTCCCCCTGTGAGAGGGGGGTCGGAAGACATGCCAATGAGCAGTGAAGCTCCTCTGCACACTGATTCAATGTTTACAATGTCTCAAGCTCAAGATACAACTTTGTCACCCATTGGGGATGAATCACATTCGGCACAACAGTCCTCGGGTGTCAGACATTGATCCACAAAGATCATTGGTCCACAGGGATCAGTTCACATTGATCCATAGGGACCAATCTATGTGTGTGAGGGACAAGGGCTAGCTAGCCAAGGTCCCAAGCTCAGGGGATACCCTAAGGTACTTTGGTAGTAATGGGAACTGCTTTGGTAGTAATGGGAATAAGTGTTGCATGATGGCCACATGTTCACACTAGACTATTCCAGATCATTACTATTTATAGAGTATACCGTTGCTATTTTTAGAGTACAAGAGGATATATATGGATGGGAGGAGAGACACACATCAAGCAATTTCTTACAATTGGTATCAGAGCGAATAATTTTTGGGGACGGGCGTATGTTTTTTTCGCGCAACAGTTTTGTGATCGCGGTCGTTTGGTGTTTGCGTTCTGCGGACGTTCATCTGATGGCCGTTCGTTCTGCTTTTGCCAGTGTTTGATGATATAAGGAGGTCACAATTCCCCTAGAACCCTCTCTCTTACACCGGTAACGAGGACGCTTAGCGCACGCTTAACGCTGTTAACGTGTGACCTATCCTCTGTTAGGCTGTGTGCGTGGACACCTACCGGCTTCAACGGCCTGTAGTTCCCTCATCTAACACACGAACCTCACACAGAAGAGGTAAGATTTGTGCATGCCTTTCTTGCACGTTTTATTTGTTAGAGTTAGATTACACAGGTGCTGCGCCAGCACTCCGTGAGATTGATTTGAGAAAGCAGGAAGCGCAGCCTCAGTTTTACACTTGTTTCTGACAGAAATCCGTATGTGGGATTTATCTGCTCTGTTTTTGTGCGCGCCTTCATCTCTGAAACGTTTGTCTACAGCAGCCGATTTCGAATTCAAATTAGAAGTTCTTCGCTTCTAGTTTTCCTATCCATCGTCCACTCATTTGACCATAATTTGATCATTTTAGATCCAATTTCCACGATTTTTGTTGCTCTAGAAAGCTTTTTCAAAGGCCTTTCAATGAGTGGCTAAAATCCATAGTTTGGATTCAGTCCTTGCCATCTTCAGGATTGTGGATTTTGCCATACCTCTTCAACAATTCACTTTCGAGTTTTATTTTTGAAGCATCGATTCTTGGAGGTGTATTCACAAGCTAATTCGACGAAGGGTGGACCATCTTCCGCATTTGTACACACCTGCACGTTATTCTTGAGCCTCCAGAGGCTTGTGATTAGTTTATTTTCCGTTGCCACTGATTTACTGAGGTTTACATAAAACGTAGAATGGACACAGCACCATCATCCCCTGCTAGACTAGATACACCTATGGAGGAGCATCCTGTAGATAACATGCAGCTCATGAATAATCGGATTTCCAGTTTAGAAAGAACTCTTCGTGATATCTTGGCACACGTCAGTGGGTCCAAGAAAGAGGAAGAGGTGCCTAATCCGGAATTACCAGGGATGGATGTAGATGTTTCAGATAAGCACCAAACTCCAGAAATTCCTAGAGATAGCATTCTAGTCAGAGAGGCCAGATGGAAGCTTAAGGATCTTAAGCCGCCTCGGTATCATGGTTCGACTAACGCTAGGACTGCTGATGCTGTTGAAACGTGGCTTAGCAAGTGGGAGCAGTGCTTTCGTTTGTGTCATATTGTGGATGATAAGCATAAGATTCAGCAGGCTACATATAATCTTATGGACGTTGCCCATAGGTGGTGGCGTAAGATAGAACAGGATCAGAAAGAGCACGCAACTTGGGATCAATTTAAAATCCTATTCTACAATAACTTTGTACCACCTTATGAGAGGTATAGAGCATTAGGCACCTGGTTTTTCATTAGTCAGAAGAATCAAACCGTTCAGGAGTACGCTGATAGGTATAGAGAGGTGCTTATTAAAGTACCTGATACCATCCCAGAGTTTCTTCAGGTCCACAAGTTCATCTTGGGACTTAAAGAAACTATCAGACCTTTGGAGAGGAAGGAGTGATGTCAATCTTTGGCACAGGCCACGGAGATGGCTTTAGTCTATGAGGATGGACATAGGGGCACAAGCTTCCAAGGTCAGAGGTCCTCATGGCCTATCCTTACCCCTCAGCAGAAAGAAAAGGCACTAAAAGAAGGATTATGCTATGGATGTCTTGGATCTCATCTGTTCAAGGATTGTCCTAAGAAAAAGAAGATCGCTGCCACCATAGGCATAAATCCTACACAGGAACAAAGTGATGAAGAGGATGAGTTTGGAGATCCTCCATCCCCCCTATCATCTCCCATAGTGGCTATGATAGTCACAAAGAAGGTCCCGACTGTGCCGGATGTTGTACTTTCTCTAGTGGTACAGAAAGGATATCAGTTTGCTGATACAGAACTCATTGTCATGAGGGGAGTCGTGGCAGGATAGCCTATCAAGGGACTCTTTGACACTGGATCCACACATAATGTTATCAGTTCCCGTCTAGTCAAGAGGCTAAATCTAGAGACTGTGCCGTCCGAATATACCTATACAGTCGAGTTAGCTGATGGGAAGGGAACAGAGACATGGGATCGACGAGTTGTAGATTTACCTATTCAAATCCAAATCTATGAGCATAGATTGGATTTTGAGATAGCGAGACTAGCACGTTTCGATGTAGTCCTTAGTAAGAAGTGGCATGCGAGGAAGAGACCAATAGTTTGAGCATGAAGGGAGGCGACTATTGATCCGTGGAGAACCAGATCTTCAAGATACGAGATTGATAACCGCTATGAAATTTCTCAAGATTGACTGTAAGTATATTTATTTTCTTTATTTCGTGCATTCATCTTGTGCTATGATGGATTCACATAGTTCTGAAAACTCTAGTTGGAATGCTTCAGTACTTTCAGTGAAAGTGAGAACAGAATTCCAAGAGTTGTTCTTGACAGAATTACCTTCTGGTTTTGCTCCTTGCAAGAACATTGAGCATAGAATCGAATTGGTACCCGGAGCGAGTCCGACTGCTCGGCCGCCATTTTGAATGAGTTTACAAGAGGAAAATGAAGTCTGCAAGGTAGTGGACGAATATCTTCAGAAAGGATTGATTAGACCCAGCTATTCACCCTTTGCAGCACCAGTTCTTCTAGTGAAGAAGAAAGACGGATCTTATAGGATGTGCGTCGATTACAGAGCACTCAATAAGATTACTATCAGACATAGATATCCTATGCCCAGGATTGACGATCTTTTAGATGCTCTAGGTGGAGCCGTTGTATTTAGTAAAACTGATTTAAAAAGTGGCTACCATCATATTAGAGTAAGAGATCATGATGTACATAAGACAACTTTCAGAACACGTTTTGGACATTATGAGTATTTGGTCATGCCATTTGGGTTGACTAATGCACCAGCTACATTTATGATGTTAATGAATTACATTTTACGACCGTTCATTGGCAAATGTGTTGTTGATTTTGTTGATGATTTGTTAGTTTATAGTAGGAATGTGCATGAGCATGAAAATCATCTGAGATTAGTATTAAATGTGTTAAAAGAAAATAAGTTGTATGTAAATCCAGAGAAGACTCAGTTATTTCTTTCGAAGATAGAGTATCTAGGGCATGTGATATCGATCGATGGGGTTCAGATGGATCCCAAAAAGGTTTTAGTTATTTTATCTTGGCCTACTCCTCAAGATGAGGGGCAGTTACAGTCATTTTTAGGACTTTCCAGTTTCTATCGGAAATTCATTTCTTCGTATTCGTCGATAGCAGCACCTATGACGAACTTGCTTCAAGGCAATGTTCCTTTTGTATGGAAGCAAGAGCAGCAGGATAGTTTTGATACCACAGAAACCCTTTGAGTTAGAGATAGATGCTAGTGGCATAGCCATAGGGGCAGTTTTAAGCCAAGATGGCAGACCAATAGCTTTTGAAAGTAAGAAATTGACCAGTGCACAGCGCAACTGGCCAGTGCATGAACATGAATTGTATGCGGTGGTGCATGCACTTAAAGTCTAGCGACACTATCTTTATGGTGCAGACTTTAAGGTATACACAAATCACCATACACTTAAGTATTTTTGTAGCCAGCCAGATCTTCGAGGCAGATAGGCTCGTTGGGCTGAGCTCATGCAAGAGTTTCACATGGAAATCCTGTATAGACGAGGTAAGGAAAATATAGTTGCTGAAGCATTATCATGTATAATGTATCAAATGAGCTTTACCATTCTAGAAAGCTCATTGCTTCAAGAGATAAAGGAAGCACAGGTGGAAGACCCACATTTGTTACAGATCAGTCGAGCCATCAATGATGACTCTATTATAGGAGATGGAATAGTTCCTACTGTTTCTTCCCCTAACAGAGCAAACAAGTCCATTTTGTGTTCCAATTTTTCACAAGAGAATGGAATAGTTAAACGGAAAGGAAAGGTTTGCGTACCAGATTCCCGGGATTTGAGAAGAAAAGTCATGCATGATAATCATGATGTGCCTTGTGCAGGACAACCAGGTGTTGACAAGACAATACAGCTTGTTAGAAGAACATTTTGGTGGCCTGGGTTAGCCAGAGATGTCCACAAATATGTTCAACAATGCTTTATGTGTCAAGTCAACAAAGCAAAAAGGAGCAAGACACCAGGTCTTTTGCATCCTTTGTAGGTTCCAGATCATAACTGGGATAGTGTATCCATGGACTTCATAGTCGGGTTGCCCCGGACCCAAAGGAAGCGGGATACTATCTTAGTTGTGGTAGATCGATTAAGCAAGATGGCTCATTTCATACCCACACAAGAGACGATAGAAGCTCCACAGGTAGCGGAGTTGTTTATTCAGCATGTCTTCAGATTGCATGGCTTACCGACATCCATAGTTTCAGATAGGGATGTCAGATTCACAGGACACTTCTGGAAGTTTGTATTTGACAAATTGAAGGTGTCATTAAAGATGAGTAGTGGTGATCATCCTCAGACAGATGGTCAGACCGAGCGGGTCAACCAGATTTTAGAGGACATGTTGAGGGCATATGTGTCTGAGAGACAGACAGATTGGGATAGTTATTTGCCACTAGTTGAGTTTGCTTATAACAATAGACCTCACAAGGTGACTGGTATGTCTCCTTTTGAGATGAACTATGGTATCAATCCCAATGCTCCCAGTACCATAGGAATACCAAAGAAATGTCCTAGTGCTTCAGAATTTTTAGTGAACCTCCAAGCAAACTTAGCAATAGCTAAAGCCAAGATGCAGCAAGCAGCTGATAGGGCGAAACATTATGCTGATAGAAAGAGATCTCCTAGATCCTTTGAGGAGGGAGATAGAGTCTTTCTTCAAGTACCAGCTAGATCTACGTCACTTTCCATAGGGAAGTGTAGTAAACTATCCCCAAGCTTTTGTGGACCTTGGAAGATAGTTAAAAAGTTAAGTGAAGTTGCATACCAATTAGAGCTTCCTCTAGATTGTCGAGTACATCCTGTGTTTCATGTCAGTAAACTTCGGAAGTATATTTCTAGGGAGGATAATCTAATAGAAGGTATTGTTTCTTTACAAGAAAGTAATAGCACAGATCATTCTCCAGACAGCATATTAGATCGGAGACAGAAACAATTGAGGAATCATGTCATCCAAGAGTATTTAGTAGCTTGGAGAGGATTACCACTTACTGACTCTACTTGGGAATCAGAAGCTCTGGTTCGCAAGTACTCTCCCTCATTGATCATTGAGGACAATGATCTTTAGAAGGGGGAGGGAGTGTCAGACATTGATCCACAAGGATCATTGGTCCACAGGGATCAGTTCACATTGATCCATAGGGATCAATCTATGTGTGTGAGGGACAAGGGCCAACTAGCCAAGGTCCCAAGCTCGGGGGATACCCTAAGGTACTTTGGTAGTAATGGGAACTGCTTTGGTAGTAATGGGAATAAGTGTTGCATGATGGCCACATGTTCACACTAGACTATTCCAAATCATTACTATTTATAGAGTATATCGTTGCTATTTTTAGAGTACAAGAGGGTATATATGGATGGGAGGAGAGTCACACACATCATTCAAGCAATTTCTTACATCGGGTGACCTCAACGGAGTCATTTTGCTAAGTCAAGGCACTCAAGGTAAGCTACATGCTACTATTTCTGATGAGCTCATCAAAAAGGGACGACTTGACCAGCTTGCTCTTTTGACTGGATGCATTAAACAAGTAAGTTCGCCTTTCTCTATTGATAAGATGAAAACTAAGGCTGAGACTCCCCAAACAAAGTCATTTGCTGAAGTTTTGGCCATGAGGAAACAATTACACCTAGGAGGAACGGATTCAGGTATCAGTCTTGAATCTCACAAGGGTAAGGCGCCTATTGAGGCCACTCCTAACTGTTTCATTAAGGGTCCGAGCTAGAATGATTTTACAAAGATGAATCAACCTTACAATAGATAAGCTATCCTTGATGAAGTGGCCACCACTAGATACTCTAAAGGAGTGGATTAAGGCCAACTGGGAATCTCAGGGGTTATTCGTGTGTCAAATCCAATACCTACCAAACAATTTTTTTCTTTTCTTTTTTGACCACTCCGATAGTGCTTTGAAAGTCATCACTCCGATAGTGCTTTGAAAGTCATCACTCCGATCACCTTTTTTAGATGGTACTCCAGTTTTAATCCTAGCGGTCCTAAGCCATCTAGGGTTTGAGTATGGATTGAGGTGCCTGAGTTGCCGATCGAAATTTTCCTTGGATTGAGAGTTTATGTTCTCTGGTTGGTAAAGTCCTCGACCAACATCCAAGGGGCACCATCAACCCAAGGTGGGACCCCCAAGTGTTAGTTGAAATTGATACTAATAAGCCGATTAAATGTTCTCTCATAATTAATGATTATGAGGGGATTTGTTTGCATGAACAAGAAGTTGTGTATCGAAACCGTCCTAATGCTTGCTTCAAGTGTAACAAGCAGGGTCATTGGGTTAGGGACTGTCCTTTAAACAAAATAGGAGTTCCAGCAGCTGATACGCAAAAGATTGAAGATCTCCTCATCATTAGGGGAGCTGTGTCATCTACAAAAAAAAACCTAGGTAAGCTAGGTAAGAAAAAAGAAAAAAGTTGGATTAATACCTAGGATGTCCTTCTACAAGAAGTCTCTAATCAATTTGAGGAGAAAAGAATAGGTTCTGAGAATACGACCATGCTTAAAGATCAATCAGGTGATGATACGCCTAAGTTTAATGTTTCTGTGGTCCAAAATGAGCCTGCATCTAAGCTAGGTGGACAAGATGTGGCAGAAGGTTGGACAACAATAACAAACAAAAAAAACCTGCCTCAATTGGTGCCTTGGAAAACACATAAACCTGATCTGAGTTCATCTCCAGTTGCTAACCAACCTTTGAATGATGATGACCACAGATTCATTGTCGAACTAATGCACATGGATGAAAACGAGATGAACTTGCTTCAAAATAATGGTAATGCCTCTGTTGTAGTTCACAGTAACCAGAACGAAAATTGTGCCCCCTTAGGTCAAAAGGTTTCTCGTGCTAGAAAAAAGGATAACCTATCCAAATCTAAACGAAAGGATATCTTGAAGAACTCGGTATCTTTGAATAAATTGACTAAAAACATCAAGAAATGATGCTCCTGTTTATGGTTGTTTTCTTCTTGAAGTGTTTTCCTATGAATATTTTAAGCTTCATTTCTTATAACATTAAGGGGATTATAGACCCCGTGAGAGCTAAATGTCTTTTTAAATGGATGCATGTCTATTCCTTAGTTCTTTACGTGTTGTGCATTCAAGAAATTAAGCTTGCTGGTTCCAAATTACCCTTGGATTTAAACAATATCTCGAACAAGCATGTGTGGCATTTCACTGACCACCCTCATGGTAGGGGAGGAGCTTCCATTGGTGTTGCTAGCTCCTTCAGTCACATTATAACCCACAAGCATGCTTGTCACTCACATCAATGGTCTAGGGTGCCCTTGGGAAAACCCTATGATTGTACTATAATTAGCTTGTATGCTTCTAACTGCCCCTCCTAGAGAGCTAGATGTTGGGATGAGATTAGCGCCTTAGATGGGCCTTTAATCATTATGGGAGACTTCCATATGGTCACTAATATAAGGGATAGACATGAGAAAAAAGGAAACTCCATTTTGGGCCAAGAATGGAATTCTTGGATCAGAATGACTACTTCCCATGACTTCCTAGACATCTCCTTGCATTCTGTGTTCACTTGGTTGAACAAACAAAAAGACCCCAACTTTCTATGTTGCTAGGATTGATAGGGTTTATATCAATTTGCCTTATTTTCAGCAATTTTATGACTCTAGGGGTTCGAGATAGACAAATCTATATATGTTTCTCACCACTTCCCCTTAAGAATCTCCCTTAAGAGCAACTGTCCCAACACCAGATTAGGGTGGCCCCATTTGGATCCTTCCCTTCTCAAAGTCCCGTGTGTGGTTGACAAGACTAAAAGCCATAACTACCCACTTTTTCCTTAGCATTAGAAGCCCTTGGTTGGCTTAGGCCGAGGTCATTAAAGCTATCCAAGCTCTTTTCTCCCATTACGAAAAGCTCAAAAGAGATATTTAGGCTAAAAGAAGAATGGAAACTGTCAAGGAGATAGATCTTTTGGGTTCCTCCCAAGTTCCTAATAAAATGGACTTGATTTTATCCCTTCAAGAGAGACTTAGATTTGAAGAGTATATTGAAGCTAGCAGTATTCTTCTTCAAGAGAATTTTGGGCAGGGAATCTTGACAGACCTACTAAAAGTATGTTCTCTCTCTTGAAAAAGAAAAAGAATAAGGATTTTGTGTCTATGCTGATGAAGAATTCTAGTGGTATTGCTATCAATGGTGAGGAGAACTTGCAAGAGGCTACTTGCTTCTTTACTCATGTTTTCTCTAGTACTCCCGAGTGGGGGGAGGATATCTGTAGAGACAAGGCCCACATATCTCTTAAAAGAAAAAAAACTATTCCTCCTAGACTGGCTACCATGTTGGACCTACCCCTCACTACCGGTGAGATTAAAGAAACTATAAGTAAATTGAAACCCTACAAGACTCTATGTAATGATGGTCTTCCTAATGAGTTTTTCATTGCTTTGAAGGATTTCCTGACTCCATTTATTCTTTTGATCTGGAAGGATTCTTTTAGTAGAGGTACTCTTCCTACTGAAGTCAACACTAGGGTGATAAAGATAATCCATAAAAAAGGTCCTAAGGAGGATTTGAATAAATGGAGACCTATCACCTGATTTACTAGTATCTACAAGATTTTTGCTTCTTCCATTGCTCAGAGGTTGAGCCCCCACATGAAATATATCATCCTCCCTGAGCAAAAGGGATTCATTAAAGCGAGCTATATCCTTGATGCCATCATTTCCATTTGGGAAGGAATAGATTACAAAGATTTATGAGGGAAGTATGTGTTGTATTTGCAATGCAGACTCTAATAGACCTATAATTTCGTCCAATATAAGTAATGTAAATTTGTTTGCTTGGTACCCATAGTGTGTTAGTTCATTATGTTCATTCCTACTAGCAGATCTATTGTTTTACAGAGTGGTTGTTTGGAGTTAGTGTGTGCAAGTTTGAATAATTATAATCTGGTATTGAGTAGGGAGTAGAAACACAAGTTCTAAATATCTTTAGTTAGGGTTCCCTATTCCTCAAACCTAAGTTAGCTCTGAGGATAACATTATAGCAAACACATGCCATAGCAACCAACAAAATTTGAGTTAGAAAAATCATGTAAATCTAACAGTAATGATCCCCCTTTGGATAAAACAATCCAAATTTTTGGGTACCCCTCAAGTACAGAAAGATGTGCTTACAAACTACCTACTAATGCTTGGCAACTAGGCTATGGATGAACCTGCTCACATGAGAGATATAAAACTAGATGTCCGACCGCATTATGCATAATTTAGTTACCAACCATTCTAGCCTCTTTCTTCTTTGCCTCTTTTGTGGTTGATTTAGGACAATGCATAATGACATAATCGTTCTCTTGCATTACTTGCAAAACTATTTTTTCTTTTTGATTTTATTGTCTTCTTTTTGTTCCTTCTTTGATTATGAAACATTAACAAATTTATGTTTACTGATAGACAAGCTCATTTAGCTTCGCCCTTCTCGCTAGATAAGAAAGATTGATTTGCAATAAGAATAATTGCCTTGTTTTCTTCTAGAGTGATTTTAGCACAACAAAATAAGGAAGAACTCTTCAAAAGTTAAGGCATTTGGATTTTCGTTCATCCTAAGATGAGAGTAGAAGCAAAGCTCTATTAAGAATTTAAAGGAAATTTAGAATAATGTGCACAAGTAAACTATCTAGTAGGATTTCGTCATTAGAAATCAATTACTCTTTCAAATCCTTCAATTTGTCAAAAATGTATCCTTTGATTCTTCTTCATTCATATGCTCACTCTCCACATGTTTTTGAAGGTAAGCAACACAAGGCTCATTTCTTGCCCAATATAGTATGGTGAAATTCTCTGAAGCATATTTGGATGTTTTACATGAGTGAATGTGAAGGATAATGGAACATTTGAGAGGCACATCTATGAGTGCATGTGGCCATGCATCTCTATTGCCCCAAAAAAGTTTCTCTATAGTACTCACAATAAGAACCATAGCATGACTGGAAAATTGAAGACCATCATCTTCAAGATCATCTACATCCCCTGTTATCATAATATTTGCATGTGTAGGAGGACATCGTTCAACACCCTACACAATATTGTGTATGCCTTTTGCCATCATACATGATGTATCATATATGTCCACAATGAGTGGCTAGAACAATCCAACTTATCCTAAAAAATGAACATATTAAATACATCATATCTTTTAACAATGGTGACTAAACCTTGATGCAAAAAATGTGATTGTTTGTAAAGAAATTGAACAAAAGTACCCAATCGAGCTTTGTTAGACCTGTAATAGACTTCAAGATGCTTGCACTAGTGAAGCAAACACTATATATATGTTTGACACAAAAAGATAAAATTTCCTACAATCATTGCTTTAGTGCATTTGAAGGCCAAAATGAGCTAAAACGTGTGAGGAAGAGGGTGTTGATTTTTGTGCAACTCTAAGAGGTGTTGATGATGCCCTAAACAAAACAGCAACTTTTTTTTTTAACATAAAGGAAGTTCGGCCTTAGCCTACTCTCCCAAACTTGAATTAATTAAAAGAAAAGTACAAGAGAGGGGGACTAGTGCCCACGGGAAGAGGGAAGCAGCAGAAAAAAAGAGGGAAGTAGCAGCAAAAAAAGCAGTTTTATCATTTTTGGAAAGCTTGTTTACACTATTAAATATTAAGGAGAAAGTTGATTTTGAAAGTTGAGGCATATAAACTAAATTATCTTCTTGTAGCGAAGTGAGTGAATAGATGGTGTGAATATATGTGGGTGCCTTCCATATGAAATATGTGACACTAAAATCTATGGATAATAGATTGGGTCTGCTTTAGTTTGATTTTTCTTTTTTCAAAATTGTAGCTTTGATTGCATGTCTCACTGCCGAGTGGACAAACCCAACCAAAAGCAAGGGAGGTTCTTCACATGCTACATTCATAAAGGTCGCACATGGACATGTTTTCAGGTGATCGAAGCACAATTTTTGGGTCACCCAAAAAGTGTATCAAGAGCACATGGATATTTGGTGGTCAAATTTTGGGTGATGGAGGATAAATTTCACATCATCGGATTTATATCCACATGAAGGTTCGGTGGTAGGATTTTGGATGATTGAAGAGATTGATTTTGCATGATTGAATAAAATTCATATGAAGGTTCAATGAATGGATTTTGGATGACCAAAAAGCTACAAAGATCATTAGATTTATATATAGATAATTAAAATAATTTATAAATCTACAATGTTTTTCATAAGCCACTTCCCATTGTGTTGAGTTCACTCCATGTCTTAACTTTGATGATTGTAAATACCTACATCAATGAAAATAAAAACTATTTTGAATTGAATAAAAACCATAATAAGCTTATATAAGAAATATTGTATGGTGTCACCTTAAAAAACATTCCATGAATTATTCTTGGATTGTTTTAGTCCCGTGGTTGGAACCCATGGCTGTTGTTTTACTTTCGTGATGCTTTTGGAAGCTTGAAGTCAGGATATAAAATAAAAAAAAAACTCATACACGCGTGAATCTAAGTGTAAAAATTGATGAAATAAAATAAAAAGAGTGCTACGCATGCCATTTAGAACATAGAAATTAATAAAATGACCTTTGTTGTATTTCAGGTCACCCAAACCGATTGGTGCTGATAGGCACTAGTTCGTTCATCTCACCTGACTTCGATGACCGGAAAAGAGCAAAATTCACCCAACTCACAACCAAATTCTTTCATGTGTGAGGGGCATCAGACCACAATGAAAAACATTAAGATTATTCAATACATCAAGGAACGAAGAGGCTCAAAATGATACATGTCCTTTTTTGAACAAAAGAAGAAATCCCCCTAAAAGGAAAAACTACCCCAACTTTCCTAAGTGGGTTCGCACACATCACTATCAAAATAAATCCAAAAATCCAAATAATGTGGAAACCACCATCTTTCACTATCATAATCATTTATGTGTTACTAACCGTTGACCTGAACTAGATAATATTTGGTTGACCTTGAAATCCATCATTGCGTTGTTCACATCCTTTCCAAATAGTAAAGATCATAATTTGAATGCTCGATATCATTCATAATGACGTCTTGGTTTTCAAATATTCTTGATTCGAATTTTTTAGGAATATCATCATGATTCTTCAACACTTCTACCTCTTGGACTTGGCTTTCTTTGAATAATTGATTCTCACATTGAACTGCCTGATTGATAACATCCTCTAAGGTATTTGCTTGAGGCATGGATAGCAAGAGATATTTGACTTCAGGATTGAGGCCACTTTGAAACTGATTAACCATGTAGTCTTATTGGTATACAGTTCCACGAAACAACATCTTGATATTCAAGGCATAGCTTGAAACTCACCATAGCAATCTTTTCATCTCTTGGACATGTTCGATCAAGTCCTTTATAGTAGATTGAATCTCATTGCAATGGGAATCCATGGTGCCTGGTCTTGATGAAGATAGTCTTGCCAAAATGTCAGGGCAGCACTAGATTGTGCTCTCTGACTACACTAGACAAGATTTCGGAAATACACTTCTGATTGCAAAAGCACCCACATAGGGAAAATGATACAAAAATACGCAACTAATACAATACGTCGCACAACCCAAGACTGATAGGTATGGAAAACTCGACTAGAGATGATATAGGAAATCCTTCAACCAGGGATCGTAAGTATGGAACAAGGTATTTTGATTACAAGAACTCCCTTCTAGGAGATGAACTAGATACAAGAAAGAACTCGATAAGATCACGTACTATGAGATTACAAGAGGACAAGACAGGATGTCCAAGAACTAGACTAGACAAGATTGGAACAAGGAACAAGACAAGAACTAGTACTGGAACTTGGAGAGTACTTGGTGGTCATGACTCCTTGAGCTCCCAAGACTAGTATCTACAAGACTTAGAATAAATGTGGCCAACCCCTCCTTTTATAGGTGTTCAAAGGTAGTGCTATATGGCAGTTATGACTTCATGATGTCATCATGATGTCATCAACTTGAAACAAGACCTTCTGATGTTAGAATTCAGCAAATAGATAGTCCATCTTGGAGTTTTGGCATGTTCCTGATGCAATGATAGCATTAGTTTCTCCAAAATCTTAACCAAACATGAGATATAGGAAACTTACATAGAATCTAATGTTTAAGATTGTTTTCTTTGTGTCCATGACAGTTCACATCCTTTCGAAAAAGTTAAGATCAAAATATACTATGCAAGGAGGAGGTCGCAGATAAGAAGCTTGAGGAGTGTTTGGCATCACTTAGATATATATGAGCACAACCTCCTTATATATCACATAATCCATATATTTTAATCTTTGTACAGTTGTATAAGTGTCTTTTTGTTCATGTGCATATGAGGAACCTTTTTCCAAAGCCTTTCTCTGTCAACATGAAGTTTCAATTTCCTACTCATAGAAATCACTTTTGAGAGGTGTCCTCCATATTCGATGGCACGTCTCACTGCCGAGTGGATAGATCACTGCCAAGGGAGGTTCTCCACATGCTACACTCAGATCACGCAACGAAAAACATCACTCAGACCGCCACATGAATGCTGCATAGAGAGCAAGGAATTGTCCTCTTCCGTCCACATGAATGCTAATGAGTGTATCCAAGTAATTATCTCTCAGAAACTTGAGATATTGGTAGGATGCGCATGGTAGTTGCTAACGAACATCCTAGCAGCTACATACGTATGACGCATATTCAACTACTATTCCTTCATCTCACCCATAACTTAAGATTGTTGAAGAGATATTGTACCTGACCTCAAACAGATAGGAATGGTGAGCCCCTATGTGAAGAACCAAACTTATACATCCCCTCACCTAAACTTGAGATATTGGTACGATGCGCATGCTAGTTGCTAACGAACATCCTACCAGCTACATATGTATGACGCATATTCAACTACTATTCCTTCATCTCACACATAACTTAAGATTGTTGAAGAGATATTGTACCTGACCTCAAACAAATAGGAAGAACCAACTTATACATCCCCTCACCTGTCCAATATCCACGACTGGATTCATACTTTTTCCACATTCATAGATAAGATTAGACTCCTAAATTTGCATAGCTCCCGTGAGAGTATCGAGCTCCACTTGGAGTGTTGTCAACTTTCAATTTCGCAGATATAAGAATGAAAATCAGAATAACAAAATGTTTTAATTTGCAAAGACCAAAAACGTAGAAAACTGCCTAGGCAGAAGAAATCTAAAATATTAACACTTGGCCAAGGTTACTTTCGTTTTTAACTATTCTCTACTCAAGGCAGTTAGATGCATCCAATTTATGAGATTCAATGGGGATAAGCTACTCAAAGAGATAAAGGTGACTGGGCTAGTTGTTATGATACTCATGTTGAGATATGAAGCTCAACATGTGATGATCTAGGATGATACATATCACTTTTTCATTTCTCTAAAATGTATAGTGGTCACACCGATATATGTCAGGGATACTTCATTCAGCTTTACTAGATTTATCTATTGAGAGTGATGACCCATTTGTTTTCTTTCCAGCTCTCGCATTCATGGACATTAGGACTTTTCCTTATGTATTGTTCTTTATATATTGCACTTCTTGTATTATTTCTTTTAGCTCATTTTTGTACATTCCTTTTAGCTCATTTTTGTACATTTCTTTTATGTAATAGAAGAAGAGGAAGAAGGTCATTCTTCTTAGCCTCAATCTTTGTGTGTGCTCCTCCTTGATTGTGAAAGTGTGTATGTGAGCTCTCTTCCTTATCTCTTTCCTCGTGACATGGTATCAGAGCCAATGTGGTATTAGAGCCAATGTCTCTGTAGAGAGCTTGTGGAGAAGGCCGACGGTGAAGAGTACGTAGGAAGGCATGGAGAAAGCGCGATTCACAAATGACCTCAGATTGCTACAAATGACCTCAGACACAATAGACAATTGAATGCACATGGAAATTGAAAAAAGAATAATTGGTATTATAAATTTTTACAATTGGCTCTTGGCCTTGAACCTCTCCACTACATTCTTTCTTCTTTGAGAAGATAGTGGCAATCGGTAAGTCAAAAGTGATTGGGATATTAAATGGGGGTCTATTAATCCAAGACCCAAATCTATTCCTATTCAACCTAATACTTTTCCTCTAGCTTTAACTCCTACGGTAGTAAGGGCAAAGGACTTCCTAACCAAAATTACATAGTTGGTCCCTTGCATTATTGTAGATAGTCACAAAAGTTTGTTCAAGGCCTTTAGACACCAGGTCATGAAGTTTCCTTGAGGAGAAAAGTCCTATGGATTATAACAAAATCTTCCTTTGGCAATTTTCCAATGTAGTGTGCCAAGGAAGAGCCACTGCCACAGGCAACATGGTGACCACCACTCCTTGCTGTGAATTTATCAACTTCGATTGCTTCTTCCACATAGATAATCATAAAATTTCATTAGATACTTACATCTTATACAAATATGAGACATAGTCAATCATAAATGTCATTAGATACATCTTGAAGCCTATCTTAATCCTCTCCTCTTCCCATTGCATCTAGTCAAATGGAAGAGTGAGCCATGCCACTTTGCTCCACAATAGGGGACGTTGGACTTTCCCTTGCTGCGACCAAATCTTCTTTAGTGGCATTTTGATTGGCATCACTCAAAATCTTCTCACACACAAATGCAATGGTTTTTGCAACTGAATCGCCAAATGGAATGGTTGTCTTTTCAATTCTATTAGAAGTGTTGTCCATGGGAACATCCTAGGTCAAGCAAAAAATACTTAGGCATTCCTCAAGGCATAGACCAAGTGCCTTCTCAATATCATGTAGGAACCAAAATTCGTCTCCATCAACAACTACCACTGAGAACATTTCCATTTGTACCTCTGGTAGACTGGGTTCCAAAGGCTCTAAATTGGAGGTTGGACTATTTTGTGTACTAGTGGCTTCCTTCAATTTTTCCACTACCCCTTGTGAAAAATGTCTGCGAGTGTTTTAACTCTCTTCTAATAAGTTTAGACCTTGTATTTGCAGTTGCTTTTTGTCATCGACAAAACCCCCAGTAACAAGATGGGGTAGGTCCGTGGGTCTAGGTTTGGGCTCCTCATTGACAAAAAATATTGTTTTTGCAACATAGGAGATATATTTTCTTCCCATCTTCCTCTCCTTATTTAATTGCTTAATAAAGGGAATTGTGCCATCTAATAGGTGCCCTCCATCCTAAACAATAGCCATGAAACACTTTTGACGCTTCGCAAAAGTCTCATCTCCTTTATGAATGTAAAAAAGTAGGTCATAGGGGACCCTTTTACACTCATATGATGTAATATCTATAGTGTTTCATAATATATAGAATTCAAAAAAATTCGTAATCTCCTTGAGCACATCTAAGTTCATGGTTAGAGTCCCTTCAAGATTAGGGACTCTAGAGACTAGGTCATACAAATATGTACGACCATTGTAGTTTGTATTATCCAAGAACTCCATGAATAGATATCGAGGAGATTTGATGGGAGTGGAAGTGTTAACTACCATTGTGTGCATGCAAGAATTATATTGACTTGTCTGCTCTTTCTAGATCTTTGTGAGTGCAAATGTGATAAATGAGCATGTAGAATCCATTCTTATAGCAGTTTCAAGTTTTTAAAGTGATTGGGCCCACTTTTAAAAGTACATAATAAAAAGTGAAAGTTAAAAACATGAGTTTTTGATGGCAAAATAATGCACATAACACGAAATGATATGCATTTTTTTGCATCAAAGAAGATGTTTGAACATAAACTTTTGACATTCCAAAAGTTTTGAAATTACCATTGCAACTAAGAAGGTGTATACAATATCTAACATGTATTGTTTTTCCTACTTTTTACAAGTTTCTTGAAAGTGCAAAAACCATATTGAGATACAATGAATAGGACCCAAAAAGTGACATTATCAGGTTGCAAAAGAACTATGAAAATATGAGTTCAGTTCCATCTTTGCTCCAATCTGTAGGGGCTTTCATTTTGTGTTCTAATGTTCCTCCCACCTATAATCAATTTGCAAGTAATTCAAGTTATAAAACTAAAATAAACAATAATGAAAAGATTACTTTAACAAAAGCACAAAACATTTCTCACCTTATGTCCTTCTATTTTGATTTTGGATTGAGTTAGTCCTTCAAACCCCATAATCACCAAGTGTTCTCTCATACTAGCCAAGGTCCAATGATGATTCACCAAAATAGTTTCTATTTCATTGTTGGACAATTCAAGCTTTATTTCAAATGAATTTAAAAATCCCTCTGAACTTTGAAATGGTATCCATTTGCCAAGTTTGCGCATCCAATTATCATAGTAGAATCTAATGTATAATGAAGTACGTTGTTTCAAATATTGAAATCCTATACCTGTTCCACCTATTTTACAAAGATATTTATCACCTTTTGCAATTGCTTCTATCAAGCCCCAATTCTCACCAAGAAGGCTTTTAAGTTGCTCATATGTGATATCTTTACACATGAACATGGTAGAAGTCTCTTGCAATGAGAATCCTTGGAATAAATATACAAAAAAATGGATGGAAAAAGACCAGTGCAAACCTACAGATCTAGATACTTTTGTGCATTTGAAAGAGTTATGTATATCCATTACCAACTTGTGCTTCAAAGATGATACAGACCATATATGACGTTTTGGCCACGAGATGTTTTTGGTTTGGTGATAGCCATTGTCTATCTATAGCTTTGATATCTTGACATCTTAATGTGAGGATTTCATCTTTTGGTTGCTAGAAGCTTTAGATGCTGCCATTGAAGCTCAATGTCTTCAAGTCACAATAGTGGTCCAAGATAGGAGATCCAAGTAGGATGGAATGTAGAAACAAGAGCTTCAATGGTGTTCTACATAGAGAAAGTAGTGGGAAAAGATGCTTTTTTGGCACTTGGTTATGAAAATGTGACGTTTAGAAGGGAAATACCTCTTTTTTTGAGTATTTTGGAAAAAACAAATTCAGCTCAAAACATGCACGGATTTTGAATTTGGAGTCAAAAAGAGCACTTTTGACCCTAAAACATAGTGGGGGGTCCATTCTCAAGTGTTATGATGAAATTTGTTGACTTTTAGAAATTTTGAATTTTTAGACCCAACTAAGTTACAAGATTCATTGTCTCTCTAGGGGCGGCTCATTAAATAAGGGAGAAATTTGTCCCCTCTCCCCCCTTCAACCTAGTACTTTATAAGGCATAGACTATGGCCACCACCCTCTTATGATTGGTCCATCACTAATCACTCCTTACTCTAAAAGGCCAATGCAGGGTTCATTTTTTCCCTTAATGTGAATGCCCAAATAATGATAAGAATGCATCATATTTGACATCTCAAAAGAGGAATGCAAATCAGCCTTAAACTCAGCAATATGCTTCTCGCTATGACTAGTGTGTAGGATATCATTAACATATACAACAATGATTATAAGTGCATCATTTTCACGCTTAACATAAAAGGTGTTGTTTGTTGGAGTGTTCTCAAATGCATGTGCTAACAAGTAGGAATGTATCTTTTCATATGAAGCATGTGGTGGTTGCTTCAATCCACAAAATGCTTTTTGCACCTTACATAATTTCGTCTCATGCTATTTTTGAACAAAACCACGGGGCTAAAATACATATACTTATTCATGTAAATCAGGATTTGAAAATGTAGTTGTAATATCCAACCAATGTAAATCACGATTTGCAAATGTGGTTGTAATAACAAAATCCTTTAATATGTAAAGACCAAAAATGTAGAAAACTGGCTAGGTAGAAGAAATCTAAAATATTAACACTTGGCCAAGGTTACCTTCATTTTTAACTATTCTGTACTCAAGGGAGTTAGATGCATCCAATTTATGAGATTCATGGGGATAAGCTACTCAGAGAGAGAGAGAGAGAGAGGTGACTGGGCTAGTTGTTATGATATTCATGTTCAGATATGAAGCTCAACATGTGATGATCTAGGATGATACATATCACTTTATCATTTCTCTAAAATGTATAGTGGTCACACCGATATATGTCAGGGATACTTCATTGAGCTTTACTAGATTTATCTACCAAGAGTGATGACACATTTGTTTTCTTTCTAGCTTACTCATTTGTGGACATTAGGAATTTTCCTTATGTATTGTTCTTTATATATTGCACTTCTTGTATTTTTGCTTTTAGCTCATTCTTGTACATTCATTTTATGTGATAGAAGAAGAGGAAGAAGATCATTCTTCCTGGCCTCAATCTGTGTGTGTGCTACTCCTCGATTGTGAGAGTGTGTGTGTGATCTCTCTTCCTTATCTCTTTCCTCGTGACATGGTATCAGAGCCAATGTGTCTGTAGAGAGCTTGTGGAGAAGGCCCATGGTGAAGAGTATATGAGAAGGCATGGAGAAAGTGCGTTTCACAAATGACCTAAGATTGCTACAAAAATTGGCATGAAGGTAGAAGGCCTCAAAATATTTTTGAGAAAAAAAGAGACAATTGCAAGATCACGACCACCACATGCTAGAGAGATGACTCTCCTCCCAACCAAATGCCTCTCTATATAGCTCTCTCCAAGGATTTGCCTTCTTGGGCAGATGGATTGTAATCAAGCTTACACTATGCTTGAGGTGGATTTGATCTACATCAAAGGCTATAGCGTCGAAAGAATATCCATTGGAGAGTTCTTTTTCTTATGCTCATTTAGTGTATTTTTTGAGAGATTTTTGATGGTTCATTTACCATTGTAAAAGCCTTGTTGGAACATCAAGCTTACACTATGCTTGAGGTGGATTTGATCTACATCAAAGGCTATAGCATCAAAAGGATATCCGTTGGAGAGATCTTTTTCTTATGCTCATTTAGTGTATTTTTTGAGAGATTTTTGATGGTTTGTTTACTGTTGTAAAAGCTTTGAGCTTTACACATGTAAAGGTAGAAAGATAGAGCCCAAATCCCACGAATTTGTGGTGGTTGAAGTTGCATTCAATCAAGCAATCAATCACCTAAAAGTAGATCAAACTAGATCTTCACTTTTCCTAGATTGTAGGAAAGTGAATTGATTCCCTCCAACAACCATTCCCACCTTCAATTGAATTCAAATTCCACTTGTAGAAGTCTTGGAACACTCCTAAAGTGTATATAAAGGCTTGAAATCACTTGTACAATACATGGAAGCAGTATACATACACTTGTGACCATCATTGTCTTGCTCCTTCAATTCTCTACATCATCTTCTTCGCCAACAGTAACCTTGTAGAGGCTCCTGTACTCTCTCGAGAGCTCCAAATTGAGTGAAACATAAAGAATGGGAAATATATTATTGTCTAGTTTATGCCTATAAATTTTCATAGCATTTGGTTTAGCAGATTGGAAGAAATCTGAGTTTTTTTGTCTCGAGGTCAATCTCTACGTATTCTTGAAGAATAGGAAGTACCACCGTTGAATGTCTCATTTATTCCTATAGCATATTTTGCTTATTCGTTATACTTTTGTGCATTCTATACACGCAACCCTATGTGAATCACTCCCATAAAAGTATTTTTTCTAATTGTAATCACGCTGGTCGCTATGGGCATTTGAAGTTCATTGTCTCTTCCATAGATAGTAAGTTTTTTGAGCTAGTCGACCCGCAAACCTATCTATCTTTATCGACTCATTCTCCTTGATGCTCCAAAGTACATAGTGTGTTTCTTTGCACTTATCACATGCTTATAAGGTTTATTTGAGTCTCCCTAAGCTCAAGGGCTGCTCTTGTGTCGGTTGGGTTGACCAAACTTTGTCGCTTCGAAATGCACTTTTCTACCTTCTACAAGCTTCTCCAAGTTCTTTTAGTGGTATCAAAGCTAGGTCAAGATGGGTGACAACTTTCCCTAAATGATCGAGAAGCTTGATCGACACAACTACATGGCTTGGAAAATCAGGATGGAGGCCTATTTGCAAGGTAGAAATCTTTATGGAATTGTAGTAGGTGATGAAGCTATGCCTATTCCAAGATCCAACGGACGACCTACACAAGAGGAGATAGATAAGCTCACACTTTGGTGTGCAAGGGATGCTCAAGCAAGGTCGTACATACTAAAATCTATCTTTGACTTTCTATTACCACATATTAGAGGATGCAAGACATCTCAAGAGACTTGGGATTCCCTCGAGACTTTCTTGTCTGCTAGTACCAAAGCAAGAAAGAATCATCTTTGGAACAAGTTCAACCAAATGAAGAAGACACCTAAACAAACCATCACAGAGTTTGTTACCAAAGTCAAGGAGGTTGTAGATCAATTAGCATCCATTGGAGAGATGATTGAAGAAGAGTTCATCATGATGTAAATTCGCAACGGCATTCGAAGTGATAAGCAATGGCAATCCTTCACGACCGCTTATGATCTCATCATGCATGTGCAAACTCCAGACTTCAACATCTTTCTTGGACAACTCTTCAATCAAGAAGCCAACAATAGCATAAAGGAAGGTAACTCTTATCATGGTAATTCAACTCGTGCTCTATATGCAAATAAGAAGGATAAGAAGCAGAAAGGCAAGAAGAAGGAAGAATATGAAGAAGAGACCTCCCAAGCCAACTTTTAGGAAAGAGCAAGTGTAAAGGGAAGAAGAAAGGACCAAAGCAAGACAAAGCCAAAGGCCAGAATGTTCAACCTTGTGCCATATGCGATAAGACCAACCACACCACTCAGAATTGTTGGTTCAATGGGAAGACCCAGAAAGGAAGTGGAAGAGGTGGATATGACAAAAATAGAGGTAGAGGTGGACACAACTTCAACAATAACAATAGAGGCTATAATAGAAGGAACTACAACAATTATTCAGAAGATCAACCACATGAAGACTCATTGCTTCTTATGAATCTAAGCCCCAAAGAAGGTAAAGAAGATGATCATTTGTTCTACATAGATTCAGGATGTTCGAATCATGTTGCAGGCAACATTGCTCTTCTATCTGATTTGGAAAGTCCAAAGCATAGACATGAAGTGCAAACAAGGGATGACACAAAGAAAATTTTGGAGAAGATTGGTAATGTCAAAGCTTCCAATGGCAGGACAAACATTCTAAGTAAGGTTCTTTATGTACCCACTATCACTAAAAACCTAATAAGTGTAAGACAAATAGTTGAAAAAGGTTTGCAAGTTGGGTTCACCCAACATGGAGCTTTTGTGGAAGATCCATCTCAAGGCTTCAAAAAGATAGCTCGAGGTGAGAAGCATGGTAGGCTCTTTAGATTTGAAGTAGGAGAAACCAGGAACATAGCTCTATTCAACTTTGGGTCTCAAACACATTTGGAGTAGATTTGGGTTGGCCTTTTCACTCAGTTAGGTTGAACACGGGACTTCACTAAAAACTGAATAACTCACACATCATAAGGAATTTCATAAAACTGTTCCAGATAGAAGACGTACTCAAGATAAGCTTTCCAACGAACGTTTAAACACTGAAATTGGATACATATATTGAGAGACATGACTCTCACAAGTAGACTACCCAAAAATGGGTATGCGGTTGGACATACTCTATGAGAGTGAACTGAATGAAATGACTCAAATCAAATGAACTAGCTACAAGGGGACTTTCATGCCTTCTTCCTCTGTCCTTGAGTTTCCTCCCTTGCCTCTTTTATAGCCAAGTGACCAAAAAATTTCATGATGAGTTTGAGAGCTCTTCTCCATCATTTCTCCACTACTTTGGAAAACCACTCCTCTTACAATTCAGCTTTTGGATTTCATTCTCTTTTGATTGATTCTCTTTTGGCCTCCACTACTTGCTGAAGTAAATGCTTTCAGTTTTCATTTTTGTATTTTTCTTCTATTTGAAGAAAATCCTTTTTGCAAAAATATATACGACCTTACTTGTTTATTTTTAACACTTTTTGACATCAATCTGAGTATAAAATTTGGTGTCGCATACTAACCTATTTTATATTCACATTAATGTGTGGGTGATACTTATCCTAAAGTCTAAATCATCTCTTGATAGTGTACCTTTTTACTTTAACTCTTTACGAGAATTTTGAAGTTTTTTTACTTTATTTCTAGCTGGATATTCAAGGTTTTGGATTCCTTCACATGATTATCTTCCAATCACATGCTTTTCCTTTGAAACTTGAAAAAATTTTAATAGAATATCTATTCCACTTTGCTAGGGTTTTGAAATGAAAACTAGTAAGAATTCAAAGTACTTGAATTTTCACAGATTTAAGTTCAATTGGTTTATTCTTGACAAATTTGTAGTGACAAGAGCTTTTGACTTCTTGCCTTTAGATTCATTCTTTATTGATGCTCTAGGTACCTATATCGGAGGAAACTTTATAGGAATCTCTGTACTACTTAAGTCTAAGCATCTGCTCATGCTTTCTATATTTGTACCAAAATCCCTTGAAGTATAAGCAAACATATGTTTTACCTTCCACAAAATTAAGTATTGTCTTCACAGTTGTAAACTACATTCTTGGAAATTCTTCACTCTCTTCAAACTTGGAACAACTTACTCTTTTCACAATTTTCCATTGGATAAATGGAACTTGAGTGATAATTCCCAAAAGGAGTTTTATTGCCAATACTTGGACAAACTCTAGAGTAGTTCCAATCGCACGTTCTTGGACAATCATGGACAAACTTGATCAAGTCTGGTTGACCTTGCGACTAGAATAAAGATTTCATATTAATCTTTAATATCTCCAAAACTATCAAAAGCTTCTTTTCTTACCTACAGGATTTTAAAAATCTTTATCTCAACTTAAGTCCAAGCATACACTGATGCCTCTTAGATTCCAAAGTTAAGAATCTTTTATACACCTTTAGGTTATATCAATATTTGTACTTAAGTACCAATACCGATGGTTTTGAAAATTACTAGGAACTACTAACTGTAAGATGTTTCTTGAAAGATTCTAGTCTCACATCTAGGGAGATTTTTTCTTTCAAGAACTTTAGATTCTTGCCAAGGAATCAAGTAATACTAAGCCAATGATTCATCTTGGAATAATTTTCTTTACTAGAATGATCTTCAAAAGAAATTCTTGACTTTTGGACAAGACCTAGACTTAAAGCTTTATTATTGATCCAAAAGATATTCCTTTTTAACCAATGAAATAGTTAACCAAACTATTTCATTTATTGCCTTATCTAAAGATTACTTTGACGTATCTTTTAGGAAAATATCTTGATTTTCAAAGATTACTTTGACTTGGGTTTTTTCTTTAAGCTCTAATTAGCTTTAAAAAAAACAAGCATACTTTCCTCATCCTCAAAAAAGTGCTTAATAAAGTTTTTATGCTTTTTGAAAACTTTGCATCTTCCTAGAGATGCAGTCATGGAACCTAGCATCCAACTATTGAACACTAAAGTTCAAGCAATACTAAACTTTATTCACCTTTTTGAGGTTCATCATTTTTCAATATGAAATCAAAGAAAAAACTTCAAAAGTTCGATGATTTTTTCAAATTTGGAATTGTTAATCATATTTATTGTTACTTCTTTTGCACTAACATGTCTTCCTTGTGTATTTGGAAGGGAAAAATTTGTGTTTGTGATGATAGGCATTGATCAAATGAGCTTTTGTTTTGGATTTAGCTAACGGCAAGCAGTTGCATACATGTGTGCTCATGGAAGATGGTAGAGTTGATGTTGTTGTGGGGAGCTTGCTTATAAGCATGGTGTGCTCGGTCCAACCATGCTTCTTACACTTTTGGCCTCTTTTATACCATGAGGGGAAATGGCATTCAGCTAGATTGAGCATCATAATTGTCTATTGTGAAGGCACATGGAATCATGAAGCTTGTTGAAGTAGGCATGGATATCGAAAATGAGATTTCCAAACAAGGACTTTCTCTCTATACTTGCATGTAGGAAAGTGGCAGAGAGTGTTAGACAGCAACCACCAAATGAGACTACCAATATCTTTTCTTTTGAGAGTCATGAGCTTGCTTTGGATTGCTCAAGATCAAGCACACAGGTGTTGCCAACTTCATTGAGTTGCTTTATCCCAGAGGATTCAAACGAGAAACATCTTTTAGACATTGGTCTACATGCTTCAGGAGCTCCATCTAGATTAAGAAGCCTTAGAGATGATTATGTGGGAAGTGACAAACTCTGTTGTTTCCATGACATGCATGTTGGAGATGATGCAAAGAGCCTTTAGCAGTTTTTTCCTTCAGCATGTATGTATAATAGACAGAGTGCATCACCTGGTTTGCATCCTAATGAGTTGGAAAATTGCGAGATGAAGACTTTGGACAATGGAAAAGCTTTCAAACATCAGAAGACGCAATAATACAAGGCTTATTCAATGAGATATCATTACTCAGCTAGATAAGCGAAAAGAGGTTGCAAGCAACAGGCCCTGCAAGGGTGACATGAGTTTTTGCCACATGACAAGGATCAGTCAAATGTGTATTGCACAAGGATGGCTTCAATTTATACTTCAATGACCAGTGCATTGCAACTTGTGATACATTTAGCTACAAACATTTTTGAGAGCTTCATCTACGTGACTCTCATTATGGACTCATCAATGCTATCAATGTACATAAACATTGACCGAGAAGTTGTTCAGGTTACTATGACCCATCTGCAGGTGTACACAAAAAAGGGGGGGTGTCCTCTGTTTTTTCCTTGTTCAAGGAGCTGGAGCATCATTGGGGATGTCTCTCGGGAGGGTAGAGGAGAGCAGCAAATATATAGCAGGAGTTCGACGGGAGATTTCTTGGCACCAGTTTTGGGGAGGGGCTGCTTCAACGGGTGATCCTTGCTTCACATCATCTGCTAAGGAGGGCATCCATCAACACACGAGGACACTAATGATCAAATAACAGTTAGGGGGGAGGTGCAAAGGAGTTTGTTTTGATCCCGATTCGATTGACACTCAGAGGTCCTTCACATTATTGACTGCACATGAGTCATACAGGTACCATGGGTATGTCACTGAATAACCCATTGTCATCTACGAGATTCGCTTGAAGTATGGGATAAGAGCTCCTCTACAAACATCGCTACCGGGCAAGATATTGTTTGTCTTTCATGCATATCAAAAAAGCCTTTCCGCTTTTACGTGCACTTCATATCTCTGGTTCTCGATTCTTTACTCCACAAGAGTTCCTGTTTTTCTATTCCACAACAATTGCTGCCTTTTTCCACAACAAATCCTGCATTGCATTATTTTTTTTCCTTATCTTTTTTGTTCGTTCTTTTATTGTTCGATCTTACAAGGCCTATGGCATTGGTGTCTTCATGTTCATAAGGTCCTCTTCTCTCATCTAATGAGAAGGTGTGCAATGGGATTGAAGTGGAATAAAATTAAAAGGCCTGACAACCTTTCTTCAAGTGATCAAGAGTGAAAAGAGTTTCCCATGAAGAAAGTGTTTTACCAATGCATCTGTTTTACACGCACCATGCCCAAAATCTCTTTCTCAATCATGGCATTCAATGTCTTGGACTATACATAGAAGCATGCCTTACATAGAAATGTGTGGGATAGTCTGCATTGATCACAACGTTCAATCTCTTGGGCCGTATATAAAAGCATATTAAGTCTGATGAAGTTTGCATCTACTTCTTTCTCTCATACTCAACGCTAAGCTGCATGCATAAACATTACAGTGTCACATCCACAAGGATTCCTTGGCAACGTCGTGAAATATATCACCGAGCTTTTGGTACTATCGTTGCACATATTCAGACTTATATAGGCCATCTTTACAAGTTCTGATACATACCATGCCTTGCTCTTGCACTATCTAGGATCCAAGGTTGTAGAAATATTCAATGTCACAATGTTTGGATTAAACAGAGTTGGAGATCAATAGCATGCTCATTTTGAATGGCTCCAGCATTGTTTGCTGCAGATCTGGCTCGTGAATGAAGAATTGGAGCATCTGTATGACATTAGTCTCGTTTGTCAAGGGTATAAAATCCTCACAGTCCCCAGCCCCTTTTTCAGTGGAGGTGATCTTCTTATAATCATAAAGAGTGACTAGTATAGCGCTTTTAATTTTAGAGATTTTCACTTTGATGAATTCAACGGGGACATCTGACCAAGTTCTACATCTGTGTGCCCAAGTTCCATTCTAAGATAGGCCTCAAATTGCTGAACGACAATTATTGGTTGTGAACACGCCGTTTACACTTCCCATATATATCAAATTACCTCTTATTTAGGCCTGACAAGTAGCTCTGATGCAAGATTCTAAGATTAATTTCCTGGTGATCTTTTGAGGATTATGCTCTATGTATCACTTTGTATGCCAGTGTTCTGCAAGTGTGACATATTGACAAGTAGCTTTGATGCAAGATTCTAAGATTAATTTTCTGGTGATCTTTTGAGGATTATGCTCTATGTATCACTTTGTATGCCAGTGTTATGCAAGTGTGACATATTGTAGTATTGTGTGGATTTCATTTTACTAGTAACTAAAACCATCAAGTTGCACACTTTGTTTTCATGGCTAACAAACTATTCTCTCATGTTAATGACCTAAATGGAAGCGATTTGACCACATTTGTTAAAGAAAAAAAAACAGAATATTGGGCAACCTAATCATCTGTTCTCACATAAACAAGATCAATATCACGTGCTAATACCTTCTCTATGATGAAGTGATAATGTACCTCGATATGCTTTATTCTAGCATGGAAAACAAGGTTCTGTGCTAACTGTATGCAGCTAAGATTATCACAATAAATGGTGATAGGCTTTTGCACTTCCACACCTAAATCTACAAGTAGCATCTCCAGCCATGATGCCTCACATGCTGCCATTGCAGCACCTCTATACTCAGCCTCTATACTCGACAAAGAAACAGTGGGTTGCTTCTCGTTGCTCCATGTAACAACTGCACTTTCGAGTGAGAATAGAAAACAACTGTAGATCTTCGATCTGGAATGCTACCAGCCCAATCGGCATCCGTGTATCCATAAACCTGCAAATCTACACCAACCTTATAAAACAATGCATAATCCAAAGTAGCACTCACATAACGTAGAGTGCACCTTAGAGCATCCAAATATGGCTTCCTAGGAACCTACATAAACTGATTTTCCAGTCCAACGGTATAACTTAGATCATGCCTTGTAATTGTGAGATATATAAGACTTCCCACAATTTTCTTGTACATAGTAGCATTTTCAAATGCTTCACCTGATGTAGTGTCCAAATTCAAATTTTGATCTAATGGCATAGAAATTGGCTTACAATCAGCCATACCATACATTTGCAGCATATTCAAGGCATATTGCCTTTGTGACATCCATATACCTATTTCTGTATGTATAAACTCAATGCCCAAGAAATAGCGCAACACACCAAGATCTTTCATGTTGAATTCTTGCATAAGAAGTTGCTTTACCTCTTTGATGCTTTCTGCATTATCACCACCTATAAACAGGTCATCAACATAGATAGCCACAATCGTGATGCCATCATCAGCCTTCCTTGCATATAGTGAATGATCTGCATCACACATAGAAAACCCAATGCTGGTTAAGTAATCAGCAATCCTTGCATGCCATGCACGAGGGGCTTGGGTCAACCCATACAAAGCCTTTTGCAACCTTCAAACATATTCTAGATGCTTTGAATCTTCATATCCTTGTGGCTAGTCCATATATACTTCTTCCTTTAACTCACCATGTAGGAAAGCATTCTTCACATCCATCTCATGCCAAGTCCATCCTTTTGTTGTAGCTAATGCAACAAGTGTTCTCAGAGTAGACATTTTAGCTACAAGGCTGAATGTTTCCTCATAATCAATGCCATATGTCTATGCATATCCTTTAGCTACCAATCGTGCTTTATACCTACTTATGCTACCATCAGCATTATGTTTTACCTTGTAAACCCATTTGCAACCTATGGGTTTCTTTCCTTGTGGCAATGGAACCAGCTTCCATGTATCATTTCCATAAAGTGCAACCATCTCCTCATCCATAGATTTTTCCCAATCTGCAATTCCAATTGCATCTTCAAAGCAAGAAGGTTCAACATCTTGTATTACCTTTGTCATGTAGGCACAATGATGAGCCATATAACGGTCATATGTTAATTGTTTTAGTGAATTTTGTTAATCATTTTAGATCTTCTTGTTCCTGGGTCACTTCTCCTTGTATCATCTGCATGTGCCCTTCTTACTCCTGGAGTCTTCACAGAGGGCAATCCAAGTTCCTCATCAAGACTCTTTTTTGAACCGCTTGAATGTCCATCAATGTCTTCAAAACCTGCATATGTTTTACTACCAGTAGAACGCTTTTCTTTACCTTTCTTCGATGTATTTGATGAATTTGTTGGACTGAAATTTCCATGCAATCTTCCACTCCATGGATTTGAGTTGGAACTATTGCTTGGTGATGCATCTGGTCCACTCAAAACTTGAGATTCTGCACTTGATTTTTCAGCATTTTCTTTGTCATTTGGTTCAAGATTCAGTCCTTCTTTGGCATCAACATAGAAGCTTGACATTTCGTCAAATACCACATCTCTGCTCACCTTTACCTGTCGTATGAGTGGGTTATAACATTTATATCCCTTTTGCTCAAGGGAGTATCCAATGAAGACACACTTTTCTGCTTTTGGATCAAGCTTTGTCCTCAATTCATCTGGGACATGTAAATATGCAATAGAACCAAAAACTTTTAGATGTGATAAGGTTGGCTTTTTACCTGTAAACGTCTCTTCAAGTGTAACTTGATGTACAACAACAGTCTAAGTTCTGCTCATGATGTATATAGCAATATGCATAGTTTTTTCCCAATAAAAATGAGGCATATTCTTCTCCACCATCAAGGCTCTTGCTATTTCTGCAATATGTCTATTTTCGCATTCAGCAACATGATTCTGATGTGGTGTGTACCTTCATGAAAATTGACGCGGAATTCCATGATTTTTTAGAAAACTACTGAAATCATTGGACATGTATTCACCTCCTCCATCAGATATTAATGTTTGAATGTACTTCCCTCTTTGCTTTTCCACCGTAACTTTAGAATTATGGAAGTGAGTGAACACCTCGCTCTTCTCTTTCATAAAATATACCCATACTTTGCATGTATGGTCATCAATGAAAGTAACATAAAACCTGCAACCGCCCATGGATGTGATCTTTGCTTGACCCCAAACATCTATATGTACTACTTCTAGTACATTCTCAATTGGTGTGATTCTGATTTGGGGGAGGGTGGGGGTGGGGGTGGGGTTGGGGGTGGGGGGATAGATACTCAAAAATTTACTGCAGGTGGTGATTTTATGATTGTAGGAGGAGCAATTGCGAGGTTTTCAAAGAAACAAAGTTTAGTGGCTTTATCGTTTGTAGAGGTTGAATTTGTGGCTTTTGCCCTCACTACTAAAGAAGGTGTATGGCTATAAACATTACTCAATGAACTTCTATCATCTCATCCTATACCACTAAAGATTGTGTGATAATCAATCTTGCATTCAACTGGCCAATAACTCCAAGCACTCTAAAAAACTGAAGCACATGATCTGAAATATCATTATATACACAAATTCCTCAAGCAAAAGAAACTACAACTTACCTATGTCTCCACACACCTCATGTGGGTAGATTCATTAACCAAGCCATTAACTACTGATAAATTTATACAGTGCAACAAACATTTAGGACTATGTGATATATCATAGTTCTAACATTCTAACTGTGGCATGTTGCACATCCATTTTTTAGGAAAAGTTTTTTGGTTTAAAACCATTCTTTTAGCTCTTTAGATATCAGCCATTATTTTCATAAAAAGGGTCATTAAAAGTTGACCACTCTTTTAGTGCTTTAAAATAGCATCCATTATTTTTGTGAAATAGTTGTTGAACAACTTTTTAGTTATTATCCATTCTTTTAGTACTTTAAATATTCTTCACTACTTTTGTACAAGAAAATCATTGGCACATATTCATTCCCAAAACTCTATATAAAGAGCTTAGGAATTCATTTTTTTATAGTGTTGTTGAAAAACTTCATGATTGTTAATATGGAGACATTTTTTGTACAGAGAACTTCTCTTCTTTTATCTAGTCTTGTGCATCTACTCTGCTTTATCATCTTCGCAGTCTATGCTATTCTCTACTTCCCTTCATGCTTCCATTTTGTGCTACTTCTTGAACTTCCTTTATTCTAAATTGGTATCAGAGCGAGGTTGATGCATCAAAGGTGCTATACATGAGCTATATGCATAAGATGCAACACCAATAAGCTGATAATTTGCAAGTACCTTGGTTTAGAATAATCTTCTTTTAGGATGGCTGACAAAAATAGCCAAATAGAAAATTGAGTAAAACCAACTATCAAGCCTGGCATTTTCGCATGTCTGGATATCTTATGGGTAGGAATTTGCATGGTCTTATTAGTGGTACGGAACCTCAACTGGACTTGCTTGATCAAAATCCGACACCACAACAAGTCCGGGAATATCAAAGGTGGAATGAGCGTGACAAGCAGGTAATCTTTGTATTGTCACAAAATATTGAGTCGAGCATGATAGGACACATACAAGACTTGATAACAAGCAAGGAGATTTGGGAAGCATTAGAGCAACTCTTCTCAACAACCACAAAGGCACGACGAATTCAATTGAAAATAAATTAAATAATTTGTGAAAGGATGTACGACAGTCAGTAAATGATTATGTTTTAAAAATTAAGCAGATTTTCAATGCACTTGCTTCAATTTCATGCATAGTTGAAGATGATGATTTAGTTGCATTTGTTTTAAATGGTTTAAAAGAAGATGAAAAACGGAAAGCTTTTACAACTTCTGTATTTGTGAGAGCAGAGTTTCCTGATTTTGATGAGTTGGTTTCACTTATGATAATAGAAGAAATTAATATTAATGGTGGACAGTCTATGCAGAAAGGTAGTGTAGGTCATGCACTTTATGCAGGAAATCAGCGTGGTCGTAGAGATGGCAGAAGAGGAAGTTTCAGAGGTCATGGAGGCCGAAATGAGATAAACAATAATTATGATGCAAGCAACTCAGATATGAATATGCGTGGAAGAGGGAGATATTCCTACCGTGGTAGAGGACGTAATGGGTATCAAGGTAATTCAGGTATAACATGTTATAATTGTGGTAAGGTTGGTCATATATCTCGTGATTGTTGGCATAATCAAGGGCGAGATGGATATGCAAGGCAAAATCATACACAGGGTAATTTTGTTCAGGAACAAAATCATGAAAATGTACTAATGATGAATGTGAATACAGATGCAACTCATAGCAATGATGTATGGTATGTTGACAATGGACGTAGTAATCATATGAGTAATAATGTTGATTGGTTTGCTAATTTACATGCACCTTTGTTTGATGGTAAAGTTGAAACAGGTGATAGTTCAATGCATCATATAGCACAAGTTGGAGACGTGTGCTTTGAAGATCGAAAAGGCAATAAAATTTTAAAAGATGTTCTTCATGTACTGTCAATAAGTAAAAATCTTATCTCAGTTGGTCAGATGGTGGAGTGTGGCTATCAAGTGTGGTGCAACATGTAATAAGCGAATTATGGCATAAGCGAATAGGACATGTAAATGTACATAAGTTAAAAGACATGGCTAAAAGAAAGATTGTTGTTGGTTTACATGATATCTCAAAACAAAATATGACACATTTGTGTGATGCTTGTCAATTTGGTAAGCAAGCAAGCCATCCTTTTTCTAGTGTCAAATTGCAAAGCAGGCATTTATTAGAATTGGTGCATACTGATGTTTGGGGTCCTATGAAGCAACCGTCACTTGCAGATAGTAAGTATTATGTTACTTCTGTGGATGACTTTAGCCGAATGACTTTTGTGTATTTTCTTAAGCACAAGAGTGATGTGTTTGATTGCTTTCTCAGATTCAAAGCAATGGTCGAAAAGCAAACTGCAAAGGTAATTAAAAGATTAAGATCTGATGGTGGTAGTGAGTATTTTTCAAGAATGTTTAATGAATTTCTTTGGAATGAAGGTATAAGAAGGGAAGTCACTTGCAAGTATACTCCTCAATAAAATGGAGTAGCAAAAAGACGGAATAGGATTATTGCAAAAATAGCAAGAGCAATGCTGAATGAAAAAGCATATGCTATTGAAATTTTGGGCTGAAGCGGTAAATATAGCAGTATATTTGATGAATCGTATGCCAACATCTACAACGCATAATGTAACTCCTTTTGAGGTTTGGTTTAATAAAAAACCTGTTATTGATCACTTACGTGTATTTAGTGATGTTTGTTTTGATATGGTTCCATATGCATTGAGAACCAAACTAGAGCCAAAAGGAGAGAAATGAATTTTCATGGGTTATGCAGATAATCAGAAAGGATATAAGTGTTATAATCCAATAAGTAAAGAAATGATTATTAGCCATGATGTACACTTTGATGAGTTATTATCTTGGTTTACAGATCCTATTTTGCAGGTTCAAGAAGAAATGCAAGAAGAAATCGAAGATGGTTTACATGATACTACAGGAGTGAGCTCAGAAGGTGAGAATGGTTATAATGAAGAAAAATTATCACCTACATCAAAAGAGAAAGGATAAGGTAAAGCAAAGCTTTTTGAGATAAGTGATGATATAGAAATTAGCGAAAGTTCTAAATCTGATTTGATAAAACATGAACATGAACTTAGGAGAAGTTCAAGAGAAAGAAAGCCAACACAAAGGTATATTGAGTCTTATTGTGTTTCACATTCAGCTTTTGTGTCAAAAGTTATTGAAGAACAAGAACCTACATGTTTCGAAGATGCAAATTCAAATGTTAATTGGTCAAATGCGATGCAAGAAGAGATAGATGCATTGTATAAGAACAACACATGGCATCTTGTACCATGAGATAATAAGATGAAGGTAATTGGAAATAAGTGGCTATTTCATATTAAAAGAAATAGTGATGGTTATATTTCCAGGTACAAGGCAAGGTTAGTTGCAAAAGGTTTACCACAAACATATGGAATTGATTACGAAGAGACATTTATCCGAGTTGCAAGAATGTCAACTATACGAACAATTTTAAGTGTTGTAGTAAGTAAAGGTTGGAAGATATTTTAGCTTGATGTCAAAAATGCATTTTTAAATGGTCAATTACAAGAACAGGTTTATATGGAGCAACCAAAAGAATTTAAAGACGAAAAATATCCAAATTTTGTTTGCAAGCTAACAAAAGCATTATATGGTTTGAAACAAGAACCTAGAGCTTGGAATAATCGATTGGTAAGTTATTTGGAAGCTCAAGGATATAAACCAAGTGTTGCAGATCCTTGTTTATATGTTAAGTTTATAACAAATCAATGTGTGTATATTTGCATTTATGTTGATGATCTTATCATTACAGGAAGTGCTATTGATGAGATTGATGAAATTAAGAAGAAACTTGGTAAGGTGTTTAAGATTTTACATCTCGGAATTTTACATTATGCATTGGGAATTGAAGTTATTTATGATGAACAAGGTATATGGTTGAGCCAAAAGAAGTACATTTGTGATTTACTTCAAAAGTTTGGTTTGCCAGAATGTAAAGTAGTTGCAAATCCTTTGGAGCCTAATGTAAAATTGAGTATACATGATGGTGTTTATTTTGAAAATGTAGACATGTATAGATCGCTGATTGGATCATTATTGTATGCTATAAGTACACGACCTGATATTGGTTATGCAGTTGGAGTACTCTCACAGTTCATGCACAAGCCTACAGATGTACATTGGAATGCGGCTAAGCGTGTGCTACTCTATTTGAAAGGCACTTTGAATGAAGGTTTATTTTACTCATGTGATACTAATCTTGATATTAAAGCTTTTAGTGATGCAGATTGGGTAGGAAATAAAGATGATCAACGTAGAACAAGTGGCTACCTATTAAACACGGGAAATCGACTTGTATCTTGGAGTTCAAAGAAACAACCAATAGTGGCGCTTTCATCTACATAAGCAGAATATCGTGCGCTTGCAGAATTGACATGTGAAGTAATGTGGTTCAAAAAGTTATTTGAAGATTTACATCTTATTTATATAACTCCACATTTAGTACTTTAAATATTCTTCACTACTTTTGTACAAAAATCATCGGCACATATTCATTCCCAAAACTCTATATAAGAGCTTAGGAATTCATTTTTGTATAATGTTGTTGATACTTCATCATTGTGAATATAGAGACATTTTTTTTACAGAGAACTTCTCTTCTTTTATCTAGTCTTGTGCGTCTACTCTGCTTTATCATCTTCGGAGTCTATGCTATTCTTTGCTTCCCTTCATGCTTCCATTTTGTGCTACTTCTTGAACTTACTTTATTCTACATGGCATTCAGTGTTGCCGTTAAGGGGGAGTGTTGATTCTGAGTAACGGACACACGTGGAAGTGCCATGTTGCTCCCCAATCATGACTTCTGGTAACGACACACCCGAAAGGGTTGCAGCCCATGTAATCTATTTATACATCATGAATTAATAATGAGATAAGTCTGTTATGTTATTCATGTGAGTAACGTCTTGATATATGTGCACCTACGGGCCTGTGGGATCTGCATAAGCCTTTCTGCACCTGAACATCAAACTCCTACGCTGGACAACGTCAACTTCCACTGTGGTATAATCTTCCAACATCTCCTTCAAGTTCTATTGCAGTTTAGGATCTTGTTTCCTTTCCAAGTATGCGATCCAGGAGGCGTTCATCAAGTGTTGTGGCTGATCTCTTTCTCCTGCAATTATGATAACCTTCACACTTCGCTTGCGGGGGAGAGAATCATTAAGAAGCTCGTATGAACTCTCGAAGATGTTAGAGATCAAATTTCAGACGTCTTACAACTGATGCCAACAACAGACACGCAGAAATGACATCTAATTACCACCTTAGCTTAGGTTGATCATGCATTTCATATTTGTATTGCATTAAGCATATAGATTAGATCCATGAATAAAACTTGATCCTACTCTCCTGTATTGGGACATTTTAGCTTACGGGTAGTGTTGGATGATATGGACAATAACCTTTGCTTAAAAATTGCATCCAATGAAAATACATTTCATACCCTTATTGTCCAACTTTTCACGTTGTTGTTTGGGTAGCAATGTGTATGCGAAACAAAAACATGTAGATGAGAAACAGTTTTTTTGCAACGATGGAAAGCATTATGTAAAGTGATAGACTACATTGATTCAGTGGGACATCTATCAAATACATATGTTACAAACATAACAACCTCAATCAACAAACTATGTGATAAAGCCTACTTTTGACCATACAACTTGTGATTTCCATGAGAGACATATTTCTCCTCTCAGCAAGTCCATACGACATATAGTGGTTCCCTTGATTACAATGGAGGTTGCTCATTTTACATGCTCACATATTTTCAGTCATAAAGAGAAATTGTTTAAAGCACATAAACACATTGGGGTTTTCTCTCAATGGATAAACCCATGCATGCCTTGAAAATCCATCACTAAAAGCTACAAAGTATACATAATTCCCAAGTGAAGTTGTTTACATAAGATCATTGATATCACTATGAAAAAGCTACAATTTATGTGCAGATCTAACTAAACCATCTTTAAGGAGGAAAGAATGCTACATTTTATTTAACTTGAAATATGGACCTCACAAACATGTTTACAAGGTGCCTGACATTTGGGCATTCAAATTTCTAGAAGTGAAGCAAACTTCAAATGATCAAAGCATGCATACCAAAGTTTTGCATCTAAAACATCATGAACTACATATGCTAAATCATTCTTAAAAGTTTCATAATTTATGAGATTATACATCACATGACATAAAATGCAAGAAGAATCCATATATCACATAATCCATATATTTTAATCTTTGTACAGTTGTAGAGTTGCCTTTTGTTGATGTGCATATGAGGAACCTTTTTGCAAAGCCTCTCTCTGTCAACATGAAGTTTCAATTTCCTACTAATAGTAATCAGTTTCAGAGATCTCCTCCATATTCATTTTCCATTATGTTCATGTGCATCAATGAGCGTCACTTAGGGCAACATATCATTCAAGTATGTAACTTGGTAATTCACTTTGATTTATCATAGATGGCGGTAGAAACACAAAGCTCCTTTGTTTGTTCATAATGTTGTTTTTGTGAAAGATGTAATTCATCCCTTACTTTCATGTACCAAGCACACATCATTCAGCTCAAAGGATGTGTATGATACTTTTTCCAAGCTTTGATTTCACTTTCTATAATTGAATAAGAAAATGTTGTTATTAGACTAGGTCCAACTTGTCATATCATACTCGTTCAGGCTCTTGTAATGCTTCTTTTGAATTAGATTGTCATGCAATGGGTGTCCCTAGTCTTTCTAATGAGAATGAGTTTGTTTCTTTTAATGAAGCACATAATTCAAAAAACTGAAGGATTGCTATGTAATCAAAATATGATGCTTTTATGAAGAATGGTATTTGGAATTCATAAGATTTGCCTCTTAAAAAAGGGTCATTGATACTAAATGGGCATACAAGGTAAAAAAAAGCCTAATCTAACATTTGATAGCAATAAGTCTAGGCTTCTTACCAAAGGTAACTCTAAATAAAAGGGCATTGATTTTGATGAGATCTTAACTCTCATGCATTAAATGATAACTCTTCATAGCATTTGTTCAAAGCTTTGATTTCCCTTTTTATAAGTGAATAAGAAAATATTGTTATTAGGCTAGGTGCAACTCTTCATATCATACTTTCTGAGGTTGTTGTAATGCTTCTTTTGAATTAGATTGTCATGCAATGGGTGTCTCTAGTCTTTTTGATGAGAATGAATTTCTTTTTGTTATGAAGTACATAATTCGAAAAATGGGATCATTTCTATCTAATCAAACTATGACGCTATTCTGAAGAATGGTACTTGGAATTTATAAGATTTGCCTCTTAAAAAAGGGCTATTGATAGTAAATGAGTATACAAGTTAAAGTAGAAGCTTGATGGAATATTTGATAGGTATAAGAGTTGGCTTCTAATTACCAAAGGTTACTCTCAAGAAGAGGGCATTGATTTTGGTGAGATCTTAACTCTCTTGCATTGAATGGTAACTCTTCATAGCATTTGTGCACTTGCAGCTCATCATGTTTTGAATTTACATTGGTTACATATTAAAACTATATTTTCAAATGGTGATTTACATGAATAAGTATATGTACATAGCAATCATCCAGTTTTTTGAATTTTGAATTATGTGCTTCATTAAAAGAAACAAACTCATTCTCATTAGAAAGACTAGGGACACCCATTGCATGACAATCGAATTCAAAAGGAGCATTACAAGAGCCTGAACGACTATGATATGACAAGTTGCACCTAGTCTAAGAACAACATTTTCTTATTCAATTATAAAAAGTGAAATCAAAGCTTGGTCAAAGTATCATACACATCCTTTGGGCTGAATGATGTGTGGTTGGTACATGAAAGTAAGGGATGAATTACAACTTTCACAAAAAGAGCATTATGAACAAACAAAATGCATTTATTTAGTGGATGATATGGACAGTAACCTTTGCTTAAAAATTGCATCCAATGAACATACCCTTATTGTCCAACTTTTCACAATGTTGTTTGGGCAGCAATGTGTATGCCAAACAAAAACATGTAGATGAGAAACATTATTTTTTGCAACGATGGAAAGAATTATGTAAAGTGATAGACTACATTGATTCAGTGGGACATCTATCAAATACATATATATACAAAAATAACAACCTCAATCAACAAACTATGTGATAAAGCCTACTTTTGACCATACAACTTGTGATTTCCATGAGAGACATGTTTCTCCTCTCAGCAAGTCCATACAGCATATAGTGGTTCCCTTGATTAGAATGGAGGTTGCTCATTTTACATGCTCACATATTTTAAGTCATAAAGAGAAATTGTTTAAAGCACATAAACACATTGGGGTTTTCTCTCAATGGATAAACCCATGCATGCCTTGAAAATCCATCATTGAAAGCTACAAAGTATACATAATTCCCAAGTGAAGTTGTTTACATAAGACCATTGATATCACTATGAAAAAGCTACAATTTATGTGCATATCTAACTAAACCATCTTTAAGGAGGAAAGAATGCTACATTTTATTTATTTGGAAATATGGACTTCACAGACATGTTTACAAGGTGCGTGACATTTGGGCAGAGATGAAACCATTTCAAATTTCTAGAAGTGAAGCAAACTAGTAAACTTCAAATGATCAAAGCATGCATACCAAAGTTTTGCATCTAAAATCACTTGAACATCATGAACTACATATGCTAATTCTTAAAATTTTCATAATCTATGAGATTATCCATCACATGACATAAAATGCAAGAGGAAATGATATTTTCACCATTTGAAAGATCATGAATTGTACATCTCTTATAATGAAATTTAAGAACCAAGGTGATTTTGGCTAATGGTTAAACTCATGATATGTTTTTCTTGATCCATGATGTATATAAGGCATCTAACAGTGTGAAAATACTACCACCATCAATAGTAAAAATAATGTTTCCAACTCCTATGACAAGATAACAGATCTTGTTAGCACATGTGAAAATATTTCTCATAGGAATAGGCTTAATTGAAGTGAAGAAACTGCACTCCAAGGTAATACGTTTAGTTCCACCATTCTCAAAATACTACATATCCGAGTCTTCTATGAACATGCACTAGTCATGAGAAGACAAGTCGTAGCTTCAATGATTAGTAAACATCTATTCTTCATTCTGAAGAAGATTAGAAAAATAGTCTTTAGAAATAGAGGTCTTTGCACCAACCATTATAGCCACTTCCTTCTTTGCCTCTTTTGCAATTGATTTAGGACAACCCCTAATGACATAATCATTTTATTGCATTACTCGCAAAATTATTTTTTCTTTTTATTTTATTCATCTTTTTTCCCTTTCTTTGATTGTGAAACATTAGCAAATTTTTGTTTACTACTAGACAAGCTCATTCACATTTGCCATTTTGGCTAGGTAGGAGTATTTGGCATCACTTAGATATATATGAGCACTACCTCCTTATATATCACATAATCCATATATTTTAATCTTTGTACAGTTGTAGAGCTGCCTTTTGTTGATGTGCATATGAGGAACCTTTTTCCAAAGCCTCTCTCTGTCAACATGAAGTTTCAACTTCCTACTAATAGTAATCAGTTTCAGAGATCTTCTCCATATTCATTTTCCATTATGTTCATGTGCTTCAATGAGGGTCACTTAGGGCAACATATCATTCAAGTATGTAACTTGGTAATTCACTTTGATTCATCATAGATGGCGGTAGAAACACAAAGCTCCATGAATAATTGGAAATACAAGATACCTGTCCAACATTGTTCGTCTAGTGATGATTTGAGTTTGTGATGGCTTGAGTTTTGACTAGTTTTCTATTGTATCTTCGAAATTTCCGTGATTGTGCTTATCAATATAATAATCTTCTTGTAGCGAAGTGAGTGAATAGATGGTGTGAATATATGTGGGTGCCTTCCATATGAAATATGTGACACTAACATCTATGGATAATAGATTGGGTCTGCTTTTATTTGATATTTCTTTTTATTGTAGGTTTCCCATCTCTTACATCTTTGATTGCATGTCTCACTGCCAAGTGGACAGACCCAGCCAAAAGCAAGGGAGCCAAAAGCAAGGGAGGTTCTTCACATGCTACACACATAAGGGTGGCACATGGACATGTTTTTAGGTGACCGAAGCCCGGTTTTTGGGTCACCCAAAAAGTGTATCAAGAGCACATGGATATTCGATGGTCAGACTTTGGGTGATGAAAGATAAATTTCCCATCATCGGATTTATATGCACATGATTGTTTTAGTCCTGTGGTTGGAACCCATGGCTGTTGTTTTACTTTCGTGATACTTTTGGAAGCTTGAAGTCATGATATAAAATAAAAAAAAAACTCATACACGTGTGAATCCAAGTGCAAAGATTGATAAAATTAAATAAAAAGAGTCCTACGCATGCCATTCAAATAAAAAAAATAATAAAATGACCTTTGTTGTATTTCAGGTCACCCAAACGGATTGGTGCTGATGGGCACTAATTCGTTCACCTCACCTGACTTCGATGACCCAAAAAGAGCAAGAGTCACCCAACTCACGGCCAAATTCTTTCATGTGTGAGGGACATCAGACCATGCAATGAAAAACATTAAGAGGCTCCAAATGATACACGTCCTTTTTTAACAAAAAAAAAACCTTCTAAAGGGGAAAAGCTACCCCAACTTTTCTAAGTGGGTTCGCACACATCACTATCAAAATATATCCACTAATTCAAATAATGTGGAAACCACCATATTTTTCCATCATAATCATTTATGTGTTACAAACCGTTGACCTGAAATAGATAAGGTTTGGTTGAGCTTGAAATCAATCAATATTGCATTGTTCACATCCTTTCCGAACACGTAAGATCAAAATATAGTATGCAAGGAGGGGGTTGGAGATAAGAAACTTGAGGAGTGTTTGGCATCACTTAGATATATATGAGCACAACCTCCTTATATATCACATAATCCATATCTTTTAATCTTTGTACAGTTGTGTAAGTGTCTTTTTGTTGATGTGCATATGAGGAACCTTTTTCCAAAGCCTTTCTATGTCAACATGAAGTTTCAATTTCCTACTCATAGAGAAATCACTTTTGAGAGATGTCCTCCATATTCGATGGCATGTCTCACTCGAGAGATGTCCTCCATATGCAATGGCATGTCTCACTGCCAAGTGGAAGACTCTTGAATTCTCATAGCTCTCGTGAGAGTATTGAGCTCCACTTGGAGTGTTGTTAACTTTCAATTTCATAGATATAAGAATGAAAATCAGAATAACAAAAAGTTTTAATATGATGCGACATGTATTGGTTGCAAAAGGACTGTGGAACATTGTGCAGGGTGTTGAAAAGTGTCATATCACACCTGCAACTGTTACAACTATAGGTAAAGAAGTTAAGGCAGAAGGTGTGGAACATGATGATATTCTACATATTCCTATTTGTGTTGTGGTTTCTACTGCACCTACTGCAGAGAAAATTCATTGGGATGGCAGAGATGCCCAGGCACATGCATTGATAGCATTGTCTATCAAATGTGCCATTATTCCTCACATTCATAGAACAGCTAAGGATGCTTGGGATACACTTACCACATTGTACCAAGCTAGGAATGAGGCTCATGTTGCTTACCTCCGAAAACAGTTGGAGAGTGGGCACATGAATGAAGGTGAGTCTATGCACAGTTTTCTAACTAAGATCAAAGACTTGAAGGAACATTTGATTTTTGCCAATGAGGTTATACTAGATAGCTCACTTATGCAAACCGTTTTGAATAGTCTTCCTGATTCATATCAAAGTTTTGCTTCTACTCTTAGGTTGATGATGAAAGGCAATCCAAATGCCTTGTCTGTTGAGGAGTTAGTCTCTGTTTTGTTGGAGGAGGATCAGTCTAGGCAGAACAGGTCCATTATGCGTGTTGCAGATCAAGCTTTCATGGCTAGTTAGAAGGGCAAAGGAAAATGGAGCTCTTCAACTACTAAGCAAAAATATGCTAATTCTACACAATCGAACAAGGAAGATAAAGATGAAAAGAAATCAGAAAAGTAGAAATTGTTTTGCAAGTATTGTAAAGGAAATGATCATATCATAAAGAAGTGTCCAAACTGGTTGTTAAAGAGGCAAAGACAAAAGAGGCTGGAATGGTTGTTGTAGAGGCATCTACACCAAAAACAGAGTCTGTTAATCTTGCGTAGGAAGAAGAATGGGCATTTACTACTGTTTGCAATTTTGTTCCATCTTCTCATGAGTAGTGCATGTTTGCAGTAGACTCAGATGTTTGGTATTTTGATAGTGGGGTGATCAAACATATTACCTCCTAGTGCAGTTTCTTCTCTTCACTCGAGCCTGCCCCTATAGAGAATATTGTTACATGCGCCAACAACTCCTCTTATCCTATTATGGGAGTTGATAAGATCCTTTTGACTACCGCTCATGGTAGTTCTTTCACTTTGTTAGATGCTTTATTTGTGCCAGGGATCAAGAAGAATCTGTTATTAGTTTCTGCACTAGCCAAGATTGGCTTCATTGTGAAATTTGTTGATGATAGGTGTACAATTCATGATCTGTCAAATGGCGATGTGATTGTTTCTTCTCGCATTTTATGTCGTGGGCTATATAAGCTCATACATTAGGAAAGATCTCTGAATGATTCAGCATGTGTAGTATGTGAAGAGATGGATAGGTATGTGCTTGAAGATGAAGAGGTGTTGCAAAATCCTTGATCTACACCAGCCAAATGAACTCCAGGAGTATATGGTGGGCCCTTTTAGCTTGCCAATGGATGTATTAGACACCCTATGTACCTTGGAAGATCACTCTCAAAAAGATAGATCAAAACAGATAAGTTGGAGTTAGCTCAGAGGTGAAAACTTGCTATTCTTGGTTCATACACCTGTCCAGTGTTTTACATAATTCTCTGAGCACAGCAGCAATTAGCTTAATTCCTCTTGGGGAAGTCTAGGTAACTTAAAGAGCTAACTTTCAAGAGTAATCTCATAAAAAATAACAAAGCACACACTGAGAATGAGTTTTAACAAGTGATGACATCATCCCGATTTTCATGGGCTGCTACAAAAAAAGACCAGTGAGCAGAAAAATCAACATAACTCAAAATGTAGAAATCCAATGATTATGAAAATTTGTATGGTTATACTAGACAGTAAGCGGAATCCAACAAGCTTTAAATCACTGAATTTGGATAAGTAACCACTGAGAAATGCCTCTGACAAGATGAGTAAAAAAGTCGGGTACCTGACAGAGAGGTGAAGATGAACAGACCCTGTTGACTTCAAATGAACATAAATGAAGATTGCAACATCCAAATGACATGCAAATTTATGAGCATATAGTAGACTTATAGAGCTAACTTTACCAAGTTAAATCACTGAAAATGATGCACCAAGCTCAGAGAAAACATCTCTGCAAGCTGACTGAGAAAACTGAGAGTAATGGTAGTGAGTAGTACACTTCACAAGAACATGGAAAGATGAAACCAAATAATCATGAAAATGAAAGTATATTTCTTGTACAATACAATGACTTACTAATACATATGTGTGCCTTGTAATCACACCTTGATATGGCATAAAGCTCAGCTCTTGGAGGTCTTCACATAGGTCTCTCTAACCACGATTAAAATTGCCATCTATTTATAGTTGAGTTTGGGAGGCTAACTTCCCTCAATCACTCTCCAATCAATCAATGATTGATTTGATTCTCTACCTACCACAAATCACGAATTCGTGGCTCCTCTTTCCATTCTTGATCATGTGGACTCAACCACTTAAGATTCTCTTACTTTTACATTAAGTAAACTCTTCAAAAGTTACAAGAGGTAGTTCACAAGTGAACTTTACATAGTCTTCTTTTTAAAGCTTCTTCTAAGAATTTGTGAGACTCAAGCCAATACTTAGGCTTGTCATAGACTTGCTCCAACAGCTCCCCCTCAAGCCAAGTATGCTTGAGGTCTTCAATCTTCCAAGATTACCTGCAAACCTATCATAGCCTTGAATTTGCAAAGCTTTGTACCATCCAATGCTTTGGTTAGAATATCTGCACATTGTTGATGAGTGGACACATATGATATTTGAATCTCTTTGCTTAGAACCTTCTCTCGTACATAGTGATAATGAACTTCAATATGTTTAGTCCTTGCATGAAAAATAGGATTAGCAGCCAAATGAATAGAACTCATATTGTCACCAAAAATAGTTGGAGTTCCAAACTCCAATCCAAGATCTTTGAACAATGTCTTCATCCACATAGCTTCTTGTGTAGCTATGGCAAGACCTCTATATTCAGCTTCAGTAGAAGAGAGAGCAACTGTGGGTTGCTTCTTGGATGACCATGAAATAAGCTTTGAACCTGCAAAGGTAAGATAACCTGAAGTGCTCCTTCTATCTTCCTTGGAGCCAGCCCAATCTGCATCAGAAAATAGCTTCAAACCTAAATCAGATACAAAAGGATAATAAAGTCCTTCATTTATGGTTCCTTTGAGATACTTGAGAATCCTTTTGGCAGCATCCATATGTGGTTTCCTTGGTGTGTGCATAAATTGGCTTAGCACACTCACACTGTAACATATATCTACTCTTGTCAATGTGGCATAGTTGAGACTACCCACTAGACTTTGATATGATGTGATGTCCTCTATGAGTTCACCTTCATGTGAGCTCAATTTGTGATTGACCTCCATTGGAGTACCTGCAATCTTACAATCTTGCATCTTGAATTTTGCCAACATGTCCTTAATGTACTTCCTTTGAGTGAGAAACAAACCATGATCTTTGTAGACAACTTCCAAACCTAGGAAGTAGGTAAGTGAACCCAAATCACTTATCTTGAACTCTTCTCTCATCTGATCTTTGATCTTCTTCATACCATCTGCATCATTTCCTGTCAATATAATATCATCTACATATACACATAGATAGATGACCTTAGAATTACTCTTTTTAATAAAGAGTGAAGGATCTGCCTTGCTTGGTTGAAAACCTTTGTCCTGCAAGAATGAAACAAGCCTGAAATTCCAAGCTCTTGGAGCTTGCTTGAGACCATACAATGCTTTGTTAAGTTTACACACATAATCAGGATAAACTTGATTCTCAAAACCAGGCGGTTGTGCCATATATACCTCTTCTGTTATCCAACCATTCAAGAATGCATTCTTTACATCTAGTTGAAGTATCTTCCAATTCTTGGAAGAGGCAATACTAAGCAAAACCCTAATAGTAGGCATCTTTGCCACAGGAGAGAAAGTCTCCTCATAATCAATTCCCTGAGTTTGTGCAAAGCCTTTTGCTACAAGCCTTGCCTTATACCTGTTAATTGAACCATCAGAATTCTTCTTGAGTTTATAGACCCATCTTGAGCCTATTACCTTCATGGATGAAGTCTTGGGCACCAAATCCCAAGTGTTGTTTTCCTCAAGTGCTTCAATCTCTTCCTTCATTGCATGCTTCCATTCTGTTTTTGCTTTGGCCTCTTCAAATGATGATGGCTCCTCTTGGTTTATGTCCTGTGCTATGTAGATAGAATGTTTAGTTACTAATGAGGTGTCAAACCCATACCTTTCTGGTTTTTTCTTTTCCCTCATAGATCTTCTTAGGCCATGATGTGATGATTCTGCTTCATGTCCAAGTTCCTGCAATTTTGCTTTACCTTTAGACTTCCATGCTTTGATCTTTTCCATGTGAGATTCTTCATCATCCTCTGAGGTGTCTTGTTCTTCAATCTTCTGTTGTTCTCTACCAAGCTTTGGAAAATCTTCTTCAAGATTATATGGTAAATTGACCTTCCTGCATGAATCTTCATACCATGAATTGTTCTCATCAAAAACTACATCTCTGCTTACCAAGAATCCTTTGTTGGTAGGGTTGTATAACCTGTAGCCCTTTTGATTGTTGTCATATCCAATAAATACACACCTTTCTGCCTTTGGATCCATCTTGCCTCTAACCTGTGAAGGAACATGAGCAAAAGCAATACATCCAAAAATTTTACAATGATCTAAGCTTGGTCTTCTTCCATTCCAAGCCTCATATGGAGTCATCCCATCAAGGGATTTTGAAGGCAACCTGTTAATCAAGTAAGTGGCTGTAGATACAGCCTCAGCCCATAAGTAATTAGGTAAATGCTTTTCATTTAACATAGACCTTGCAGCTTCAACAATTGTCCTATTCCTCCTTTCTGCCACTCCATTTTGCTCAGGAGTGTAGCTTGTAGTTACCTCTCTTTTGATTCCTCTTTCTTGAAGAAAAGAATCAAAATCATGGGAGAAATATTCTCCCCCTCCATCTGACCTTAGCCTTTTTAGTGATTTACCTGTTTGATTCTCCACAAGAGCCAAATATCTTTTGAAACATGAAAAAACTTCATCTTTGTGTTTCATAAAGAATAGGATAGTCCATCTGCTGCAATCATCAATAAAGGAAACATAATACCTTGATCCAGATATTAAAGCTTCCTTGCTAGGTCCCCATACATCTGTATGAACCAACTCCAAGAGATCTCCATGCATATAACCTTTCTTCAAAAATGGTAACCTGTGAGACTTTCCAAATTGACATGCACTACACTTATAAATCATATGTTGTTTTGACAAATTAGGAAGTCCAAGTACACTTTGGTCCCTGCAGATTTGCTTTAATGACCTTTCACCAATATGTGCTAACCTTTTGTGCCATACTTCCAATTCTGTGAGTGTCTGACTACCATAATTAAAGAGAGCAATGTTTCTAGTGTCCTGTAATTCAAATGTGAACAATCTACCTGTCTTTTCACCTTTTGCAATTCTTCTGAATCCTTGACTTGGATCTTCAACAAATGCTCCTGCTTTTGTGAACCTGACTTGCAACCCTTTCTCTACAATCTGCCCAACACTTATCAAATTCTTTGTAATGGTAGGAACATAGAGTACCTTACTGAGTAGGTTGATGTTTCCATCGGGTGCTTTGACATTACCTATTTTCTCCACAGGATGTTTTGTATCATCTCCTGTTTGTACCTCATGCTTATTCCTTGGATCTTCTAAATCTCATAGGAGTGCCACATTTCCTGCCACATGATTTGAACAACCTGAATCTATGTAGAAAACATGCTCATCAGATTTACCTTGTGGCATAGCCATGTTCATGATCAATAATGAATCCTCTTTGTTTGAGTCTTCTGTGTAGTTATTGTAGTTTCTCCTTCCTTTGTAGCCTCCTTGATAGTTTGAATGATTGTAGTTGTTGTAGTTGCCATGGTAGTTGTTGAACCTTCCTCTTGAGTAGCCATAACTTCCTCTATTGTATCCTCTGCCTCTTTGATTCCTGGAATTCCTAAAGCAATTTTTAGTTGTATGATTAGTTAATCCACAAATAGAACATGAGTTGGAGTCTTGGGATCTCCCCCTGCCTTGTCTACCTCCTCTTCCTCTACCTCTGCCATGTCTTCCTCTACCTGCATAGTTAGCTTGATATGTACCTGCTTCATCATCCACTTTCTTTGCCTTTCCTTTGTTATCTTTAGACTTGCTTTTATCCGTGTATAAAGCTGAAGATTGATTACCTTTAGAGCTTTCTCCATTTTTGATAAGCTTTGCCTCTTGAGTAAGTAGTTGTCCAATGAGTGTGTTGAAATCAGGTACATGCATGTCCATGTACAAATCCATAGCTGTGGTGAATGCTTCCCACTTATCATCTGCCTTCAAGCCATTGATGACCTGCCTTACAATTTGCTCTTCATCTATTACCTCTCCAATGCTTCCCAACTGATCCGCTATGTCTTTGAGCTTTGTGACAAAATCAGTCACATTTTGTTTGGGAGCCTTCTTGAGAGTTGTGAACTCCAGCCATAGTTGATGCTTCCTAGCTTTGGTACTTGAAGAAAAGAAATCTTCAAGTGCATCCCACACTTCCTGAGATGTCTTACAACTTCTAATGTGAGACAACAAAAAATCTTAGATACAGTTGAGGAGATAAGACCTTGCAAGTGCATCCTTGGAGCACCATGTGCTCAATCTTTCTTGCTCTTCTTGTGTTGGTTGACTTTTGTTCCTGAAACTTGTCATAACTTCATCTCCAGCCACATAACCATATAAACTTCTACCTTGGAGATAAGCTTCCATCCTTAATGACCAAGCTGAGTAGCTACCTCTGTCCAATTTGTCAATTGATGAAGGAAATCCATCTGCCATGTTGTTCAACCTTGCTCTGATACCACTGTGAAGAGATGGATAGGTATGTGCTTGAAGATGAAGAGGTGTTGCAAAATCCTTGATCTACACCAGCCAAATGAACTCCAGGAGTATATGGTGGGCCCTTTTAGCTTGCCAATGGATGTATTAGACACCCTATGTACCTTGGAAGATCACTCTCAAAAAGATAGATCAAAACAGATAAGTTGGAGTTAGCTCAGAGGTGAAAACTTGCTATTCTTGGTTCATACACCTGTCCAGTGTTTTACATAATTCTCTGAGCACAGCAGCAATTAGCTTAATTCCTCTTGGGGAAGTCTAGTTAACTTAAAGAGCTAACTTTCAAGAGTAATCTCATAAAAAATAACAAAGCACACACTGAGAATGAGTTTTAACAAGTGATGACATCATCCCGATTTTCACGGGCTGCTACAGAAATAGACCAACGAGCAGAAAAATCAACATAACTCAAAATGTAGCAATCCAATGATTATGAAAATTTGTATGAATATACTAGACAGTAAGCGGAATCCAACAAGCTTTAAATCACTGAATTTGGATAAGTAACCACTGAGAAATGCCTCTGACAAGATGAGTGAAAAAGTCGGGTACCTGACAGAGAGGTGAAGATGAACAGACCCTGTTGACTTCAAATGAACATAACTGAAGATTGCAACATCCAAATGACATGAAAATTTATGAGCATATAGTAGACTTATAGAGCTAACTTTACCAAGTTAAATCACTGAAAATGATGCACCAAGCTCAGAGAAAACATCTCTGCAAGTTGACTGAGAAAACTAAGAGTAATGGTAGTGAGTAGTACACTTCACAAGAACATGGAAAGATAAAACCAAATAATCATGAAAATGAAAGTATATTTCTTGTACAATACAATGACTTACTAATACATATGTGTGCCTTGTAATCACACCTTGATATGGCATAAAGCTCAGCTCTTGGAGGTCTTCACATAGGTCTCTCTAACCACGACTAAAACTGCCATCTATTTATAGTTGAGTTTGGGAGGCTAACTTCCCTCAATCACTCTCCAATCAATCAATGATTTATTTGATTCTCTACCTACCACAAATCACGAATTCGTGGCTCCTCTTTCCATTCTTGATCATGTGGACTCAACCACTTAAGATTCTCTTACTTTTACATTAAGTAAACTCTTCAAAAGTTACAAGAGGTAGTTCACAAGTGAACTTTACATAGTCTTCTTTTTAAAGCTTCTTCTAAGACTTTGTGAGACTCAAGCCAATACTTAGGCTTGTCATAGACTTGCTCCAACATAGTACATGATTCTCAGGCTATGTCAGATGCAAAGCTTTGGCATGCACTCTTTGGTCATCTAAATTTTGCTAGTTTGCTACGCCTACAGAAATCTGAAATGGTGTCCTCTTTGCCCAAGCTTGAGGCACTTGGAAAACATGTTTGTGAAGACTGTATTTTGGGCAAAATCTAGGGTTCCTCATTTCCAAAAGATGGTTCAGTTCAGGCTACTCAGAAGTTTCAGCTTGTACATAGTGATGTATGTGGTCCTATGCAGACACCTTCTTTTGGAAATTATCTTTACTTTGTGACTTTCATTGATGATTTTTCCAGGCATGCATGGGTATATCCATTCAAGGCAAAGTTTGAAGTGTTCATGTGGTTCAAATAGTTTATGGTTTTGGCTAGAAATCTGTCAGCATGTAAAATGGGCACCCTCTGTTCAGATCAAAGGGGGGAATTTATGACTTCTAATTTTAATGCATTTCTGGTTGGACGTGGGATAAAACACCTGTGTACAGTGCCATATACACCTCAACAAAATAGAGTTGCTAAATGAAAGAACAGGTCAACCATGGAGATGGAGAGGTGTATGGTCAAGAGCTAGGCTTTACCACATAGTTTCTGGCTTGAGGCTGTCATGTGTGTAGCATATGTACTTAATAGGTGTCCCACCAAAGCACTACAATGGCATGATCGCAAGCCATCCGTTGCTCATCTGTGTGTTTTTGGTTGTTTGGCATATGCATTAGTTCTTAAACATCATCGCAAAAAATTGGATGATAAAGCAATAAAATGTATTTTTGTTCTGTACATTTCTAAAAGTAAAGGCTATCGTCTATATCATCCAAAAATTAAACGCATTCTGGTTAGCCGTGATGTTGTTTTCATGGAAGATTCTATTCAGCCATTGCTTTCATGTAGTAAGGAGACATTTGTTAGCTCCAAAGACATGTATGATACTTTGCTGCCTCTTTTTAAAGGTGGACAGTCTAGTGCTGGTCCTAATGAGGCAACTTCTCAGCCTTTGCAGCTTTCATGTGATGATGCAGATCATTCCATTTCCGATGCAGATTTACATGATGCAGTTATTGATGAGAGAGTTGAAATTGAGCAGGCAAGAACTATGGCAAAGTGGTTGGTGCAAACATTGCATGACAACAAATTAGATGCACCTCTATCATATTGTACTTGATCAGGCTCTCATAATGCCTCTTTTGCATCAGATTGCTATCATATGGCTGCATCTAGTCTCTGTCATGAGAGTGAGCCTATTTCTTTTGATGAAGCACAAAATTTAGAAGATTGGATGGTTGCTATGCAATTTGAATATGATGCAATAATGAAGAATAGTACTTGGTCTTTATGTGACTTGCCTCCTGGCAAGAAGGCCATTCGCACTAAGTGGGTATATAAGCTGAAATGTGAACCTAATGGTATATTTGATAGGTATAGGGCTAGGCTTGATGCAAAGGGTTATGCATAGGAAAGAGGCATTGATTTTGATGAAACCTTTGCTCCCACTTGTCGAATGAATACTGTTCGTAGCATTTGTGCACTTGCAGCTCATCATGCTTGGAATGTACATCAGTTGGACATTAAAACATCATTTTTGAATGGTGACTTGCATGAAGAAGTGTATGTTTCTTAGCCTCGTAACTTTGTGTAGAAAGGGCATGGAAATCAAGTGTGCATGATAAAGAACATATTATATGGTTTAAAGCAAGCACCACGTGCTTGGTATGAAAAGATACATGCCTATTTGATTGCACATGGTTTTGAGAACAACCCAACTGAAAGCACCTTATATGTTAAGTGTGCTAATGATGTACTTCTGATCATTGTGGTTTATGTTAAAGACATGCTGCTCACTTGTCCTCATGAGAGGCATATTTTTTATTTTACGGCTGATTCGCATGCCTCATTTGAGATGTCTGATTTGGGGCATTCGCATCATTATTTGGGCCCATTCAGTTTATGAACGTTGATGGTGGAATGGCTTTGTGTCAAACCAAATATATTGATACATTATTGCAGCGTTTCTGCCTTGAAGACTGTAAACCTATTGCCACTCCTATGGAGACATGTTTATGATTGAGTCTTCATGATGCTAGAGATGCATTTGATGTTGTTGTCTATTAGCAGGCTATTGGGTGCTTGATTTACTTATGCGTTACTCGGCCAGATATTCAGTTTGCTATCTCACAGATAAGGAGATTTATGCATTGCCCAGGAGTCAAGCATTGGCAGGCGGTTAAGCGCATCTTTCACTACTTGAGTGGTACTCAGCTACTGGGGTTGTTTTATCCCCTACCGCAAGATTTGCATGCTTTTTATGACTCTGATTGGAGTGGTTGCTATGACACTCGTGTGTCCACTAGTGGTTTTGATTCATGATTGGTATCTCATGTATATCTTGGTTGAGCAAGAAGTAGCCTACTATGGCCACTTCTAGTTGTGAGGCAGAGTATAGAGCAGCTTTCATAGCGGTTGTTGAGTGTGTGTGGCTCAGATGCCTTATGGCTGATTTAGGTGTTGGTCAGCCTTCTGCCACCACCATCTTCACTAACAGTCAAAGCACATTGGCAATTGTGAGGAACTGTGTGTTCCATGCTAGCGCTAAGCACATTGAGGTGCATTATCATTATGTCAGGGAGAGGTTCTCTGCTGGGGAGATCAACTTGGCATATGTGCCCACGCAAGATAACATTGCAGACCTTTTCATGAAGGCTCTACCTAGGGAGCAGTTTGAAGCTTTCCGCAAATCTTTGGGCTTACGTCCTTTTGTGGAGTGATTTCCACATAGCTTGGCACTCCCTTATATATGAGTGCAAGCTCCTTGTTCACTACATCACTCGAAGGGGGGATTTGTTGATATATTTAGGTAGTGATGTGTGTGAACACTCTAGGACCCACGGGGCACTTTTTCTCCTCTTTAAGAGGTTCGCCCCCCCCCCCCCCCTTGTATATACACCTATTGCCTGAATGGGCTACGTATCTTTGTACATTCTCTAGTAATACATTCAATATTGTGTGTTGTGCTCCAAGCTTCTTCTTCTTCCTTGTGTTGTTCACGTGCTTCCGTAGACCTCTAACTCCAAGATTTCAATGCACCTAAAGGATTACGATCGATATCCTATGAAACATGAAATTGAGTATATCCTACACATTTTGGATGTCGGCATTTGAGCAAGTATATGCAAGATCATCCAAATTCTTTTGTGAGTATTATTAAATTTCATATAATTATTTTATTTTTATGGATGTTTTGTATGTTTTATTTATTTATGTTTGTTATATATAATACAAGAGTATTATGGAGAGGCAAATATGGATGAGGTGGAGAGATAGACACAAAAGGGATAATCTCAATCGTCATAGAGTGCTCGCACTGCGACCCATGATGCCAATATAGATACATCATATTGTGCAAATGATCATGATGAGGATGAGGCTCTTGGTGATGAGGATGATCATGATTAGGATTCTTGATTATGACACTGGATATATATATATATATATATATATATATATATATATATATATATATATATATATATAGTCCATTCTGATTATGTTTTGAATTGTTTCTATGGTATTAAGTAATAAAAAGTCTTGTTCTAATGATTTTTATTATTGTTTTTATTTAGCATGTATTTTATTACTTTAATGATATATTTCTGTATGTGTGTGTATATGTATGCATGTACATATGTATATATGTATATGCATGTATGTGCATGTGCATGGGTAAGTGTATATGCATATGTATGTGTAGGCGCATGCGCATGTGTATGTGTGTGTATATGAATGTATATGCATATATATGTGTAAGTGTATGTGTATATGCCATTGTATGTGCATGTATATGTGTATATGTATGTATGTGCATGTGTATATGTGTGTATGTGCATACGTGTGTGTAGGTATGTGCATGTATATGTGTATATATGTGTATGTGTGTGTATATGTACATATGTGCATATGTTTGTGTATGTGTATAAACATATACAAGTTTATGTATATGCATGTGTATATATATGAAACATGCATGTGCATGTGCATGCATTTCCATTTGCATCCATGATGTATGGCTTTCTTTATAATATATATCCATCAACTACGGGCCATAAATGGTCTAATTCCACCATCCAACACAAAGTTTGGATTCCTAATCTACAAGTATTGAATAATTTGCCTCTCCCCGGAATGGAGGCCTTACAAAATGTGCAATACAACAAAGAATCATGAGGGATAGGCATATCTCAAATACTAATAATTTGTATTTCTCAATTGTGCATGGCTAGAAAATTCTTAGGAAAGTGTCCAAGCTTCCTAATAAGACCCCATGTTTGAGCTAGAGGAATACTTCCCTTATTCTTTATGTTCCATTCTCAAAGTTAGTGAAAAGGGATGCATCATGTGGAAGTTGTAGTGCATCCTAATTCTTTGCAAGACTTAAAAATATCATACCATAGAAAATATGGGATGTTCATCAGTTTCACCCATACACAGGATATTTGTAGAGATCTTCTTTGTTATTACACATGCATGCCATAAGTAGTTTGTTTGATTATTTGCATGTTACAATGTTACATTATTTGTCAAGCACTACGTAGGAATAACTCAATTCATAATAGGACTAACCTTGAACTCACTCTAGAGGGACTAGAGCAATGACTAAAGAATACAACAATAGAATAGGTAGGATCCAACACATAGACGTAGAACAGGTGACTATAACACCATGGCTGCTAGCAACAATAGATGTGCATCATATCTAAAAAGTGCCCAACCTTTGCTTAAATAGATGTTGGATGGCGACATGAGTGGCTCTACATGTACAAGGGTGCTCCATAGTGGAGGGAAAACGTTCCCTTGACAATGTTCTACATAACATATTTTCCTTGCGTTCTTGGTCCCCTTAGGCAGATGCATAAGTGTAGTAAGGCTTTACTCTGGAACTGTTAATCAGAATGTGCATGCATGTGAATGTGCATATACATGTATTTAAGTATGTGTTAATGTGTGTATGTGTATGGGTATATGCAATAATGCATGCATGCAAGTCCTTTTATGTGTTTGCAGAAATGTTTGTGCATATGCATGTGTATGTGTGTGTATATGTGTATGTGTGTGTGCATATGTATGTGTGTATGTATGTGTGTGTGTATGTGCATGCGTATATGCATATATGTGTGAATGTGCATCTTCATGTAGAACTTTATATGTGCATATGAATAAGTTTGAGTATGCTAATCAATGAAAATAAAACAATTCAAATGATATACAAAGAATGGAAATTGTACTTACAATATTTAGCCATATTTTTTTGCTTGGTTAACTTCTTGAATAACCTACAATAGAGAGAGGGAGAGAGAGAGAGAGATCAAAAGAGAAAGAGAAAGATAGATAATTCAAAGAGAAAGATGTAGAAAGGAGAGAAATAGAGAGATAGAGACTAGACAAAAGAACAATTCAACAAGCAATTGTTTTAGCTCATAAGTGCAGTGCAATTGTGAATGTTGGAGAGCTATTTGATTAGATGCATGTAGATGCCGATCAAAGAGCCTCCAACGTTTTATTTTTTTGGTAAAAATAATTGTAGGTTTCCATGGTTGGTTTCGTCAAGCATGGTTGGTTTCGTCAAGCATGGTTGGTTTCGTCAAGCTCCTGCTGCTCAAGTGGGCAAAATCTATCATTGTTTGTACCTTTAGACAACGATACATAACTTAAGATTGTTGAAGAGATATTGTATGTCACCAACTTATACATCCCCTCACATGTCCAATATCCATGGCTAGATACTTTTTCCACATTCATAGATAATATTAGACTCCAAAATCTTCACAGCTCTTGTGAGAGTATCGAGCTCCACCCGTAGTGTTGTTAACTTCCAATTTTGCAGATATAAGAATGAAAATCAGAATAAAAAGTCATTTTAATATTTAAAGACCAAAAAGGTAGAAAATTGCCTAGGGAGAAGAAACCTAAAATATTAACACTTGGCCAAGGTTACTTTTGTATTTAACTATTTTGTACTCAAGGCCCCTAGATGCATCCTAGTTATGAGATTCAAGGGGGATAACATTCAAGTGGTAAAGTGCATATGATGTCTGCACTAATTGTGTGTGTCTGTGTGTGTGTGTCTGAGAGAGAGAGAGAGAGGCAATTGGGATAATTGTTATGATATTCATGTGTCCACTAGTAGAATTTGCTTTTGCTTTGCAGACTCATGTATATCATGGTTGAGTAAGAAGCAACCTACAATGGCAACATCAAGTTGTGAAGTTCAGTACATGGGAATCTTCACAACTATAGAGAGTACATATGGTTGAGATGCCTATTGATGGATCTTTGCACGGAGATTGATGTTGTTGTGCATATTCTCACTGATAGTCAGAGGGCATTGGATGTTGGATGAACTCCAATGTTTCATACATGGACCAAACATATTGAGGTGTATTACCACTGTGAGAGAGTGCCCTCACGTAGGAGATATTGATTTAGTATATGTACCTACACAAGATAATGTGGTACACATGTTTGCCAAAGTTCCTCCACAAGAAAAGTTTGAAGCTTTTTGCAAAGCTTTAGGTTTATTGTCTAGTGGGGGATGATCTCTCACTCCATTCATGTGTTCACATCATTTTCTCCAGGGTGAGTTGTTACACTTATGTGTTCTTCAAGTAGCTTTGATGCGGATCTTTTTGCTATGCATGGGCTCTTTTTACTCTAGTGATAGCTAGAGGTCTTTTCCCTCATGTTACCACATACATGATATACACATATATGATGGTACTTGTACTATATTATTTAGCTTTTACTCTAGTTTAGTTCATCATCAATAGAGGGAGCTATTATAGCAATCTTTCTTCTCCACATGAATTTTTGCATTTATGCTCTTTGTTTGTGCTTCATGTGTGTCTCTTCCACCTCTAGAAAAAACCAAAAATTTCCCTTGTAAATTATTTTTAATGATATTTTGCAATTTTATAAAATGCTTGTGAATTATAGAAGTTGATGTTATAGTTATGAAAAGTATATTGACATCTAATTGTTTGAAATTCATGTTAACATATTAACCAATATCATGTTTCCATAGCAAATGTGTCAACTTATAGAATACAAAGAGGGACGAAGATTTATGAGGGAAGTATCTGTTGTATTGTTGTATCTGCAATGTAGACTCAAAGAAACCTATAATTTCATCCAATATAATTAATGTAATTTTGTTCTCTTGGGACCCATAGTGTGTTACATCATTATCTTCATTCCTTCTAGCAGATCTATTGTTTTAGAGAGTGGTTGTTCAGAAGTAGTGTGTGCAAGTCCAAATGATCATAGTTTGGTATTGACTAGGGAATAGAAACACAAGTTCTAAATATCTGTAGTTAGGGTTCCCTATTCCTGAAACTTAAGCTATTCCTAAAACTTAAGCTTGCTCTGAGGGTAAGATTACCACAAACACATGTCGTCGCAACAAACACAATTTGAGTTATAAGAAGAATAATGTAAATCTAACAGTAATGCTCCCCCTTTGGATAAAACAATACAAATAGTTGGGTACCCCTCAAGTACATAAAGATGTGCTTATAGACTACCTACTAATATTTGACACCTAGGCTATGCAAGAACCTACTCACATGAGAGAAAGAAAATTGAATTTCACGCCATATTATGCATAATCAAGTCAAACATCTAACAACATGTTGATAGAGAACAACATGAAATGCATCTTTGGCATCACGAAGACTCAATCTTAAACATGTCCCTATGGAAATGGCAATATATATGCAATCTTCAAGGCAAAAATATTGCAATAACACGCCAATGTACTTTGTTTGACACAATGCTATTCCCCCATGAACTTGCATAATTTGAATGCCCAAATAAGAATAAAAATGCAATATATTTGACATCTCAAAAGCGGCATGCAAATCAGCCTTAAAATCCACAATATGCTTTTTTCTAGGATCCGTGAGTAGCATATCATCAAAATATACAACAAACACATCATTTTCACGCTATACATAAAAGGTTTTGTTTGTTGGAATGTTCTCAAATCCATGTGCTAACAAGTAGGCATCTATCTTTTCATATCAAGCATGTGGTGCTTGCTTCAGTTCATATAATTATTTTTGCTCCTTACATACTTTGTTTTCATGCTATTTTTGCATGAAACCACGGGGCTAAAATGCATATACTTATTCATGTAAATCACCATTTGAAAATGTAGTTTTAACATGTAACCAATGTAAATTCAAAACGTGATGAGCTGCAAGTGCACAAATGCTATGAAGAGTTATCATTCAATGCATGAGAGTTAAGATCTCATCAAAATCAATGCCCTTTTCTTAGAGTAACCTTTGGTAATTAGAAGCCAAGTCTTATACCTATCAAATGTTCCATCAAGCTTCTACTTTAGCTTGTATACTCATTTACAATCAATGGCCTTTTTAAGAGGCAAATCTTTTAAATTACAAGTACCATTCTTCATAATATCATCAAGCAATCATCCCATTTTTTGAATTATGTGGTTCATAAAAAAAACAAACTCATTCTCATCACAAAGACTAGAGACACCCATTGCATGACAATGTAATTCAAAAGAAGCATTATAATAGGCTCAACAAGTATGATATGAAGAGTTGCACCTAGCCCAGTAACAATATTTTCTTATTCAATTATAAAAAGGGAAATCAAATCTTTGAACAAATGCTATGAAGAGTTATCATTCAATGCATGAGAGTTAAGATCTCACCAAAATAAATGCCCTTTTCTTTAGAGTAACCTTTGGTATGAAGCCTAGTATTATTCCTATCAAATGTTCCATTAGGCTTCTGTTTTACCTTGTATACCCATTTAGTATCAATGGCCCTTTTTTAAGAGGCAAATCCTATGAATTCAAACTACCATTCTTCATAATAGCATCATATTTTGATTACACAGAAATCGTCCACTTTTTTGAATTATGTGCTTCATTAGAAAAGCAAACAAACTCATTCTCATTATAAAGACTAGGGAAACATATTGCATGAAAATCTAATTCAACAGAAGCATTACAAGAGCCTGAACAAGTATGATATGACAAGTTGCACCTAGCCTAAGAACAACATTTTGTTATTCAATTATAAAAAGGGAAATCAAAGCTTCCACAAAGTATCATACACATCCTTTGAGCTCAATGATGTGTGCTTGGTACATGAAAGTAAGGGATGAATTACATTTTTCACAAAAACAACATTATGAACAACCAAAATGCATTTATTTAGTGGATGATATGGACAATGTTACCTTTGCTTTAAAAATTGTTTCCAATGAAGATACTTTTCATAGCCTTATTGTCCAACTTTTTACATTCTTGTTTGGGCACCAATGTATCAAACAACCAAAAACATGTAGATGAGAAATATTTTTCTTGCAATGATGGAAAGCATTATGTAATGTGATAGACTACATTGATTCAGTGGGACACCTGTCAAATACATATGTTACAAACATAAGAACCTCAATCAAGAAACTATGTGTTAAAGCCTACTTTTGACCATACAACTTGTCATTTCCATGAGATACATGTTTCTCCTCTCAGCAAGTCCATATGACATATAGTGGTTCCCTTGATCAGAATGGAGGTTGCTCATTTTACATGCTCACATATTTTTAATCATAAAGAGAAATTGTTTAAAGCACATAAACACATTGGGGTTTTCTCTCAATGGATAAACCCATGCATGCCTTGAAAATCCATCAATGAAAGCTACAAAGTATACACAATTCCCAAGTGAAGTTGTTTACATAAGACTATCGATATCGCTATGAACAAGATACAATTTATGTGCAGATCTTACTAAACCGTCTTTAAGGAGGAAAGAATTCTACATTTTATTTTACCATATATATATCCCTCACATACATGTTTACAAGGTGCCTCACATTTGGGTAGAGATGACACAATTTCAAATTTCTAGAAGTGAAGCAAATTAGCAAAGTTCCAATGACCAAAGTATGCATCCAAATTTTTGCATCTAACATCACTTGAACATCATGAACTACATACGCTAAATCATTCTTAAAATTTTCATAATCTATGATATTATACATCACATGACATAAAATGCAAGAAGGAATGATATTTTCACCATTTGAAAGATCATGAATTGTACATCTATTATAAAGAAATCTAACAACCAAGGTGATTTTGGTCAATGGTTAAACTCATGATATATTTTCCTTGATCCATGGTGTATATAAGGCATCTAGCAATGTGAAATCACTACCGTCATCAATAGTAAAAATGATCTTCGAACTCCTATGACAAGATACGAGATCTTGTTAGCACATGTGAACATATTTCTTATAGGAATAGGCTTAACTCAAGTGAAGAAACTACACTCCAAGGTAATATGTTTGGTTCCACCACTATCAAAATACTAAATATCTCGAGTCTACTATGAACATGCACTACTCACAAGAAGACAAGTCATAGCTTCAATGATTAGTAAACATCCATTCTTCATTTGAAGAAGATTAGAAAAATATTTTTTAAATATAGAGGTCTTTGCACCAACCATTCTAGCCACTTCCTTCTTTGCCTCTTTTGCAATTGATTTAGGACAACCCTTAATGGCATAATCATTTTCTTGCATTACTCGTAAAACTATTTTTTCTTTTTCACATTTGCCCGTTTGGCTAGATAAGAAAGCTTGATTTGCAAGAAGAATAATTGACTTGTTTTGTCTAGATTGATCTTGCACAACAAAACAAAGAGTAGCTCTTCAAACGTTATGGCATTTGGATTTTCATTCATCATCACATGAAGAATAGAAGCAAAACTCTATTAAGAATCTAAAAGAAATTTAGAACAATCTGCACAAGTGAACTATCTAGTAGGATCTCATCATTATAAATCAACCGCTCTTTTAGATCCTTGAATTTTAAAAAAAAAAGTATCCAATGATTCTTCTTCATTCATATGCTCAATCTCCAAATGTTTTTGAAGATAAGGAACACGAGGCTCGTTTCTTGCCTCGTATAGTGTGATGAAAGTATATGAAGGATCTTTGGTTGCTTTACATGAGCGAATGTGAGGGATAATGCAACTGTTATGAATTATGGAATCTGTTGAACAAGGAATTTTTGGAGTGTTGACTTATTAATGTATTAATGTGTTTTGATGTTTTTTTTTTATACAGCAGTTGAAGGTTCATGAGGGAATGAAAGGGAAGACATTCTTTCTTTCATGGTTGTCACAGTTTGATGATTTTTATATTGATGAAACATATGCTAAAAATGAAAAAGTCAAATTTGCCACTAACTATTTAGTAGGAAAAGCTCAACTCTCGTGGAATGTCCTACACCATTTTCCAAACCATCCAACAACATGGAAGGCTTTCCAAGATAAAGTGAAGAATTCTTTTCTTCCTCCATCTACATGTTCGACATGCATGGACAACCTTTACAGGAAAGGAGGATGACACAGTCACTACCTACATGGAGTGATTCTCACAAAGTTTACTATTGGTTCAAATGCTTGAAGATGTATTGGAGGATAACTTGCAGTGGAAATACGAATATCGTTTGGAGGTGGGAATCCAAGCTAAGTTTCACACCCTACAACCTACAACCTTCAACAAGGCTATCTCTTTTACCTATGATGCGGAGAAGGAATTCTAGTCCATAACCAAGTCAATCTGTCTACAATAACTGCATCAACGACCACTTTATGTTAAACTAACTTTTCTTATGAATCGAACTTTTAATGCCTCATTTTACTCTAGTTTTCTTTATCCTCCACAATCCAACTACTCAACTACACATGTTGCCTCATCTCTTCAACCTACCAAACCAGCTACCCTACAAACTTCAGTGGTGGATGCCCAATAGAAGTAACCATGTATCACCTACTCAAATTGTGGTACACTTGGACATACAAAAATAAAGTGCCGATTGTGACCTCTTAACATGAAACCAGTTGTAGCCCAATTGCATAACATCGAAGCCCAATGAAGAAATTCCTCCTATTTGGACAAAGGAATCATTGGAGAAGGACTTAAGTACCTTGGGTAATGATATCTCAATTCATTCTTTACTTTGCATGCAGGGTAGTATTAATAACAATTTGGTTAATATTTTACATGATGATGGTAGTTCACATGATTTCATCTCATATTTATTAGTATAAGAACATAAATTAAAACATCTCCTTCCTTGTATAAAGTGAAGATTGCATTTCAAGGTGTCATTATAATGTAATATGAGAAGTGCAAGATGTTACGATTAGCATAGGCCCATATGTATATGCATGAACATTTTTAATTGCACCTTTGCAAGATTACGATGTTATACTTGGTATGCCTTTTCATCATCATTATAACCCATGCATTGAATTCCATACACATATCTTTAACTTTGAATTTAAATGTCAAATCATTACTTTGTCTGTGCGGCATGATTTCTAGCCATTTCCATTGATTAGTCATACTCAAGTAAAATGTGCATTTAGGAAAAGATTCAATTCATGCATTGTTTTTAGCAATGTCATTAATTATTATACTCATAAAATTCATGATGCACATAAACCTTTCATGACTACTTATAAGGATTGTTTTATGTCTGATTATCCCTCTAAACTACCACGATCTTGAGGATCCTTTGACCATAGCACCTTATAGACACTGAAAAGAGTTACTTCTTTCAATGTAAACTAGAATACCTGAGACATATTATTTCAAGTGAATGCATCCATGTGGATCCAAAAAAGATTAAAGTGATAGTTGAATGGCCTACACCACAATCAATCAATGATGTTCGTTCTTTTCTTGGGTTGGCTAGTTCTTATAGGAAGTTTGTTCAAACTTTTTCTTATTTAGAATTGCCTCTTACCTTCTTATTGAAAAAGAAAATAAAATTTTCATGGGGACTTACCCAACAACAATCCTTTGAAAAACTCAAACATGCACTTTCACATGCACCTATTTTACAGTTACCTGATTTTTTACAAGCCTTTTGTGTTGTTATTGATGCTAGGTTGGTTCAGGAATAGGAGTTGTTTTAATGCAAAGTGATCATCCCATTGCATTTGAGACTAGGAAGCTTAACCCCTAATAAAATAATTATAGTACATATGATAAAGAATTGTTAGTGGTTGTGCATGCCTTGCAAATTCGGAAGCACTATCTCATGGGCTTTGAGGTCTATGAGCCACTGAAATGTAATATGTAATTTTGAAAGGATGCACGCACACCAAAAGGTTGAAGTGTAATTGTTGTACCGTTTTTGACTAATGAAAAGGGCATACATGAAACAGAAGGTAGTCGACATCGGATTGTGGTCTGGGCGAATGCCTGAAGTGGAGCGGGAATGTGTATTCTTCATATTCTGAGTATTCTGTATCTGTTTCTCTATTAATTAAGTTCAATGATTAATTAAGTCATTGATGATGTATTAAGTTAAGCAATCATTCAGTAAGTGACGAAGTGCACGTAGGCATATTGTGGTGAAGAATACTATAATGCGTAGAAGAGATATGTATCTGACAGATAGTTCAATTTGGAGCGATAAGTTGCTAAAGTAGCATATAATTGAATCTATAAGAATTTGGGAAATACAAACAGGTCCTCTGTTTTACAAACCCCTAACCATGCCAAGAACCCAGACTTGATAACAAATTAAACGATAAGATTAACACTGGCGCCGTCTATGGGAAGTGGAGTAGATAGTTGAAGAGAAGGTTGAAGATCGATGAAGAATCCTTTGATATATGTCGGTAACACACTCTGGCGGATCGTATCCCAAATATTGAAGTGATCCACATCCCTAGGCAGTTCCGAATTTGTTAGGAACACCCTCTAGTGGTAGAAGTGAAGAACAATCAAGTTCAATTGTAGAAGGATCAGTCCAACAAGCTAGTGGCAATTCTTATGGAAGTTCGGTGTTGTGCAATAGCAGTTCGGTAGAATGCGATAGTAATCCGGTGTGTTTCGGTGACAGTCTGATACATTCTGAAGGCAGTACATTAGTTTTGGTGGCATTTCGATGCTATCCACTGACAATTCAGTATTTTCCAAAGACAATTCTGTGATTTTTGGTGATAATTCAGTATTGTCCAGTGATAATTCCGTGCTCTCCGGTGATTTCCGGTGATAGTGTGTTATTGTTCGGTAAGAATTTACTACATTCATCATTTTTAGGTGCAAGTCTAGCCAACTTCGACACTAAGGTTGAGAAGGGGCTATTAGATTTTGAGTTTAGTAATCGGTAGACATTTTTGGATTGGAAAATTGGCAAAGTGACCATATGGTCCGGGGACATCAAGAAATTCGTCCCCAAAGTTTAGGCAATATGAGAGTTCACAAAAACAACAACAACAACAACAACAAGAACAGCAACAGATTGTTACACCGCATTCGGTGCCAATCGGAGTCACCCACACAAAATTTCAAGGTTTTTTGAGAGATGATCCCGACGTGCATCTGCGGATATTTGAAATTAATTATGCAGTTTTGAATTACCTAGCAGACCCTACTTATAAAGCCATCGTGTTCTAGTCAACTTTGGTTAATGAAGCTTCACGCTGGTTAACCGAGTATGACTTGAACAATTTCCGACAGTATGATGATGTGAAGGATGCATTTCTGCAACGATTTTGGTTAAAGGAAAACCTCGCATAAATCTTTGATTACCTGTAGAATAACAAGCAGAAGCCACACCAGAATGTACAAGACTATGCCACTCTCTTTCGGACGCATTTACGGCAGTTCCCACCAGCGCATGCCAACTTACCACACGATGTTATTACTTAGTGGTTCATAAATGGATTAAACCCCGAATTGAAACAGATCATGATCATATGATGTCTGGGTAGAATGACCTTGGATGCCGTAATTGCAATGGCTTTACAGTTGGAAAATAAAGTGGGTGGATTCATTGAAGATATAGAGTGGCTGAAGGCGTCCAATCATTCAAACCAGGATCCACTGAAACAAATATATTGCACTAAATATAAAAGTACGGGACACAACAACTCAACATGCACTCTGAATCAAATGTATTGCGCCATTTGCCATACAGCGGACCATACTACGGAGACTTTTCCTTATAATGCAAAGGTACATAGTAGAGCGGCTGTCAATGCTGTCATTCCAGACCAAGGGCAATCGGCTAGTCACTACGTACTACCACAAATGAGGAATACTCCTTGCCAAGGATACAAGAATTATCGAGGAGCACGATCAACTAACTTTGGACAAACTCGGTGGAATGCAGGTACAGAAGGTGAAGGTGCATCTCTTACACCACCTAAATGTCATTTTTGCAGTGAAATAGGGCATATCGGTAGGTACTGTAAGGATGTGGATGAGTACGATAAAAAGCAAAAGGAACGACAACATCCAATGGCGAACATGGTGTACATTACAACAATAGACACTCAAACGGTAGTGGTGCAAACACGCTCAGGGAAGTAGTTACAGCCAGCTATGGAGATTTTTTAACCTAGAATTCGTGAACAGTAGAAGTTGTTTACTAAAGCAAGCAAGTGGGCGACCCAGGAACAAATTGTTTTTCCTTCTCTAGTTCTTGTGGTGCAGCACAGCCTAGCAAAGGGCGTACCGAAAGGAAGAAATCTGACCCAAATAGTACCGGAGTCCCCATTGGACACTGTATCGAAAGTAGAAAAATTTGATCCTTTGTGGGATGTCTTATCCAAGGCGCTTATTACACTGCTATTAGGACAACTATTGGCTTTGGTTCCTAGTGTGCATCAACAATTCCAGCAACAGGTCAGTCCAGGACCTTCATGGGCTCCTTTGACAGCCACAATTCAGCCTGAACTTGATCCAATGGTGGATCATGCGGTGCCCTTGATTACGGTTTGGTATAAGAATCACAAAATCACTCAAGTATTAATTGACAAAGGTTCTGGTGTAAACATAACAACATCAACACTTTGTCAATGGATGGGATGGACACAAATTGAACCTGTCCAATTTTTAGTGCGAATGGCTGATCAATCCGGAGTTCATTCAGTTGGATTTGTACGCGATATTCCTATTAATCTTCAAGGAGTTGTATTTAAAATGACCTTTGTTGTTCTAGAATTACCCAAATCCAGCCTTGACTATAACCTGCTCTTTGGATGACCATGGTTAAAACAAGCTAAGGTAGTTCGTGATTGTTCAACGCATGAATTGATTTTAAAGAATAACCACCATAAATATGTTGTTCCACTGGATGACATGAAGCCTTGCGACTTGCATGCACGACCATATGTAGCCGAACCTGTACACATGCTGGATGGTCTTTCTGATGATGAAGAGGAAGATTTTCTTAAAGCCAACAAGGATCTATTGGCACTCGGAACTGTGAACTTACAAACGGTGGCTGATAACTAGAGTCCGGCAGCCTGTACGATAGTACCACTGACCGGTAAACCCAAAGCAAGTGTAGCACAGACCTTGGATGATACGATGATACAACAATTGCTTCAGTCAGGTGACGACTTTGCCATACCCCAACAGTTCTATGTACCGGAAGACCAATCGATTACCTGTAATTTAGGTGATGGAACTAATCCACGGCCGGTGAAGATCAAGGCAGGACTATCAAAGAATTTCCAAGATAACTTGCTACAGTTGCTATGTGAATTCTCTAATGTGTTTGCATGGGATTATCGGGATATGAAGGGATTGGACCTGCATATCTATCAACAGAGGGTTATGCTAAAACCAGATGCTCAGCCTATTAAACAACCCAATTATAGAATGAATCCTCACTATGCGGCTCAGGTAAAAGCAGAATTGGATCGATTGCTGAAGGTTGGGTTTATTGTTCCGATTGCGCATGCGGAGTGGATTTCCCCCATTGTCATAGTCCCTAAGAAGAATACGAAATTATGGATATGTGTGGACTACCAGAAATTAAATGCAGCAAGAGTACCTGATCCATTCCCTCTGTCGTTTTTGGACACAATGCTAGATGATATGGCTGTTTGTGAGGTTAAAGTCTTTAGTGATGCAGATTGGGCTGGAAGCAAAGATGACAGAAGATCCACAAGTGGATATGTGATAATAGCAGGAAACAAGACATTAACATGGAGTTCAAAGAAACAGCCTACAGTTGCTTTATCTTCTACAGAGGCTGAGTATAGAGGTTTAGCATTGGCTACTACTGAGGTTATGTGGTTTAAAAAGTTGTTTCATGACTTGAATGTGCAGGTTGATGTACCACTGATATATGGGGATAACTTGAGCAGCATTCATATGACCTCAAATCCTATTTTTCATGCTAGAACAAAGCATATAGAGGTTCACTATCATTATGTTTGAGAGAAGGCCATGAACAATGAAGTGCAGGTTTCTTTTGTTGGAACAAAGGATCAAGTTGCAGATATCTTCACCAAATCCTTGGATGGACCAAAGCTTCAAAGATTCAACTATATTCTTGGCATGAAGGAAATACCCTTTGAAACTTGAGGGGGAGAATGTTGCGAACATTTGTTTTATGTAGGGTACAAGTTTCAAATTATAAAAATACCTTTGGGAAGTCTTCAAATACTTCAAGAAGGCTCATATTATTCATAAAATGTAGCAAAAATACCACGTGAGTTCTAGAACATGGTGAGTCAAATTAGTGAGTCACAAAGGAGCTTCAGTGGTGTCCTAGTGGAAGGTCGATGTGGCTAGTTCTCAAAGTCCATCAATACTTTGCTTATTTGAGCACTTGAGTCATGTAATACCTCCATCCAAGTGTCTACCACGAATTTAGATGTATTAGGAAGGTCAATACTTTGCTTATTTGAGCACTTGAGTCATGTAATACCTCCATCCAAGTGTCTACCACGAATTTAGATTAGTTTCCCATGCTATAAAAAGAGGAGAAAAGTCGTGATCTTGTGGGATGTCCAATAGAGTCATATGTGTATCTCTACACTATTGTAGTTTTGTATGCAGAGATTGCAGAGCTTGTATCTCCCTTATTATATATCCAAATTACATGTTTGATAGTGCATTGGAAAGCTCTTACTGTCTACTTTCTTCCTGTAAATTTTCATAATCATTGGATTTGTGAGCTGAGAGAAATATGCTCTGCAGGTAGTGTGTGTTCTCTGTTTTTTATCCCTGCTGAAGGTCTCCATTAAACCTCAAACTTGTAGAGGTCATATCTCCTTATGTATGTATCCAAATCATGTGTTCTTTGACTTGTTAGAAAGCTCTTTAAGGATACTTGTATTCTGCAAAGTTTCAAAGTCATTGGAGTTGTGAGTTAAGAGCAGTAGTCTCTGCAAGTGATGTGTGTCCTTAGGTTCATCTCTTTTTCAAGGTCTCCATTAAAGCTGCATATTGCAGAGGTCATAGCTCATTGTGTATTTATCCATTTGAGGTGTTCTATATCTTGTTGGAAAGCTCTTAGAGTCTAGTTTATGTGTGTGAAACAGTTTTGGAAAATTCTAAGTGAGTAAAGAGCAATTTGCTCTGCAAGAAAATTGGTCTATGCATACAAGTTTGTGAAAAAGTCAACTAGGTCCTCTTGGGTTTCACCTACTTCTAGCTGTACTTTGGAGATCAATAAACTCCAACAAAGCTAAGAAGTCTTTTGATCAAAGGAGGTTCCGACCCTCAAACCATGACAGTTCAACCGAATCTCACATGTAAGAAGATGAGTTCCACTTTATTGACCCTATGTATGTCTAGGCTCGTAACGTGTAAGTCTAAGACTCACTAAAACGAGCTCTAACTCACTCACATGCTCCACCGAGGGTGAGTCAAGATAGAGATGCTGGTTTCAAGAGCCTATCCTAGATTAGAGTTCTAACTTAAATTTGAAACTAGGTACTATACTCATACTAGCCCACCTTGGATCCTCACTCGCTCAACCGAGGATGATCGTCTCAAGGAAACCTTAAGTTAGCAAGAGCCTCTCCCTAACAATGATGATCTAGGAGTTTGGAGGGGGGTTTATATAGTTTTTTGAATGAATTTGGGCCCTTGGATCTAGAGATATCAACTCTCAACTCTAGGATCACTACTTTCGATTACAACTGTTTGATTAATCAAATCAATGGCTTGGAATTGTTCTTTCTATCAAATCTAGTGTAAAGGAGTGAAATTTAGGCGGCTTCATTTCCACCATTTGATCCGGGGATGATCTGGACCGTCGGATTAGTGCTAACATCAATTCGGATAAGATATGCCACTATTTTTAACGAAAAGTTGCATTATTGATCTTTAACTGTCAAAAAAGTCTTCTTTGATAAAGAAAACTGTTGGATTCTCCTTGCCTTAAGCATAATTACATCTCCACCCTTGAATATGAGCTCATCTTGATCGTACAATATGGATCAGTAAGCTTTCACCATGTGGCAGCCCTTCAACCCTTCAATTTGCTTAAACTAGAAAACTGTGGTGACCTTCAAAATTGCACTTTGTGCTCTTTGACCCTCCAAAAAGGCTTTGATGAAGATGAAAATTTATAGAGCTACGTTTCCAAAGATCTCCTTTAGGAATATGCAGAAAAAACTTTTATCTAAATCTCCCTTATACAAGTTTGACTACATTCGGAAGCTTGCAAGGTGGAATTAAGGTGCCTAGGAAACTCTAATAGCCTTGAAACTTTGTACAAATATGTAGCCACATATGTTCCTTATACATGCCAAACCATATCACTAACAAAAATTCCTATACAAGATTTTGTTGGGTCTAAGTGGAAAAATTACATTTTTAACAAAATGCACATGACATATGAATGTGCTAGAAAATCCATTTACATGTGAAATTTGGGCTATACACTGCCTTTGATAGGCTTTACAAGTATATGAATTTTCATGTGATTTGGAGATATTGAATTTTTTGCTCTAATTTCCAAAGTTTGACCAGCTTTGACTACTACCATAGATTTGCTCGATTTCTTCCAAAGTTTGCATGTGAACTCCCTTTGACATCCTTGATGCATGTTGGACTTCTAAGGGAATTGTGGCTACCTTCACCGAATGTGTTTCCTGAAGGCCTTCATGAGTGAGAGAGGAGAGAAAATCTCAACGGCATTCGCCCCTAGTAAACTTGTGATTCCTCCAGAAGCACCACTCTAGGATCTGTGAAAAACGAAATGTTCGAGGCATCAAATTCTTTTATAGGCAACATAAGAAACTTGGAAGCAAAATTGATTATATGCATGAATGAGTACGTAACGTGACATGAAGCAAAATTTGCATGAAAGAAAGAATTGAAACATGCAACATGAACATGCATGAACAAATAGGCAACATATATGCAAATGAACAAGCAACATTCACAACAAGAAAGAAAACAATCAAACATCAATATGAGGTGGAAATGGATGTATTGAGTCGTTTTAAACATCAGGTCCTCTCATCTTGAAGAAAAATTTGTACCTTTTTCATAAAGTAATCTACCTTAAATACAATTATAAACAAAGATTTAGGATTTTCAAGAGACATCTTTCATCTTTAGCTTATTTTAGATCAACTTCTTTCCTATATAAATATGAATATGCTCTTTTTTTAATAACATGCAAGGAAATCTAACTAAAGTCCACTAATGCATAAATCTGCCTATATAGCCTGTGATTTATTCTACTATGCCTCTTTATCTTCCTTTGGCTTTTTTTTTTTATGATGATGATTCAGAAACTTTATGGTTACAATCACTTTTTTGGGGTAGAAGAAAGTGTAAACTTCCTGGTAACATGTAGCTGCTGTTTTTTTTTATGACGGGGAAAAAATTAAACCCCGATACAAGGTACAACCATTTTTGATGACAGAGAACAGTCGTTTAAACTCCGATACAAGTGCTGTGAGATGGACTAGGGATGCAGAAACATGCAGTAGCAAGAGCTAGGATTTCAACAATTACGCTTTCGATACAGGATACATATGCATGTTTATATATGAAAGTCATGTCATCAAAATAAACCTCCAAATCTACATGCCATATCTTTCCATAATTCTAGATTAAAACCGATAAATTACTACTTAAGATACAATTTTACACAACTAGAGAAATCATCATTTGCAATTTTTTTTTTACTCAAGTGATGTGGATATGAAATGCAATGCAAAGACTGAAAACAAACATGCATGAAACAAGAACGGAAAAAAAGTAGAATGAAAAAAACAAAGCAACATGAACTTGAAAAATTAATGATATTTTTATATGTTTTTTATTTTTCTATTTATATATATATTTTTCTTTTTTTTCTTTTTTTTTATTTTACTCCTGTTTATGAATCGGCCTCATTGTTGTCATCTTCTTCAATGTCCTCATCCAGAATGTACTCATCATTATCACATTTTTTGAATAGCTTTATCCTTTTACCTGCAATCAAAGTTTTTAGTGCAACACCATTTAATTCAGAAAGAGAATATGTACCATTGTTGTTGACTTTTGATACAATGTATGGCCCAAACCACCGTTGAGTGGGCTTTTTGCGTGCATCATATTGAGAGTCAAATCTACTATCATAAATGAGCACCCAATCTCCTACTTCAATTGGCTTAGGACACAATCAATGAGTTTTATCAAAATAATGCTCGTTCTTTTCTAATTTCTCTTAATTTTTCAATGGCATCATCAAGTCTTAACTTACCTTGTTCTAACTATTTAATGCGCAAATTCAAAAAATCATCAATAGACATGTTTTCAGACCAAGGAAAATTTGACCATGCATAAATATGAGACTGAATTGGAAACAATGGTTTTTGACAGTACATGCGTTCAGCAGGCATATACCCAGTAGTACATGTGCACATCATTCTATCTGCCCAAAGTGCAAAAGGTAAGGATCTAGGCCATTGTTTGATGTCACTGTTACATGCTTTAGATATGGCTTTCACAATAGGTGGATGCCATCTCTCTATTTTACTGTTGGCCTCTGGATTATATGCAGTAGTGAGAGACAAACGAATATCGTGATGTTCAAAGAACTCTTTGGCTTCTCTCGCATTTATCTCTCCATGATTGGCAAGTACTTTCTCTATGTACCCAAAGCGACTTATGACATCTTCAAGCAATAATTTGCAAACATTGTAAGTGGTCTTAGATCGTAGTGCACATCTCTCTACATGATTAGTTAAGTCTTCTCTTGCAAGTATAGTGTAACACATTTTGTCAATACCTTTAGGCATAGTTACAAGATCTACTACCCACTTGTAGTGAATATAGGGTGGATAAATAGGATGCAACGGATCTCTATTTTTGACTGATGAATGAAGTTGACAAGAAGAACATGTAGAAAAATAGCTACTAATGTCAACATACATCCTAGGCCAATAATAGGTACTTCTAATTTTTTCATATGTCCAAAAAATCCTTTATGACATGCCCATAATATGTCATGCATTTCCTTCATTACTTGCAACTGAAGACCTTGTTTTCCTAGGACTAGTTGTGGATTCTTAACCTTACCCTTAGCATGTCTCCAAAGATATCCATTACATAGGAAAAAGTTATAAGCTCGTTTCCTAATGTTACGGAACCTATTCGTAGTCCAGGTAGGTAATGGTTGTAGTGTACTCAGATACTTTCCTATGTCTCTCCATTCATTTTCGTACTCAGGCTCATGAAATTTCTCATACTCGTATATATATGGAGCATAGTCAACTAAGTTCACATTCTTTATAAGATCACTTTCAAGATCATCATCAAATCTAGCTCTCGATAACATATCAGCAACTGAGTTTGACTTACCTGAAATATGAGCTAACTCAGGATTTATGAACTTAATATATGAGATCCGTCTAAGCATGGCTATATTAGGAGATGAACAATTGGCTATCATTCGAATGAGAGGCAAACAATCAGTCTCAACTTTGACATTTGTACCAATGAAATATTCTTTGTCTGTTTTCAAAGTTGTTACCATACCCCATAGTTCTCCTTTGATCTTTGGATATTTTCGTTGTGTTTCATGTAAAATTTTGGCACCAAACCTAATTGTATATCTATTCCCTTCACTATCATCTTGACTTATGACCCAACCTATACCAATAGGACTAGTATCAACAGTCAATATAATAGGTTTGTTAGCATAATAGTCTACACGCTTAAGGATGGGAGCTTCAAGCAATAATTTCTTCAATTTACGCATAGCTTGAGTGTGTTTGTCAGTCCAAATAAATTTTCGTTTCTTCCTCAACAAGTCATAGAGACAATCAACAACATGAGCAAAGTGTGGGATCCAAATAACATAAAAGATGCAAGCACCGAGAAATCTACATACCTCACTCACGTTGTTACATGTTTTAGAAATCTTGCTAATGGCATCAACTTTTTGTGGGTATGGCTTTCGACCATAATGGCCACATAAATTTCCAACAATAAGAACCTCGTTGACACCAAAAGAAGATTTCCCTATGGAAAATGTGAGGCCTACCTCTTCAAATCGCTGAAATATTCTTTCATAATCAGAGATATGGTCAAGAACAAATTTACAATATCCAGATGAGTCTAAAGTAATGTCCTCACTCCCTTTCATTGGAATATCAACAATGAATGGCATAGTTATATGAGGGATAAAATCATGTAAGACCATATTCATAGCACTCATCATATGAGCCATAGAATTAGTCACTCCTTGAGGTAAAGTACACATTCGCACTAAGCCTAAAGGAGTTTTCATTGTGGTTATGTCACGACTATCAATTGCTAATCGGAATTGTTCATATCCCGAATATAAATCACCCATTGAATAGATAGAATGTCTTAAAAATTATTCAGCAAACTCATCTACAGTGGGTCTTGTTCCTACATTCCTTATGGTGAATTTATTGACAGGTTGGAGATCTTGAATAAAAAGTAGTTTCCCATTCTTTTTAGGCACAGTGAACCATCTATTTGAGTAAGGTGAAAAAGGTGGCTCTAAAATTCTCATGTTTATCTTCTCCTTAAGTAGTTTCATTAGCTCAGGTAAGTGTGCCTTTGGAACTCGTACAGGGCGAAGATTCCATGGAATATGTGGAATAGTAAAGATTATCATGGGTGCAACTAGGTTAGGATCTACGCAACCAATCTCATGAGGATACATAGTAAGGGCTCTTCCATGGCTACGTATGACTCTCTCAAATTTATCTCTCTCTACTGGCAAAAGAAAGTCATCATTTGTGCCAATCTTAACATGTTTGATTGTCTCATCAGTGAATGTATGTCCTATGCTTTTCTTATGCCGAAGAATTGGATCATTTTACACATCAATAATTTTTTCATTACTTCCTTGGGGTAATGGTTGAGCTATGGGTTTGATTTTTTTGTCTACAATTTTGTACATTTTTTCAACTAAGGCATCATGTGTTTGGTTAAATTTTAATCACTTGGCAACATTGAGAGCATACTCTTGGATTAGAGCATACTCATCAAGGGAAGAAAGAAGAATAATATGGGAATAAGAATTTTGTTGAAGACATAACTCTAACTCCTCAAGAGTAGAGAAACAATGAGATGTCTCAATCACATGCTCAATGTTCTCATCATGTTCCATGATTTTGTTGTTTTTTATATTTTTTTTGGGTTTCTTGGATAAGAGACTTGGACAATTGACTCTTATGAAGAAAATCTAATCTAGAATGTGCAAAACAAAGTGACAAACTATTGTACATATTGGTTGGATGCGAGATGTCAAACCAATATCCACCATTTTCCCACTCAGCAATGGATTCTATCCGAATTTTTTGTCATATGTAGCTCCAAACAAGAATCGAGGTGCACAATCACTACAAGCATGCTCATGACCCTGAGTAAAAATAGGTTTCTTTCTTATTGACAATCGATTCCTAGGATGATTCACTTCTACCATCATGACTTGAAGTGATTGCATTCCATCCTTAGACTTAAATCTAGCATAGTTAGACTCATCATGCATGGCTTTAGTTTCCATACAACTCTCACAAATAAAGGGTTGACCTAAGAGGACTTCATAGGAGCAATTATCTTGAATAGAAAAGTGAAACTCTTCTGTGATTCCTCCTATGGATATGGGCACACTAGCACAAGCTCCATACAGGGTAGCTACACTATTATCTGTAGTTCTCATATGCCATCCACAATCTTTATCTATGTGCCATCAAAACTTATCATAGACTTCTCTTGAAATCACATTGATTTCAGAGCCGAAATCTACTAATGCATTTATAGTGATAGTGTTCTTATCATTTCCTATTTTAACATGCATCTCTGATGTACCTCTAGACCAAAGTTTTCTTTTAAAGTGACTTTTAGGATTGTTTTCATGATTTTCATGGTCAGGTTGAATAAGTCCTAAGAAATTTTTATTAACATTTACTTCATCATCATCAAAGTCCTCTTCATCAGATTCATCAAAGTTTAAGGCTTCATTCATAGCTTGACCTTGATCTAGAGAATCTTGCATCTCAGTATCTAGATTAAGCGGAAACCTCTTCCTTTTAATTAGGCCAATAAAGTTATCTTTAAAAACACGCTTTGCAATAGAGGAAACTTGTTCTAAAGACGTAGTACGTCACTTGAATCTTAAGCAAAATGTCATCTAAAATCTCCATAGGATCTATTTTTCTCTCAATTTCTGAAATCAAGATGGCTTTAGGTGTTCTCTTTGGTTTCTTTTGTTTTTGCTCAGGATCTTGTTTCTGTTCTTCAGTTTGTTTTGATTTTTCTTGTTTATCTAAAGGCTTTGGTTCTGTTTTTCTTTGCTTTGTCTTATTCCCTTTTTGTTTCTCCTCTTGTTTCTGTTCATTGGGTTGTGGTTCTTGTTTTTTATCTTTGGATTGTGATGTTTCTCCCTGCTCTATGATTGTTTCTATTCCCTCTGAGGTTTGTTTTCGAGTCACTCTTCTTTCACTAGGCTCAGCTTCATCTCTTTTTCGTTTTTCTTCTGCTGTTATTCTCCTAATCTCATCTCGTGCTCTTACTAAAGCCTCTATGGAAAAGTCACCTTTCTTTGTGGGTTTACTTGATTCTACTTGTTGTTCATCAAGAGCTTCTAGTTTCACTCCGCTAGTTCCTACGTCCATTATGGTTATATTTTCATAGTGTTTTTTCATTCCTCCCTTACAATAATTTCCTTGCAAAGGTAGCCTAGATTGATAGTCACAGATTTTCTTGTCTATGTCTATTACTAGTCGTTGCTCCTTAGCAGCCCTCAATACTTGACAATCTCCCAAACAGTGCTCTAAAGAATCACACCAAGGACACCTACGAGGATTTTGATTAACTTGTGGTGGGAAATTTTGAAATTGAGGATTTTGTTGATAAGGTATTGCTTGAATAGGATAATTAGGATTTTGATAAGGTAATTGATGTATTTGAGGAGATTGGGGAGCAACACGTGGTACTTGAGGTGCAAGAGGAGCTTCCATAGTATACGATTGATGATTTTGAAAATTTTGATTTTGAGCATTTTGAAAAGCTGTTTGAGAAGCTTGAGGATACATGTTTTGATATGTTTGAGGATTTTGCACATGAGGATGAGGATTTTGCATTGAAGGATTATGCATTGGAGGAACTTGATATGCTTGAGTAGGAGCTACTTGTGGATTTTGATTGATAACATGTTGATTAGGCTCTTGAAAAGACATTGGGTTCATTTGATTTTGGAAAGTTTTGGTGTATATAGATTGTAAAGCATCTATAGTCTTAGGTAAACTGGATTGTGTAGCAATAAGACTTTCCATTTGCTTAGTGAGAATTTCCACTTGAGATTGTTCAACTACACTTTTATTTGGCTCTACTTTAAAACCTTGAGTAGGCTCCATCATTTGAGGACTAGGAGTAGAGTCAAAAAGCATAAAGCTTAAGAAAATTGATCACAATATTAGGTTCCAAAGTTATCTTATCCTCATCAAGAAGTTGTTCAGAGCATCTAATGTACTCATTTTGTAAGTGAGTAATAGAGCTACTAGGCTTTGGGGAATTGACCCATCGTAAGAATCCATCCCGATTATGTCGGTTGTAATCTTCAAGATAGAATTCTTTGAGCACCTCCTTTCTAAAATCACTCCAAGGAAGACTATCATATTGAGTGACACGGTTTATCATAGAACTATCAACAATTCGTTCAAAGAATGATATCAAAAGATCTTGAGGAAGACCAAAAATCATAGCTTGCTCTTCAAACAAAACTAAGTAGCTTGTGATGTTGATACCATTGAATTTTCCCTTCTCTCTCAACATAGAAGAGACTATTCTTTGGTCTTATTTCTCAATAATAAGGGATTTGAGTCCTTCTTCCATCTTATGTGAATAAGCGAGTGATGCACCATGTTCTAGATCTCTCACAAATGCATATACTTCACGGCGAAGATGTGCAAGATACTGTGAGAAATGTAGTGCAACATTCAAGAATGATGATGATGATATGATGAGGATGAAAAATATGAAACAAAGGATATGGATCACAACCTCCCAACAAGATTAGAAGCAAATGCCATGAATTGTTTCACATCGGGTTCAAATGTGGACGTGATTGCAATCCAGGTGGATCACGTCCGGTCGTGGCACACAGAGGGTGTATGAAGCTAATGAATGTTGGAAGGTTTAAGGACATAAAAGTGAAATTAATGTTGAGTATGGAGAAGAGAGAGATGTTGAAATGATTTTGGGAATGGGCATGTAGGAGTGCAAGTTAGATTTATGAACATGAATGATAAGAATGAAAGAGAACCATACACACGAATCAAATTTGGAAGGAAGAATGGTCCATTGAAGGAGCTTCTTAAACACTTCCTAATTATAATCCATATGCATATTCTTCTTTGGATGATATGTATGCATGACGAGAATAATGGAATTCTTACACATAAATCAGTTTCGAAAGGAAGAATGGTCCAATATTGGAGCTTCTTATACACTTTCAGAAACTAATAAATATGTATGTGTATGTATGGACTATATGCATGCAAGTGAATTATGATGATAGATTTTAATCACAAGCTCAATGAAACATCCACACTGGTTCAACGCAATACTACGGAGCCTTCTCACACATAGAAGAAAATAGAAGACATGTAAAAATACTTAAGACACAGAGAGACAAGAGAGAAGAGACAAGTGACAAGTGACATGAATTAAAAGGATTTGAATTAAGATACAGTATAAGATCGTCGTGATACGTCAAGCTAAGCAGTCTTTTGATCAAAGGAGGTTTCGATCCTCAAACCATGACACTTCAACCGAATGTCACAGGTAAGAAGATGAGTTCCACTTCATTGACCCTATGTATGTATAGGCTCCTAACGTCTAACTAAACAAGTCTAAGACTCATTAAAACCAGCTCTAACTCACTCACACGCTCCACCGAGGGTGAGTCAAGATAGAGATGCTGGTTTCAAGAGCCTATCTTAGATTGGAGTTCTAACTTAAATTTGAAACTTGGTACTATCCTCATACTAGCCCACCTTGGATCCTCACTCGCTCAACCAAGGGTGATCGTCTCAACGAAACCTTAACCTAGCAAGAGCCCTATGGATGCCTAAAAATGATGCTCTAGGAGTTTGGAGGGGGCTTTATATAGTTTTTTGAGTGAATTTGGGCCCTTGGATCTAGAGAAATCAACTCTCAACTCTAGGATCACTACTTTCGATTACAACCATTTGATTAATCAAATCAATGGCTTGGAATTGTTCTTTCTATCAAATCTAGTGTAAAGGAGTGAAATTTAGGCTTCTTCATTCTCCACCATTGGATGTGGGGATGATCTAGACCGTCAGATCAGTGCTCGCATCAATTCGGATAAGATATGCCACTATTTTTCGAGAAAAGTTGCATTATTGATCTTTAATTGTCAAAAAAGTATTCTTTGATGAAAACAACTCGTGGATTCTCCTTGCTTTAAGCATAAGTTCATCTCCGCCCTTGAATATGAGCTCATCTTGATTGTTCAACATGGCTCAATCAGCTTTCACTATGTGGCAGCCCTTCAACCCTTCAATTTGCTTAAACCAGAAAACTGTGGTGACCTTGAAAACTGGACTTTGTGCTCTTTGACCCTCAAAAAAGGCTTTGATGAAGATGAAACTTTGTAGGAATATCTTTCCAAAGATCTCCTTCACGAATATGGAGAAAAAACTTCTATCTAAATCTCCCTTATACAAGTTTGACTACATTTGGAAGCTTGCAAGGTGGCATTAAGGTGTCTAGGAAACTCTGATAGCCTTGAAACTTTGTACAAATATGTAGCCACATATGATCTTTATACATGCCAAACCATATCACTAAAAAAAATTCCTATACAAGATTTTATAGGGTCTAAGTGGAAAAATTACATTTTTTACAAAATGCACATGACATATCAATGTGCTAGAAATACCATTTATATGTGAAATTCGGGTTATACACTGCCTTTGATAAGGTTTACAAGTATATTAATTTTCATATGATGTGGAGATATTGAAATTTTTGCCCTAATTTCCAAAGTTTGACCAGCTTTGACCGCTACCCTAGATTTTCTCGATTTCTTCCAAAGCTTGCATGTGAACTCCCTTTAACATCCTTGATGCATCTTGGAATTCTCAGGGAATTCTAGCTACCTTCACCGAATGTGTTTCCTGTAGGCCTTCATGAGTGAGAGAGGAGAGAAAATCTCGATGACAACGCACAAAAGCATTTTGATCTTGAGGATTTTGATTAACTTGTGGTGGGAAATTATGAAATTGAGGATTTTGTTGATAAGGTATGCTTGAACAGGATAATTAGGATTTTGATAAGGTAATTGATGTATTTGAGGAGATTGGGGAGCAACATGTGATACTTGAGGTGCAAGAGGAGCTTCCATAGTATACGGTTGATGATTTTGAAAATTTTGATTTTGAGGATTTTGAAAAGCTATTTGAGAAGCTTGAGGATATTTGTTTTGATACATTTGAGGATTTTGCACATGAGGATGAGGATTTTGCATTGAAGGATTATGCATTGGAGGAACTTGTTATGCTTGAGTAGGAGCTACTTGTGGATTTTGATTGGTAGCTATAACATGTTGATTGGGCTCTTGAAAAGACATTGGGTTCATTTGATTTTGGAAAGTTTTGGTGTAATTAGATTGTAAAGCATCTATAGTATTGGGCAAATTGGATTGTGTAGCAATAAGACTTTCCATTTGCTTAGTGAGAATTTCCACTTGAGATTGTTCAACTACACTTTTATTTGGCTCTACTTTAATACCTTGAATAGGCTCCTTCATTTGAGGAATAGGAGTAGAGTCAAAAGCATAGCATGGGATTGTTCTCAAACTTGCTCCTTAGTTTGTGGAAGGCTAGCTTGAGGAACACTAGTTTTCTCATAAAGCATGGATTGTCTTTGATGTCTATGGGGTACAGCCTCTACTACTTTACACACTTTTTGCCAATTGTCAGAAAGAACATATTGCTTATTTGGCTCTTCTAATCACCATTCAACTTCCCTATGAGTTTCAGCATGAAGAAGCTTAAGAAAATTGATCACAAGATTAGGTTCCAAAGTTATCTTGTCCTCATCAGGAAGTTGTTCATAGCATCTAATATACTCATTTTGTAAGTGAGTAATAGAGCTACTAGGCTTTGGGGATTTGACCCATCGTAAGAATCCATCCCGATTATGTTGGCTACAATCTTGAAGATAGAATTCTTTGAGCATCGCCCTTCTAAAATCACTCCAAGGAAGAGTATCATATTGAGTGACACGGTTTATGATAGAGCTATCAAAAATTCGTTCAAAGAATGATATTAAAATATCTTCGGGAAGACCAAAAATCATAGCTTTCTCTTCAAAAAAAATGTAAGCAGCTTGTGATGTTGATACCATTGAATTTTTCCTTCCCTCTCAACATAGAAGAGACTATTCTTTGCCTTGTTTCTCAACAATAAGGGATTTAAATCCTTCCTCCTGTTGATATATTTAGGTAGTGATGTGTGTGAACACTCTAGGACCGCCGGGGCACTTTTTTCCCTCTTTAGGAGGTTTTTTTCCCCCGGCTTGTATATACGCCTATTGCCCTAATGGGCTACTTATCTTTGTACATTCTCTAGTAATACATTCAGTCTTGTGTGTTTTGCTCCAAGCTTCTTCTTCTTCCTTGTGCTGTTCGCGTGCTTCCGCAGACGTCTAACTCCAACAATTGGTATCAGAGCAGGTCGTTGCTTCTTCTAGGGCGCCGTCGACACTCCTCCATTTGCAGTCTCAGATTCGCATGAAATTTGGTGAGCATACTCAGGGTGTTTCCTAGATCAAAACAGCTTTGCTGTGTGGTGCCGAAATCGCGATCTGAGCTCGTTTCGGCCTCCGAACGCACTATCGCAGCGCTTGTGTAGGCTATTTCGTCCTTTTGTGCCAAAGGTATATACCAGTTTCTGTTCGCCAATTTAAGCGTCTCGAAGTCTGCTACAGGTCTAGCAGAACTCGTCTGGGCAGTTCCGTTCAACTTTTTGAGATACAGTCAATTTTCTGCATCAAGGTATTTTAGTCACCGGCCATGGCTGAAAGCAGTGATGTATTCCGTATGTTGGCTGTTGAGGATAAGTTGGATGGTACCAACTACCCATTATGGGCTTATATGATGCGACATGTACTGGTTGCAAAAGGATTGTGGAACATTGTGCAGGGTGTTGAAAGACGTCCTGTTACACCTGTAACGACAGGTACTGCAAATACAGGTGTTGGAGCTGATGAAGATGGTGTCGAAGATGATATTCCGCAGATTCCTGTTCGTGCTGCTGTTTCTGTTGCACCTACTGCAGAGCAGATTCGTTGGGATGGCAGAGATGCCCAGGCACATGCATTGATAGCTTTGTCTGTCAAACGTGCCATTATCCCTCACATTCGCTCTTGCAGAACAGCAAAGGATGCTTGGGATACACTTACCACTTTGTACCAGGCTAGGAATGAGGCTCGTGTTGCTTACCTCCGAAAATAGTTGGAGAGTGAGCACATGAATGAAGGTGATTCTATGGACAGTTTTCTTACAAAGATCAAAGACCTGAAGGAACAATTGATTTCTGCTGATGAGGTTATACCAGATAGCTCACTTGTGCAGACCGTTCTGAATGGCCTTCCTGATTCATATCAGAGTTTTGCCTCTACTCTTCGATTGATGATGAAAGGCAATCCGAATGCCTTGTCATTTGAGGAATTAGTCTCTGTTCTGTTGCAGGAAGATCAGTCCAGGCAGAACAGGTCCATTATGCGTGTTGCAGATCAAGCTTTCCTGGCTAGTCAGAAGGGCAAAGGAAAATGGAGCTCTTCTACTAGTAAGCAGAAATCTGCAAATGCTGCACAATCGAAGAACCAGGATAAAGATGAGAAGAAATCAGAAAAGCAGAAATTGTTCTGCAAGTACTGTAAAGGAAATGATCATATTATAAAGAACTGTCCAAAACTGGCTGCTAAAGAGGCAAAGAAGAAAGAGGCTGGAATGGTTGTTGCAGAGGCCTCTACACCAAAAACAGAGTCTGCAAATCTTGTGCAGGAAGAAGAATGGGCGTTTACTACTGTCTGCAGTTTTGACCCATCTTCTCATGATCAGTGCATGTCTGCAGTAGACTCAGATGTTTGGTACTTTGACAGTGGGGCGACCAAACATATTACCTCGCAGCGCAGTTTCTTCTCTTCACTCGAGCCTGCCCCTACAGGGAATACTGTCACATGCGCCAATAACTCCTCTTATCCTGTTATGGGAGTTGGTAAGATCATTTTGACTACTGCTGATGGTAGTTCTTTCACTTTGTCAGATGCTTTATTTGTGCCAGGGATCAAAAAGAACCTGCTATCAGTTTCTGCATTAGCCAAGATTGGCTTGGTTGTGAAATTCGTTGACGACAGGTGTACAGTCCATGATCTCTCAAATGGCGATGTGATTATTGCTTCTGGCATTTTATGTCGTGGGCTGTATAAGCTCATAGACTATGAAAGATCTGTGAATGATTCGGCATGTGCAGTTCATGATTCTCAGGCTATGTCAGATGCAAAGCTTTGGCATGCACGCTTTGGTCATCTGAATTTTGCTAGTTTGTTACGCCTGCAGAAATCTGAAATGGTGTCTTCTTTGCCCAAACTTGAGGCACCTGGAAAACATGTTTGTGAAGGCTGTATTTTGGGCAAAATGCAGCGTTCTTCCTTTCCAAAAGATGGTTCAGTTCGGGCTATGCAGAAATTGCAGCTTGTACATAGTGATGTCTGTGGTCCTATGCAGACACCCTCTTTTGGAAATTACCTTTACTTCGTGACTTTCATTGATGATTTTTCCAGGCATGCATGGGTATACCCACTCAAAGCAAAGTCCGAAGTGTTCATGTGCTTCAAACAGTTTTTGGTTTTGGCTGAAAATCTGTCAGCATGTAAAATGGGCACCCTCCGTTCTGATCGAGGGGGGGAATATATGTCTTCAGATTTTAATGCATTTCTGGCTGAACGTGGGATAAAACACCAGTGTACAGTGCCGTATACACCTCAACAGAATGGAGTTGCTGAACGAAAGAACAGGTCACTCATGGAGATGGCGAGGTGCATGGTCAAAAGTCAGGCTTTACCACATAGTTTCTGGCTTGAGGCTGTCATGTGTGCAGCATATGTACTGAACAGGTGTCCCACCAAAGCGTTGCAGTCTATCACTCCATATGAGGCTTGGCATGACCGCAAGCCATCTGTTGCTCATCTGCGTGTTTTAGGTTGTTTGGCATATGCATTAGTGCCTGAACAACATCGCAGAAAATTGGATGATAAGGCAGTAAAATGTATTTTTGTTGGGTATAGTTCTGAAAGTAAAGGCTATCGTCTGTATCATCCACAGACTAAACGCATTCTGGTTAGCCGTGATGTTGTCTTTGTGGAAGATGCTATTCAGCCATTGCTTTCATGTACTAAGGAGACATCTGTTAGCTCCAAAGACATGTATGATACTTTGATGCCTCTTTTTACAGGTGGATAGGCTAGTGCTGGTCCTAATGAGGCAACTTCTCAGCCTTTGCAGGTTTCATATGATGATGCAGATCATTCCATTTCTGATGCAGATTTACATGATGCACTTGTTGATGAGAGAGCTGATATTGAACAGGCAAAAACTATGCCAAAATGGCTGGTGCAGAATTTGCGTGACAGCAAATTAGATGCACCTTTGTCATATCGTACTCGTTCAGGCTCTCATAGTACCTCCTTTGCATCAGATTGCTATGCTATGGCTGCATCTAGTCTCTGTGATGAGAATGAGCCTGTTTCTTTTGATGAAGCACAAAATTCAGAAAATTGGATGGCTGCTATGCAATCTGAATATGATGCTATAATGAAGAATGGTACATGGTCTTTATGTGACTTGCCTCCTGGCAAGAAGGCCATTGGCACTAAGTGGGTATACAAGCTGAAGCGTAAACCTGATGGTACAGTTGACAGGTATAAGGCTAGGCTTGTTGCAAAGGGTTATGCGCAGGAAAGAGGCATTGATTTTGATGAGACCTTTGCACCTACATGCCGTATGACTACTGTTCGGAGCATTTGTGCACTTGCAGCCCATCATGGTTAGAATGTACATCAGTTGGACATTAAAACAGCATTTCTGAATGGTGACTTGCATGAAGAAGTGTATGTTTTTCAGCCCCGTGGCTTTGTGCAGAAAGGGCATGAAAACCAGGTGTGCAGGTTAAAGAAGGCGTTATATGGTTTAAAGCAAGCACCACGTGCTTGGTATGAGAAGATACATGCCTATCTGATTGCACATGGTTTTGAGAACAGTCCAACTGAAAGCACCTTATATGTTAAGCGTGCTAATGATGTGCTTCTGATCATTGTTGTCTATGTAGACGACATGCTGCTCACTGGTCCTCTTGAGAAGCATATTGCTGATTTCAAGGCTGATTTGCATGCCTCATTTGAGATGTCTGATTTGGGGCATTTGCATCACTATTTGGGCATTCAATTTATGCAAGTTGATGGTGGAATGGCTTTGTGTCAAACGAAATATATTGACACATTATTGCAGCGTTTTGGCCTTGAAGACTGTAAGCCTATTGCCACTCCTATGGAGACAGGTTTACGATTGAGTCTTCATGATGCTGGAGATGCATTTGATGCTGTTCTCTATCAGCAGGCTGTTGGATGCTTGATTTACTTATGCATTACTCGGCCAGATATTCAGTTTGCTGTCTCACAGATGAGCAGGTTTATGCATTGCCCAGGAGTCACGCATTGGAAAGCGGTTAAGCGCATCTTTCGCTACTTGAGTGGTACTCGGCTACTTGGGTTGTTTTATCCCAAGGGGGGATCACCACCGCCAGATTTGCATGCTTTTTCTGACTCAGATTGGGCTGGTTGTTATGACACTCGTGTGTCCACCAGTGGTTTTTGCTTCATGCTTGGTAGCTCATGTATATCTTGGTTGAGCAAGAAGCAGCCTACTGTGGCCACTTCCAGTTGTGAGGCTGAGTATAGGGCAGCTTTCACAGCGACTGTTGAGTGTGTGTGGCTCAGACGCCTTATGGCTGATTTGGGTGTTGGCCAGTCTTCTGCCACCACCATCTTCACTGACAGTCAGAGCGCATTGGCAGTTGCGAGGAACCCTGTGTTCCATGCTCGCACTAAGCACATTGAGGTGCATTATCACTATGTCAGGGAGAGGTTCTCTGCTGGGGAGATCAGCTTGGCATATGTGCCCACGCAGGAGAACATTGCAGACCTTTTCACGAAGGCTCTGCCTAGGGAGAAGTTTGAAGCTTTCCGCAAAGCTTTGGGCTTACTTCCTTTTGTGGAGTGATTTCCACATAGCTCGGCACTTCCTTATACATGAGTGCCAGCTCCTTGTTCACCGCATCACTCCCAGGGGGGATTTGTTGATATATTTAGGTAGTGATGTGTGTGAACACTCTAGGACCGCCGGGGCACTTTTTTCCCTCTTTAGGAGGTTTTTTTCCCCCGGCTTGTATATACGCCTATTGCCCTAATGGGCTACTTATCTTTGTACATTCTCTAGTAATACATTCAGTCTTGTGTGTTGTGCTCCAAGCTTCTTCTTCTTCCTTGTGCTGTTCGCGTGCTTCCGCAGACGTCTAACTCCAACACCTCCATCTTACGTGAATGAGCCACCTCTTTACTTTAAGCATACATTCATCTCCACCCTTGAATATGAGCTCATCTTGATCATACAACATGGCTCAATCAGCTTTCACCATGTGGCAGCCCTTCAACCCTTCAATTTACTTAAGCTAGAAAACTATGGTGACCTTGAAAACTCGACTTTGTGCTCTTTGACCCTCCAAAAAGGCTTTGATGAAGATGAAACTTTGTAGTACTATGTTTCCAAAGATCGCCTTCAGGAATATGCAAAAAAAAACTTTTATATTCTAAATCTCCCTTGTAGAAGTTTGCCTAGATTTGGAAGCTTGCAAGGTGGCATTAAGGTGTCTAGGAAACTCTGATAGCCTTGAAACTTTGTACAAATATGTAACCACATATGGCCTTTATACATGCCAAACCATATGGCTAACAAAAATTCCTATACAAGATTTTGTAGGGTCTAAGTGGAAAAATTATATTTTTACAAAATGCACTTGGCATATCAATGTGCTAGAAAATCCATTTACATGTGAAATTTGGGCTATACAATGCCTTTGATAGGCTTTACAAGTAGATGCATTTTCATGTGATTTGGAGATATTGAAATTTTTGCCCTAATTTCCAAAGTTTGACCAGCTTTGACCGCTACCCTAGATTTGCTCAATTTCTTCCAAAGTTGCATGTGAAATCTTTTTGACATCCTTGATGCATCTTGGACTTCTCAGGGAATTCTGGCTACCTTCACCGAATGTGTTTCCTGTAGGCCTTCATGAGTGAGAGAGGAGAGAAAATCTTGACGACACCAGCGGATTGATGAGATTTAACATTATAAAAGAGCACTAATTGGTTGATGGTAAACACAGGGGTTTTAAGGAAATGATCGTGAGTTCTTGTTTGTCTAAGCTGAACTCCCTGCAACACCAGAAAACTCTCGAGGCGTTGTTCATCCAGAGACAATAAAGCCTCAAATCGGAAAGGGAAAGATTCTTTCGGTAAAAATTTCTACTCTAATGCCACTCGCAAACTAGGAACCACTAGTTCCAAAGGAGCAATCGCCTCCAAACCATAAGCCAACTTGAAGGGAGTTGTTCCGGTTGCCACTTTATATGTTGTACAATAAGCCCATAATATGGCATGTAGGAATTGGTCCCATCATTCTGGGCAATCCAATACCAATTTCTTTAAGATGTTTAACATAGATTTTTTTGTACTCTCGATGAGACCATTCGCTCGTGGATGGTAGGGGGAACTGAAGTTATGCACAATTTGGAAGGTTTTATTAAGCACTTGCATTAATGTGTTTGCAAAGTGTGTACCTTGATCAGTCACAATTTCCAAAGGTAAACCATAGTGTGGAGAAATATCTTTCATCAAACATTTAGTGACCGTAACAGCTGTAGCTAGCCATAGAGCCCAAGCTCCGGCCCACCTCGTCGCATAATCCATGCCTGTAAGAATATATCAATTATTGGTAACTATCGCAGGAGGTGTGATTGGTCCGATGAAATCCAAGCCCCATTTTTGAAAAGGTTCGAGAGGCAAAACTAGTTGGAGTGGAAAGTAATGTCTTTGTAAAGGTTGACCCAATCGCTGACACTCCTCGCAGTGTCACACATACTTATTCACATCTTGATACATAGTAGGCCACCATAAACCACTCTGCAGAATCTTCGGTGGATCAGGTCCACCGCAAACCTACAACTGGGGCGAAATGAGCCATTATAATTACTGAAGCAATTTCGTGTCGTGGGACACATCTGAGCAGCACTCTTGAGTGATCCATGTAATATAACTACCCTACAATTAGCCAAAATCATCGACTATACATGGCCAGTTTACGGCGAGGAGCAAGAGAGGTCGTGCTAGGAGGACATCCACTAGTCAAGAAAAGCATCAAAGTGTCATAATAGGAGGATTTAACTGGCAATTCTTGATGATCATCCTATACAGTCTCAATTGCATAGATAACAGGTGTGGTATCGTCAACTCCTTCTGGAAGTTCACCAGAATCCAACCGAGATAGAAAATTAGTAAGTGTGTGTATAGACCCCAATCGATGTACTACTGAATAATCAAACTCTTGGAGCAACAATACCCATCTGGCTAGTCTTCCTCCCAAATGCTGTTGGCGAACAAGGTACACCAAAGCCGCATGATTGACATGGAAGGTGAAGCAGCGTCCCAATAAATAATGCCGGAATTTCTTCACCAAATATACTAAACCAAGACATTCACGTTCAGTGATTGAATAATTTGTGACTTGCATAATACACTGGATAGAACCATTTTTTCCATTTGCTGCATCAGCATGCTGCCAATTGCAATGTCGGATGCATCCACAAAGACATCAAATGGAAATTCCCAATTTGATGCTTGTAAAATAGGAGCTTGCATTAAGAGTGGCTTCAATCGATTGAAAGAGAGTTGACATGCCTTAGTCCATTCAAACTAACGAGGATTACTGGTTATCAATCGATTGAATGGTGTGGCCAGATGAGCAAGCCACCATAAATGGCATCCATGCCATTGGGTTTGTCCCAAGAAGCGCATCACTTCTTTAGGTGTCGTGGGAGCAGGTGCCTCCAGTACGGCCTTCACCTTATCTGGATCAACTTGAATCCCCTATTTTGAGATAATGTGTCCTAGCAACTTGCTGCAAGATATCGAGAACACCGATTTATTTGGATTTAAGCACAAACGATATTCTCGACACTTCGAAAAACAACACCGTAAATGATACAAATGCGCCGAAGTATCACCGGATAAGGAGAAGTCATCCAAATAAACTCTCATGAATGTGGTTAAATAAGGAGAGAGGATTATAGCATCTATATCCTCTTTGAGTATCTGCATAACCAATAAATATACATTTTTCTAATTTCGCATCAAGTTTAGATCTCACCTCACTAGGTACATGTACATAACATACACAACCAAATACTTTCAAATGACTTACACTTGGTTTCCTTCCATGCCATACCTCATATGGTGTCAAATGATGAACTCCAGCAGTTGGAACTCTATTCATAATGTAAACACTTGTGCTAACAGCTTGAGCCCAAAAATAATTAGGCAAACACATATCATTAAGCATGCTTCTAGATGCTTCTGCTATGATTCTATTTCTTCTTTCTGCGACTCCATTTTGTTGTGGAGTATACCTGCATGTAACTTCTCTTTTGATACCTTCATCATGCAAAAAATCAGTAAAAGCTTGAGAGAAATACTCTCCCCCTCCATCGGATTTTATCTTCTTAATATACCTTCCTGTTTGCTTTTCGACATATGATTTAAACTTCTTGAAACAATCAAAGACCTCACTCTTATGTTTAATAAAATACACAAATGTCATTCTACTATGATCGTCAATGAATGATACATAGTACTTATTACCAACCAAGGATGCCTCTTTAGTAGGTCCCCACACATCTGTGTGTATGAGATCTAGCAAACCATCACTTACATAGCTTGAATGCTTGAAAGGTTGTCTACTCTGCTTACCCATTTGACATGCTTCACAAAGATGCACCATATGTTGCTTAGTAAGATCAGGTAATCCTTCAACAATCCTCTTCTTTGATAGCTCCTTTAACATGTGTACATTGATGTGTCCAATCCTTTTGTGCCATAGATCAAGCTCTGCTATTCGATGCATACCATAAGAGAAATAGTTTGTATGATTTGGGTTTACCTTGAATGTAAACAATCTACCTTGTTTTTGACCTCTAGCAATTAACCTCCTTTGCTTTGGATCCTCAATGAAGCAACCTGCATGATTAAATCTCACTTGTAGACCTTTTTCTACCATTTGACCAACCGACATCAAATTCTTAGTGATCGTTGGCACATAAAGTACATCCTTCAAGCAATTTGTCTTGCTCTTATCCTGCATAACAACATCTCCAACCTGCATAATCTTATGTGTTGTATCATCTCCTGTTTCAACATGACCTTTACATGACGGATTATGCATATTAGAAAATCATGAAGCATCATGAGACATGTGATTAGAACAACCACTATCTACATACCATACATCGCTATTACAATTCATCTTAGTTTCTACATTCATCATAAGAAGAGAATCATAATCATCACTTTTACCTTCAACTGCATAATTTCCTTGTTGTTTACCTCTTCTTGAATAGCCTCCTCTTCGATTACCACCTTGATTATTTTCATTTTGATAACAATCTTTGGCATAGTGTCCATACCTTCCACATATATAGCAATTGTTCTTATTATCTTTACTCCTTTGTCTTTGGTTGTAGTTGTAGTAGCCTCTCGTACCTCTAGCGCTTGATCTTCCTCTTCCTCTTGTGTTGAAGAAGCCACTTGAAGACCTTTGATCATCGCTCCTTCTTCCTCGACCTCTATTTGAACCTCTTCCACCTCTGTTTCCACCTCTTGATGATCCTACATAAAGAGCTTGTCCTTGAGATCCTTTTTTATTTGAAGTAGAACCATTTAGATTCATCTCCTCTGTGACCATGAGGGCAATAAGTTGATCAAAATCTGGTAGTTCTCCTCTGACATAAACTGAAGTAATAAAGGGTTTTCATCTCTCATCATCTTTGAGTCCGTTGAGAGTATGTGCAACCAACTCGTCATCTTCCACATGAGCTTGAATTGATCCTAGTTGATCTGCAATCTCTTTAACTTTTTGACCGATGTCCTTGTATCTTTCTTTATGTTATTCAACTCATTTTTGAGTTGAATCTTCCTTGCTCTTGTACCTGTAGCATACAACCTTTCCAATGCAAGCCAAACATCTCTACTTGTGTCTAGATCTTGTATGTGTCCTACCATTGAATCTTGAATATTTTGTGATATAATGAATATAACCCTTTTGTCTCTCTCATTCCAAAGTCTAAACTCCCTCAATTGTTGCTGATTTGGGTCCTCTGGTAATGTGGGTTTGATATATGTGCCGTCAATCAAACCATACAAGCCTCTACCTTGCAAGTATGTTGTGATTCTGTGATTGATGCAGAAGTTGCAGACATGAAGCTATGCAGAGATGTTGCTTTAGCAAATGATTTTTATTTACAAGAAGCCTTTTTGTAGACTCAGGCTGAGTCCCTGATTAGTCAGGTCATAGCTGCCAGTTCTGTCCGAACTAATGCCCATCTCGTAGAACCTCAATTTTTGAAGGATATGTTAGATTATTTGAAGCAAAAAATTGCCCGTACATTTAAATTAGCCCGATCCATGTATATATAGGGTATTATAGATGCCTCTTAAACCTTGTAATTAACCCTTTGGGTTCAAGTCCACCGTGCATGCTAGTGTGAGCCGTCGGAATGTAATATGTAGTTATGAAAGGAGGCACGCACACCGAAAGGTTGTAGCGTAATCGTTGTACCATTTTTGACTAATGAAAAGGGAGTACGTGAAACAGAAGATAGTCGGCGTTGGACTGTGGCCTGGGCGAATGCCTCAAGTGGAGCGGGAACGCACATTCTTCATAAACTCAGTATTCTATATCTGTTTCTCTGTTAATTAAGTTCGGTGATTAATTAAGTCATTGATGAAGTATTGAGTTAAGCGATCATTCAATAAGTGACAAAGTGCATGCAATTGTGGTGAAGAATACTATAATGTGCAAAATAGATATGTATCTGACAGATAGTTCAATTTGGAGCGATAAGTTGGTAAAGTAACATATAATTGAATCTGTAAGAATTGGGAAAATACAAACAGGGCCTATGTATATGCCTATTGCCCTAATGGGCTACTTATCTTTGTACATTCTCTAGTAATACAAGCAGTATTGTGTGTTTGTGCTCCAAGATTCTTCTCCTTCCTTGTGCTATTTGCGTGCTTCCGCAGACGTCTATCTCCAACAATTGGTATCAGAGTAGGTCGTCGCTTCATCTAGGGCACCATCGACACTCCTCTGAGCTCGTTTCGGCCTCCGAACGCACTATTGCAGTGCTTATGTAGGCTATTTCTGTTGTATATTATGGGATCATGGAAGGTTAAATGAATTTTTAATGTTTTAAATATCCAGAAGGTTTTAATGTGGTTGTGTTTGATCTAGCAGGTGAAGAAGCATGAGGGCGTGGATAAGCATAAAGGTGTGGATACAAGTGGATGCGCATAAATAAATAAAATCGAAGACTTATAGAATAGTTGTAAAAGTAGTGGTTCGCTTTAGAAAGCGATGCCTTTTGTAAATAAAGTAGTTTCTCCTAAAAGTCGCTTCTAAAAGCAACGGCCCTCATGTAACTTCTATTTTCAGGATGTAATAGAAATAATCCTATAAATACATGCACTCTGAGAGACTCGTCCAATAGAGTGCATGGGGGGAGATTGCACCCAATATTGTGTTTTGTCTTGTCTCTTGTTGCGTCTATTCTCTGTGTGTTTTTCTGCATCCATAATCTATGTATGCGTGTGAGATAAGATCCTGACAACAATTTTGTCTTTTTGTGCCAAAGATATATACCAGTTTCTGTTTGCGAGTTTAAGCATCTGGAAGTCTGCTACAGGTCTAACAGAACTCGTCTAGGCAGTTGTGTTCAACTTTTTGAGATACAGTCAATTTTTTGCATCAAGGTATTTTAGTCACCGGCCATGGCTGAAAGCAGTGGTGTATTCTATATGTTGGTTGTTGAGGATAAGTTGGATGGTACCAACTACCCATTATGGGCTTATATGACGTGACATATATTGGTTGCAAAAGGATTGTGGAACATTGTGTAGGGTGTTGAAAGACATCCTGTTACACCTGTAACAACAGGTACTACAAATACAGGTGATGGAGCTGATGAAGATGGTGTCGAAGATGATATTCCGCAGATTCCTGTTCGTGTTGCTGTTTCTATTGCACCTACTATAGAGAAAATTCGTTGGGATGGTAGAGATGCTCAAGCACATGCATTGATAGCTTTGTCTGTCAAACGTGCTATTATTCCTCACATTCGCTCTTGCAGAATAGCAAAGGATGCTTCGGATAAGCTTACCACTTTGTACCAGGCTAGGAATGAGGCTTGTGTTGCTTACCTCCGAAAACAGTTGGAGAGTGAGCACATGAATGAAGGTGATTCTATGGACAGTTTTCTCACAAAGATCAAAGACCTGAAAGAACAATTGATTTCTGCTGATGAGGTTATACCAGATAGGTCACTTGTGGAGACCGTTCTGAATGGTCTTCCTGATTCATATCAGAGTTTTGCCTCTACTCTTTGGTTGATGATGAAAGGCAATCCAAATGCCTTGTCATTTGAGGAGTTAGTCTCTGTTCTGTTGCATGAAGATCAGTCCACGCAGAACAGGTCCATTATGCGTGTTGTAGATCAAGCTTTCCTGGCTAGTCAGAAGGGCAAAGGAAAATGGAGCTCTTCTACTAGTAAGCAGAAATCTATAAATGCTGCACAATCAAAGAACCAGGATAAAGATGAGAAGAAATCAGAAAAGTAGAAATTGTTTTGCAAGTACTATAAAGGAAATGATCATATCATAAAGAACTATCCAAAACTGGCTGCTAAAGAGGCAAAGAAGAAAGAGGCAGGAATGGTTGTTGCAGAGGCCTCTACACCAAAAACAGAGTCTACAAATCTTGTGCAGGAAGAAGAATGGGTGTTTACTACTGTCTGTAGTTTTGACCCATCTTCTCATGATCAATGCATGTTTGCAGTAGACTCAGATGTTTGGTACTTTGACAGTGGGGCGACCAAACATATTACCTCGCAGCGCAGTTTCTTCTCTTCACTTGAGCCTGCCCCTACAGGGAATACTGTTACATGCGCCAACAACTCCTCTTATCTTGTTATGGGAGTTGGTAAGATCATTTTGACTACTGCTGATGGTAGTTCTTTCACTCTGTCAGATGCTTTATTTGTGCCAGGGATCAAAAAGAACGTGTACTCAGTTTTTGCATTAGCCAAGATTGGCTTGGTTGTGAAATTTGTTGATGACAGGTGTAAAGTTCATGATCTGTCAAATGGCGATGTGATAATTGCTTTTGGCATTTTATGTCATGGGCTGTATAAGCTCATAGACTATGAAAGATCTTTGAATGATTCGGCATGTCCAGTTCATGATTCTCAGTCATGTCAGATGCAAAGCTTTGGCATGCACGCTTTGGTCATCTGAATTTTGCTAGCTTGCTACGCTTGCAGAAATCTGATATGGCGTCTTCTTTGCCCAATCTTGAGGCACCTGGAAAACATGTATGTGAAGGCTGTATTTTGGGCAAAATGCAGCGTTCCTCCTTTCCAAAAGATGGTTCAGTTTGGGCTACGCAGAAATTGCAGCTTGTACATAGTGATGTCTATGGTCCTATGCAGACACCTTCTTTTGGAAATTACCTTTACTTCATGACTTTCATTGATGATTTTTCCACGCATGCATGGGTATATCCACTCAAAGGTAAAGTCCGAAGTGTTCATGTGCTTCAAACATGTTTTGGTTTTGGATGAAAATCTGTCTGCATGTAAAATGGGCACCCTCCATTCTGATCGAGGGGAGGAATATATGTCTTCAAATTTTAATGCATTTCTGGCTAAACGTGGGATAAAACACCAGTGTACAGTGCCATATACACCTCAACGGAATGGATTTGCTGAACGAAAGAACATGTCACTCATGGAGATGGCGAGGTGCATGGTCAAGAGTCAGGCTTTACCACATAGTTTCTGGCTTGAGGCTGTCATGTGTGCAGCATATGTACTAAAGAGGTGTCCCACTAAAGCACTGTAGTCTATCACTCCATATGAGGCTTGGCATGACTGCAAGCCATCTATTTCTCATCTACATGTTTTTGGTTATTTGGCATATGCACTAGTGCCTGAACAACATCGCAGAAAATTGGATGATAAGGCAGTAAAATGTATTTTTGTTGGGTACAGTTCTGAAAGTAAAGGCTATGGTCTGTATCATCCACAGACTAAAAGCATTCTGGTTAGCCGTGATGTTGTCTTTGTGGAAGATGCTATTCAGCCATTGCTTTCATGTACTAAGGAGACATCTGTTAGCTCCAAAGACATGTATGATACTTTGATGCCTCTTTTTACAGGTGGACAGTCTAGTGCTGGTCCTAATGAGACAACTTCTTAGCCTTTGCAGGTTTCATATGATGATGCAGATCATTCCATTTCTTATGCAGATTTACATGATGCACTTGTTGGTGAGAGAGCTGATATTGAGCAGGCAAAAACTATGCCAAAATGGCTGGTGCAGACTTTGCGTGACAGCAAATTAGATGCACCTTTGTCATATCGTACTCGTTCAGGCTCTCATAGTGCCTCTTTTGCATCAGATTGCTATGCTATGGTTGCATCTAGTCTCTGTGATGAGAATGAGCCTGTTTCTTTTTATGAAGCACAGAATTCAGAAAATTGGATGGCTGCTATGCAATCTGAATATGACGTTATAATGAAGAATGATATTTATGTGACTTGCCTCCTGGCAAGAAGGCCATTGGCACTAAGTGGGCATACAAGCTGAAGCGTAAACCGGATGGTAGAGTTGAGATGTATAAGGCTAGGCTTGTTGCAAAGGGTTATGCGCAGGAAAGAGGCATTGATTTTGATGAGACCTTTGCACCTACATGCCGTATGACTACCGTTCCGAGCATTTGTGCACTTGCAGCCCATCATGGTTGGAATGTACATTAGTTGGACATTAAAACAACATTTCTGAATGGTGACTTGCATGAAGAAGTGTATGTTTTTTAGCCCCGTGCCTTTGTGCAGAAAGGGCATGAAAACCAGGTGTGCAGGTTAAAGAAGGCATTATATGGTTTAAAGCAAGCACCATGTGCTTGGTATGAGAAGATACATGCCTATCTGGTTGCACATGGTTTTGAGAACACTCCAACTGAAAGCACCTTATATGTTAAGCATGCTAATGATGTGCTTCTGATCATTGTTGTCTATGTTGACGACATGCTGCTCACTGGTCCTATTGAGAAGCATATTGCTGATTTCAAGGCTGATTTTCATGCCTCATTTGAGATGTCTGATTTGGGGCATTTGCATCACTATTTGGGCATTCAATTTATGCAAGTTGATGGTGGAATGGCTTTGTGTCAAACGAAATATATTGACACATTATTGCAGCGTTTTGGCCTTGAAGACTGTAAGCCTATTGCCACTCCTATGGAGGCAGGTTTACGATTGAGTCTTCATGATGCTGGAGATGCATTTGATGTTGTTCTCTATTAGCATGCTGTTCGATGCTTGATATACTTATGCATTACTCGGCCAGATATTCAGTTTGTTGTCTCACAGATGAGCAGGTTTATGCATTACCCAGGAGTCACGCATTGGAAGGCGGTTAAGCGCATCTTTCGCTACTTGAGTGGTAGTCGGCTACTTCGGTTGTTTTATCCCAAGGGGGGATCACTACCACCAGATTTGCATGCTTTTTCTAACTTGGATTGGGCTGGTTGCTATGGCACTCGTGTGTCCACCAGTGGTTTTTGCTTCATGCTTGGTAGCTCATGTATATCTTGGTTGAGCAAGAAGCAACCTACTGAGGCCACTTCCAGTTGTGAGGCTGAGTATAGGGAAGCTTTCACAGTGACTGTTGAGTGTGTGTGGCTCAGACGCCTTATGGCTGATTTGGGTGTTGGCCAGTCTTCTACCACCACCATCTTCACCAACACTTAGAGCGCATTGGCAGCTGCGAAGAACCCTGTGTTCCATGCTCGCACTAAGCACATTGAGGTGCATTATCACTATGTCAGGGAGAGGTTCTCTGCTGGGGAGATCAACTTGGCATATGTGCCCATGCAGGAGAACATTGCAGACCTTTTCACGAAGGCTCTGCCTGGGGAGAAGTTTGAAGCTTTCCACAAAACTTTGGGCTTACTTCCTTTTGTGGAGTGATTTCCACATAGCTTGGCACTTCCTTATACATGAGTGCCAGCTCCTTGTTCACCGCATCACTCCCAGGGGGGATTTGTTGATATATTTAGGTAGTGATGTGTGTGAACACACTAGGACTGCCGGGGCACTTTTTTCCCTCTTTAGGAGGTTTTTTTCCCCCGTCTTGTAGATATGCCTATTGCCCTAATGGGCTACTTATCTTTGTACATTCTCTAGTAATACAAGCAGTATTGTGTGTTTGTGCTCCAAGCTTCTTCTCCTTCCTTGTGTTGTTCGCGTGCTTCCGCAGACGTCTATCTCCAACACTATGTTTTACATACCCCTAACCATCCCAAGAACCCAGAATCGATAACAGATTAAACAATAAGATTAAGAGGTCTTAATTAAAACCGATCATTAGGCTATTAATGATTTATTAAATCAACCTTTAATCTCTCATCGGCATCTTAAATGGGCTTCAGTCATTAAAAATTTCCAACCCATGATCCAATATCAACCTGGTAAAGCTAATGTTGTAGCTGATGCTCTTAGCCATTTTCCTTCATATTCTGTTATTTTGCATAATATTTTTTCCATCCAAATTCATTCATTTCAAGAAATGATTTCCACTTATGCATCTGATTTGTTGTTTTCATGTGCATGGCATGACTTCAACAATGGTGCACCTTTATCTGATGAACAATATGCATTTTATCATGGATTACTTTATTTTCAACGTAGATTGTGCATAACCAAGCTTTTAAAGATTTTGTCATCAAAGAAATGCATGAACCATCTTACATGGGTCATAGAGGCATACAGAGCACCATTTCTACTTGCAAAGATTTCTTCTTTTGGCCACACATGGAAAATGATATTGCATTTTATGTTTCTCAATGCATTGTATGCTAGCGTGTAAAACATCATCATGATAAACCATTTGGATTATTAATGCCACTTTCCATTTCGAATGAACCATGGGAACAAATCTCTATGGATTTTATCACATGTATTCCTATCACTTCATCACATAATGATATAATTTGGACAATAGTTGATATGTTTAGTAAATATGCATATTTCATTCCTTGTAGAAAAATTTTATCTACACCTCAGGCTACAAAATAATTCATTAAATGCATTTTCTCACATCATGGATTTCCTAAAGTAATGTTATTTGATCATGATGTTAGATTTTGTAATCATTTTTTAGTTACCTTATTTCAACACTTTGGTTCTAAAATAGAATTTAGCTCTGCATTTCATCCCAAAAGTAATGCACAAAGTGACACTACAAACAGTACTATTCTTGATTTATTGCGTTGTTATTCATTACATAATCCCAATAATTGGGATGAAAAGTTTCCATTGCTTCAATTGGCTTACAATAACACCACAGACACCACTATTGGTCATGCACCTTTTGAAATTGTTTATGGCAAAAAGCTTCCCACTCCCATGTCACTCACCTAAATCGACATTCCAATGGCTGATTCTATTGCTCAAGCTCACATTTCTATACTTCATGACGTTCATGAGCACATTAGGAAAAGTCATGAGCGATATACATGTAATATCAATACAAAATGATTAGCCAAGGAATTCAAGGAAAATGATCTTGTATGGTTGTGTATCATTAAAAGACATCTCAAAAATATTTTGCAGCATCCTAAAATTAAACTTGCCCCATGATATTATGGACCATTTCACATTATACAGAAAATCAATGATAATTCATTTAGATTAGATATACCATCTCATTGGAATATACATGACTGTTTTTATATTAGTTTAATTAAACCCTTTAAAGGCACTTTGCCGTTCACTCCACTTCTTGATGACCCTCCTTAAATTGAAGAACAATCTCAAATCTTAGTTCCACAAAAAATAATTGATCATGATGTCACTACTACACACACAGGTACTCAATATCATAGAAAAATCACTCTATTGGACAATATTAATGGATACATAAAACACAACTAGCACCCCATTATGACAACTTGATTTCCGCATTTCATACACAAAAACATTAATATAACTCTTCCATTAACGTTTCCATGCATGTGTTTTACATGGAACATGCTTACTTTCGTTCACTGATGGAACATGTGATTGGCCAGCCATGTTTATTTTCTATTTTATCAATTGAAGTCGGTTGCTTTTTCAACTGAGGGGCATGTTATGAATTATGGAATGTGTTGAACAAGAAATTGTTGGAGTGTTAATTTATTAATATATTAATGTGTTTTGGTGTTTTCTTGATATAACAGTTGAAGGTTCATGAGGGCATGAAAGGTGTGAAAGGGAGAACATCAATACTATGATTTATAATTTATATAGTTTGTAAATAAATGCACGTAGAGTATACTACTTTTAGAAAGAGTTAATAAAGTAGTGGTTAGAATAAGGGTTGTTGTAGATTGCAATTTTTGATATTAAAAGCAAAGGCTTTCTCCAAAAGTTACCAACTTTTAGTTTCACATGTGCTTTTTGAAGCCGCTCTCATGTAACCACTATTTCGACATAACAAAAAATTCATATAAATACATTCACTCAGTGCACTCTCGAAATAGAGTGCATGGGGGGAGATTGCACCCAATACTGCATTTTGTCTCATCTCTTGGCATGTCTATTTTTTTGTGTGTTTTCAACACTCGTAACCTCTGTGTGCCTTCTCCAGCCTTGCACTCAAACTGTTGACAATGCATGTACATGTCCCTCAAATGATTGCGCTCACACCTCTACTATAATTGCATGTTTACAAAATGCCACAACATTCATTAATATGCCAAAACAACTTTATTCTTCTGTTGCTTCCGTCCTTGAGAGTCAAAGTCTTGCACTAGACAACATCAACTTCCACTATGGTATAATCTTCCAACATGTCTTTCAAGTTCTATTGCAGTTTAAGATCTTGTTTCCCTTCCAAGTATGTAATCCAAGAGGAATTCATCAAATGTTGTGGCTGCTCTCTTTCTCCTGCAATTATGATAACCTTCACACTTTGCTTGTGGGTAAAAGAATCATTAACAAGCTCGTATGAAAGTTTGAAGATGTTACATATCAAATTTTAGCATTCCTACAACCGATGCAAACAACAGACACGCAGAAATGACGTCTAATTACCACCTTAGCTTAGGTTAATCATGCATTTCATATTTGTATTGCATTAAGCATATATATTTGTATAGATTAGATCCATGAATAAAATTTGATCCTTCTCTCCTCTATTCGGGCATTTCAGCTTACCGGGGAGTGTTGGAACATATTAATCTAAAATAAAGGATGTTGCGCCTGATCAACTTCTTCAATGAGTGTATCCAGCTAGTTCTTAACTTAAGATATTGAGAGTTCAAAAAAATGAGTAGATATTGCGTTTTACTATGCAGAATATCAAATGGTATCGTTCAGTTGTAAGATGAAGGCTAAACATACCTTTCGATGAGAGAATTCTATTCGTGTGTGCCACAGCATTGAACATCTTCACAACAAACTTTTGCGGTACGTTATCAATGGTGGGAGGCTTGTATGTCCAAGTGCCTTGTCGTCCACCTCAATCTCCTCTGTCAAAAAGAAGCCAATACCCTGTACAAATGCGCCTTCTATCTGCCCATCCTCCATGCCAACATGTCAAATAGCACAGCGCCTTCTAACTTCCCATCCTCCATGCCAACATGTCAAATAGCACATTATGTTTTAACATAAGGTACTATTTGCATACTAGTTGCTAGCGAGCATCATACCACCTACATGCGTATTACTCATATTCAAGGTTATTGAAGAGATACTGTACGTGACCTCAAGCAATTAGTATTGGTGTGAAGAACCAACTTATACATCCCCTCACCTGTCAAATATTTGGCTCCACAGTCACAGTCATAGTCACAGTCTTCATAGCTCCCGTGAGAGTATCGAGCTCCACCAGGAATGTTGTTAACTTTAAATTTCGCAGATATAAGAATGAAAATCAGAATAACAAAACGTTTTAATGTGTGAAGACCAAAAAGGTAGAAAATATTAACACTTGGCCAAGGTTACTTTTGTTTTTAAGTAGCTGCCTTGAATACTTTTATATTCAAGGCAGTTAGATTCGTACAATTTATAAGATTTAGTGAATATAAGGTTCAAGTGGTTAAAGTGCATAAGGTGTATGCACTAGTTTTGTGCATGCGTGTGTGTGAGAGAGAGAGAGAGGTGATTGGGCTAGTTGTTATGATACTCACGTGTCCACTAGTGGCAATTACTTTTGCCTCGGAGACTCGTGCACATCATGGTTGAGTCAGAATCAACCTATGATGGTTACATCAAGTTGTGAAGTTGAGAACATCAGAGTTTCCACAACTATAGAGAGTATATATGGTTGAGATGCCTGTTGATGGATCTTTGGATGGAGATTGATGCTGCTACACATATTCTCACTAATCATCAAGCGCATTGGATGTCGGATGAAATCCAATGTTTCATGCATGGTTCCAAACATATTGAGATGCATTATCACTATGAGAGAGGGTGCCTTCATGTAGTAGATATTGATTTGGTATATGTACCTCCATAACATAATGTGGTAGACATATTCACCAAACTTCCTCCACAGGAAACGTTTGAAACTTTCTGGGAAGCTTTAGGCTTATTTCCTAAGGGGGTGATGTCTCACTCCCCTCATGTGTTCACATCATTTGACTTCCGAGGATTTTTTACATTTATGTGTTCCTTGAGTAGCTTTGATGTGAATATTTTCACTATACATGGTCACTTTTTACTCTAGTGCTATCTAGAGGTCTTTTCCCACATGTTACCACATACATGATACACGCATATGTGATGGTACTTGGACTATATTATTCAGCTCCTACTTTAGTTTTTCTCATCATTAATAGAGAGAGCTATTATAGTGTCTTGTCGTGTTTATGCTCTTTGTGTGTGATTCATGTGTGTCTCTTGCACTTCTACACACAACCAAGAGATTTGCATGGTAAATTATTTTTAACGATATTTCGGAATTTTGTAAAACCCTTGTAAATTATGGAAGTTGATATTATAATTAGCAAACTCTATTGAATTCTAACTATTTGAATTCATGTTAACATATTAACTGATATCATGTTTCCATAGCAAATATGTCAACTTGTATAATGCAAAGAGAAGACAAAGATTTATGAGGGAAATATGTGTTGTATTTGCAATGTAGACTCTAATAGACCTATGATTCATCCAATATAAGTAATATAAATTTGTTCCCTTGGTACCCATAGTGTGTTAGTTCATTATGTTCATTCCTACTAGCATATCTATTGTTTTACGGAGTGGTTGTTCGGAGTTAGTGTGTGCAAGTTTGAATAATTATAATCAGGTATTGAGTAGGGAGTAGAAATACAAGTTCTAAATATCTATAGTTAGGGTTCCATATTCCTCAAACCTAAGTTTTCTCTGAGGATACCATTATGGCAATCACATGTCATAGCAGCCAACACATTTTGAGTTAAAAAAATCATGTAAATCTAACAATAATGATCCCCCTTTGGATAAAACAATCCAAATTGTTGGGTATCCCTCAAGTACAGAAAGATGTGCTTACAAACTACGTACTAATGCTTGGCACCTAGGCTATGGAATTGAACCTACTCACATGAGAGAAATAAAACTAAATGTCAGGCCGCATTATGCATACTTTAGTCACCAACAATTCTAGCCTCTTCCTTCTTTGCCTTTTTTGCAGTTGATTTAGGACAATGCATAATGACATAATCGTTCTCTTGCATTACTTGCAAAATTATTATTATTTTTTTTTGTTTATTGTCTTCTTTTTGTTCCTTCTTTGATCATGAAACATTTACAAATTTATGTTTACTAATAGACAAGCTCATTTAGCTTCGAGCTTCTCGCTAGATAAGAAAGCTTGATTTGCAATAAGAATAATTGGCTTATTTTTTTCTAGATTGATCTTAGCACAACAAAATAAGGAACAACTTTTCAAAAGTTAAGGCATTCTGATTTTCCTACATCCTAAGATGAGAATAGAAGCAAATCTCTATTAATAATTTAAAGGAAATTTAGAATAATGTGCACAAGTAAACTATCTAGTATGATTTCGTCATTAGAAATCAATTACTCTTTCAAATCCTTCAATTTGTCAAAAGGGTATCCTTTGATTCTTCTTCATTCATATGCTCACTCTCCACATGTTTTTGAAGATAAGCAACACAAGGCTCATTTCTTTCCCAATATAGTTTCGTGAAATTTTCTGAACCATCTTTGGTTGTTTTACATGAGTGAATGTGAGGGATAATGGAACATTTGAGAGGAAAATCTATGAGTGCATGTGGCCATGCATCTCTATTCCCCCAACAAAGTTTCTCTATAGTACTCACAATAAGAACCATAGCATGACTAGAAAATTGAAGACCATCATCTTCAACATCATCTACATCCCCTGCTATCATAATATTTTCATGTGTAGGAGGACATCTTCCAACACCCTACACAATATTGTGTATGCCTTTTGCCATCAATACATGAGGTATCATATATGTCCACAATGAGTGGCTAGAACAATCCAACTTATCCTAAAAATTGAACATATTAAATATATCATATCTTTCAACAATTTTGACTAAACCTTGATACAAAAAATTTGATTGTTTGTAAAGAAATTGTACAAAAGTACCCAATCGAGCTTTGTTAGACCTATAATAGACTTAAAGATGCTTGCACTAGTGAAGCAAACGCTATATATATGTTTGACACAAAAATATAAAATTTCCTACACAATCATTGCTTTAGTGCATTTGAAGGCCAAAATGAGCCAAAATGTGTGAGGAAGAGGATGTTGATTTTTGTGCAACTCTAAAAGGTGTTGATGATGCCCTAAACGAAGTAGCAACCTATTCTGATACCAATTGTTGGAGTTTAAGAATTGGAAAAGCATGGAAATAACAGAAGAAAGAAGAAGAAACTTGGAGCACAGCACAATTTACTACCAAATAAAAAAATGAGCGAAGATAAGTATTCCATTAGTGTTATATGCATACAAACAAGCTGACAAAAAACCTCCAACTACCCCAACTTTCGTAAGTGTATTCAAACACATCACTACCAATATATATATATATATATATATATATATATATATATATATATATATATATATATATAGAAACCATGTCAATCGATAAGATTTAGTTGATCTTGAAATCCATCATTGCGTTTTCACATCCTATCCAAACAATTAAGAGCAAAATCCAGTATGAAAGGAGGAGGTTGCAGATAAGAAGCTTGAGGAGTGTTTGGCATCACCTGGATATATATGAGCACTGCCTCCTTATATATCAAATAATCCATATATTTTAACCTTTGTACAGTTGTAGAGTTGCCTTTTGTTAATGTGCATATGAGGAACGTTTTTCCAAATCCTCTCTCTGTCAACATGAAGTTTCAACTTCCTACTAATAGTAATCAGTTTGAGAGATCTTCTCCATATTCATTTTCCATTATGTTCATGTGCATAAATGAGGGTCGCTTAGGACAACATATCATTCAAGTATGTAACTTGGTAATTCACTTTGATTTATCATAGATGGCGGTAGAAACACAAAGCTCCATGACTAATTATTTGAGTTTGTAATGGCTTGAGTTTTCTATTGTATCTTCGGAACTTCCCATCCTCCATGCCAACATGTCAAATAGCATGAAAGATCAATCTACCTTTTTAAAAATACATAATTGCGAAATATTTTTTTGTATAAATAGCCCTACTGGCACACTGTGTTTTTACATAAGGTACTATTCGAATACTAGTTGTTAGCGAACATCATACCACCTACATACGTTTTTACTCATATTCAACTACCATTCTCGCATCTCACACATAAGTTAAGGTTGGTGAAGAGATAATGTACGTAACCTCAAGCAGCTAGTATTGGTGTGCGCCTATGTGAAGAACCAACTTATACATCCCCTACCCTGTCAAATATCTATGGGTGGATTCATACTTTTTCCACACTCATAGATAATATTAGACTCGAGAATCTTCACAGCTCTCTTGAGAGTATCGAGCTGCACCAGGAGTGTTGTTAGATTTCAATTTCGCAGATATAAGAATGAAAATGAGAATAATAAAACAGATATGAGAATGAAAATGAGAATAATAAGAATCTTCACAGCTCTCTTGAGAGTATCGAGCTGCACCAGGAGTGTTGTTAGATTTCAATTTCGCAGATATAAGAATGAAAATGAGAATCTTCGCAGCTCTCTTGAGAGTATCGAGCTGCACCAGGAGTGTTGTTAGATTTCAATTTCGCAGATATAAGAATGAAAATGAGTATCGAGCTGCACCAGGAGTGTTGTTAGATTTCAATTTCGTAGATATAAGAATGAAAATGAGAATCTTCACAGCTCTCTTAAGAGTATCGAGCTGCACCAGGAGTGTTGTTAGATTTCAATTTTGCAGATATAAGAATGAAAAAAATGCCAAAAATTTGCCAAAAAAATCTAAAAAAATTCTCATGAAATTTTCTACAGGGCTAGGCCCAATTTCCTTCATCAAACCACAGAGAGGCTCCTTTTATTCCTCCTATTTGGCAAGAAAATGATATCAAAAAAGGATAAAAAAATGCTAGAAAAATGCTAAAAATGCTAGAAAAATTTCCAAAAATATCCAAAATTTGTACTTTTGTAAAGGTTATGAAATGCCTTCTAGGTTTGCTGAAAACTCAAGGAACAAGTATGAAATTGAGAAAGAAAACTTCTAAAACTGAGAAAAATGAGATGAGAAAGCTATGTACAACCTGGACAGATTTTGCAGTTCCAGGTGATCCATACTTCTTCAAGTGTGTTGATGGTAGGCCTTGAGCCTTGAAATGTTGACCAGTGGCAAGGCCTCTTCTTTCAGCGTCTCTAACTCCACAGCACCCCAATTTAGCATTGTTTTGACTCGATAAGGTCCTTCCTAGTGTGGAAGCCATTTTCCTCTTAATTGTGTATGAAGATGAGGTTTATGGAGAAGAACTAACATGCTTGGTTCTATGTTGTTGTTCCATAGATGTCGATCATGTGCCTCCTTCCTCTTCATCTGAGTCTCTATCAATTGTTTTGTTGCAAGTAGACAAATCTCCTCCACTTTATGTAGTGCGCCAAGCCTGTGAGAGACATCACAATCTTTCTTGTCGTGCATGAATGCAATTTTAGGTGATCCATGTAAAAATTCAAAGGGCTCAATGGGCAATATGCCATAAACTAGTTGGAATGGAGAATATCCCATCGCCTCTTTGTAAGCTAACCTGTATGCCCACAGGGTACCTTGATAAGAAATGCCCCAGGAAGCGGGTTGTAACATACACTCCTTCCTTAACATTGAGATTAAAACCTTATTGGTCGATTCAGCCTCACCATTGGCTCTTGGATAGTAGGCACAAGAGGTCCTATGTAAAATTCCATACCTGTTGAAAATTTCCTGCAGGACCTTATTGACAAAATGGGTACCCTGATCTGTAAAATTTCAAGTGGACATCCAAACCTGCAAATGATGCTACTGTAAATGAAATCAACAACATTTTGGGCAGTGCAGTCAAGGGAGGCAATAGCTTCAGCCCACTTTGTTGCATAATCTGTAGCTATCAAGAGATAATTGTCTCTTTTTGGAATCGATGGAGGGTAGATGGGCCCTACAAAATCTAGCCCCCACTTCTCAAATGGTTGCCAGGAAGTGGAAACAATCAAGGGGTTATGCCTGTGCTTTGTTGGCTTAGGTCCACACCTTTGGCAAATGTCACATGCCTTTCCCCATTCATCTACATCTTTAAATAGTGTAGGCCACCATAGACCAGCATCCAGTATCCTCTAACTCATAATATGCCCTGGAAGGTGCCCACCACCTGTTCCTTCATGTGCAGATTGAAGTACTTTTCTCACTTCTTCTTCTTCCAAGCACTTCCTAAACCTGTCATCCTTTCCCTGTCTATATAATTTATCTTCAATGAAGGTATACGGTCTACTCTTGATTAGCAGTCTCTTCCTTTGCATAGCACTAGCCTTTTCTGGATACACACCAAATTTAATGAAATTCTTGATATCATAATACCAACCTTGAGCTTGTACAGCGAACAGATGAGCATCTGGAAAATCATCATTGACTCCACTAGCTAGATCCATCATATTGACCCTTGATAGGTGATCTACCATAACATTTTCTTTACCTGGTCTATGGACTACAGAAAAATCACACTCCTGGAACAAAAGTAGCCACCTCCATATCCTCCCAGTTGCTTGTGGCTTATTCAATAAATACCTGAGTGGTTGATGATCAGTGATGATGATAAATTTCACACCTAGCAAATAATGACAAAATTTATGTACTGCAAAAACCATTGCTAGAGCTTCCCTTTCCATTGTGCTATAGTTCTTTTCAGCTTTAGTCAAGATTCTACTAGCATACTGAATAGGCCTGTCAAGTTTGAATTCTTCACTGTGTTGAGTCAATACTGCACCGACTGCATATGCACTGGCATCCATATGCACATGAAAGATTTTTTACCAGTCTGGGGTGATAAGAATTGGTGCAGCCACCAATTTGGACATTAATGTCTGATAAGCCTTTTCTTCCTCCTCTTCCCATTTAAAGGGCACTTCTTTACTTGTAAGTCTAGCCAGTGGCCTGGCTATTTCTGCATACATTTTTATAAACCTTCAGTGGTATCCAGTATGCCCCAAGAAAATCTGAATCTCTTTAGGAGATTTAGGTTTAGGAAACTTTAATATAGAAATAATTTTATCAGGATCTCGGGCCATACCTTTAGCTGAAACCATATGTCCCAAGAGAGTTCCTTCTGTCACAAGGAAATGACGTTTGTTTGGGTTGAGCTTTAGCTTAGTCTCCCTGCATCTCTTAAAAACATTCTACAGTTGTTGCAAGTGATGGTCCAAACAATCTAAAGGGGTCTCATTGTGAGAGCCTGAAAACGAAGAGAAGTCATCCATGAAAATTCTAAGTGATTCTAGCAATAAAGGGCCAAAAATGAGATTGACGGTTCTGTTAAAGGTGGCTAGAGCATTTCTGAGCCCAAATGGCATTTTTACATACACATATGTTCCCCAAGGTGTGATAAAAGCAGTCTTTTCACGATCCTCTGGGTGTATTGATATTTGATTATAGCCACTAAATCCATCCATAAAGTTGTATAATGCATGTCCAGCCACTTCTTCAATGACCTTCTCTGCAAAAGGCATTGGCAAACCATCTGGAATGGTCACCTTGTTGAGTGCTCTAAAATCAACACAAATTTTGATTTTATTAGTATTCTTCTTTGGTACTATAACCATAGGTGAGAGCCACTCTGAGTGTTCCACAGGAATGATGATTCGTGCATCCTCCATCTTTTGTATTTCCACATAGACAGCTTCAACATATTTTGGGTTAAGTCTATAACTCTTCCCTCTTACAGGTTTGGCTCCATCAACCAGAGGGATTCTACTCTGCATAAGTCGCAGGCACTCCTTCTAAGTCTTTATAACGCCAGGCAAAAACATCTGTATAATGGGTCAAGAATGATCTTACCTTTTCAAGGAGCCCTGGGTGACTCCACAACCAAGTGGCCACCAAAACTGGCCGATTATTGTCTTGAGTGCCTAATTGTATTTCTTTGATAGGATTTCTCTCTACCATATTATCTTCGTGCTCATCTCCTTCCTTGTCTTCCTCCACTAGCTTTTCGTGCATTGCTTCATAAGCAGGTGTATTTTGGATTTCAATGTGTTCCTCCTTGTCCTGCATCCATCCTGCAAGGATTTCTTGAATCGGGAAAGAACACTATTCACTAGAATGCCTTTAGCTTTAGTAACTTCCTTATCTGTGGTTGTCATATCCTCCTCCAAGTTGTATTTGAGGGGTGTCTTCTTGCCCCTTCTGTGGTCTGTGATGGGCTCTCCCAATCCATCAACCTGAACTTTCTCCTCATCTTCATCATAACCTTCAGTCATGCAAGAATTATTAAGAAAAATTCCAAAACAAGAGGAAGAGTTGCCTGCTTGGAGCCAATTTAGAATATCCTCTTCTTCCTCGAAATCTATTTGGGGTTGATCCTCCGATTCTGGTTCCATGCATATGCCAACTGTTTACATCATGCTGGTGTGTCCTTGATTATCTGGGCCCTCTTCTAAATGAATCTGTGTCAGCTCTTGCCCTTTCTTTTGTACCCACATAGTGTCCTTGCCCCAATCATGAATGACACTTGCATGCCTCAACCATGGTCATCCAATTAAGAGGGGAAATCCTCCTTCAACCTGGGGCAATCTTAAAACCACAAAATCCAGAATAAATAGATTACCTTGTACTTCAAGTGGAACTTTTGGGATCACTCCCAAGGGCCTTACTTTGCTTTAAACTGCCAAAGTAATAGTGAAATTTGCAGGCCTTGAAGGGTGGAGTCCAATCTTTTCCATTGTATGTTTAGGCATCAAATTAATGCCAGAACCACCATCCACAATAACTCCTTGAAATTCATGACCTTTGATAGATACTGTCAGCCGAGGGCTTTTTCATAATCTGTAAGTGGTGCTTCCCCTACAATTTTTCCTTTATGTAAAATAGCAGTCTTTGCTACCAAACTCGTAGTGGAAGCCTCATCAATTATCTACAAGAGTTCTGATCTGAATTTCCCATCCATCTTTATTAAATAAAAAATACTAACCTCCTTTTTCATGGACTTGAGTAGTTTTGAAGCCTCTGATTCCTTAAGAGCATGGGCTCCAGTTGACTTATCAAACTCCTCATGAGCCCTGTTGAAGGCATGCCCAATGGCATCACTGGTACATATGAGATCTCCTTTTTGCCTTGTATCTGCACCTGTGGTGGCTTTATCTTTAGATGGTTCTCTGTCTTGATTCCATTCCTTAATCTTTGATCCTTGTCCTATGTCTGCTTGAACCTTCCCCTTGCTTCTTGTCTGCACAGTCAAAGATTCTATTTCTTCTAACTGCACCACCCTGGTAGATGGTGATGGCTCATTGACTTGATCACACATTTCTTCTTTGTGCACAGAAATCATTTGAATATGGGGCCCGCATGAAGAGGCTTGATTCTTAGGACAACAATTTGTATAATGGTCTCTGGCCTCAGGGCTGTTCCTCCAAGGAGGGGCATTTTCTGGTAGGGTGCACCTACTTTGATAGTGCCCGCATTCCCCACATCTAAAATAGATGATTGGCCTCCTAGGCCCATTTCCAAAGTTATTCCTTTGTCTAGGATTATATTTGTTACCTTGATTCCGTGCAGCAGCCATCACATTTGTGGGTGGTAGGGATCCTCCTTATGTCCAATATGTCGTTGCAGGCATCCCCCTTGATTGGCAATCATGGGCCTCATGACCAACCTTCCTGCATAATTGGCAAGTCACACTTAATAGAGGACATTCACTTACTATGTGACCTTGCTTGCTGCACATGGAACACCAAAGTCCACTCTTGATGCCACCCACTTTGAGTTCCTACAGCTCCTGTCGCAGCTGAGCCAATTCCTCTGCTTGGGCCTCCTCCTCCTTTTGGAGCTTTAGTGTTTCAATCTCCCTTCTCAACTGAGCAACATCATTCTCCACTTCTTTGTAGGGCTTATTTCTTTTTAAGCCCTCCAGCTCCTTCCTTAGCTGGATCACTGGATCTTCCATTTTTGTACCATATGTTGGTTGGGAAGAAGTTGCTCCATACTGGTGCCTTATCTGCTCCAGGCATGTAGCTGTGTTGATGAACTCCTCTATGGAGGCTGTAGGTAACACTAATTCCTTTATCTTCCATTGGGTGGCCACTAGTAGGGGCTTAGCTAACCATTTCTTAACAAAAACATCATGTGGTGGATCTGGCAATCTGGCCATTAGTGCTTTGGCCCTAGTCACAAACTCTGGGAACTTTTCTCCTGGACCCAATCTCAAATTTTCTAGTTCTTCTATAATGATCTCCGCAGTGTTACCATGATGGAATTGATTTTTAAATGCATCTTTCATCAAATCCCAAGTGGTAAAATGGTTTTTAGAAAACTGGCTGAACCACTTATCTACTAATCCTTCTAATGTGGCAGGGAAGAGAATCCAAAAGACATCCTCCCTACCCATTAAGCCTCTAGTCTTACATAGTGCCAAAAACCTTCTAATATGTTAATCTGGATCCTTTTGAGCTAGGCCTTTGAAAGAAGGAAACTTTATATTTAATCTTGAGAGTAAGGTTTCCAAATCTACCTGTCCCGCTGTCGGGTCGTGAGAGATGCTCGGATGGTGGATCAAGTCATCCGCCTAAATCGTTCGGCACACGCGGGGTGTCT